>CM060935.1:671365663-672615663 GCA_030765085.1 Allium cepa | reverse complement strand
TATATCGATAGTCGGTTATTGAACTATCAATGGATATGCCAACATCACCAGAATCCAAATAATTTTCCAAATTATTTAATTCAAAAAAAATATCTTTAGGGAATATAAACTTAATTTCCATTCTTTAAAAATAAATCAATATTTATTTTTAAACCCAATTTCCCAATTCCATTTATAAATTCTATATTGAATTTACAATCCGAAATATTTATGGATATATGATTTCCATTCAATTTCTAATATTCATTTTCAATTTATCTTCAAAAAGATAAATTCCAAATATTCACTTAATATTGGAAAAGCATTTCTATACTTATTAAAAATAAGTAATTCACAGATCTTTTTATTTTCTATACTTAGAAAATATTTAATATACCCTAATCGAAATTAAGTATATACTTCATCCTTTAAGGAAATCATTCACTTAACCATATTTATTTGGGCCAAAACGAATGTTGCGTAAAACATCGTTACGACAACCCAAAATCACTAGTATAGGAATTAGAAATTAAAATAGATATATAAATCCCAATACTATACAAAACATTTCCTTTCGGAAATCATCTATTATAACAACAGTGTTATAATCTACCATTTCCTTTTATTTCTCGAAAACATCTATTTCAACAATAAATGTTGAAATCTATGATTTCAAATCTCAACATATTTTAAAACATCATTAGATCGTTTTAATTTTATGTAAGACATCACATTCTAAATAATTTCTTTAACATATTATTCACTATTCAAAAACGTGAATATATTGTTAACCAATTTCATTACTTCTATTCATTTTAGTTTAAGGAATTATTCACTGTCTAAAACATGAATATAACTTCATAAATAAATTGCAACAATTTACTTATCAAAATAAGTAGTTTGCGAATTTATAAAACAATGTTTATAAATTCTATTTCTATTTCTTTTATAACAACTTCCTTTTATAAATTTCCTTTATTAACTTATCTCAATTCATATCACAATGATATATTAAAAATTTCATATTATAAGTCAAATACTTATAATTTATTTGTTTATAAAATCATTCCTTTAAACTTCACAAATTTTATAAATCTTATAACTTATAAGATTCATCTATTTATCCAAAATCTTATTCTTTTAAATAACTTCACAAATTTTATAAATCTTATAACTTATAAGATTCATCTATTTATCCAAAATCTTATTCTTTTAAATAACTTCACAAATTTTATAAATCTTATAACTTATAAGATTCATCTATTTATCCAAAATCTTATTCTTTTAAATAACTTCACAAATTTTATAAATCTTATAACTTATAAGATTCATCTATTTATCCAAAATCTTATTCTTTTAAATAACTTCACAAATTTTATAAATCTTATAACTTATAAGATTCATCTATTTATCCAAAATCTTATTCTTTTAAATAACTTCACAAATTTTATAAATCTTATAACTTATAAGATTCATCTATTTATCCAAAATCTTATTCTTTTAAATAACTTCACAAATTTTATAAATCTTATAACTTATAAGATTCATCTATTTATCCAAAATCTTATTCTTTTAAATAACTTCACAAATTTTATCTATTTATCCAAAATCTTATTCTTTTAAATAACTTCACAAATTTTATAAATCTTATAACTTATAAGATTCATCTATTTATCCAAAATCTTATTCTTTTAAATAACTTCACAAATTTTATAAATCTTATAACTTATAAGATTCATCTATTTATCCAAAATCTTATTCTTTTAAATAACTTCACAAATTTTATAAATCTTATAACTTATAAGATTCATCTATTTATCCAAAATCTTATTCTTTTAAATAACTTCACAAATTTTATCTATTTATCCAAAATCTTATTCTTTTAAATAACTTCACAAATTTTATAAATTTTAATCCATTCAAAAATTTAGTTCAGAATAAATGTTTTAATTAACTTACTCTATAATTCAATTTATCTAACTAAAATTTATTTAGAACTAAATTTCTTTTAATCAAATAATTAATCTATATAGGCTTCATAAAAATCTACTTCACATAAATTTTCAAAGACACATACTTTTACTGTTTACATAAATATATACTGACCCTTCTAAAATTGGTATGCATCCTTTTATAAATTTAAGCCCTAAATAAACATCAAATTCAAATAACCCAAACTTCTTTTTTTCCAGCCCTATATACATGTAAAATAATAATAATCTACAGATCTGAAAAAAAAAAATTCCTTTACTGTAAAATAATAATAATAATAATAACCGACACATTAAATTAAGAATCTACACCATCTTAAAATTTATTTTAAATGCTTTAATGGTTTCGATTACCTGAAACATACATGAACTCGAAATCGCGAGACGACCCCAACTCCTCACTGCCGCTCTGCCATGCCGCCATCGCGACAGCATACCCTCCTAACATCGCCTGCACTCGCGAGTGCCCTAGCCGCTGAACGCCGGCTTCGATTTGAGCCTCGCGATCATCGATCGTATATACCGATTCTGCGCTCGAACTTCATCCATCGGTCAACCCACTTCAAATCACGACCCCCCAATCGATCGTCCTGTTAAGCTCCTCACCTGCCGCCGCCTCAACTGCCACGACATCGCCTCCTCCCATCGCCAGTCGCAAGCGCCTGCACCTCCTCACCCTAGCCTACGCGCACGCGTGTGTGACTCGCGACTTCGATTCTTACGGCAACGGCCATTTTTCTTTTTCTTTTTTTTTTCTTCTTTCTTTTTTTTATTTCGTATGAATGAAATAGGGGAGAGAGGGCCGGGTATAAGATAGAAAAGGGGGCGACGTGCAATTGCGTGATGGAAGGCATGGAACACGGTAAGGTAGGTAAGGTAATGTTTACTTGTTATTTTATTTATTTATTTATTTTTTTTTTTTTTTTTTAATTCAATTAGTTTTTGTTAATAGTTTGCTTTGTTTTTATTTTGTTAAAATTATGTTGTTAAAATTTTTAACTAGTATATTCTTTATTTATTTTATTATTATATATATATATTTTTATATTATATTTTCATTCTTATTTCAAATTCAATTATTTTTATAATCATTAATTCAAATTTAAAATATAAGTTCAATATTAAATTTCAACTTCAAAGTCAAAATTTAAATTTCTATTCAACTTTTAAATAGATTAAATTCTAAATTTTAAATTACCAATTCATTCTAATAATTTGAAATTTAAGTCAAATTATCATTTAAATATTTAAATTAAATTAAATATTTACAAATTAAATTGTTCAAAATTTCTGGGTCGTTACAGAATGCTTTTAGAACATCGTCAGGTGGACGATGAGCATTCTAAGAGATGTGTTCTCTAAAGGTAATCGTAGCCTTAAGCCTCATCAACCGGGAATGACTAAAATAGGGGAGGTGCAGCAAGCTTAAGTGGGTCATGCCCAAGTAGGATGAGATTTACCCATGTCTAGAAGTCCCTTTATATTCGTTTGTGTGAGCAGTTGGTTGCAAACAACTACGGGGTTGTCTTGTTCGGAACTGTTCAGTAAGGAATGGTTCCGGCCTTGTGTTGCAGGGGATTTAGGGTGGATCCTCGGTACGGTGATCTAGGCCACATACTGTGACGGGCGGTACCCTAGCAACCCTGCCATTGTATGGAAACCCAAACTCCAATAAGCTCCCTCGTATTTGATTGTATACCTATGTAGCTGCAATTTAATAAATGTAACAATTTTAGGTATTTCTTATTTATTTGAAAACCCTAGACCCTATTATAGTATCACTGGATTTCCTATCAAATGTTTTGGTTAGCGTAAGGTAAAAACTTACCCATGTTTATGTGTGGGGAGTCTTACATGACACCTTTTGTTTTCAAAGGTTTTCAAAGTTAAGCAACCTTAACCTGTTACTCATACCAAACCCATGTCTGACCCGGAGTTTATCTTCTGTTTTCTTAAACTCTTGGGTACTCAAATTTTTACAAGTATCCAAGGGATTCAGGTTAGCTTTGACGAATTGTGAAGGAGCAATGGAGCAGGAGGCTTCGGCGTTTGATGTATAGTTTCTATTGTGTGTTCACTGAGTCATTTGTTTGTGTTGTATTGAGTTGTAATAACTAGACAGGTGTTTATAGCTGTCTAGTATGTGTTGTATAAGCTGTGTAACTCTGATTGATGTTGTATACTATGTAATATTTATGTGATTAATATAATTTATTAGTTCCGCTGTTGAGATTCTGATGTTGTTTCTTCTTTCTTCTCTATCTTTCTTTTTTCTATCCCTTTCTTTCTTAAAGATGATGCGACTTTCTGTGGAGAGTTAGTCGGATCGTCACAGTTGGTATCAGAGCGCTAGGTTGAGTGACTACCTAGGCTTTGGAGTGATTTCTTTCTTGAGAGAGCGTATTTGTAATTTTGACACACACACACACACACATATATTTCTACCTATTTGTTGGATTACCTATTCAGGTTTTCCAATGTAAGTTATTAAGGTAGATGAAGTAGTGGTGTGTGTAACACGACTACTACCAATGGAAGGAGTCTGAATGTTGAGGTTGGAAGTGTATCTGTCGAGACTGTAGACCTAATACCGTCTCGAGTGAGCTTTGTAAGTGGTGTAAGGATTTCATCGATCTCTGAAGGAAACATTTTAGAGGTTCGGAGTCCATCTTTGAAGTTTGGATGAGTAGAGTTGGGATCTGACGATTGGGCATAAACAAGTGATGATCAACGTGTTATTTGCAAGCATCTAGAAAGTTGTGGGATCGAAATTGATTCATTGTTATGAGCAACGACAATTCACATCAGAATCCAACAGACGGCTAGATAGACAAAGCCAAATTTGCATGATGGCCTCAACACGATCAATTGAACCCCACTAAACATAAACTCGAAAGCAAATACTTCTAGAGCATGCCTTATTTCTAACGAAGTCAAACTCTGGAGAGCAAATGTTTAACCGGGTTTTTAACCCAATATAACTCAAAGTGAACTAGAACATTTTTGGTAAGATGTCAAGAATCAACTAAACGAATCAGGAGAAGGAACCAAGGAGGCTCAAGAGACAAAAAACAAAAGTAGCCTGAGGGAATGGATCATAAACGATCCATCACCCATGGATCGCTAGCGCTCTATGAATATTGCTCAAGCGGCAAACATTCTTCTTGCATCATGATTTAATATGTTTTCTAGGGTTATCTGCCAAGTTTCATGATATTCCAAGCAAGTTTGTTTGAGAAGTGGGCATTCATCTGATTCTTGTAATAAGTCAATGCAATCAATACACGAATCATCATCAGAACAAGAAATCTAGTCAAAGAAATTGCATGGAGAGTGGCTACAGAAGGCAAGGAATAAGATCTAATCGAAGCGATCTAAAAAAACCTACCTACATGGATCGCTAGTAATCCATCATATTAGGTCGTCTTGCAATGAAACTTTTGGAGAATCTTCGTGCTTTCATATGCAAGCTCATGGCAAAGCAGCCTAGCCCAATAGCTCTCCAAACCCTATAAATACAATCCTACCTGCAACATAAAAAGGATCTTCTGGATTGGCTGCTGGAACTCTGTAAAAACAATTTTTCATTTATCTCCTTCCACACAATGGTCATCTAGGGGTTCACTGCGATTCTCCAATGAATTCTTGTACATGTGACTTGATCTAACTTAGGAGATTCAATCATATGGAAATCTGATTCAACTTGAAATAGCAGTCGCTTAATAAAAAGCTATAAAGTGGACATAGGCTACATTAACAGCCGAACCACTATAAATAACTTCTTGTCTTTTACTACTTCTGATCTTTTATATCTATTTTCTATATCATTGCTCTGTGAGAACAGGGCTGGTACTATCACACTCAATTCAAGATATTGATCCATTTTTTGTGTAAGAATGTATTAGTTTTGATTTTCGAGGGTTGAAAATTTTCAGTTGTTACACTTACTGTATGAAGATAGTAGGAGATGAGTAATAGAAGAGGATGAAGGGAAGCTAGCAGCACTACGGCCACCAACGATTGATCAAATGCTATAGTAACCGAGGAAGTGGTATTCCCTATGCAACCTCAAATTAACTTTGCTACTCTATGCAAGAATTACACCATCTTAGGAGGGAAACGATTCAAAGAAATGAATTCCATTATTGAAGTAGAGGCTTGGCTCCGATCACGTAAAAGGAACTTTAACGGATTGAATATCGAGGATGAGCAGAAAAAGTTCTTAGCTTCTTGGCAGTTATAAGAAGGGGCTTTAGCTTGGTGGGAGTCCATAACTTCGAATGATTCGAAGGACAATTTCTCATGGGAAAGGTTTAATAATGTATTTGATGGGCAATACATGCCAACAGCGGGAGATCCCGTCTCTATAGGAATTTCATAGACTTGAAATAAGAAGAACTATCCATGGAGGAATATTCCCACAAGTTCACTGTACTATCTTGCTTCGGGCCTAGTTTAATAGGCACGCGCCTAAAAAAGGACGAGATGCTTATTATAGGAATAACAATATTAGGATAAGATGACCGCTCACATAAAAGGAACCTTTATGGACCTATTGGATTTGGGCTTCCGATATGAAGCTTTAGACAACAAGAACTCAGTATCCATTTGGGGAAATAGCAACAATCAGAACAAGAGAAAGAAGCCATGGTAAGGAAAGATCGAAGGAGAATCACAAGAGAATCATTTTAAGGATGTGGCTTGTAATAATTGCCAGAAGAAAGGCCACCTTTCTACAAATTGTAGAAATCCTTAGGTTTAAAGGCAGCATCAAGGAACCGTCTCTCATATGGTGTAGAAAAGTCTTTGCCATAATTGCCACCAACCCGGCCATGGAAAAAACAAGTGCTTGTTAATGAAGAAAGTAGAGCACGTTTAGGTTTATGAGTTATTAAAGACGAGCCTTCAACCTCTAAAGATATAAAAGGCAAGGGAAGTCCGTAAGGTAAAATCTATGTTAATAATGATTTAGTTAGAGTATTATTCGATACTGGAGCCTCCCATTGTTCTATTGTGAAGAGATTAGTAGATAAATTAAAACTAATCACAAAATTAATAAATACCTCTATCTGTATGTCCAACCCCCATAGGCGGTGCAACTAATATTTGTATGGTTTGCTAGGATATCCAAATCACTTACCCTCCCCATTATTTTTCATATGACCTATTGTCCTTGACTTTATTGGATTTGAAGTTTTACTCGATATGGACTGGTTATCCTAGAATATACCTATTCTGGATTGGGTTAAGAGAACGGTATCTTTATGGACCAAGTTCGAAAAATTTATAGAAATATTTTATGATGAATCTAGTCCAGTAAGGGATAGTTTCTTGCATGCACTTCACTCATCTCAAAAAGGTTTGGAGACATTACCAACTGTTAAGGAATTTTAGGATGTTTTTGAGGAAGTTAAAAGTTTACCCCCACATCAGGAAATTGAGTTCTGTATTGACTTAGTTCCTGGTGCAAGACCCATTATTCACCTTATTCGAAGGATGGCCCCAAAAGGAAAAGATTGAGTTGGCAAACCAAGCAGATGAGTTGTTAAAGAAAGGACAAATTAGACCAAGTCGCTTGAGTTAGGGCGCAACGGTGTTTTTTCTTGCAAAGTCTAAAGGCTCCCCAAGAGTTTATGTAGACTATTTGGAAATAATCAAGCAAATAATTAAGAAAAGTATCCTCTACCCCATATTGATGACTTGTTTGATCAACTTCATGGTATCCGAGTATTCTTGCTAATGGATTTAGCCACAAGATTCTGTCAACTAAGAATAGCTGAGGATGGCATTCCATTAACTGCATTCAGGGGTCCAGATTGCTTTTACAAATGGATAGTTATGCCTTTTGGGTTGGCCAATGTGCCCGTATTTCACAGACCTCGTAAATAGAGTATTTGGAGATGTGTTGAACAAATTCGTATTAGTTTTTATTAATGATATTCTTATCTATTCCAAAACCGAGGAGGAAAAAAAGGCATCTGGAGATTGTGTTGGAAATATTGAGAAGAAATGTACTTAAAGCTAATTTCTCCATATGTTAATTTTGGGAGAAATAAGTGAGATTCCTTAGGCATATTATGTCAGGAGAAGCGATCTCAGTGGATTCAGGATAGAGTTTAGCTATATGATATTGGAATAAACCACAAACTCCAAAGGATATTCGCAGCTTCTTAGGATTGGCAAGATTTAACCGAAGATTCATTCAAGACTTCTCCAAAACTTCCTTCCATCTAACAAAGTTGACAGTGAAGGATATTAAGTTTGAATGGATACCAAAATGTACATAAGCTTTCCAAGAACTTAAGAAAAGGTTAATTACCTGTCCAATCCAAGCTATTGCTAATAAAAGCGGTGGTTCAACCGTATATACTAATGCTTATGGAGAAGGAGTAGGTGTAGTGTTGATGCAATATGGAAAAGTTATCGCTTATGTAAGCAGACAACTAAAGACCCATGAAAAGAATATGAAACATACGACTTAGAATCATTAGCCGTTGTTTTCGCATTAAAAAGTGGAGGCATTATTTACTAGGTAAGAATTTCTAATAGTTTATTTTGAAAAAAATTATTTGACCTTAGTAAATAATATTCCTTCTTTTGATAGGTGAAAAGTTTGAACTCTTCGTAGATCACAAATCTTTGAACTATCTCGTCACTTAGAAGGAATTGAATATGAGATAGCAACGTTGGTTAGAATTTCTCGTGTCATATGATCTTGACATTTTATATATTCCTAGGAAAGCCAATGTAGTAGCGCATGCGCCAAGCAGAAAGGCATGCCATTATAACTTATTTAGTGGTACATCCAACTTTGACTAACCATATAAAAGAGAACCAACTCAGAGATCCATTTATTCCAAAAATGGTCAAAGCAGTGGAGAAAAACATAGCACCAAGAAGATGGATGGGATTTAAGGTGGGTGATCAAGGAATATTAAGGATGAATGGAAGGGTATGCATCTCAAAATGTCAACGGGATAAGGCAAGTAGTTTAATAGAATGTCGTAATTCTCGACTTTCAGTACATCCCGAAGTTACCAAAATGTATCGAGATACAAAGAAGACATTTTGGTGTGATAGTATGAAGAGGGATATCTCTATCTATATTAGCAGATGTGCAAATTGTCAACATATTGAAAGCGATCACAAAAGACTACTGGATTACTCGAACCTCTTGAAATTCCGACTTGGAAGTGGGACCAGATATTGATGGATTTCATAGGCAGCTTACCTCAAACAAGGAAGGGAAATGAAGGCGTTTGGGTAATCGTAGACTGATTGACCAAGAGTGCTCACTTTATTATAGTAAAGCCAATAATAACCGCTTCAAGTCTGGTAGAAATATACATAAAGGAAGTTGTAAGATTACATGGAGTTCAAAGAAGTATAGTGAGTGATCAAGACTCGACTTTTACATATCAGTTTTTTGGGGCATTATAGAAAGCTTTGGGAACGAAGGTAAATTTAAGCACTGCATACCATCCCCAACTGATGGGCAAACTGAAAGGGTAAACCAATTATTAAAAGATCTTCTGCGAGTTTGTGTCTTATATTTTTGAGGTTCATGGGAAAAGTATCTTCATCTGGTTGAATTCTTTTATAATAACAGCTATTAGGCAATTATTGGTATGGCACCATACGAAGCTTTATATGCTCATCCATGTAGATCCCTAACATGTTGGATCGAAACAATAGATCAGTTAGTACTTGGTCCTGATGATTCGAGAAGCTTCAGAAAAGGTAGACTTGATTAGAAAGAAGATGAAAGAAGCCTAAAGCAGGAAGGAGAGTTATGATTATTAAAGGTGTAGGAATTTGGAATTCTCAGTTGTAGATTTTGTATTCTTGAATGCCTCTCCGATGAGAGTAGTGGTAAGATTTGGATGGGCAAGGAAGTTAGCACCTCATTTTATTGGACCTCTTACCAATATTGAGCAGATTGGCCCATTATCTTATCATGTGAAGTTGCTAGAAAGGTTGTCTGGTGTGCACAACGTCCTTCATATATCCGATCTATGAAAATATGTGCATGATCTTGAACAGATTATAGAAACAATTGCCCAGGAAGATTTAGAAGTAGAACCAATTTTGGCATTTATCAGATGACCAGATCGAATCATGGATCACGATGGGAAGCGGTTGAGGAAGGTAGTAAAGTTGGTTAAAGTTCAATGGAGTGGTGATGCTGAAGACTGCATATGGGAAACAAAAGATAGAATGAGGAAAGCTTATCCTAAGTTTAGGATGATGTGTAGTTTTCATGTAGTATCGAGATAGTGTACTCACCGTGGTGTGGTCACTTATCATATCTTGTACATATTTCCCCTTGTCGAATATATATATATATATATATACACATATTCCTTTTCGAGTCATTCCTTCTTATCCTTAATTTTGAGGATGAAATTCTTTTAAGGGAGGAAGTATGCTGCGACCCGCAAATTCATCACTTTAGAGAAGTTTTAAAATATTCATTGTAATTTTTTTTAACATAAATGATAATGTTTTAAACAATAAATAATATTGGTAATCTTATTTTGAATAAAAATTTACAAAAATATATACTTAAGAAGATATATCGATAAAATTAACGAAAACCATTTTATCAACAAACAGCCCTTAGACCATCCGACATCATGCATGGAGCTGGATACATACACTCATTTATATACATAAGTGAGAATATGTAATAAAATTATTTATTTTATTTTTGAAATAAAATCTCTTTATGACATCATCAATCACCATTTTGAAATAAATGATTTTTGAATTCAAATTGAGTTTAAATGATTTAATAATTATTTTAATGATTAGATGAGCCTTTTTAATTATTATATGATGATAGACATATTATTATCAAAGTTTTTTTACACACACACACACACACAATATATATATATATATATGTCAGAAGTGAAAATATGAACAGAAATCGAATCTAAATCTATAACGATTCAATGCAGAAAAATTGTGCAACATTGTGAATCATTTGAGATATACATATGCATACAAACATGTACATATACATGAACACATTCACATGCACGTGAACATATATACAAACAAATATACTTATACATACATAGATATATATATGTATATATATGCATTACAAAATATCTAAGATATTTTCCTAAAAATTTATCATTAAGTAAATCCAAAGTCAACCTCTTACACCCTAAGCACAAGCACATGGCCACACACATGGGGAGATGTTTGGCCAAGAATGATGTGGTGAGAGGGGGGTTTGGTGGTGACGTAACGGTGATGAAAAGGCAAGCAAATATCATGATATTTTTATTCACTTTTTCCCCTATAAATATCGCCATCCATCTTCACTTCATTCACACTTCTTCTTCATAAAATTCCTAAGCTCTTCATCCTCTTCTTCTTTACATTATTAGCTTCATTGCGTAAGAAAGAAAATATTACAAAATCAAAACAAAGTTATACCAAAATTAATCGAAATCTATACCACTTCAAACCAAAGTTTAAGCTAGTGATCTCTTCCTTCTCCTCCACCAAGGAAGTGTGCAACCAAGCCCTCCACTACCACTTTCCAAGTAAGGTTGAGCCCTTCCAAGCCTCCTAACCCCCTAGGATTATTTGTGCTAGTAGTCGTAAGCTCCGATTTCGAGATAGCGGAGCTATAACGATTTTAAAGTTAGTCCAATCGAAAATCAAGTGAGGAGCTCTATATATATAATGATGATTTGATATGATTGCTATGGATGTTTACTATGCTTTGATCATCAAGTATTGGTTATTCTAATATAGTGTTTAATTGTGTAAACTAGTCACATGTCACGTTAAATACACGTCGATACTACACAAGGAAATCACTTTTTCAATCAAGTTATAAAAGTGATATGGAATCATTAGACCTTTTTAAAATGGTTTAAAATAATTTAGAAATGTTTTGTAAACATTTAAAATTGTTTCGACAAAGTTTGGAAAGAATTTGGAAATTGAGTTAAAATAGGCGCATTGCGTAATGGTAGTTCGCGACTTCACACCTAAGAAAGTTGAATCCATTTATACGATGGATTCGAAGTTGGAATTCTTTGAAATAATTTTTTTTGAACTCTTGTAATCAAAGTTTTCAAACAAATAATATATTGAGATTCTGTGTTACTCCGCCTTTTGGTCAAGGCCGGATTTCAACAAATTGGCTAGAAAGGATGGATATCAGGATTAAAGGACGATTGGAAATAAGGGTATGATCGATACGGTCAAAATTCGGCCGAGCTCCAATCAAGACGAGATCGATTGGGAATGATGAACAAGGCCAGGAGGGCTACGTTTCAAATTTTAGGTCAATCGGAGTTTGTATGCTCGAGATATAGATGGATCAAGATTCACGGAGATTGGTGTGTATCGATACCGTTCGTATCGATCACGTGGCAGTATGGATATGGAATAGTTGTTTTGTTTCGTATCGATAGTTGTAGCTCGTATCAATATGGTTTGTATCGATACGAAGAAAGAAGAAGTTGGATGGATGCGAATAGGGATAACACACATGTTTTAGGTCGGTGGTAGTTCGTATCGATCAGGGATGTACTCGATGATTTTGTATCTATCGGTATGGGTATGGAATGTTGTCGAGATGGATACAAGGTTGAACTAACACATGCGTCTGGCATTTGGTTTAGATTGGTAAGTCTTCATATCGAAACATTTCGTATCGATCGAAGCATGGGATCTGTACGAAAAGCATGATGCCGATCGATATAAAAGCTGCGGCGCTAGATGGATATGAAATATAGATGGGTACGAAGGCTCTGTACTTCGAATCGATGAATGCTAAGGAAGCGATCGGCATGGAGCGAAGGGTATGGATCAGAGCGCGTGAAGGTCGGATTGATGCAAAGGCTACGACTATGGGTATGGGGACCGATGGACACGTGGATGATGGATACGAAGGCGATCGATGTTAATCGATCTATAAGAAGAAGTATCGATATGAACCAGTATCGATACGAGCTCAGCAGCATATCAGAAATTAAGCTTGCATCGATCTTAACTCACAATCTACAAGTCTAAATGCTACTAAATTTTCACAGGAGCTAGCGTACAACCTCAAGAGTAGTCATGATCGATCTCGACTTAATTGGGAAAGATTTGGATCGATACGAATGTTGGTCGTATCAATCACGGATCGGGTCGAAATCACCAGGGATCGATCCTGTGGGCCCACTCACTTGAGAAAAGGAATCTTCCGAGATATGTGCGAGATATTTGCAGCCTACACCTATAAATAGCAGTCCAAGAGCTTCAGAAAAGGGATCTTCTTCTGCTCTTCATGCAGGAACTCTTCTATTTTGTTTGCTAATCTAAAAAGGCTTGTAACTGTAATCTTAACACAAAAGGAATAAAAGGGATTGATTCAAAGTGGACATAAGCCGGATTGCCGAACAACTATAAACCATGTGTCTTTATTACTTTCCTCCATTTTAATTTTACTGTCTCTTCACTTCTACTCTTTACATTATATAGATATGAGATCTGTGTGTGAATATTGTGGATCTGTGTGTAAACACTGGTGCTTTTACGGCCTTTTGGGTTTGTGACCAATTTTGGAGCAAACATTTTGTTTAGTAAATTTTGAATGATCAAAATAAGTTTCCAAAATTGTTGTGCATTGGCAGTTCGAAAACCAAAGCGATAAATTATTTAAAATTGATATTTTTAGTTCTTTAAAATATAAAATAAATTCTATAAATATTTTAAATTGTTTTAAAAGAGATTTGAGTTATAAAAATGGATTTCTAAATGATTGAATTTTTTTTTTGATGGAATAAGCCTTAAAAACACTATTCGTAGCACTTTTAATAACTTTTGAAATATGCCTTTAAACTTAAGTATTCTTTTCCAAATTTTTATAAATGTTTTCAAATAAATAATTAAGTATTTTAAAGTTGATTTGAAGATTTTATAATTTATTTTAAAATTTTAAGTAAATGATTTAAAGAAAAGATGCTATAATTAAGTGATTTAATCTTGGCTATAAAAGCCGATGAGTAGATTGGATTTTTGTACTTGTGAGACCTGTATATGAAGTGCTTAAACTAAGGACATGTTTAGGATCAACCAATGCTCCGGCTCACCTGGCCTCTTTTAAGGGCGAGAAATAGATAAAGTCGAAATGTTGGAAATGAGCAGGTCTAAAAGATTCAAATTTAATACAACTTGGATTTTATATAAATAATCTTCTTATACTTGGTATTAAATTCCGAGGAGGAAACATGCACTATGCTTATGAATTGAAAAGGTGATTTTGCCATTATTAGACGGACAGTAAAGGTTGAATACAGAAATTGATGTTGAGTAGAATTAGTATAAATCCTATCGACTCTCTTTACTCAATAAGGTTTTACAATGTGGTTTATAAGAAATAATTTTGATTTGCGATTTCCAAAATTAAAGAGAGGTTTAATGGTTCCGCATATACTGGAAAAGAATATGATTTAAAGACTTATATCTCTAAAAGAGGTATTTTATTTGACAAAAAGATATTAATGAACGAAATGATAACCACTCTCAAACTTAACATCATTTTATCTATGATTGGTTCCAAGGAACCGGGGTTGGATTGTGCATAATCTCTATCGAAAATCACTTTGAACCAATGTACATTCGAAAGTGAAAACATGGATTGATAATAAATGGAATGAAGGGGTGCTTGTCATTGACCCTCAGGCAAAATTTCCCATATCATATATATATGGAAGTAGTATCTTCATTTGATCTTTGATGCAAGGGTTGCTCGCTACTAATCCTAAGGGTGATTCCTAACAGGATGTAGTAGGAGAGTTCCTTCGGTTTGTCCTGTTTCTGGATAACTTTAATGGACAAATGTTTGGCATTGCATTTTTAAAATGTATGTACATGGTTTTTACAAACGTACATCTATTTGGTGGTGTAGGAGGTAACTCTCATATACTTAACACCTTTCTGTGAGACACACGAGCTCAAAGGTTGTACATTTGTGGAAATCAATATTGTGTGATGGAATTGTCAATGTGGCATTCAAAGTGGAATGTACTATGCAAAATGTAATCGTTACATCGAGCCTCATCATCTGAGAATGATAAAAACATGGTAGATGTGGCAGGGCTATGTGGGTCGCACCCATTAGGATATGGCATTACCTTTCTAGATTACCCTTTATATTTTGGATATGTTGTCTATGCTTTGGGATCCTGATAGGTCAGGAACGACCGAGATGATATCATATTCAGTACTATCAACGGTAAAGGTAGGTCTGTTCTACATTGGTAGAGGACCATTTGTTGGTGCTTCGTTGCATTTTTCTTGAGATGTACTATCAGAAAGTAGTCCCTTACCATGTCATTGTATGGAATCCATTCTCCAATAAGGGCCTTCGGCCTTGATTATAGAGCCAAGTATGCTACAATTTAATAATGTAACAATTACCTCTAAGATTATATATATTTGCTAAAAAGTTGTTTTCAAAAGAATGTCATTAAAAATAATATCACCAGATTTTTTGTAATAAAGAATTTGGTTACCATAAGGTAAAAATTCATACTGTTTTTATGTGCGGTGTAGTCTTATGAGATACCCCTTGTTTTCAAATAACCCTATTTTGAGTTTCTCATATTAGTCCCATAACTGACCCATAGTTTATTTTATTTTACCCTAAACTCTAGGCGCCCTATTTTTCTGGACAGCCAAGTACTTTGGTAACTTGGAGCATTTTGGACGGAGCATGGAGCATTTTGGGTCCTTTTTAGAAAGTTATCTATTGATTCTGCTGTTTTTTATATAATGTTTCTACTAGCACTTGTGTGGATATGCAGTTATAACTATCCTGGTTGGATTAGTACTTACTAGAATTCTAATGGATCAATTTAGAGTAACTACATATACACATTCTGTCTTCTATCCTTATTTCTTTAAAAAAAGCCTATGGTAATCCACCTCTCCAACACTTGAATTTATGGCACGTGAATACCGAGAATGTATTAATGTTGATTTCTAATGGTTGAGGAGGTGAGTCGTCACATTTCTAGCATTGGAATATGTAAAATTGTTTGGTGCTACATCCAGGGTCTTCTACAGTGAATAAGGTATTTCTTTTTCTTTTTCTTTAACAATTTCCACTATACTAACCAATGTTAAATAATCATAACATATGCAAATGTGATGGTGTGTTATAAGTTTCCATCTTTAAAGCATAAAATTATCATTAAACATAGAAAATTTTTGGACTCCAGTTTACCAAAACAACGTTTTATGCGACTTCGTGCCAATTCCTAAATGCCAATATATATTTTATTATAAGATAAAATAAGATTAAAATGACTTTATTTTTAAGATACTATCATCTTCATACAAATATAGAACATTCTAAAACTTTTATTGTATGTGTATAGTGCAAAGTAGATTTGCTATCTTCAAATATGAACATAAGATATCTAGGGTGCGCTAATCTAATGTTCATGGTTGTCACGGATTGTGCACATTTATTAAAAATAGAAAAAGTAGTTAAAATATCTAAAACGTGGAAATACCGATAGAGGGTTATTCCATAAGGGTTTAGGAGATCCAAGCTTACATATATGCATTTTTATACAACCAGTTGTGATGTATGTGCATTTTAACGTAATAGCTAATTTGATGTATGTGTGTGCGTATGTATTCACAGTTGTCTTTTTATTGTTTGAATGATGCTCACAAGATATGAATGTAGAGCAAGTTTAGTGCCTTTAATCTTGAGAGCAACATGTTGATTTGGTGTCGAGCTGATTATTTTAGGATTTTTTTCCCTTTTCTACTGTTCAAACAATTTTATCTATATGAGATGCGCTTATATGGTATATTCAAGAAATAGGTTTTACACAACCATGTACCATTCTTCACAAAGTTTACATATTAAAAAACATATTATCCATGCCTTATAAGATCAGACACCAAATTTCCCCTTTATTCAACCAAAATTACGAATTGTTATCATGGTTTTAATTTTCTAATGTCAAGGCACAATTGTCATTGAGTTAATTTTTTTCCTAATATCATAGTTGATCTTCCTGTTACACTTTCTTCCATTACCATATGTTTTTAATTCATTGTATACTTTTGTTACAACAATGGTAATTATCAACCATCCAAACATTGACATTTCCATATAAAAATGACATATATCTTCACATGCTAATAGTGAATTTATAGGATAGAAAGATAAAAATGAATGTTTAATTTTGTTACATTAAATTTCACTAAATGTTAAAGGCTTCCAAACACTTTGAGAATAGCAAATGAATGCGAAGAAGCAAACAAGGAGTTACCAGTTAGACGTGCGTATGTGATTTCATGTATGAATTTTCGAATCTATGGAAGTGGATGTATGATGATGTAGTTGATGTCCAGTGATTTTATCGAATAAGTATTAATGTTTAGTTGCTCATATAACTTTTTATGGCATCACTATTCGCGCATATCAACGACTATGTTTACGTGTTGAACGAATAATGCGTGTAGGATGCGATTTGCCGTGTCATTGATTTTATATCGAGTAGTCATATTTTGGATTACCTTACAATTAGTCAACTATTATTATATTGTTGATATAACTCATTGAATGCCAATATAAAAAATATAGGTTTCATAAAGCATGGCATCAAAAACAATTTATCGAGCCACTCAGATGCCATATACGACATCGGTAAAACTATTGATATGATTTTTTTCTTAATACTATGTTGACGTCTATGTACTGTACCTATCAATGCCAAATTTTGATGCCACTTTGATGCCTTCCTAGCCATATTTTGTCAATGCCATGCAGATGATATAAGAAACTATTTATCGATGCCATTATAAAATGTCAAAATCCAATTTACTGACACTATGTCGATGTCGTGATGGTGCCATTCTGAAAATGTTTTTACAGCATTTCTGTTGTTTTCTTACCCTAAATCACACATTTATATATAAACCAATAACCATAACAAATATTCAACGTAAATATGTCATATTCAACATAATATCCAACATAAATACGATATTCAATAAATATACTACATTTTAACCAACAAATACCAACATAAACATACTTATTCCATAATCATCATTAGTATCCAAACATAAACAAACAAGTACAATACCTAGACATAACAAATACATACTCACTCAGCACATGCATGTTAAGCTCCATCATCATCAGAATTAGAAATATTTACGCTTGGGAACCATGGAACAAATGCATCAGTGAGTTTGGAGACTTTAATCTCCATCTTACCGGCCTTAGACTTTAACTATCAATTTTTGAGTTCTATATCATTGAATATGGTGCCTCGTGGTTTTTGCATTTTAACCAAATTCTTTTGCTAATAACAAGTATATTTTTATTTTAACTATTGTATTTATGTACTTGAACTATTACAGAGAAGCGTATTGGACTTTTTTTACTTTTCCTTATTAAACAAATGCATAAGCCTTTAATTAATTCACTTTTCAACCCAAATAAAATTTTAAATTTTGTATTTCATGCTATACTCTAAATAATACAAAATAAATATATTTTTATAAAAATATTTTCATATATTTTAAATTTAAAATGGGATCAATTATATTTTACACAAAATACCCACTTTGAGTTTTATAACCAAAAGTCATAAACTAAATCAATAAAAATGTATCATTCAACGAAATAAAATTCCATATATTTTTGATTTCACTATTCATCGTTATTAACTAATTATTCATTTTTAATCCATTTTGAAGCCTTTAATTTTTTGTTAAAAGATGTAATTTTGATTCAAATATCACAAAAATCATTTTATTAATATTTTGTTACCTCAGAAATATTTATATTATTAAAATAACCATTCGCTATCTTATGAATCATAATTAAAAAAATTATCTTTCTCAACCTATTTTATCAATAAAATTATTTTTCTTCACACTTTATTATTTTTACTACACTTTATTATTCTTACTACACTTTATTATTTTTCTTAGACCCATTTTATCATTTAAATAATTCCAAATCTAATAAAATATTTACAAATGTTTCTCAAACATTCACACTTATATTTTTAAATAAAATCTTATTTTATTAATTTTTTTAAAAGAAGTTTAAATTTAATTAACTACTTTTTTATTATGCTAAGCGTATTAAATATACTTATATGTGTATGGTACAAATGCAACAAATAAACAATGTAATAGCCAATATGTACATTTATAACTGTTAGGATTTACACTGCAACGAATACATTCACTCTTTATATATGCCTTTGTTCCATAGTTTTATTTTAAAAACATATAAAATAATAAATAAGTGGAAATTTGGGTCACGTGCCTATTTCTAATAACTATTTGTTTTACATCCCTCCCTTTTGAAACTATTTTATACATCCCTCTTTTTTATAATTCCTTTTTTTGCATCTCACATTTGTGATACTGAGGCATATATTGCATGCGATTATGAATTATGAAAAAATAATGGCATGGACATATGTTATGGTAGTAAAGTTATCCAAATATTTGTATGAATTACACATATTTTTCTAGAAATAGAGATCTACTTTATAAAAATAAATTGGGAGGGACTTAAAGCATATCTATGTAGTTAGAGCCCTGCAAAATCCTCGCTATAGTGCATAGGCATTCCGCTCTTCAACTGCTATGCTATTTCAATTTAGCATACTAAATAGTAAATCAGATTTAATTCCGACTATTTTTTGCTACACCTGTTAAACTAAGGCTTTTTAGCACCCACTGTAGCAATATTAATATAAAAATGTTGATTTGAGTAGTTTATTATAAAGTAAATCAACGAAGTTAGAATAAAAACCTAATTTTAAGGTATAAGTGCTTAAATATAAGTTAGAAAAATATTTTATGTCCATCGTAACTTTTTTCACTCCATTGCTATAGAACTACTAAGTATTTTTAACTACACCAGTATATACAAAAAGTTTACTTATAATTTATACATAATATTTTACAAAATAATTTTTAACTAATTGACAACAGTTTGCTTATATTTATAATTTGAAAATTAATGAGTTTAAGTAGGCATTTAGGAAGAGGAAAAAGTAAAGACTTTTCCCATTCCTCTACACGTTCATTTAGTGTCATTTCAAATCAACATTTAAAAACTTAAACATTTTTGCGTATTAAAGTTAATTGTGACCTTTTTACTATACATTTTTTTTCCTCTCACAATATACACACACACGCACATACACACACACACATACTCAATCTGATGTAAGAAGGTACAAATTTGGTAACTATGCACCAATTTAAATTATATGAATTATGGATATGTAATATTCAATGCGATGAATTTATTCCATGTATCCTAATCGCTAAATATGTGTGTGTAGTCATATATTGATTTATTATACTTTAGGGAATTACTTGCGTAGATTTGCAATTAATGGTGTATTAATTCACAAATATCATAATTGTTGAATACACACACACATATAATTTGTTGTATAATAATGCTTCCACTTATAGGGCTTATGTGTGTGTGTTCAGTGTAAGAAAATATGTTCTCTATATCTTAAGAATGAAATTTTATTCAAAATTAGAAATTCAAATGCATATTAATATTACGTTAATAGGCATTGGTGGGAGTTAATAGATAATTCTATATCACTACAACAATAAATACTTCTAATAGCGTTTGGAAAACAATATAATAGCCTTTCATAGCATTTTTATAAACGATGTGAAATACCATGTTATAATAAGTCTGCGAGAAGCAATAGCCGGAAAAGACGCTATTAAAAACATACTTTCATAGCATTTAAAAAACTCTTTTGAAAACATTTGTAAAACAAGATGTTATAATAGGTCTGTAAGATATGAATGCGTAAACAAAATGCTATAAAAATAAAGGCTTGTAGTTTTCTTTTACTTTCTACAGCCTTTTGAAATGCTGTTGTTATCTTCTATAGCATATTTTCAATGTTTTCTTTTCCGTTAACATTTTCATTCTACATCGATATAGTTCAAAGCATATAAATTATATAATTCAAAGCATCACATATAACACATAACACATTTGATAACTAACATTTCATACATTATAAAATAAAATATTCTTACACCAAAATATAATAAACGTCGATAATATTTAGTGAGAAAATTATCAAGATTACAAAGTAGTGATCAAAAGCAATAATATATGCAAGCATGCTAATCAAAACAATATACAAAAGTGTTCATGCCAAAATGATACATGCTACCCTAAATATTACTTTGATCGCCTTGTTGCTACGTGTTTGCACCAAATATGTCTAGTTACCTATAAAGAAAAAGTTAAACAACTAGCATGTGTGATAATTAACAAATTCCACTTTGATGTTTTCTCCCTTCTACAACCTTTATCATTTAGAGATGTACATTGAGTTTCGGACGACTAAGCTGTGATTGAGGTGGTAAATGGAGAGCATATGCAACATAACACCCAGAATCACTTCTTTGCTTTTCTCTATGTTCAGGAAGCTCTGATCCAATTGTAAGATTGATCGATTCATGCACATAGTGCAGCAACACATTGTATTTATTAATTAAACAAATATGATGTTATTGCATATTGGTGTTGAGCAACATCTATTATTCAAATTTGGCTTTATAGCTATAAGAAAGTATGTCAACAACTAGAATTGGCAAAAGAAGGCTATGTTTGAAAGAATAAATGGAATATTTCTATACTTATAATTGTAGAAATCTGTTCAGTAGATACAAATTAGACCTATGAAGGCACACTTGACATGTATAAATAAGATGCATTCCGACTACTGACTATGCTTACATATAAAAATCATACTAGACGATGGAGTTGACTTTCTAAATTCGGTTTCAGAAGAATTTTAGGTTATTATTTGCTATAAAGAACCAAATATAATATTAAAAAACAACCAAATATCTTGTACTTTGTATTCATAGAAAATGCAAGTTCATATTATTTTATTATATGTCATAGCAAATCAGTAGATGAAACCTTTTGTTTTACATACAACTACGTTTTACTGCTATCAGTTGACAATTATAGCTCCTAACAAATTTAGAAGTTCAAGCCAGTTACAAATTGTTATGGTAGTTATGGATTTTATTAAGCTACATATTCACATCAAAAAGAAAGTAAAAGAGTACCTTATCAAGATATTCATAAAGCTTTTTGATCCTATCCATGTAATCTTGGTCTTCCATACACAAAAAGGGTTTTTCATTAGCAACTGGACCTTCAAACTGAATGGGATTAGCAATCCTATACATGTCATCCATAAGAAAACTTGAAGCTTTTGTCATAGCAACCAAAAAGTTACTACTAAATTAAAAATGATTAATTGTTATATTGAGTTCCATGATACACGGGCTAAAACCACTAAACCGATTATACAATCACATAGACAAAGGATGAAGCATAATTTTTGACGATTACTTTTTTGCAGTGCAAACATCATCACTAGGCATATAAAATATGTAGTTTATCAACACAAATCTTTATGCCAACATATTTTGGTCATTTAAGTTTTTAACATGCTAGCAAATATTGTTTGCCTACTTGATAAAGAAAGGCAACCTTCACATTTATCAAATCATTTGTGTGAAATGATACCAGATATTAGAGAGAAAAAACAAACAAAAATAACATAGTATGTACATATTTCTCAAGCTTACAGCTCTTACGCATTGTCTTTTGCATGTATATATGCAAGCTTGTGATTTCATCCTTACTGACATGTGTAATTTAAATGTTATTTTTAAAATAAAATAAAATTAGATTCATTCATTAAGATGCACTACTTACAAGAATTACATAAGCAATGAAACATAAAAATAAAACCGCATAAAGCAGTCAACTCCAAGATATTAGGAGGTATAGGGAAATCTACACTGCATTATTAGCTAAAATAAACATCTTGTACTTTGTATTCATAGAAAATGCAAGTTCATATTATTTTATTATATGTCATAGCAAATCAATAGATGAAATCTTTTGTTGTACATACAACTACGTTTTACTGCTATCAATTGAAAATTATAGCTCCTAACAAACTTAAAGGTTCAACCCATTTTCAAATTGTTATGGTGGTTATGATTTTTATTAAGATACATATTCACATCAAAAAGAAAGTAAATCAAGATATTCATAAAGCTTTTTGCTCCTACCCATCTAATCTTAGTCTTCCATACACAAAAAGAGTTTTTCACTAGCAATTAGGCCTTCAAACTGAATGGGATTAGCAATCCTATACGTGTCATCCATAAAAAAACTTGAAGCTTTCTGTCTTATTAACCAAAAGTATATGATGAGTTTAGTACTACTAAATTAAAATTGATTAATTGTTACATTTATTTCCATGATACATGGGCTAAAATCACTAAACCGGTTATACAATCACATAGACAAAGGATGGAACATAATTTTTGACGATTACTTTTTTACAGTGCAAACATCATCACTGGGCATATAAAATATGTAGGTTATCAGCACAAATCTTTATGTCCACATATTTTGGTCATTTCAGTTTTTAGCATACTAGCAAATATGGTTTGCCTACCTAATAAAGGAAAGGCAACCTTCACATTTGTCAAATCATTCATGTGAAATGATACCAGATATTAGAAAGAAAAAAAACAAAAGTAACATACCATGTACATATTTATCAAGCTTACAGCTCTTACGCATTGTCTTCTACATGTATATATGCAAGCTTGTGATTTCATCCTTACTGACATGTGTAATTTATATGTTATTTTTGTTAAAATAAAATTATATTCATTTATTAAGATGCACTACTTATAAGAATTACATAAGCAATGAAACATAAAAATAAAACCGCATAAAGTGTTAACTCCAAGATACTAGGAAGAATGGAAAAATTTACACTGCGTTATTAATTGAAATAAAAAGATTTGATTACCTTGTAGTTACTAATCTATCCAAAGTGTCTAAGATATTTTTCATTATTGGTCTCTTTTCTGGATTAGCTTACACACAAGTCAAAGCAATTTTAAGCCCTGTAATAATCAAATCTTCTTTGCTTTCTAGCTCAATGGATAAAAAATGGATCTAGTATAAATTAACTTATAAAAAATAAAAATACTAATAAAAAAGTTACTGTACATGGAATAGGAAATGTTATATGCTTATCATCCACATTATAGGTTAAATGCAGACTTCCGAGGCAACAAAGCATGAATATTTGACAATGGTTTCTTATTTGTAGCTAAAGGCTCAATAATATGATTGCGAAGGGAAATGGAAAAATAAGCGAGGTGTGGTACAAAATAAAATCTCTTAACTTGGTTATCTTTTGTAAAAATTACTTAGTTCAACTTCTTTAAAATTTAGTTAAATGTATAGAACTTAACTAATTTTTATAAGCTTAGTTATTCTTTGTAGAAAATTAGTTAATTTTGTAATTTTTTAAATTGTTTTATTTTTTGTGGAGTTTATTTTATGAAAGTTAATTTCTTACAAACTTGGTTTTCAAAAAACTTACTAGTATGAATATTTGACAATGATGTCTTATTTGTAACTAAAGACTAAAATAATGCGAATGCAAAGGGAACTAGACAAATAAGTGAGGTACGGTATAATACAAATCTCTAATTTGGTTAATTTCTATAAAAATTAGTTAACCTAGTTCAACTTCTATAAAATTTAGTTAACTTATATAGAACTTAACTAATTTTTATGAATTTAGTTATTTTTTATAGAAAATTAGTTAATTAGCTAATTTTTATAAAATTTTATTTTTGTAGTGTTAGTTTTTATGAAAGTTAATTTTTTTACAAACTTAGGTGATGTTTGGTTTAAAAATAAATTTTGTGTTTTTGGTTTTCAATATGTATCTCAAATATGAAAAGAATGGAAGGACAGCGGAAGGTATGAAAGAAAGACGAATGAGAGGATGAAGAGGATAAAGGGACGATGGAAGAATGGATTGTTTCACGTGCTTGTGTTATTTTCCAAAATACGAAAAATAAACAAAAGTTTTTTCTATTTTGTATGTTAACTTCGTTTTCTAAATTTGTCGTTTTGGACAATATAAATGCATCGTGTGCATTTTTGTATGGACGAAAACCCCAAACTAAAAATAAAAAACCAAGCACAAAATTATTTATTAACTTTATTAAAATTTTAAAAAACTTAGGTAAGCTTATAAAATTATCAATAAATCTAGCTTCATCATGTATTTATGGTCAAATGTTCCTATAAATTTGAACAAAAATAATTAGAAAGTTATAAATTTTTGATATGTGATATTAACATAGAAGTGAAGAACAATATTATTGGTATTACCGCACATTAGCATGAGTTCCTAGTATCCAAAAACATTCTATGTTTTTACTATTAATATCAATTGCAATGTGGTTAAATAAACGGAAAGTCTATATGTACAAAAAAACATAAAATATTTGATAAAGCTTGCACAACAAAATGTTACTATATAACCATTATATGTAGAATGAAATCAAACAAACTCTTTGGGAGAAAATACTTCAGCAACACTAATGCTCCTAACCATGGTCATATGTAAATAATCCTACAGGTAGAAATAAAAGGTATCCTACTCGTTGATGAAAGAAGGATAGAATTAAATATAATTATGAAAAAATAAATACATAGTTGAAGTAATGAGTAGTAAGGATCATACATAAGCTATTTTCTTAGTAGACATGTGGTGTAGAATGAAATCTAAATAATTAAATATTTTTAGTGGTAAAACGTAACCTCTACGATCAAATAGTAAAGAGCCTTGAAACAATGTTATTGTAACGACCCGCCTTTTTGGACAGTTTAAACCGACGATCAAATACACATGCCGGTTCCAAACCATTAAAAAAAGGCAGATGGTTATTGGGGTAATTAAGAAAAGAAAAGAAATAAAGGAAATGAAACAACACAGAATCTCGCAGCGGAACGATAAAGTATAATAGTCAAATAAACAGTTCATGAAGCTACTTACTATACTTAGACAATTATTTATACAACATTTATCAGAGTTATACATATACAACAGAACAAATAAATAATGCAGCAGACAACATGATGCACATATAATAATAGTAATAGTATACCAAATCTTCGTCTTCGTCCTCCAGAATAGATCTTCAAAAATCTGAAAACTCAGGACTGACCCGAGCGTAATGAAAAGACAAAACACTCGAGTCAGGACTAAAATATCCATATGAAAGTTAAATCAATCGTAAATAAATATGAGTGTGACGGCGTCAGAGATGTTTACGGGGTTTGACATCTCATATCCAGTGTCAACGTGCGTGCAATAACTTAAGAGATGTTACGGGATTTTCCACCTTTCAAGGATCCGTTAAACTATCTACTAGGTAGTAATGTACGCTAAGTAGATAATGTCTATCAGTAATATAAAGTATCAAAATAGCGTTAAGGCGTTACCATAATCCCCCTTAACACATTTTATATTCCCAAAAGCATATACAAGACCGTAGTTTCCCCAAAACCGGAAGTCACCAGAGGGCAATCCATATACTCAAGGTACAAACCAAAACGTAGTGGTCATGAATAGGATAATCAGTATGACAAGGTACATGAGGCGATACCAACTAGGATACTAGTAGTTGCGTGATCCGGACTGATGTTGAGCATAGCAGCTACTACTTCAACACCGCGAAACAACACTCCCAAATCAAGGGGTGCACCCAAATCAAATCACAAATGTAATAGATATGGTATCGAAGAAGTGTGTCCGCTAGAGGTGGCGAACCTCAATGGCCCGGCGCGGCTCCTGTTTTAGTCATGTCAGGGGTCATCCAATATCGTTCTCTTTCTTCAGTCAACGCGTTCACTAAACCATCCACTTCATTCTGGATCAACACTCCGCGTATAATAGTTATTAAAGTGGTTTTCGGTATCGACAGAGAGTATGTCCATATCCGATCCCGGTCTCTTTAATAACTACGTATTATTACACTGATGGCTCTTTTATATTTCAAATTGATTCATGATTGATAACAAAATATCATATTCGCTTTAAAATCAAATCCATTTCAAAATCATCATATATTCAAAATTATCAATTTTGTCCGATAAATCAATTTCACTTCAAAATTTGATTCGAATTCAATTTAGGTTATAATCTCTACTTTAACCTAGTTCGTATTTAAACCAAAGGTTTAAATATAAACATTTTCGTCTCTTTAACCAGTTTGAATTTAAGAAAATAGTTTAAATAGTTTAAAATAGTTAAATAATTCAAAATAGTTTAATAGAAAATATTTAAATAGTTTAATCGAAAATAATTTGAATATAAAATGGTTTATATATAAAATAGTTTGGAAAAAATCCAAAATTATTTGATAAATAATTCCAAAGTCAAACCGGTCAACTTCCCAAATTTCCTATCCAAATCAAATCCAAATTCCATTTCGATTTAATCGATTTATTCCAATTTCAACTTGAATAAATTTCTATTCCACGTAAATTTCGATTTCAATTCACAAATTTCTTTAAATTTCAATTCAATTCCAAATTAATTTAAATATAAATTTCAAATAAATTTTCAATTCCAAACTCAAACTTGAAATATCATTTCATATCAATTTTCTTAGAAATATTCAGAGTTCGATTAAAAGTCCAATCTTTTAAAACAAATCAACTTTCAAAAATTTACACCGTATTTCAATTTTCAATTTAAATCTAAACTTCGATTTTATTTAATAATTTCGTTTACCAAGTTTAAATTCTAACATTTTGAGCTCCAATTCAAAATAATTCAATTTCCATAAATTGGATTTTATCCTTAAAATCAATTCATTTAAATAATTTCAAAACAACTTTTAAAATCATTTAATTTATCCAACTCGGTGTCCGTATATAATTTTCTAACCTATGGCCAAGTGATTAGTTATTACAATTAAATGTCAGGGATGAATATATCATTTAAATCAATCACAGTGTCATATGTATGCATAGCAGGATATATATAAACAAATAAACATCCAAACATTTAAATATCAACCAATAACATCCATCGAAATACATCATCCAATAGGCAATACAATTCACGGCAATTTCATATTTATCAATGTCAGGTAATTTAATCGCAATTCAATTTTAATTTAAATTTAACTGTCAATTTAATTTTTTTAACGATGAATTCAAATGACAATCAATATGATAATTAAATTTTATCAAACAACAATAAATAAAAATCATAACTATGCATAATGTCAAATTTAACTAGCATAAAGATATTCAGTACGTTGTGAGCGTTATAAAACACTCACCTTGATTTTACGATTTTAAATCAAATCGAACGATGTTCGATTTAACATAAAATTTTAATGAGCTCCAAACACTTTCGGATCTGCACTGCAGCGCAGCTCTTATCTCCGTGAATCCGGCGCTTCTTCCCCAACGTGAAATTCACGTATGCAAACCCATTAGCCGCCGATCTTCAAGCAATTTTCATGACCACCTCGTCGACTTCCAGAACGATCAGCTAGCGCCACCACGAAGCCCTTCACCAGAGCCACCTACACGCCAAGTTTCATCCCGTCATTCGCCGTCGTTTGCACGCAATTCAAGGAAATACGTACACACTTTCAAGTCAGATCTGGACGAATCCATGAAAAATTAGCATACATCAACCATATGGATTTGAAGAGCTCGTCGAGATTTACACTTTTGCTTTTGGAATTTTTCGATTTCGTCAAACGGATTGAGAGATATTAAGGAAAGAAGATCGGCAATTTCTGGCCATGGAATAGGTGGCGGCCATGATTTAGAATTAGGGTTTCTGGGTTAAAATAATAATAAAACTGGCTCGGTTTGCGTGCGTATTTATATAGGTAGGTCCAAAATCATCCGAACTCCAATCGAGACGTGCCGCTAGGCGTTTATAAGGTTTTACCCCCATTCCGGACGCAATGGAACTAGTTTCAAGGCCTAATTCGATCATATCTGGAAGATAGCTTTTCGAAGTCGATTATTTTAATTAAATTCGAAATTAAATTTCTACGCGTTTCAAGCTCGCACGGCCAAACGACAAGTCCAATTGCTACGAAAATTGAAATCCTACCATAATTTACTATTACGGATCCGATGAAACAAGTTTCGTCGAAATCCGAGACTGTTTGAAAAATGGCTATTTTAACTCGTCTATTAAATATTAAAATATTCAATTTTCACAAATTTACTTTTAATTCGATTTTAAAAGTTCTACAACATCATTCTAACTTTAATATGATAAAATAGAATTTTACAAATCATTTTTAATCATATTAAACCCGTTATCCAATTATTCAAATAATTTCAAATATTAAATTATTCAACAAATTATATTAATAATCATTTTCCTTCAATAATCACCTTAAATTTTCTAATTAAAATAGCTAAAAATACGGGTCGTTACACTCTCCCCCACTCAAAACTTTTCGTCCCCGAAAAGGAACCAAGTATAGAATTCAACATTAGATATATTTTATTCAAAGTTACCAACTTATAAAACAATGAAATTCCATTTATAAAGTCATAACTACGCTTCCACAATGTTACTCCAAACGGCTTTCTAAATTTAAAAGTTAGTTATCAAAACAAGTTATAAAATTTAAAAACTTGAAAAAATTTCTAACACCCGGATTCATGGAAAATTTCGGCAGGGTCTCCTTTGCGCGGCTCGATCGAAAAATTTTACAATTCAATATAACACAAATAACCAATATATATCAAATATATATCTCATCTCAATGATGAGGCATCCCATATCTGGGGAAACAACATATATATATCACCAATACCATATAAAACCATAAGCGTACCTTTTATTTAGCATTTATTAGCAGTTTACTTACATTTTGTATTTAGCACAGAAGCGAGCTCTACAACGAAGCGCAACCCCTTTGCTACCTACTAAAATGCTCAATAACTAAGTTAGAACCATGCATATAAAGATAGATCGATATATTTAGCCTACACAACTACATATAACCTATTTAGCTTCAAAACTGAGATTCCAATTTCAAGACAGCAAACAAATCTCAGTTTTAGGTCACCTAAACTATAAAATTTGGCAACATAATCTAAAAAAAAGTTGTTGTATTCATTTCAAGCTTTCCGGAATGTCTAAAATCATCGAATTCGGACCATACATTCAAAAGTTACGGCCGTTTTACTTAGAGGATACGCCTCAGCCTGGGCAATGAATTGCGCAGGTCAGCGACGTTCACCCACGTTTTCGACCTTCTAAACGATATCAAAACACAAAATACTTAAAACAAAAGTTTTAGCTTAAGTTCTTAGCTTTCCAGAAAGTGCAAGATCATCAAAATCCGATAAACCAGTCAAAAGATATGGCGAAAATACTAAGCGTGTATACTACTAATTTTACTTATTTTTACACAGGACAGCGAGTAACATTCAAGTTTTAACCAAGCAGACGAAGGAATTTTCTCAAGTTATCTAAACAAAAGTTGTGCTATAGTTTCTAAGCTTTCCGAAAAGTCCAAAATCGTCGAATTCCGTTCAGCCATTTAAAAGTTATGGTTGTTTTCGTTTCAGCATATATTGGACAATGTTGGATTTTTTTTTTCCAAAAATTTGCTTTTATTATTTCAAAGTACAAAACATCAAAACTTCAAATTTTCTAAGAACAATCATAAACACAAAGTCATCTATTTTCTTATTCATCCATGCAATAGGTTTACATTCAATTTGTTTTCGATTTATTCAAGTTTGTTTCATTCACATTTTTAATTCAAGTCAATTTGCTCCCAATTTGAATTTAATTATTTAAAATTTTATTCCGTTTATTCCAATTCCATTAACACTAATGAATTCTACTTAATCAATTATCATCCATCTAACAACCAATGCATATCAAACATTAACATCCATCCAAAATCTACACTAAATCAATTATACATTTTCAAGTCAATTTTAATTTCATACACTTCCAAGTTTATTGACATTTAGTTATATTCAAATTTAATTAGTTTCCATTTACCAATTTTATATTTCATTAAGTTTAAATTTTATTCATTCACTTATACATGTATCATTCATTTTACAGCTTAAATTTCTTTTATATTTACAACTATCAATAGATCTTTACATTTTATTTTTCACTCTCACACTGGTATATTATTTCTCTACTTATCCTTATTAGCATTTTAAACCCTTTAAGTATTTGGTAAGTTATAGTTATGCAAATAGAATGTAGTTAAACAACATACAACTTCTTTTCATTTAAAGTTGAATTTTCAATTTATCAATTCTTAAGTCATTACTTAAATTTCACTATAATTTAATTTCACATTTACATTCACATATAGTATTTTCATTTTATATTAACATAATTGTGAATCACCTTTAAATGTTAATTTAAATTCCAATTATTTACTAACAATTTTATTTATATTTGCAAACCATTAATTAAATGCATATTTCATTATTCAAACCTATACTTGTATATTATGCAATTAACAATTCAAATAACATTTTTTTGAACTTCTTAAGTATTTTGGTAAGTTATATCTAAGCTATAGAATGAAATTTAATACTATACGAGTTTTACAGTTTCAATTTTATTTTAAGTTCATAATTTCCTAATTCTAAGTATTTCTACTTCAATTGATATTTTCACTTAGCTCTTAGGTTCATTTCTCATTTCACAATTCAGAAGTTCCTTAATGATTCAAGTCTAAATTCATTTCAATCATAAAAAAAAAATCATTAATTATTAAAGAACTTAAGAATTCCAATCCCGGTTTCATTTCAAATCAAGGTTTGAAATAATATATACTTATATAATTTATATATCAAACCATACTATAGAGAATGCAAAACAAAATAAAATTTGAGTCAAAACAAGGTTTAGACAAGCTATTAAGTGGTCTCCCCCACTCGGACTCTCGAAAATAAACGCCAATGATGCGTGCACACATCATCCAAATCATTTTCTAGCGTCAAGAGAAGGGAATATAACACTTATCATAAAAAAATCCTTCGAAAACAATTTCAACTCAATTATACTATCATATAATGCTCATATTATATTTTTCAAATTCTTGTAAGTCAATCTCAAACACCGGAATTTAAATTCCCAAATCCAAGTTAAAATTCATTTATATTCATTATCAATTGTGTTTACAAGATTTCATTTTCCTAAATCCATTGTTATTTAATCAGTTGTTGTAAATATTGACTGATCAAACAATAACGATAATAATCCAATATTATCATCTCCTAACAATCAATTCAATCAAAATGAATAAATATTCAAATAATTCTTTTATATAAAATATATTCCAAAATGATATTGTGTTGGTTTGTCCTATTCGAGTGTTTAGAAATTCCTATCGACGCCTTGGCGTCCCAAGTATCGACCAGAATTCATAAATACTCAACGGAACAAATTAACACAATATAAAACCATTTTATATCAAATAACAAGTACGCTCTCTCATATACACTCAACTCATTCATATAGTTTACCTCTATTTCAATGAGCTATTCCCCACTAGAGCCAAGGTTTATCGCTAAACCAAAGCTCTGATACCAACTGTAACGACCCGCCTTTTTGGACAGTTTAAACCGACGATCAAATACACATGCCAGTTCCAAACCATTAAAAAAAGGCAGATGGTTATTGGGGTAATTAAGAAAAGAAAAGAAATAAAGGAAATGAAACAACACAGAATCTCGCAGCGGAACGATAAAATATAATAGTCAAATAAACAGTTCATGAAGCTGTTTACTATACTTAGACAATTATTTATACAACATTTACCAGAGTTATACATATACAACAGAACAAATAAATAATGCAGCAGACAACATGATGCACAGATAATAATAGTAATAGTATACCAAATCTTCGTCTTCGTCCTCCAGAATAGATCTTCAAAAATCTGAAAACTCAGGACTGACCCGAGCGTAATAAAAAGACAAAACACTCGAGTCAGGACTAAAATATCCATATGAAAGTTAAATCAATCGTAAATAAATATGAGTGTGACGGCGTCAGAGATGTTTACGGGGTTCGACATCTCATATCCAGTGTCAACGTGCGTGCAATAACTTAAGAGATGTTACGGGATTTTCCACCTTTCAAGGATCCGTTAAACTATCTACTAGGTAGTAATGTACGCTAAGTAGATAATGTCTATCAGTAATATAAAGTATCAAAATAGCGTTAAGGCGTTACCATAATCCCCCTTACCACATTTTATATTCCCAAAAGCATATACAAGACCGTAGTTTCCCCAAAACCGGAAGTCACCAGAGGGCAATCCATATACTCAAGGTACAAACCAAAACGTAGTGGTCGCGAATAGGATAATCAGTATGACAAGGTACATGAGGCGATACCAACTAGGATACTAGTAGTTGCGTGATCCAGGCTGATGTTGAGCATAGCAGCTACTACCTCAACACCGCGAAACAACACTCCCAAATCAAGGGGTGCACCCAAATCAAATCACAAATGTAATAGATATGGTATCGAAGAAGTGTGTCCGCTAGAGGTGGCGAACCTCAATGGCCCGGCGCGGCTCCTGTTTTAGTCATGTCAGGGCTCATCCAATATCGTTCTCTTTCTTCAGTCAACGCGTTCACCAAACCATCCACTTCATTCTGGATCAACACTCCGCGTATAATAGTTATTAAAGTGGTTTTCGGTATCGACAGAGAGTATGTCCATATTCGATCCCGGTCTCTTTAATAACTACGTATTATTACACTGATGGCTCTTTTATATTTCAAATTGATTCATGATTGATAACAAAATATCATATTCGCTTTAAAATCAAATCCATTTCAAAATCATCATATATTCAAAATTATCAATTTTGTCCGATAAATCAATTTCATTTCAAAATTTGATTCGAATTCAATTTAGGTTATAATCTCTACTTTAACCTAGTTCGTATTTAAACCAAAGATTTAAATATAAACATTTCCGTCTCTTTAACCAGTTTGAATTTAAGAAAATAGTCTAAATAGTTTAAACTAGTTAAATAATTCAAAATAGTTTAATAGAAAATATTTAAATAGTTTAATCGAAAATAATTTGAATATAAAATGGTTTATATATAAAATAGTTTGGAAAAAATCAAAAATTATTTGATAAATAATTCCAAAGTCTAACCGGTCAACTTCCCAAATTTCCTATCCAAATCAAATCCAAATTCCATTTCGATTTAATCGATTTATTCCAATTTCAACTTGAATAAATTTCTATTCCACGTAAATTTCGATTTCAATTCACAAATTTCTTTAAATTTCAATTCAATTCCAAATTAATTTAAATCTAAATTTCAAATAAATTTTCAATTCCAAACTCAAACTTGAAATATCATTTCATATCAATTTTCATAGAAATATTCAGAGTTCGATTAAAAGTCCAATCTTTTAAAACAAATCAACTTTCAAAAATTTACACCGTATTTCAATTTTCAATTTAAATCTAAACTTCGATTTTATATAATAATTTCGTTTACCAAGTTTAAATTCTAACATTTCGAGCTCCAATTCAAAATAATTCAATTCCCATAAATTGGATTTTATTCTTAAAATCAATTCATTTAAATAATTTCAAAACAACTTTTAAAATCATTTAATTTATCCAACTCGGTGTCCGTATATAATTTTCTAACCTATGGCCAAGTGATTAGTTATTACAATTAAATGTCAGGGATGAATATATCATTTAAATCAATCACAGTGTCATATGTATGCATAGCAGGATATATATAAACAAATAAACATCCAAACATTTAAATATCAACCAATAACATCCATCGAAATACATCATCCAATAGGCAATACAATTCACGGCGATTTCATATTTATCAATGTCAGGTAATTTAATCGCAATTCAATTTTAATTTAAATTTAACTGTCAATTTAATTTTTTTAACGGTGAATTCAAATGACAATCAATATGATAATTAAATTTTATCAAACAACAACAAATAAAAATCATAACTATGCATAATGTCAAATTTAACTAGCATAAAGATATTCAGTACGTTATGAGCGTTATAAAACACTCACCTTGATTTTACGATTTTAAATCAAATCGAACGACGTTCGATTTAACATAAAATTTTAATGAGCCCCAAACACTTTCGGATCTGCACTGCAGCGCAGCTCTCATCTCCGTGATTTCAGCGCTTCTTCCCCAACGTGAAATTCACGTATGCAAACCCATTAGCCGCCGATCTTCAAGCAATTTTCATGACCAACTCGTCGACTTCCAGAACGATCAGCTAGCGCCACCACGAAGCCCTTCACCAGAGCCACCTACGCGCCAAGTTTCATCCCGTCATTCGCCGTCGTTTGCACGCAATCCAAGGAAATACGTACACACTTCCAAGTCAGATCTGAACGAATCCATGAAAAATTAGCATACATCAACCGTATGGATTTGAAGAGCTCGTCGAGATTTACACTTTTGCTTTTGGAATTTTTCGATTTCGTCGAACGGATTGAGAGATATTGAGGAAAGAAGATCGGCAATTTCTGGCCATGGAATAGGTGGCGGCCATGATTTAGAATTAGGGTTTCTGGGTTAAAATAATAATAAAACTGTCTCGGTTTGCGTGCGTATTTATATAGGTAGGTCCAAAATCATCCGAACTCCAATCAAGACGTGCCGCCAGGCGTTTATAAGATTTTACCCCCATTCCGGACGCAATGGAACTAGTTTCAAGGCCTAATTCGATCATATCTGGAAGATAGCTTTTCGAAGTCGATTATTTTAATTAAATTCGAAATTAAATTTCTATGCGTTTCAAGCTCGCACGGCCAAACGACAAGTCCAATTGCTACGAAAATTGAAATCCTACCATAATTTACTATTACGGATCCGATGAAATAAGTTTCGTCGAAATCCGAGACTGTTTGAAAAATGGCTATTTTAACTCGTCAATTAAATATTAAAATATTCAATTTTCACAAATTTACTTTTAATTCGATTTTAAAAGTTCTACAACATCATTCTAACTTTAATATGATAAAATAGAATTTTACAAATCATTTTTAATCATATTAAACCCGCTATCCAATTATTCAAATAATTTCAAATATTAAATTATTCAACAAATTACATTAATAATCATTTTCCTTCAATAGTCACCTTAAATTTTCTAATTAAAATAGCTAAAAATACGGGTCGTTACAGTTATGCACTTCAAATCATTTAATTTTTAGATTTGGTCAGGTTGTTTGAAATCAAAACAATAGAATTAAGACATAAAAATAATTTGGATTTTTAAAGTATATGGTTTTGTAATATAACTAATTGAAATGTAGGTTTCTCTTGATTAAAGCCATGTAATGTAACGGTATTTAAAAAAAAAAACTAAACCCAGAGCCCTGATGAAATCGAAGGGATGGGATGAGCCCCCAACCTGCCTGGTCTGACCATAGATAGGAGAGATTTGATGCCAGCCTAGTTTAGAGGTTTGATGCCCCCTACCATTTATGTAGGTTTTCTGGGAGCCCACCTCCGCAACTTGAATGGGAAACACAGCTCAATCTCCCATGACTTGAACCCACGACCTCAATCTAACAATATTTTAACTGGTGATTATTATTATTTTTTAACATAGAAATCAAGTTACATATATGATTGAATAGTAACTTACCTCTTAAATTCATTAAAATAAAACCATTTGATGTAACTTTATATTAACCATTGATTACCAATTATCAAAGCTATTTAAACTTTATTTGGTTATATATTATTCAAATTTTTATGATGTAGGTATTTATTATTGTACGTAAAAAAGAAGTTTCTAAAAAGAAAAGATAATTATAGAGGATTTGATATCTTATCAATGGATTCCATTATCTGATTCATTCAACCGCATACGTACGTTAATAGATTGAACAAATACTAAGTGATCGAGTATTTTGGTGATTAATTGATATGATGTATAAACATCAAATTGATTATAATATGTAGAAATCATGGAACAAAATATGGAAGTATGATTTATAGTTTTAGAAAATGGTTTCGTTTGCAGGTTAACATAATATAGGATTAGGGAGAAACATGAGGGTCAATGCAAATTTTTATCTGCCAACTGAAGATTTGAAGTAGAAAAAAATATGGTAATAAAGAGAGTTACCTCCTTCAAAAAATAATTTTGACATTTTTTTAAAGAAAATTAATAACTTCTTTAAGCCATATTGACATTAATGGTTTATAGTGCATTAAGAGTTACCGTAATTTGTTAATGAAAAGAAATCAAAGTCATCCATAATTGAGTCCCAATCATTATAATTTAAATAAAGCAATACAATTAAAGGATGTACTAAAGTTTATTTAACTATTTATTTCATACGCAAAATGTAACATCCCGCCTTTTCGCACGGTTTAAATCGACACACGTGCCAATTTAAACCATACGGAAGGTCGGATTGTTACGGGGTAAATAAGAAAAACAGAGAAGAAAAAAACTAAATAGAATCTCACATCGGAAGGATAAAAATAATAATCAATATGCATTTCATAAAACTGTTTACAAAACATTTGATTCTTCTCTATACAATAAGTATCAGAATTGACATACCAATAAATATCAATGCAGCGGAATATAGTGTGTAGCGGAACCATATAATATATAATAATAATAATGAAAACTTCGTCTTCGTCCTCCAGAAATATAGTTTTCGATCCTGAAATGCTCGGACTGACCCGAGCGAATTGAAAAAACAAAACACTTGAGTCAGAACTAGAAGATCTTATGTAAGTTAAATTAACAGGAATAAATGTGAGTGCAGTAACTTAAGAGATGCTCGGGATTTACATCTCCTAAGGATCTGTTAAACTATTTACCATGTAGTAATATTTCTCTATTATAATAATGTCTATTAGTGAAATAAAGTTACTTTTAAATAGCGTTAAGGCTTTACATTTTCCACCTTAACACATTTATATATTCCCATAGTCTATACAGTACCGTAATCTCCCCCGTACTAGGTGTCGTCAGAGGGCACTCCATAGGTATGGTACAAACCAAAATCGTATAAGGCGCACTAGGGTAGGTGACACGACACAACTAGGCAATGCCAGGATAGATATACCAATTACGCTTCCGGATCGATGGTAACGCGTAGCCACAGCTACCGCCCACCTCGAGCCACACCCCCAAATAAAAAAATCAAAAGTGGCCACCGAATCAATCCAAGAGTCAAAATATAATATCGAAGGGATGTGTCCGATCAAAGGTGCTACCTCAATTAACCCATCAATCGCTCCTGTTTTAGCCACCTTATGCCAACTCTCGGGAGTTGGGTCCACGTATTTACCTCATAGGAAGCGCCGCCACCATCCTACTTCATTCTGGAATCTCCACCGCGTACACGGTTGTTAAAGTGGTTTTCGGGGTTGGCAGAGAGTATGACAACTTCCGATCCCGGTGTCTTCAACAACCAAACGTTATTATAACACCGTGGTTATTTCAAAATAATTCAAATTTTAAAACCAGAATAAAATATCCGCTTCAAAACCATATAAATACGATATCATTTCTATTTTAAAAACCAAAACAATATGATATCATTTTAAAGAAATCCCAAATCAATATAATATCATTTTTATTTCAAAAATATATTTTTCCCAAAATCATAGCACTTTCAAATCATAATACCTTGAAATTCATAGCTTTGAAACATAACTTCAAATACTTAAATGGTTTACTATTAAATTACTTTATATAATAAATTAGCTTCTTTAATTTCAAAATCAATCCCAACACAGATTTATATCCTCAAATAAACCATTTCAAATTTCATATATTTCAATGCTTTAATATTCAAAATTCCTAAACTAAATTTGATAATCTAGATTCAAAAATCAAATCTTCTATTATTTAGTTTTGAAATAATTTAAATAATATATCCATTTTATTTTAAAAAAACTCAAATTTCAAACACTAAATATTTTCTTCAATTAATTTATACTTGAAATAATCATTTTATTCACCTAGACCCCAAAATCCAGTTACAATAATTATACCTTTTAAAATTTTCAATATAATAAATTCAACATCAACCTTTTAGAGTTTAATTCTTAAATAAATTCAATTCCAAATAAATCTCCAATTTATCTCCCAACCTTAATATATTTAAATCATCATACTCTCTATATTAAAATAAAATTTAAATATTTACTCACATTTATTTTAATAAAAAATCAAACTCTATTATTAAACTAAATTTTTATTTAACAAACTTATGCATAGCTTAAATTCAAGCATTTTAATAATATTTATAGAATATCAAAAATCAATATTCATTAAAACTTATTATATAAAATAATCAAACTATATTATTAGGCTTATTTTATATTTCAAGCCTATTTATATATAGCTAAAATCAATAATAAATTTGACGTTTATATAACATCTAAAATCAATATTTATATAATCCGTATATTTCTTTAAAAACCATAGAAATCATTTGAACATATTTTTTTTTATATATATATATAGACCGCGGTGTCTGTATACAATTTTCTACCCTATGGTCAGGTGATACGGATGTTTATCATTTCAATCCGCAATTAAAAAAATAAAAATTACGATTATATATCATTTCAAACCGCAATCCCGAATCAATAAAAGTGCGTAATAACTTGCAGTTTATAAAAATAAAATACAACATTCATCCATCTAAATCATATATCCATCACAATCATCATCCAAAATAATCATTCAATACCAACAGATAACTGATAATATATATAATAGGTATTTAACTGGCGGTTATATTCAAAAATAAATTAAATAACGATTTAATTTAATAAATGAAATTAGCTGAGACGATGATTAAAAATATACAAAAAATCATAAATAAATGCATAATCACAATCAAATTTAATTTAGCAAACATAAAAACTTTTAGAAGTTGTGAGTGGGTTAAAACACTCACCTTTGATTTTAGCCCATAAAAATCCAAACAGAAGCGCAAAACTCAACAATCTCCAAATTCAACTAAATCAATTTCATGTTGTCTGGAATATAGATTCTGAATCCAATAGAAGAAATCGCACGTGAATCAAAGTTTATATGCAAAAGGTATTCATGTTACAAGAAATATTATTAAAATAAAAATTAGTACGCGTTAAAAATATATAGAAATAAACAAATTTTAATACTTACGCTTTCTTAAGATGAGGTTTGAGGAAAAGATTGAAGAACAACTAAGATGAGAACAGGAAGTGTATGAAAAATGAAAAAAAAACATTTTTTATAAAAGAATGCTTTTGGATTTGCAAGAATAAGAGCTTTTGAATATAAGGTGTTAGGAGAAACAAAATGTAAAAGAAGAAATAAGACATAGATTATTTATAATTAGGAAATGAATGTGGAGGGACAAAAATAAATGTCACGTTTTATTAGTTTGGTTCTAAATTAGTTAAGTGCTAGATACAGAAAAGTTTGAATACATCATATATATTCATACTTTAACTATGTGTCAAAGTTGCTAAACATATATCAAGTACGATTAATTGGTGACAATATATAGGAATAAACAAGAATAAATGTAGATGCAATCACAAAAGGATCTAATAGGGAAGGAGATAAAAGGTGACGACATTGATTAGTTACACTTTCCCACTTTAACCAATTTTATTAATACGACATTTAATTATCATGCAAGTTGTATTATGACTAGAAAATATAAACAACAAACAATAAATTAATATGTATATAATATTACCTCACTTTTAATTTGTTTGATAATAATAATAAAAATTAAATCATGATTTAGCAATTTGAAATTAAAATATTAAATGTTTATATGTATACACATGCACACAAACACACATACATGTGTGTATAAAGATTAACCAAAGCTTATTAATTAATTCAAAGCATACTTCCATACCACATTAAATCGTCTAATGTATTTGTAAACTTATGTATACTTGAAGTCAAAAATACATATATACATATAAATTAAACCTTTTTACCTTAATGAAATTTATTTAATTTTTTAACAAAACAAAAGTGGAACACGGCAAATTAAGCAATATAGTAACAAACCTTTAAGATCCTTAAATAAGGATATTTGAGATAATAAATTAGGTAACAAATTTAAATATTGTTGTAATCAAAATCAAAGCTTAGATTTATCATCGAAAAATTATTAAGCATATGTAAACTTCTATTATAATTTATTAGATTAAGAACAAATAATTTATTCAACAAAGTATTCAAATTTCATGATATTTTCAATTCAAGACAAAGTGACAATATGTGTATACAATATTTCTGTTTCAACACAAATGCAAATTATATGTATATAAATTTTCAGATCTAAAGAAATGCAATTAGGTTTAAGAGTTTAAAACATGGACCTATAATTAAAACAATCTTTTAATATATATACAAATTTTCCTGTTTTGGTTTATCAAATTAAAAGTCAAATTAATTCATTCAACAAAAAATTCAAATAACATAACAATTTCAAAACAAATGAGGAAATAGCATATACACACAAACTATGATAATAACACTATACTTAATATAACATTTTAAAATAGAAGACACCTCTTAGATCTAGCCAAAATTCACTCCTTGATTTGTACTTTCTCCTCAGATCGTCAAGACCCACAACCAACCCTTGCAAGAGCTGGATGAATCACCTTTATTTTTATTTAATTTGATGTTTGACATTAAATTGTTATTGGTTTATTTTGTTTAAATGAAGATGACGGCAGCCCTTTTTTTTGAGAGGAGGAGGAAGGATTTTTTTAAAAAAGGAAAGGAAAATAAGGAGATTTTTTTTAATAGGGTAAAAGAATCTTTTTCTATTCTTATTATTTAACTTTCTTGTTTAATTCAATCTACATTTTCATTTCTCTATGTGTTGGCTTATCTTAGCATGCATTCATAGTACATAAGGTTTCCAACAAAATAAAACATCAATGTAGTTATTTATTTAAAACCTTTTTTCAAAGGTGTGTCGATACTGAATATTGATATTTGCATAACTTTTTATACATGCATTCAAATAATTAATAATAACATTCACATAATTTAATCATGATTAACATTTATTATTATAATCACCGTTTTTAATTACATTCAAACAATGTCATTAAATACACCTGACGTATGTTATCATTTTTTTTATCTCACTGCAATACATGTTATTAGTAGAAGTTCAAATTAAGATCATAAACATATCTCTTAACGTATGTTGAAAAAAATAGAATCGTAAATTTTTATTATTCTACCACTTATATTCCTCAATTATATCCCTTATTACAATTATCCTTTGGTATCCCTATCCATTAATTACACAAATAACATAGTTAATATTTGTTTGTCTTTCACTACATTAATACTATCCAATTTTAGTCTTTTATTTATATTAATTACTATATTTCAATTTATATTGAATTTTTTTTAAGTTTTACATATTAATAAAAATTAAAATTCCAATTAATTATTTTATCTTGGTTTCATTCTTTTTATTACATCAATTGTTAACTTATGAAATAAAATTAACATTTTTATTCATTTTGTTACATTCATAAATGTCAGTTATTGTGTAGATCTTATTAGTGTAACACTAAAGTTCATTTAATTGTAATCTTGGAAAAAATTCTGTTATAAATATCATATCTTTTAAAATTTCAAGTTTATTATATTTACATCAACTTATGGGGTTAAATTCTTAAATACCTCTCAGTTTTAATTTATTGCCATATAAATATTAAATTGTTAACATTTAATTACAATTGCTTTATCAAATTTCTACATTCGCTCCAATATAAACTTTAAGACTTTTATTTCTTTCAAATTAAATTATAAATCCTATTAAATTAACTCTTTTAAAATCATCGAATCTTAAAGGTCGTTACACTCTCCCCACTCAAAACTTATCGTCCCCGAAAAGGAAAAGAAGGGTAAAGAAGAATTAAGAAATCAATATATCTTATTTAAAATATTAAATTTATAAACAATAAATTTACAAAATTACTTATTTTAAATAAAATATACCAGTTTATAACCATTAAATCTTTTATTACTCAAATTAATAAAGTTTGGAAAACATTTTCAAAATATTTCTAAGTCCAAAATTTACGAAAAATTTCGGTAGAGTCTCATTTGTACGGAGAGGCTCGAGAGAAAATAGTAATATCAAATATAACAATATACAACATATAATTCAAAATAATATATATCCCAACATGGGAAAATAATATAATAACGCTATAAATAGTAATCCGAAAACGTACCTATTTGTCGGGCAATTTACGCTTGTTTATGGAACCAAAAGCAGTAGCAATTGCTTCCATAACCTGCATTTCACTTATATAATCCAAAAAGGTTAACAATTATATAATGAAATATTTAATTTTGTTTCAACCACTAACAATCCAATCAATACAACCATCAATCACTTGCAACAAAAAATACAACCATCACATAAAAATCAACACAAATCAAACTTTCATTCATACCAAACAAACAAATAGTTGTTCAGGTTCAAAACTTTAAATTGTACGGAATGAAAAATAAACTACTAAGTGTACCTTTCACTCAACAGTCTTAGGTGAAACTAAATATCATCATCCAAACAAATTCAAAGCGTCCCTGCCCAAACAACCTAAACCAAAACAAACAACAATTCCAATAATAATAAACTAAGTTTATTCTTGTTAATTTCATTTCATGCTATTGTTGTTTGATTTCCTTTCATTCGTAAAATGATTTTTTCTCTTTATTTTCATTTACTTCTTATAAACTCTTAGTTTCATTTACTCATTCAGTGTTTGTTTCATTTATTTTCATTTATTACTTACAATTATACATTGTCATTTATTCAGGTCCTGCCGGTTTCTTTTAATTGCATTATAATTTATTTACTTATGTCTATAATCGTATCCTTACAGTACTTACCTCTAATTCCTTTATTACAGTAACATTTCAATTATGACTTAAGTTCACAACTCTATGGCCTCAATTCTTATAAATAAAAGTAATTTATTGAACACTTACGTTACATACTTTTACTTGTACAATTTCCATTACTTTTCTTAATAAACATTTCAACTTTTTAATATTTGGTAAATTATATATATATATATATATATATATATATTCTTTTAAGGATGTAATTGTAAATCATACTAGTTTATCCCCTTTTTTTTATAGGTTACAGTTTCAAATTACCTTTAATTTCATTCATAACCTAGCATCAAATTTCTTATTTTAATTAAAAGCTCCAATTATTAATTAGTTCCATCCCATTTCACTAAAATAATTGAAACTGTTAATTAATCGAAAACTTAAGAATTTATATACCGGGTTTTATTCAAAAATCGTTTTAAAATAATTGATAAATGTATACACTTATAGTTTGTATATCCAATAATATATAAAACAAATTTAAAATTTATATTTGTTTATCAAAACAAATATGCAGTAAACTACTCCAGTGGCCTTCCCACTTCGAAACTCGAAAATGAATGTTGATGATGCATGCACTCATCACCGAAATTATTTTCCAACGATAGAGAGGGGAGTACAACTTTATCTTTCCAAAATTTCTTTTAAAAACATTTCTTTTCAAATTATATTGAAATGCTTATCTCAGAAAATACTTCGTATACTATTATTACTATATTCCAAAATCATTTGAAAGAAATTTTTCAAAACCCTGTAACTTAAGTTCTAAAATTTCCAAATTTATTTATTTTATTCTAAATCTCATTTCAACTATTATTTATAATTTCGTTATCTAACAACCAATATTTTGCAACCAAATATATATCATTTATAAAAATTTATTTTATATATAGAAAATATAATAGGCAAAAAAATTTCATTCACCTATATTAAAAACAAATATTATGTCGGTCGGTCCTATTAAGTGTTTAGAAATCCCTATTGATGTCACAGCATCCCATGCATCAACCAAAATTTATAAATACAAAACGGAAAAGATTAACACAATATTAAAACCTTTTTATAACACTAACAAATACGCTCTCTCGTATATATACACTCAGCGACTCCCATAGGGTAGTACTACCCTATTAATAAAGAGTCAGACCCCACAAAGCTAAGGTTTATCGCTAACCAAAGCTTTGATACTAGATTGTAACTTTCCTCCTTTTCGCACGGTTTAAATCGACATACGTGCCAATTCAAACCATACGGAAGGGCGGATTGTTACGGGGTAAATAAGAAAAACGGAGAAGAAAAAAAACTAAACAAAATCTCACATCGGAAGGATAAAATATAATAATCAATATACAGTACATAAAACTGTTTACAAAATATTTGATTCTTCTTTATACAATAAATATCAGAGTTCACATACTAATAAATATCAATGCAGCGGAATACAGTGTGTAGTGGAACCATATAATATATAATAATAATAATAATAATAATAACAATAATAATAATAATGAAAACTTCGTCTTCGTCCTCCAGAAATATAGTCTTCGATCGTGGAATGCTCGGACTGACCCGAGCGAATTGAAAAAACAAAACACTCGAGTCAGAACTAAAAGATCTTATGTAAGTTAAATTAACAGGAATAAATATGAGTGCAGTAACTTAAGAGATGTTCGAGATTCACATATCCTAAGGATCCGTTAAACTATTTACTATGTAGTAATATTTCGCTATTATAATAATGTCTATTATTAAAATAAACTTACTTTTAAATAGCGTTAAGGTTTTACATTTTCCAACTTAACACATTTATATATTCCTATAGTCTATACAGTACCGTAATCTCCCTCGTACTGGGCGTCGTCAGAGGGCACTCCATAGGTATGGTACAAAACCAAAATCGTATAAAACGCGCTAGGGTAGGTGACATGGCACAACTAGGAAATGCCGGGGTAGATATACCAATTACGCTTCCGGGTCGGTGGTAACGCGTAGCCGCAGCTACCATCCACCTCGCGCCACACCCCCAAATAAAAAAAAGTCAAAAGTGGCCACCGAATCAATCAAGAGTCAAAGTATAATATCGGAGGGATGTGTCCAATCAAAGGTGCTACCTCGATTAACCCATCAATCGCTCATGTTTTAGCCACCTTATGCCAACTCACGGGAATTGGGTCCACGTATTTACCTCATATGAAATGCCGCCACCATCCTACTTCATTCTGGAATCTCCACCGCGAACACGGTTGTTAAAGTGGTTTTCGAGGTTGGCAGAGGTATGACAACTTCCAATCCCGGTCTCTTCAACAACCAAACGTTATTATAACACCGCGATTATTTCAAAATAATTTATATTTTAAAACCAGAATAGAATATCCATTTCAAAACCATATAAATACGATATCATTTCTATTTTCAAAACCAAATCAATATGATATCATTTGAAAGAAATCCCAAATCAATATAATATCATTTTTATTTCAAAAATATCCTTTTCCCAAAATAATATCACTTTCAAATCATAATACCTTGAAATTCATAGCTTTGAAACATAACTTCCAATACTTAAATGGTTTACTATTAAATTACTTTATATAACAAATTAGCTTCTTTAATTTCAAAATCAATCCCAATACAGATTTAAATCCTCAAATAAACCATTTCAAATTTCATATTTTTCAATGCTTTAATATTCAAAATTCCTAAACTAAATTTGATAATCTAGATTCAAAAATCAAATCTTCTATTATTTAGTTTTGAAATAATTTACATAATAAATCCATTTTTTTTAAAAAAAATTCAAATTTCAAATACTAAATATTTTCTTCAATTAATTTATACTTGAAATAATCATTTTATTCACCTAGACCCCAAAATCCAGTTACAATAATTATACCTTTTAAAATTTTCAATTTAATAAATTCCACATCAACCTTTTAGAGTTTAATTCTTAAATAAATTCAATTCCAAATAAATCTCCAATTTATCTCCCAACCTTAATACATTTAAATCATCATACTCTCTATATTAAAATAAAATTTAAATACTTACTCGCATTTATTTTAATAAAAAATCAAACTCTATTATTAAACTAAATTTTTATTTAACAAACTTATACATAGCTTAAATTCAAGCATTTTAATAATATTTATAGAATATCAAAAATCAATATTCATTAAAACTTATTATATAAAATAATCAAACTTTATTATTAGGCTTATTTTATATTTCAAGCCTATTTATATATAGCTAAAATCAATAATAAATTTGACGTTTATATAACATATAAAATCAATATTTATATAATCCGTATATTTCTTTAAAAACCATAGAAATCATTTGAACATATTTTTATATATATATATAGACCGCGGTGTCTGTATATAATTTTCTACCCTATGGTCAGGTGATACGGGTGTTTATCATTTCACTCCGCAATTAAAAAATAAAAATTACGGTTATACATCATTTCAAACCGCAATCCCGAATCAATAAAAGTGCGTAATAACTTGCAGTTTATAAAAATAAAATACAACATTCATCCATCTAAATCATACAACCATCACAATCATCATCCAAAATAATCAATCAATATCAACAGATAACTGATAATATATATAATAGGTATTTAACTGGCGGTTATATTCAAAAATAAATTAAATAACGATTTGATTTAATAAATGAAATTAACTGAGATGATGATTAAAAATATACAAAAAAATAATGAATAAATGGATAATCACAACCAAATTTAATTTAGCAAGCATAAGAAATTTTAGAAGTTGTGAGTGGGTTAAAACACTCACCTTTGATTTTAGCCCGTAAAAATCCAAACAGAAGCGCAAAACTCAACAATCTCCAAATTAAACTAAATCAATTTCATGTTGTCTGGAATATAGATTTTGAATCCAATAGAAGAAATCGCGCGTGAATCAAAGTTTATATGCAAAAGGTATTCATGTTACAAGAAATATTATTAAAATAAAAATTAGTACGCGCTAAAAGTATATATAAATAAACAAATTTTAATACTTATGCTTTCTTAAGACGAGGTTTCAGGAAAAGATGGAAGAATAACTAAGATGAGAACAGGAAGTGTATGAAAAATGAAAAAAAAAACATTTTTTATAAAAGAATGCTTTTGGATTTGCAAGAATAAGAGCTTTTGAATATGAGGTGTTAGGAGAAACAAAATGTAAAAGAAGAAATAAGATATAGGTTATTTATAATTAGGAAATGAATGTGGAGGGACAAAAATAAATGTCACGTTTTATTAGTTTGGTTCTAAATTAATTAAGTGCTAGATACAAAAAAGTTTGAATACATCATATATATTCATACTTTAACTGTGTGTCAAAATTGCTAAACATATATCAAGTACGATTAATTGGTGACAATATATAGGAATAAACAAGAATAAATGTAGATGCAATCACAAAAGGATCTAATAGGGAAGGAGATAAAAGAAGACGACATTGATTAGTTACACTTTCCCACTTTAGCCAATTTTATTAATACGACATTTAATTATCATGCAAGTTGTATTATGACTAGAAAACATAAACAACAAACAATAAATTAATATGTATATAATATTACCTCACTTTTAAATTGTTTGATAATAATAATAAAAATTAAATCATGCTTTAGCAATTTGAAATTAAAATATTAAATGTTTATATGTATACACATGCACACAAACACACATACATGTATGTATAAAGATTAAACCAAAGCTTATTAATTAATTCAAAGAATACTTCCATACGACATTAAATTGTCTAATGCATTTGTAAACTTATGTATACTTGAAGTCAAAAATACATATATACATATAAATTAAACCTTTTTACCTTAATGCAATTTATTTAATTTTTTAACAAAACAAAAGTGGAACACGACAAATTAAGAAATATAGTAACAAACCTTTAAGATCCTTAAATTAGGATATTTGAGATAATAAATTAGGTAACAAATTTTAATATTGTTACAATCAAAATCAAAGCTTAGATTTATCATCGGAAAATTGTTAAGCATATGTAAACTTCTATTATAATTTATTAGATTAAGAACAAATAATTTATTCAACAAAGTACTCAAATTTCATGATATTTTCAATTCAAGATAAAGTGACAATATGTGTATACAATATTTCTATTTCAACACAAATGCAAATAATATGTATATAAACTTTCAGATCAAAAAAATGCAATTTATTTTAAGAGTTTAAAACATGGCTCTATAATTAAAACATTATTTTAATATATATACAGAATTTTCTTGTTTTGATTTATCAAATTAAAAGTCAAATTAGTTCATTCAACAAAAAATTCAAATAACATAACAATTTCAAAACAAATGAGGAAATAGCATATACATGCAAACTATGATAATAACATTATACTTAATATAACAATTTAAAATAGAAGACACCTCTTAGATTTAGCCAAAATTCACTCCTTGATTTGTACTTTCTCCTCAGATCGTCAAGACCCACACCTAACCCTTACAAGAGCTGGATGAATCACCTTTATTTTTATTTAATTTGATGTTTGACATTAAATTGTTATTGGTTTATTTTGATTAAATGAAGATGATGGCAGCCCTTTTTTTGGAGAGGAGGAGGAAGGATTTTATAAAAAAAAGGAAAGAAAAATGAGGAGATTTTTTTTAATAGGGTAAAAGAATCTTTTTCTATTCTTCTTATTTAACTTTCTTATTTAATTCAATCAACATTTTCATTTTCTCCATGTGTTGGCTTATCTTAGCATGCATTCATAGTACATAATGTTTCCAACAAAATTAAACATCAATGTAGTTATTTATTTAAAACCTTGTTTCAAAGGTGTGTCGATATTGAATATTGATATTTGCATAACTTTTTATACACGCATTCAAATAATTAATAATAACATCCGCATAATTTAATCATGATTAACATTTATTATTATAATCACCGTTATTAATTACATTCAAACAATGTCATTAAATACACCTGACGTATGTTATCATTTTTTATCTTACTGTAATACATGTTATTAGTAGAAGTTCAAATTAAGATCATAAACATATCTCTTGACATATGTTAACAAAAATAAAATCATAAATTTTTATTATTCTACCACTTATATTCCTCAATTATATCCCTTATTACAATTAGCCTTTGGTATTCCTATCCATTAATTACACAAATAACGTAGTTAATATTTGTTTGTCTTTCACTACATTAATACTATCCAATTTCAGTCTTTTATTTATATTAATTGCTATATTTCAATTTATATTAAAAAAAATTCAATTTTATATATTAATAAAAATTAAAATCCTAATTAATTATTTTATCTTGGTTTCATTCTTTTTATTACATCAATTGTTAACTTATGAAATAAAATTAACATTTCTATTCATTTTATTACATTCATAAATGTCAGTTATTGTCTAGATCTTATTAGTGTAACATTAAAGTTCATTTAATTGTAATCTTGAAAAAAATTCAGTTATAAATATCATATCTTTTAAAATTTCAAGTTTAATACATTTACATCAACATATGGGGTTAAATTCTTAAATACCTCTCAATTTTAATTTATTGCCATATAAATATTAAATTGTTAATATTTAATTACAATTGCTTCATCAAGTTTCTACATTCACTCCAATATAAACTTTAAGACATTTATTTCTTTCTAAATTAAATTAGAAATCCTATTAAATTAACTCTTTTAAAATCATCGAATTTTACGGGTCGTTACATAAAAATTATTAACCTACCATTTAAGGTTCATGTATGGTTTTTTCATTTATGGTTATTCGTATCCACGTAATTTACCTAGGATAGAAATATTTTTCATTTATGGTTAATAAAAATATGGTAAATTTTATCTGTTTACGTAATGACCGTCTTTTTGACCCTAAAAAATCGACACTGATACATTTATGGTATTCATATGCCGAGCATCCGAGTGTTGAAATGACATATTCTTGGAGTGGAAAAAAGATGACATAGGAAAAAAAAAATCTTACATCATGATATGTAATATATAATATCCAAATGATCTTTATAAAGGAAAACTTTAATATTCATACAATAATCCGAGTCTAACCTATCATTAGCTTGGTTATAACAGCCTATCCTTGCAAAGGCTGATCAGTACAAAATAAGAGATGTAGTAGAAAATAAAATACGTTCGATCTTGGAAGCATTCAGCTCATCTCTCAAAGCTCCAAGCATCCATCGCTAAATCTGGAAAGTTAATCGAGTCTGACCCGAGTATTATAAGAAAATAACACCCGGATCAATTTGGTAAACTAATGTAAGAAACTCAAATCATATGTATTGTTATATTTATAAAACCCTTCAAAAATAATGGTATCTCGTAAGACCATGCCACACATAAACACAAATGGGTTTTTACCTTTTGATAACTAAACCATTTTATTAGAAAATCAAACGATATGATAATAATGTCTAGGGTTTAAAATAAATATTAACATAACTGGAATAGGTATATTAATTACATTCAACAACATATTTAGTATACAACTAAGTTCGTAAAGGCATGTATTGGAAAATGGATCCATACAATAACAAGACATCAGGTTACCACCTATCACAGTACATCTCTAGATAAAATGTACCGAGGGACTCATATGGACCCCCGACATGACAAGGTTGACATAACCCTTCCAGGATAGTACTGAATATGTCATCACTTCGGTTTCTTTACAACCTTTTCCTCATAAGCTCACATTCACATAACAAATCCATAAGTAGTGATCTAAAAAGGTGACGACCATACCCTATGGGCACGATCCACATGGCCTTACGACATATCCTCTATTTCACTTATTTTTGGGTGCGAGGCTCGTGAGGCCATAGTTACCTTTTTCTCTTAGAAAATCCCTCTTGGAATGCTAACACTGCCCCTTGGGAGACAACGCAATCCATCATTTGTCCATACAAATTGTTCATGATATGAATAAACCAAAAGCACAACTTCTACTACATCCTTTTCGGAATCACACTTAGGACTGGTAGTAAGTACCCTTGCAGTTTAAAGAACTCTATCTTCGATTTCTATCGTCTTCAAGATGTCTCCAACTCGAACACTTGTGTTGGTTCGTAGTGTTTTTCAAATAACCCATGCTTATCCAATCTTGGTTTCTCCTCACCAAAAATTGATAGCTTCTGGTTGACTCAATCCCAGTTTTTTCAAAAGTAAGCAAAAGATATAAGAGTCCCAAAAGGAACTTGAATATCTACCCTTAAGGCGAGAGACGTTTCACCGGAATGAGTTCTTCCGAGGGATCTCAAACCCTATGAACACGTGAAGCTCATATATACTTCATAAGTCAAAATATGTCAAGTTGTCTATAGCGGAAAAACAACCATCCGGTGTAAGTAAATAGTTTGCACATGGAAAATCGAACATCATATACCTATCACTACATTTTGATTTCAACCCCATGCTATCCCTCGATTAACAATGAAGTCGGACAAGTTAGCGTACTATCATCGTACATTATTAAACTCTCATAGATAGAAATAGGCTTCCATACCTTGAAATTTAGTGCCAATTATAAGATGAAGCACCTTTCATATACTTAATTAACCATTACCTATTTATAGAAATTTACCCGCTTATACTCATCACACTTCCAAAATTTCGACTTCTCTATCCCTTGTCAAGAATCAAAGGCAGGTAAGTCAGGGCACTGGCTATACCTGGCCTTGCCTTAGTTAAAGCAGTCTTATTCTAGATCTCACAGATAGAGAAAAATCTACTCATCGAGTTTTAAAGCTAAATTTAAGATGACTTACTTTCCATAAATGTGTCAACGTTTAGCACTGCTTATCATATTTGTTTTATGTCAGTCAATGGAACCGGCAAAGAAATCCCTTACATAAAATGAAGTCTTTTTAAACAATCTGAAAACCAACTCCATAAACTTATTACTAGTCTTTGATTTAAAAAGGCAAGACCTTTTCTTTTTGTAAAACAAATAACTTATTTAATAATAACAAAGTGTTATAAACTAAACTTTCTTTCAAATTTCTGAAATAGTTACTATAACAAGAATATTATATTTCATAATTTCTTTCCTTTTCTAATCAAAATATTTATTACAACAATAGTTTCGTAATCTAAGATTTTTTCTTACTTACAGTCATATTTAAAACATCTCAACTATAGTTTAAAACCTTCTTTCGAACATCACTTAAAATTCACCACTTTTGGAAAAGAATTCAACTTTGGAAAATAAAGGAGTTTCCTTTATATAAAATAAAACCTTAAATATTTCAAACAAATCCTTTTAGAAATATATTTAAATTCCAAACCACCTTTAAACATACTTATCTAACTTTTGTAAATCATATTTGAAAGGAATTTATAAAATATCTAAGCTATATAAACTTTACTAAATCGTATATTTCAAAAATACATCATAGCGACCGTCGCTATATGGACAATAATTTTTACAACTTTGTTTTGTAAATCAAATAGATTTTAAAGTCCATTTTCTTTCTATATTTTAAACCACTTTAAATACCTTTTCCAAAATGTTTGTGTAAAAACAAAAGTTAAGTTTTGGAAACTATTTCGAAAAACTTTTAAAAACCAAGTGGTAAACCACTTAAAAGAGAGCATAGAATTTCAATGTCGCAAAACCAACAACAAGAAGGTCGAAAATAACTATGCAACATTGAATTTTCATATACACAAGCATTTAAATAACCAAGAATGTATGCAAATAAAAATCAACAAGGCAAGGAATCCTTTAGGATCCCTCTATAAAATTTCCCTTCTTCGAAGTGCTTCTATAGCGACCTATTCGCCATGGAACACTCCAACTTCCTTTAGCTTTAGTCCTCTGCAGATCAAAGTTACATATGCCATCCTCTTCGAAACAGGAATCAAGTCAAAGCAACAACATAACAACCAAAGCAAGCAATTATTTTTGCAACAATTTTCACAATATTAACATGACTTTTAAAGTATTGTTACCTTTAATTAGGACCAAATCCTACCAAAAGCAACCACTTCCCTTCCTTAATCAACCAGGCATTTAAATCCTTCCTACTATTACCTTCATAAGCATAGAAACTCATGACCAAGCCCTCTTATCTCCTTACTTGCGCATGATGCTAGTGGTTTTTGGGGATTTGTGTTCTAAAGCTTCGAACTTTGACTTGCAAGATGATTTAGTGGTGATGTTTAAGAGACATACTAGAGTATGGTTTGATTTGGAGAAGGTTGAGGTAGAAGAATGAAGAAAGAAGTGAGAGAAAAAATTAAAAGAGAGAAAAAATATAAAATAAAGATACAAAAGTGAATGGAAGGTGCTTCTTTTATAGAAATGAAAAAGTGGAAAATTACATTCAATACCCTTAGCCAAAAGACAACACTACTCCCACTATCCTTTCATGCTAAGCTTCCTCCATGTGCCAAAGTACAAGAAGCCATGTGCACATTTTTTTCTTTGTAGTAATGCACACAAATTTATACACAAAAAGTCTTCCTTTTCTAATCCATTATTTAATTACTTTTTTGAATTCTCAAATGATAATTAACATTAATCGATTCCTTTATTAGAAAATAGTAAATGTTATTAAATGTGTATATTTATATACATAAGTATGCAACAATAGTGTGACAACTTCCGATCGATGAATAGTTGAATATCCAAAAAAATTCAATCACATTTTCAATTTTTCATCAAACTATTTATTTTTGTAACAAAATTTCAAAATGAGTTCATCATTACTTTTTATTAATTAAATGAGGGTTATTTAAATTTGTTTGTCGATGAAATTCTATCGGTTTAGAAAACCGTCGAACAAATTTAAATTTAAAAATAACCGCAAGCGCATGGTGTACGAATGTAGCACGTGGCGAATACGGGTCGATCCACAGGGAATTGATGATTTTAAATATCTATTCAATCAAATTAAACCAAGGTTGAAGAGATGTAAACTAGAAAAGAAGAAAAACAAGCAAAAGAAAATTGATAAAAATATGAGTGTTAAGACAATTTAGAGGCAATTTCCACTCTCTAGATAACATAAGTCAACAAAATGAAGTTATGATCTCTCTTTTCTTGTCATCAGTGAATTAGTTAACATGCTTATCTTAAGTATGATATATTTATGCTATTAATTAGCTCAATATAAACCATCAAACTATAACATAACCAGTAATACACTTTTAAATCTTATAAAATATGACAACAAATTTGAAAGCAAAATCTATTTTAAGAATGGCCTATTAACTATCAATTAGAAATATAAGCCATCAAATTTTAATTTCAGCAATCACTTCTTTTCCATAATCATATGTAGATGAAGAGGCAATTTGTGTTTTGTTTGTTTAAGCATAGCCTGTTTGTTATGAACAACATAGACTATCAAATTCAAAGCTAAACAACATCATTAAACTACTTCAATCATTCTCATTAAGCACAAAAAGAGAGCATAAACATCAAATTAAATTGAAGCTAAATGATTAGAGAGCTTCATTACCCCTAAATTGAAGGGGTTTAGCCTCTCATATTTGTTATCATATGAACAAATGTAGCTTGCAACATGAGAGAAAAAGAAAAAGAAAAAGAAAGCAAGATAAAGAAAAACTATTCTATTTGCACGAAAAATAAATCTACATTACAACATGAAAGTAAATAAGCATGAAAAGAAAAAGAACATGTATTGAAGTTGCATAAAAAAAATACATAAAAGAGAAATGGCTAAGTAGCCATGAAAAGAAAGAAGAAAGTTTGGTTTTATTTTGAGCCTAAAACTAACTAAAGAGAGACTAAGTGAACACGGGGAGGTTACATGAAATATAAGGGGTTATTTATACATGCATGAAACCCTAATCCATAATTAGGGAATGACCAAACTACCCTTGAGAGAGTGTGGAGGCCAAGTAATCATTAGCTTCTACTAATCATTATTTAAGTCTACATGAAGCCATTAATTCCATAAACATGTGCATTAGCCTTTAATTTGTACATTAAGGTGTTTGGTAAGTGGGGTCCTCCATGATCTTCACTTTGAATTATTTCCATCTTCATTCCTTTATATTCATGTTGTCCATGCATGTGTCTTCATGAAACCACTCCTATTTGATACCAAATTCCTACAAAAATATATATAAATTTCCAGTTAATTTTTCTCAAATAAATATATGCACATAAATAACCATTTTGCCCTTTGAAGATGGATATGTGACAATTTGGAATTAATATGGATTTTGGTTAAAACAAGTTAAAATACCCAATATGATCATTTATTTAATTTAAAAAGAATAAATATGGTGGTAAAAATATGCACATTTACGTGCACATCAGAGTTCATCATTACTTTTTCTTAATTAAATGAGGGTTATTTGACCATTAAAAACCATTGATTAAATATTTAAAACTAATTAAATATTCACAAATCAAAGCGGTAAAAGTCCAAACCATTACATCCTTCCCTTGTTAAAAGAATTTCGACCCCGAAGTTTCATTACAAACAAACAACCCAAAAATAAGCCATACTAATTCTTTACATTTCCTAAAATGTTAAGTGACTACAAACAACTTAAAGTTTTTCCAGGTTTACAACTTTCTCATCATATAAGAATAATAACACTCAACAACCGTAGATAATTACTTAATCGATTATTCATAATACCTCATGAAAAATCAAAGTGCCATCTACCCAACTCCTCATAAGTCATGAAACATTAAGGCAAATATATTTAAGCCCGTACGATGGGCATGAATCGTCTATATGTAATTACTGACCCGATCACTTGCTCGAATACATAAATCGCTTATTCAAACTAGCATAGATCACTAAACTTCTTCACTGTGAAACACTTATCCAGGTCTTTCATCTGATACTTCCGCTTTCTTTACATAATTATAAACTATGATAGAAAACACTAACATCATCCCAAGAATCCATCTCAAGTACCAGCATTTAAGAGTCGAGTGAAAATGCCTAAATTAGACTGGTGTATGACAACTAGAAATCATATACGCGAACTTTGGATCAAAAAAAGTCATGCAAATAAAATGATCCAAGTCTAACTTACTATCTTTATCCCTTTTAGATAATTTAATAATTATACTACTCAAATTATTTTTTCTTTTCCAAAATTATTTATGAAAACATTTCATAAAAACCTAACTTAAGATTTTAAACTTGCATAATACCCTACTACATCATTAGTATATATAACTATTTGATTTAATCCTTTATCTCTTCTTTTTTATTAAATTCAGATGCAGGTCCAAAATAAATCCATGTCTTACAACGAGTATCTCTTTAACCTCTTTACCCTTCCTATCTGGTAAACAGCTAAGAAAAGTAGGATGTTATTATCTAAAATCAGTCCTAAAGTCTACTTTTCCTTAGACACATCTAAGGTAAAGATGTTTATTAGCCGGCCCAGTAACATCAAATAGTTTTTGCAATTTAGATGTTAAAATAGGAGACACGGTTATAATAAAAAAGTTTATTAAAATCTTTTATTAAATTTAACCCATATTAACAATTTCATTTATCAATACACTCTTTTATCAAAATACCTTTTTATTTTGAATCCATTTTCTTTAAAGAATCTTAAGAACTAAATACCTAGTTCTTATTTCAAAACCTTTTTTAAATGATATCATATAATTAAATACATAATATATATATATATATATATATATATATATATATATTGAGTAACACCAAAATGGTACCACTTATTTTGATGAAGAAGGTGAAGAAAATTGGATTCTTTTTTAGGATTCCACTTGGGACGTGATGTACTTATACTCCAGTGATTCGTTCGATTATGTTCCTAACTTGGCCATGCCTTTTTAAGGTTTTTAAATGTTATTGGACCAGATTATGAGGATGATGGTAGTGGATCCTCCTCTTTTGAGGAGGACTAGTTGCTTTTGACTTTTTGTTAGTAGCTTTGGTTCTTCTGCCTAGCTCATGTACTTTATTATATAGCTATTCTCACGCGTGTGTTGAACACCTATTTCTAAATGTTTTTAATAAAAGTGGACAGCCTGCTTTAAAGTTAGCTAGCCTTGCCAAAAAACCAAAATCGTACCAAGTAACTCAGTCCTACCAAATAGTATCATACATCTCCTTGCCAAGAAGGTAATACTTAAGAGAAGTGCTTACCATCTGAACACATCTTTTGCCCTTTTTAGTAATTTTTGATCCACTTGAACTAGTTCGCATAAAAATACTTCTTCTTTTTCGAATCCCATTTTGAAATAATGCTGTATATATTTCCATATATATAGTTTTAATAAAATATTTATTACTACTTGCTTTGGGTTCGTTCGGATTCAAATTCATTTCGATCGTATAATGACAAAGGGAATTACAAAGTACACTAAAACGTTTGTCCAAGCAAACATCCAATTGTCATTTACAAGGATTGGCGAAATTTTTGGGTTTCACCACACTCGACCTAACCATGAGACATCCTTGTGGTTGATTGTCCTCACGGCTAGGAATTAGCAAACCAACGCTTGGTTAGATCCGCCTTTAGGAGGTGACCATGGTGCTGAATGCTTACATGGCCAGGTAGTCGCACTCTAATTGTATGTTGACATGTCGAAATAAATTAATGAACGAAAGGGTAGTAAAAGTGAACTATAGTAAAGTAAAAGACACGAATATTTATTATGTGACTCAGATGTTGCAAATCCTACATCCATGGGATAATCCACTATATTTTACTATTTTTTGTACAACATATTTTAATAGCCCTAAGGCATACAATATGTTCTTTTTAAAAAGAAGAAGAAGTTTCCAGAGAAGATTCTGAAAGCTTAGGTCAATAATAACCCTAAAAGAATCCTAAAAAAGATCCAATGTCTTTCCTTTTGTATAATGAAAAGTGCTTTGTTGATGTTGGTAATATTCTACTATATTTTCTTTTAACCTTTGCCATTAGATGGTGCCATTTGTCATTTATCCATGATGCTCGCACTTTATGCTTGGATTGATGACGTGTCTTAGGCGGGAAATTCTTATTCTGATGGGAGATTGGAATATGAAGTGAAATGCCTTAAAAGTGGCGGGAAGCTCAAGTTTCCATAGGTTAGCCTCTTCCCTATTGAGATAGCAAGCTTCTCTAAAAGGAATGATAAGAGACCTTTCTGGAGCCTTGTCGTGCTGTTGACGCATAAGAACAAATGCAGTGTGAATATCACATGTTGTTCAAACCATATTGCTCGGCTGTTGCTCTTGTTTTTCTTGCATAATATCTTACCACGTCGGGTCAGAATGAGGTAGTTCTTCCTATTCTGCGCTGAGAGCTTGAATGAAACATGGTTGACTGTTATCTTGGTTGTTGTTGATGAGAGATAAGGAGAGCGTGAGATTCACGTTTGTCGTTTGCATGTAAGGTCGAGTCTGTGTTAAAGCATAGTTTGTGTGATCATGTATGTAACCCTAGTAGAGTGCTTTTGGCTCTGTATGGTGCTGTTTAGGTTGCTTCCAATATATTCTTGCACAAACCTATTCCTGTAGACGTTTGACAAACTGTAAATATAGTTTACTCAAAACCTCCCATTAATCTCATGTGCTTTGGTTTTGTACTCTAGCTTGGTCTTTGCTTTCGAATGTGGTCAGTGCGTTCTGCTCTGTCTTCTCAATGTGCACCACATCTGTTTTATGTTGTTTTGATATTTTTAGAGAAGATTTGGGTATGGTCAGTGGCGTTGACATTTCGCCTATCCTTTGCCTAGTCCTACTATCGTTAGGATTACTTCCCATTCTCCATGTACTATCTTATTTCTTTTTGTTATGGTTCGTGGTAAGAACAAGTGTCACACTTGCGTCCCAAGTCTACGGCGACTGCGGGTTGGGGTCGACTTGTCTCCTTCCACACCCGGTTTGTATCTCTACTTAGTCTTGTCTAATATATCTTTTCAATGCTGGGAATACGTCTTTCGTGCTATAAGTGCACTTAATGTTCCACTATGTGTGTCAGTGTCCGGTTGGACCATCCTGTAACGGTTTTTCAATTTACCTTTCCATTTTTCTAGGCGGATTTTTCACAAGTCATTTACACTCATTAATTTCTGCATCAAATCCATGTTTCACTTTACCTGATCATTCCTGTCATGTAGTTGCAATTCAAATTCAGATGTTCATTTTTCTTTGTTCATCTTCCCTAAATCTTTTCTTTAGCTTCTTGTTCGTAAAGTGTCGAATTAATTCCTGAATTTAGGATTAATTCCATAGGATAAGCCACATTAACCCTCATTCTATCTTCCATTGAAATATTACCTAGGGTTTTAGCATGGATTCTTTTGATTCTTCTTTGTTGTTTCCACCTCCTGAAATTTCTCGCTTGAAGGATGCCATTAGCATCCTTAAATAATTGGGATACCATAGGTATGCACCTAGGATTTCAAAATCTCATGAGCGGATGAACACTTCGTTGAAGGGTTACATCGCCATTACTCCCGAGCATATTAAGAGTGGGTTGTTTCTTCTAATGCATTAGACAATCCATGAATGACTTTTCACCTTGGGTATTGCTTCATTTCAACTTTCCCCTAATTCTTACACCTTTGCTTTGGCCACGTTTATCCTTTATGTTGAAAACGACATTAACCTTACTAGTGAGGAACTCCGGTTCCTTTTTGAGGTTAGAAGTGTTTGTACCGAAATTGGGCACAATACTCCTCGGATGTGTTTGAAGAGATAAAAATGGAGAAAATAAATGTAAAATGAGGCAAATCTAACAAACACACCAATCAGTAGACAAGAATAAATGCAGGAACACAAAAATTTATAATATTTCAGCATATTGCCTATGTCCACAATGAAATGATTGATGTTTATTGAATTTCACTCGTTGATTACAAGAGGTTACAATAGTACATCTGTAGTATAGAGGTGATTCTAGTAGAATGTCAACATAGAGAAGCCAAAAGTCCCTTTTTGTAGGTCCAGGGTTGTTATTTATAGGTGTAGGCAGCAAACATCTCGTCCAAATCTTGGAAGACTTCTCTCACGTGAGTGGGCCCACCAGAGAGAGTTCAGGTGATTTCAACTCGATCTGGGAGTGATACAAATTGGGTTCACATCGACCCATAAATGGTCCTTTCGGGCCGAAATTCATCAGGTGCATTCTTGAGGTTGTAGGCAAGCTCCTGTCGAAATTTGGTGGCATTTGGACTTGTAGATCTCGAGTTATGATCGATGCAACTTTTGATTTCTAGAGTGCTGTCGAGCTTTTATCGCATCCATTTATATCGCCCTGATTCGTATCGAAACGTCTTTCGTATCGGTCAATCATGTAACAGCCCTAGTTTTTAGATATTTATTTTATTATTAATTATTTAATTTTAAAAATGTATTTATATAAATTGTGTTTAACAATATAGTTAATTATTTAATTTGAAGATATATTTTATAAAATTGTATATGTCAATAAAATTTAATATTAACTGTAAAAAATTTAAGCTATGTTTAAACTGTAAAATTTCGCGTTTAAAAGACGCGTCAAATTTTAGGGTATAAAGCAACGTAATAAAACGTGTGTTTTTAAAATGTTATTTTACAGAAATTTTTGATATTTTGACTGCGTCTGTTTAACGTAGTGTAAAAAAATCGTGTTTCCAAATATTTTGGAGAGAAACATCAGTCAGTGATTTTATACCAAACATTATTTTATTATTCGTTAACTGACCGATTGATAAAATAAATTGTATTACATACGTTCATCCCTACATCAGTGCAAAATCAACCCCTGTGTACAAATCTTTTTGTTACCGTTCACATCTAAGAAAATCAACTCTCCCTCTTTTAAATTTCCGTTTCAGTTTTGATTTTTAAGTAACGTTCAAATCCCTCTCTGATATTTTTCCTTTGCACTTATATCAGCCATCAAACTTAAATCACGCATACATTAAATCCAGTTGTGTAACTGCCTAAATCTTATATCACACTGTTTAGTTTGCAACAAATGGGATATTAAAAGTTTGCATGTCTAAAGATAAATCAACGTATGCCTTAAACCAAGCTTTTGCGTTACAGCCAAGACATATTATTGGAAGCAAATTCCAACCTTTCCCATTTTCTGCTTGCAAATGGCTCTACCTTAAATCACGCATATAACACATTTACCTTCCTATAAACTAATAGCTCTCTCTCCCTTTGACCGTGCAACAGTTTAAAACATTCAAGTGCAAGGTTAGAAATTGTTAATTATTTGAAACGGTTAACATTTACCATTCTTATGTGACATGCTAAATCAGGGGTTTCCTTAATCACGTAATATACTCATTTACACTTGCCTCCGCATGTCAGTTTTCTTTCATAAATTAATTCTTAAGTCTGGCCATTTCATTTATTTTAATCAAACTAAATAAGGGATTTAAAGCATGCTGAAATCACGCATTCATATTTACATATTTTTAAACTTTATATGTGGTGTAACTCTCGGTCCCTCCCTTTATTTCATTCCTTTTGTAACTGATGTCATAAACCACTGATTGCTCTTCCTCTGATCTTGCCACAGATCATATTTTTCCAATTTTGCAACGTCCAAATACATTTGTAAACATATTTAATACAAATCAAAATTTATTTAAAAATAAATGAATCATCACACACGTATTCATATTTACACAGTTAAAAATAAAACTGATACTTAAGAAAACAAATAAAACTGAGACGAATCAAATGCATGGTCCAAATATTTGTCAGTATAAAAATCAAGTTTTCTACTAGAAACGTTCGAACCTCTTACCTATTTTTAAAGAATAACTGATGCACTCCTTCCTTTCAGCCATGTAACTCACTGACTTTTGCATTCACACATATTTTCATACAAAGATTTAAACCACTATTTATCAACAAATCAAGGCTTGCAATTCTGGCATCTCGCATAAATTATAACTATTGATTTATCTCCTCCACTGATGTAGCTCATCAGTTACATTCAAACCACTATATATCTATCCCATTCCTTAAATCACGTAAGTAAAAGAAACTGATGCCTCAAAAATTAAGTTTTACTATATAACGTTCGAACTATGCACCTATTCATAGCCTATATACATATCAAAAGTACAATCACACATGAAAAAGCTCTTTAAAAACTGATGCGTTATCTACACTTATGATCCCCATGGAACTTCACAAACATCATCTATATTTACACCAGCTCTTTTTCCCTTCCACTATTCGCTCTGCCTTGCCTCCTTCTTGAGCCCGAGATCTATCAGGTAATAGCATTTTTTCCTTTCGTCCAGATTTGCTTCTTCTTCATTTTCTGATTTTCTTCATCACCTTGCTCGGCCTCCCCATGTTGTACGAGTTATGTCCATAATTATTGTGTGTAGATCTGTGACTTGTTGTCTAGGCTAGGAAGTTTGGCAAGTCTGCATATGATTATGATATAGATGTTATTAGTTTTAAGTTTTAAACTGGTAGGAACAGACAGTAATTGCGATTTGTTTTAAATTGATAACCACTAATACTTTCATAACTTTGTTCTTTTTAAATTGATAATAACAGATACTATTTGGGTTGTTTTAAAATTGTCAAGAACAGATACTACTTGGTTTTGTTTTAATTCTAATAAGAACAGATACTATTTGATTTTTTTTTTTTGTTTAAACTGTTAAGAACAAATGATATCAATTTTTGATTTAAACTGATAAGAACAGCTGCACCAAGTTTTTGTTTTTAAATTGATAAGTTGGTAAGTGCAGATGCTACTAAAATATTTTGTTTAACTAAGTAGTTGAAGTGCATAATTGTTCTTGTAATAAAGATATGTACTGAGTATTGCATGCCTCATGTTGCTCCAGTCTTCATTTCCATTTTGTTTGCCTATTTGTATTGCATTTTCTTGGCATTGACTTGTATTCAGTCACATTGCACTGTCCATGCATGATGATCCTCACTTTGCACTTTGAATTGTTGTATGCATTTGAGTTCACCCTCATTCGAATTGTTGCAGTCTTGTACAGGTATTAATAGCTTGTCCCTTATGACCTGGTTGCATTATTGATCCATTTTTTTTTTGACAGTCTGCATTAGTTGGTTTATTTGAGTTGGGTATTTTCACTTGAATTGGTCTTGTGGCAGTTTGCATGTCAAGTTGCACACTACTGTCTTATATTACTTTGATAAAATGTGAAATGTTACATGTTGCTTCGTACCATGCTTTAGTTGTCTGCATCCCATATCTCTGCTCTTACAATATGAACAGACCCTTGAAACCATATGTTATCTTGTTGTTTGAATCATAGCTTGATGTTATATATGTATGTAGATAGTGTGTCTGCTTGTCTGCATTGAGGTTGTATTCATATATACCTGCTACTGTTGCATTATTTGCTTCACTTGAGTTTTGTAACTGTAGCCTATTGGGTTCATTTTGAAACTTTGTATTTTCAAAATTTTTGATATGTTCAGTCTTCATATCCATTCCAGTTTACATTATCTAATATGTTTCAGTTTCATATCTATATTGCATCCATAATGTTGCACTTTGGTCTGGTCATTGTTTTCCTGGGTGTTGAAGTCTTCATCTCCATTTTATGTACTGTTAGTACTTCATCCCTGTTGTGCATGTCTGCATACTTAGTAATACATGCCTGCATATTTAGTTAGTATCAGCCTGGGTAGAAATGGGGAACAACTAGGTAAAAAAAAAAAAGAAAAAAAAAAGAGAAAAAAAAAAAAAAAAAAAAAAAAAAGAAAAAAAAAAAATCTGATGGTGAAGCTGAATTCTAGAAGTAAATATGAGTTAGAAGATAGTTGGGCAACACAAACATGGGCATCTGTAAGTATTCGGATAACAGAGAAATAGGGATAAGTGTTCACCAGTTTTGCATATGACCCGTAGATTTGACATATTTAACTCGAAGCAATATAGGTGCTGACTCGAAGCAACGACTTGCTTGGCCCGAAGCAGTTGAGTTTTTCTCAGGGTAAAAATTTTGGACACAGGGAAGTGTTATGTTCTATTCATGGCGTGAGTTTGCATGGGATACGAGTGTGCACATGTACAAAGTATAGAGTAGGAAAACTTCACCTTCTGTCAGTCAGCCTTTAGAAATTTTGTCGTAGTTTAGTGTTACCCGGTTCTCGTTTAGGGTATGTTTTGGTCACGGTACACGGTGGAGTGGTCGAGCAAAGCAAACAAACCCCGTTCTATTCTCATTTTCTTTGATCGTAAATTTTTAAGTCACGTATTCCATAATTGAAATTTTGTTCTAGATTTGAATCTACGTCAGAAGAATTTGATCGTTATTCTCTGTCGTGCTTTATCGGTGAATCGTCGTTTTGTATTCAAATTTTCTGCAACTTTCAGGTGAGTTTTTCTCACCAGACATATGTACATATATTGTGTAAATTATCGCAAGTGTATGTGTAAACATTCTATTTAGATATTATCTGTCTGTAGTATGATGTAGAATGATGAACCCATTTAAATTGACATCTCATCAGTTATTTATCTGTTATATTATTTCTGCAGTTATATTATTAATTGTTATTTACTGCTTAAATCACCACTGCAAGTTCCCTGTTAAAGTTGGATTGTTATGGGCTGAAATAATGATTATTGTTAAACTAGTCTGTTAACTGCTTAACTGATAACTTGGGATTGCGGGTTTGAAATGATAGAACCCGGGGTTTTGTAAATTACGGGTTGAAATGATATAAATCCGTATCACTTGACCTAGGCTAGAGAACTATATACAGGCCCGTGGTTCTTATAATATTTTCTGAAATATTCAAAAATTATTTTGGAAGTTAAATATTTGATTTAATATCTTTAAAGGATTTTATTTTAATTTTTGAATGAGTTATAAATGTTAATAAATAAATAGATAAATAAGTTATATTTGGAAATATTTATTTAGTTAATCAATCTGCTACAGCATTTTTAAAATGCGGTCTTTTTGAAATTGGACTAGTTTTACCCGTAACTTTAGGTAGCATTTCCTAAGTGCTACAGAATCTAGAATTGATTGTTTTAAAACTCATGGAATTTGAGAAATTTTATTTTATGTTAAGTTTTGGAAAATCTTAAGATATGATATTTATAACTGGATTTTTCCTTAATAAATTTAAGATGAATATTCTAGTATTAAGTGAATTTTGAAGATATTAAATGACTAACATTGGGAGTTTATTTATGGAAATTATGGGAATATTCAAGACTAAAAATATAAAACATTGATTTGTGAAAGAATAAAACCCAAACTAAGTTTTGAATAGTAAATACTCCAATTGGATATATATAAAAATTGAAATGGTTTTGGGAACATAAAGGGATATTTAAATTATGGTTAAACTTTAAATAAAGAAATATATTTGTGAAGCTATGTAAATTATCTTCTTTACAAAGTAACCATAAAGTTAACCCATTTATATATATACCGTTGAATGTCCAAACCATTGTGTTTGGGAGTTATGGATTTAAGTAAAGTTTCCAAAACATTATCCTTTGAAGATATAATTCAAATATTTGGTCTCCAGATATTATAAACAGTATGGTTTTGGAAAGAATTATATTTGAATATAACGATATCCTATTGTTTTGGGTTTTAAAATGATATCGTATTTATAGTTTTGAAATGGAAATGTTTATTTTGGTTTTAAAGTATAAAATGTTTTAAATGACCACGGGTTATAATAACGATGGGTTGGCAAAGAGACCGGGATCGGATATGGACATACTCTCTGTCGATACCGAAAACCACTTTGACCAACCGTGTACGCGGCGGAGATTCCAGAATGAAGTAGGTCGGTGGTGGCGTTTCCTGTAAGGTAAATACGTGGACCCGACTCCCGTGAGTTGGCATAAGGTGGCTAAAACAGGAGCAATTCCAGGCCAATGAGGTCATTCCTCTGATCGGACGCTCCTCTTCGATATTATACTATGATTTTGGATTGATTCGGTGGCCACCTCTATATTTTGATTTTGGGGAGTTAGTCCGAGGTGGGCGGTAACTGCGGCTACGCGTTTCCACCAGCCTGGATAGCAATTGGTATATCTACCCTGGCATTGCCTAGTTGTGCCGTGTCATCTACCATACCGAGCCTTGTACGAGTTTAGATTTCTCCCGTAGCCCGTGTGGTATCCTCTAGTTGCTTCCCGATCAGGAGGAGCTATGATATTGGATGGACTACTGGGACTATTACGTGTTAAGGGCTATATGGGTAACCCCTTAATGCTAAGAAAAAAGTATGTTTATTTTATAAATAGACACTATTATAATAGCGCAATATACTACATAGTAAATAGTTTAACGGATCCTTAGAGGATGGGCGGTCCCAAGCATCCTTTAAGTTACTTGCTCTATATTACAGTACACTTGAATTAGCTTACATTATATAAGTATGTATGTCCTGACTCGAGTGTTATGTTTTATTTTACGCTCGGGTCAGCCTGAGTTGCGGTTTTCAGTTCTATCTGGAGCTAGGACATCCCGTAGATCATTCGTGCTGCTGGAAGCCTTTTCAGTCTTTATCTTTTTGCAAGCAAGGCTTTGGAAGACTCTGTTCCTATGTATGTCTAAAGCTGTATTGCAGATTCTAAACTATGTAAATTCTGTTGATCAAAGATTTGTAGTGGCTTCATGAACCACTGAAATTTTATTTCCGCTGTAAGTTCTGATATCTGTGTATGTGATTCTGTGATTTTATTTACTGCATATTCTGAGTTTTGCCAAATTTATTCTACAACGCAGTACCTTGAACACTTCAAGTCCGACATGAGCGGATGCGAAGGGTTGAAAATACTGGGTCATTACATTTGGTATCAGAGCTTTGGTTCTAGGCAAAACTTAGAATATATGGTAAATTGGATTTACAGAATCACCTTCATTAGAGATTGAACCATTCTCTTTTCGAGTTCTGGAACGTCCCCTACGGTTCCAAAGTTCATTCGTGTCCCTCACTTTTCATCTTCCTTAAATTCTGGAGTATTCCATAACTCCACTTCGAATGATCTTCATAGTAAATTTGCGGTCTCGCCATCATTCTAATAAAGGGGTGAAACTCCTTTACAATTAGCATTTATTCACCGGAGATTTATATTTATCATTGGTTTATATGCTAGTATCTTTGGTTATTCCGAACTCTACCTCTTCGGATCAAATGTAGATTTACCCCAACCACATCGATCCGATTCTTTAAGTCACGGTTGACCCGGTCAAGGTTGTCCGCGATTATATAGACTTACCCAGTTTCCTTATTCTGATTTTTAATCACCGGATTTTCTGATTTCAACTCATCTTGAATTCTATTTGATTTGAGTTCATCAAAAATTTGAATCACTATCCTTGACTTGAAAGTTTTATTTCTGTATTTGAAAATAAAATCTAATATATATATAAGTATAATTTTCAGAACTCTATAATTAATTTGACTAGTTGTCAAGAGATAATAGTTTTGATTTTATATATGAGTTTGTAAGCCATGTGTTTTGTCATATATAAATAATTGAACTATAAAACAATGGTTACAAATAGAAATGAAGTTAAAACTAGAACTTGAGAATTAAACTTCCGATGATTTCAAACCTTGTATTTAAAGTTTAAAAGGATATAATAAGTATTTTCGAATAGAAATTTGTTTCCGAAATTTTTTAAAATCTAGTGCTTTTCTCTTTGTCGCTGGAAAATAATTTCGGTGATGACTGCAGCATCATCGACTTTCATTTTCGAGTTTCGAAGTGAAGGGACCACCCTGTAGTCTGGCTACAGTGTACCTTGAGATTTTTGATTTGAATTTCTAAAGTATGACTTAATATATATAATTTATATTTGATTTGACATATTATGTATATATATTTATTTATCTCTAAATGGTTTGAAGAAGAATCAGAAATTTAATTCTTAAGTTTTATCTTGAGGAATAATTTAATAAAAATAAATTTGAATAAGAAATTCCAACAGGAAATAATTGAATTTGAAAGTTTAGTTGTATAATACTCAATTCCATTCAATATAACTTACCTTGAGTTTCAAAAGTTAACAATGTAATTGGATAATATACATTATAAAAAGGGGATTTTATAATTAAAATTTAGGTGGTTATAATAAATGTTATACACTAAAATTTTAGTTGTAAAAGATAAATAGAGGTAGATATAGAAAAAGGAATTTAAGAAATTTATTCAAAGGAACCTAATAATCAAAGTTGATTTAACATGGAACCTTAAATCTAACTAAGAAATTCTAATTAAAGTTATTCCCTAAGTGAATAATTATGATTTGAATAGTTAGGACATATTCTAATATTGCTAAATTTGATAATTGAGATTTTGGGTTTCGGATAAAAATTTTTATTGAAGGAATATCTTATTTTTTAAAATAGGTATTTCAAATAAAGTGGTTAGGATATTTGTTAAGAATTTAGAGTTAAGAAAATAATAAACTGATTAGGAATACTATCATATCTACTATAACATATTATCAGTGCTGCTATTCTAAAAATATAATGTTTGAAAATTTATAATTGAATAAATGAAGATTATTTTAAAAGGGTTATGATTTTAGTAGTATGATTTCCAAATGATAATATCTATAAATCGTAATGATTTTCAAAATATTATGATCTCAAATTTATTATCTTATTTTGTTTTGAACTATCTTTAAATGTCCTTGGTTTCCTTATCTGCTACGGATTGGGATGCTATCGCTTATACCAGTCTATTTAGAAATCTTTCTATAATCTTTGAGATCTTTGTTACTCATCGGGACCTGAGCACCGCTGAGCACCCATAGACTGACAGTCAAACTGAAGGGGTAAAACCAATTCTAGAGAACCTTCTTCGTGCTTCAAATCCGGAACTATCCGTTTAAGATTCTTGTCTATCTAGCTTATCTTCTTTGTTTCTCTTCTTTCGTTCCTTTTCGAGGACGAAAAGTTCTTAAGTGGGGGAGAGTGTAACAGCCCTAGTTTTTAGATATTTATTTTATTATTAATTATTTAATTTTAAAAATGTATTTATATAAATTGTGTTTAACAATATAGTTAATTATTTAATTTGAAGATATATTTTATAAAATTGTATATGTCAATAAAATTTAATATTAACTGTAAAAAATTTAAGCTATGTTTAAACTGTAAAATTTCGCGTTTAAAAGACGCGTCAAATTTTAGGGTATAAAGCAACGTAATAAAACGTGTGTTTTTAAAATGTTATTTTACAGAAATTTTTGATATTTTGACTGCGTCTGTTTAACGTAGTGTAAAAAAATCGTGTTTCCAAATATTTTGGAGAGAAACATCAGTCAGTGATTTTATACCAAACATTATTTTATTATTCGTTAACTGACCGATTGATAAAATAAATTGTATTACATACGTTCATCCCTACATCAGTGCAAAATCAACCCCTGTGTACAAATCTTTTTGTTACCGTTCACATCTAAGAAAATCAACTCTCCCTCTTTTAAATTTCCGTTTCAGTTTTGATTTTTAAGTAACGTTCAAATCCCTCTCTGATATTTTTCCTTTGCACTTATATCAGCCATCAAACTTAAATCACGCATACATTAAATCCAGTTGTGTAACTGCCTAAATCTTATATCACACTGTTTAGTTTGCAACAAATGGGATATTAAAAGTTTGCATGTCTAAAGATAAATCAACGTATGCCTTAAACCAAGCTTTTGCGTTACAGCCAAGACATATTATTGGAAGCAAATTCCAACCTTTCCCATTTTCTGCTTGCAAATGGCTCTACCTTAAATCACGCATATAACACATTTACCTTCCTATAAACTAATAGCTCTCTCTCCCTTTGACCGTGCAACAGTTTAAAACATTCAAGTGCAAGGTTAGAAATTGTTAATTATTTGAAACGGTTAACATTTACCATTCTTATGTGACATGCTAAATCAGGGGTTTCCTTAATCACGTAATATACTCATTTACACTTGCCTCCGCATGTCAGTTTTCTTTCATAAATTAATTCTTAAGTCTGGCCATTTCATTTATTTTAATCAAACTAAATAAGGGATTTAAAGCATGCTGAAATCACGCATTCATATTTACATATTTTTAAACTTTATATGTGGTGTAACTCTCGGTCCCTCCCTTTATTTCATTCCTTTTGTAACTGATGTCATAAACCACTGATTGCTCTTCCTCTGATCTTGCCACAGATCATATTTTTCCAATTTTGCAACGTCCAAATACATTTGTAAACATATTTAATACAAATCAAAATTTATTTAAAAATAAATGAATCATCACACACGTATTCATATTTACACAGTTAAAAATAAAACTGATACTTAAGAAAACAAATAAAACTGAGACGAATCAAATGCATGGTCCAAATATTTGTCAGTATAAAAATCAAGTTTTCTACTAGAAACGTTCGAACCTCTTACCTATTTTTAAAGAATAACTGATGCACTCCTTCCTTTCAGCCATGTAACTCACTGACTTTTGCATTCACACATATTTTCATACAAAGATTTAAACCACTATTTATCAACAAATCAAGGCTTGCAATTCTGGCATCTCGCATAAATTATAACTATTGATTTATCTCCTCCACTGATGTAGCTCATCAGTTACATTCAAACCACTATATATCTATCCCATTCCTTAAATCACGTAAGTAAAAGAAACTGATGCCTCAAAAATTAAGTTTTACTATATAACGTTCGAACTATGCACCTATTCATAGCCTATATACATATCAAAAGTACAATCACACATGAAAAAGCTCTTTAAAAACTGATGCGTTATCTACACTTATGATCCCCATGGAACTTCACAAACATCATCTATATTTACACCAGCTCTTTTTCCCTTCCACTATTCGCTCTGCCTTGCCTCCTTCTTGAGCCCGAGATCTATCAGGTAATAGCATTTTTTCCTTTCGTCCAGATTTGCTTCTTCTTCATTTTCTGATTTTCTTCATCACCTTGCTCGGCCTCCCCATGTTGTACGAGTTATGTCCATAATTATTGTGTGTAGATCTGTGACTTGTTGTCTAGGCTAGGAAGTTTGGCAAGTCTGCATATGATTATGATATAGATGTTATTAGTTTTAAGTTTTAAACTGGTAGGAACAGACAGTAATTGCGATTTGTTTTAAATTGATAACCACTAATACTTTCATAACTTTGTTCTTTTTAAATTGATAATAACAGATACTATTTGGGTTGTTTTAAAATTGTCAAGAACAGATACTACTTGGTTTTGTTTTAATTCTAATAAGAACAGATACTATTTGATTTTTTTTTTTTGTTTAAACTGTTAAGAACAAATGATATCAATTTTTGATTTAAACTGATAAGAACAGCTGCACCAAGTTTTTGTTTTTAAATTGATAAGTTGGTAAGTGCAGATGCTACTAAAATATTTTGTTTAACTAAGTAGTTGAAGTGCATAATTGTTCTTGTAATAAAGATATGTACTGAGTATTGCATGCCTCATGTTGCTCCAGTCTTCATTTCCATTTTGTTTGCCTATTTGTATTGCATTTTCTTGGCATTGACTTGTATTCAGTCACATTGCACTGTCCATGCATGATGATCCTCACTTTGCACTTTGAATTGTTGTATGCATTTGAGTTCACCCTCATTCGAATTGTTGCAGTCTTGTACAGGTATTAATAGCTTGTCCCTTATAACCTGGTTGCATTATTGATCCATTTTTTTTTTGACAGTCTGCATTAGTTGGTTTATTTGAGTTGGGTATTTTCACTTGAATTGGTCTTGTGGCAGTTTGCATGTCAAGTTGCACACTACTGTCTTATATTACTTTGATAAAATGTGAAATGTTACATGTTGCTTCGTACCATGCTTTAGTTGTCTGCATCCCATATCTCTGCTCTTACAATATGAACAGACCCTTGAAACCATATGTTATCTTGTTGTTTGAATCATAGCTTGATGTTATATATGTATGTAGATAGTGTGTCTGCTTGTCTGCATTGAGGTTGTATTCATATATACCTGCTACTGTTGCATTATTTGCTTCACTTGAGTTTTGTAACTGTAGCCTATTGGGTTCATTTTGAAACTTTGTATTTTCAAAATTTTTTATATGTTCAGTCTTCATATCCATTCCAGTTTACATTATCTAATATGTTTCAGTTTCATATCTATATTGCATCCATAATGTTGCACTTTGGTCTGGTCATTGTTTTCCTGGGTGTTGAAGTCTTCATCTCCATTTTATGTACTGTTAGTACTTCATCCCTGTTGTGCATGTCTGCATACTTAGTAATACATGCCTGCATATTTAGTTAGTATCAGCCTGGGTAGAAATGGGGAACAACTAGGTAAAAAAAAAAAAAGAAAAAAAAAAGAGAAAAAAAAAAAAAAAAAAAAAAAAAAGAAAAAAAAAAAATCTGATGGTGAAGCTGAATTCTAGAAGTAAATATGAGTTAGAAGATAGTTGGGCAACACAAACATGGGCATCTGTAAGTATTCGGATAACAGAGAAATAGGGATAAGTGTTCACCAGTTTTGCATATGACCCGTAGATTTGACATATTTAACTCGAAGCAATATAGGTGCTGACTCGAAGCAACGACTTGCTTGGCCCGAAGCAGTTGAGTTTTTCTCAGGGTAAAAATTTTGGACACAGGGAAGTGTTATGTTCTATTCATGGCGTGAGTTTGCATGGGATACGAGTGTGCACATGTACAAAGTATAGAGTAGGAAAACTTCACCTTCTGTCAGTCAGCCTTTAGAAATTTTGTCGTAGTTTAGTGTTACCCGGTTCTCGTTTAGGGTATGTTTTGGTCACGGTACACGGTGGAGTGGTCGAGCAAAGCAAACAAACCCCGTTCTATTCTCATTTTCTTTGATCGTAAATTTTTAAGTCACGTATTCCATAATTGAAATTTTGTTCTAGATTTGAATCTACGTCAGAAGAATTTGATCGTTATTCTCTGTCGTGCTTTATCGGTGAATCGTCGTTTTGTATTCAAATTTTCTGCAACTTTCAGGTGAGTTTTTCTCACCAGACATATGTACATATATTGTGTAAATTATCGCAAGTGTATGTGTAAACATTCTATTTAGATATTATCTGTCTGTAGTATGATGTAGAATGATGAACCCATTTAAATTGACATCTCATCAGTTATTTATCTGTTATATTATTTCTGCAGTTATATTATTAATTGTTATTTACTGCTTAAATCACCACTGCAAGTTCCCTGTTAAAGTTGGATTGTTATGGGCTGAAATAATGATTATTGTTAAACTAGTCTGTTAACTGCTTAACTGATAACTTGGGATTGCGGGTTTGAAATGATAGAACCCGGGGTTTTGTAAATTACGGGTTGAAATGATATAAATCCGTATCACTTGACCTAGGCTAGAGAACTATATACAGGCCCGTGGTTCTTATAATATTTTCTGAAATATTCAAAAATTATTTTGGAAGTTAAATATTTGATTTAATATCTTTAAAGGATTTTATTTTAATTTTTGAATGAGTTATAAATGTTAATAAATAAATAGATAAATAAGTTATATTTGGAAATATTTATTTAGTTAATCAATCTGCTACAGCATTTTTAAAATGCGGTCTTTTTGAAATTGGACTAGTTTTACCCGTAACTTTAGGTAGCATTTCCTAAGTGCTACAGAATCTAGAATTGATTGTTTTAAAACTCATGGAATTTGAGAAATTTTATTTTATGTTAAGTTTTGGAAAATCTTAAGATATGATATTTATAACTGGATTTTTCCTTAATAAATTTAAGATGAATATTCTAGTATTAAGTGAATTTTGAAGATATTAAATGACTAACATTGGGAGTTTATTTATGGAAATTATGGGAATATTCAAGACTAAAAATATAAAACATTGATTTGTGAAAGAATAAAACCCAAACTAAGTTTTGAATAGTAAATACTCCAATTGGATATATATAAAAATTGAAATGGTTTTGGGAACATAAAGGGATATTTAAATTATGGTTAAACTTTAAATAAAGAAATATATTTGTGAAGCTATGTAAATTATCTTCTTTACAAAGTAACCATAAAGTTAACCCATTTATATATATACCGTTGAATGTCCAAACCATTGTGTTTGGGAGTTATGGATTTAAGTAAAGTTTCCAAAACATTATCCTTTGAAGATATAATTCAAATATTTGGTCTCCAGATATTATAAACAGTATGGTTTTGGAAAGAATTATATTTGAATATAACGATATCCTATTGTTTTGGGTTTTAAAATGATATCGTATTTATAGTTTTGAAATGGAAATGTTTATTTTGGTTTTAAAGTATAAAATGTTTTAAATGACCACGGGTTATAATAACGATGGGTTGGCAAAGAGACCGGGATCGGATATGGACATACTCTCTGTCGATACCGAAAACCACTTTGACCAACCGTGTACGCGGCGGAGATTCCAGAATGAAGTAGGTCGGTGGTGGCGTTTCCTGTAAGGTAAATACGTGGACCCGACTCCCGTGAGTTGGCATAAGGTGGCTAAAACAGGAGCAATTCCAGGCCAATGAGGTCATTCCTCTGATCGGACGCTCCTCTTCGATATTATACTATGATTTTGGATTGATTCGGTGGCCACCTCTATATTTTGATTTTGGGGAGTTAGTCCGAGGTGGGCGGTAACTGCGGCTACGCGTTTCCACCAGCCTGGATAGCAATTGGTATATCTACCCTGGCATTGCCTAGTTGTGCCGTGTCATCTACCATACCGAGCCTTGTACGAGTTTAGATTTCTCCCGTAGCCCGTGTGGTATCCTCTAGTTGCTTCCCGATCAGGAGGAGCTATGATATTGGATGGACTACTGGGACTATTACGTGTTAAGGGCTATATGGGTAACCCCTTAATGCTAAGAAAAAAGTATGTTTATTTTATAAATAGACACTATTATAATAGCGCAATATACTACATAGTAAATAGTTTAACGGATCCTTAGAGGATGGGCGGTCCCAAGCATCCTTTAAGTTACTTGCTCTATATTACAGTACACTTGAATTAGCTTACATTATATAAGTATGTATGTCCTGACTCGAGTGTTATGTTTTATTTTACGCTCGGGTCAGCCTGAGTTGCGGTTTTCAGTTCTATCTGGAGCTAGGACATCCCGTAGATCATTCGTGCTGCTGGAAGCCTTTTCAGTCTTTATCTTTTTGCAAGCAAGGCTTTGGAAGACTCTGTTCCTATGTATGTCTAAAGCTGTATTGCAGATTCTAAACTATGTAAATTCTGTTGATCAAAGATTTGTAGTGGCTTCATGAACCACTGAAATTTTATTTCCGCTGTAAGTTCTGATATCTGTGTATGTGATTCTGTGATTTTATTTACTGCATATTCTGAGTTTTGCCAAATTTATTCTACAACGCAGTACCTTGAACACTTCAAGTCCGACATGAGCGGATGCGAAGGGTTGAAAATACTGGGTCATTACAAATCATGCGTTGATGACATGGCTCGAAAATTCTAGGGCGATCCACTTTTCATGTACATTGGTCGTTTCTTTTGTTTGACCATGCGGTTCGTATCTATCCTTGATCGTATCCTTCGTATCAATGTTTTATCGATTCATTTCGTAGAAGTCATAGTGCTCCACTGTATCTCTCCCCTGAACTCCCATTCGTATCAGTAGGAAGTGTCATTCCGTATCGCTTAATGGATGATATATTCGTATCGAGTGTTAGTTGATTGATACAAATAATATATGTAAGATCGATACAAAATGGTCGACAGATACGAAACTGGGTTCATGTGATGGATACGAAATGTAGAGGCGAGGTGCTTACAAATGAAGCCTTCTTTCATGGATATGAACCCGACGTTGCTAGGCTATGGCTGCAAAGTGGATGGAGGCAAATTAGGTTGCTATCTTCCCATGGATACGAACCATTGCTTGCTTTAATCGAAACGAATGGGACAGATACGAATAGATGCGTACGAATGGAATATGTCCCCCATGAAACTTGATCGACTTGTATCTTGAGAATACGAACTTCAATTGACTTGAACTTTGGGATGGTGGCTTTTATAGCTTTTCTTTTCATGTCATATCGATTGTAGCTTGATCTGGACTTTGGCAATGTTTTCCAGTATCCCTAGTGAACCTGTGTGTGACCGATCTTCGGGACAGACTATCCTTGGTTTCTAGTCAAGTTCTTGGTGCCACGGCCTTGCCAAAAGGCGGGATAACATTTGCCCCCCAAAGTACGTCTTGAGTGAATATGATGTGCTTTGAAAAGCTATAACCTTACGTCTGAAAAGCTCTATCTGACCTGATGAATATTTGTTGTCTTTTCATTAAGAGATGTAACTTCTGATTGTTCCTTGGCAATATAACTACCGAACTGATGACTGCCACTGATTGTACCATGCACTATTGTAATAGAGTATTAAGTGCTAGAGATTTTTTGTTCATCATTGTGGTTGTCTACGTGATCATTCAGTTCCCATCAACTTTAAAAATTGAATGTTAATTCATCATACACATAAATATGTGCTAACCCGACTCCCTTTAACGTACGTACGTTCACGAGTTATCGTCGGTTTTCTTGTATCAAATTCCATATCGATCCTCTCTGAGTCAATGTAAAATTCGAGTTTTAACAACTCTCGATGGTTGTTTTGGTGTGTCTCTTCGTATCTATCCTCTCCTAGGTCAATTTTAAAAGTTGAACAATTGTTTTCGTATCGGTGTTGATCGACATGAATTTGTTCGTATTTTAATATAACTCATATCGATAGGGATTAATGGGCATGAACGGCTGTGATGTTCGATGGATATGCATTGAACCATCCACATCGATGAACCAAGGGATATGAAGGATTCGATGTACATCCGCTTTGTCTCGATTTCTTGATGGTTGCGAGTGGCAAGCCACTTGGGTGAGGCTTGGTTACGAAAAGGTCTTCACTTCGGCAGCATCAGGCTTGCCTCGATCAAGCCACTGGGTACGAACAGGCTTGCATGGCGTTATTCTAAAACGATCTTAAGTGGTTACGAAGTATTTTTCTTCATATCGAATGGGAAGAACTGGTCTTATCCGATCACTTAAGTGGGAGATGAACGGCCAACATGTCTAGGTATAAATATCCAATACTTCAAAAAAAATTACTTTTTCTTTTCTGATATCATCTTGCCTTCGTATCACTCCTAGCCGAAGAACTACATACCCCATCCTCATCTCCAAAGTAAACTAAGCTTCGAATTCTTCTAATCGCTCATTGAACTTTGGCAATTAGATCATAAACCTTGTGTTAAAATGAAAAGACTTGGAATCTCCGACCATTTTTGCCAATTCCAAGATCAACTCTAGTGGCAAGGTGGTCGTGGATGGCCGAATCTAGTTTGTGGTTGGCAGAGACGAGGCTTTGAATGGATTTGAGAAGAAAGGGAATTGAGGGATATGAAGGATTTGGAGTGATGGTGTTTCAAGCTTGGCTTCGTACCGATAAAGGATGGATGAAGTTCGTATCGATTTAGTGACAATCTTCTTGCAACGATTAGCTAACAGCATCACTCGTATCGATTGTCCATGAATATCATTCGTATCGATGTGCCTCGATCGATACAAATTCTAGGGATGGAACCAACAATCTGATCGATAGGACTTAGTGGTTTGTTGATCGATACGAGGGGATCTTCCCTGGATGGGTACAAAGTGGGTAATTTACCATCGATACGAGCTACAACTTCCTGATCGATATAAACCATAGCTCTTTGGTCGATACGAACTGGCGCTTCCCTGACCGAGATGAAGTGGACTTTGGTGGTTTATTCAAATGTATTCTCAAAGACTTGACTTCGACGAGCTTCCGCCTTGCATATCTGACTTAAACGTTCTACTACATGTTCGACCGCCCTTCGAAGCTCGTCGATGGAAATGTAACCCTTAATGAATTTCAATTTGAATCTATCTCCAAATTCTAGATGGCACGGTTGTGATGGTCAGCGATGACGGTCACTCCGGTTGAATTATGAAGTCTTGTCATTCAAGTACTTTACTAATCTTTCTAGAACCTTCTTAAGTAACATACAGCACTGCACTGCGCAACACATTCATGCATTTCACACTGGGTAAAATAATGGATTATTGTTACATAACGATGGGTTTTGCTGAGTTGATTAGCTATGGAACCCAAGAGTTCACAGCAGCAAGAGGCTCAAAGATCAACCCCTTTGATAATAGAGATGCCGACCATTGTGGCCGAAGTTATAAGTCCAGCTCTTCACGAGCTACCAGGAGCAACCTTAATTGGGAATCCACAATATTTCGTACCATCCAATGTTTTCGAAGATATGTTGGGGAGAATTTTCTTGCGGCATGGCCTATCGTTGAGCGATGTTCTATTACACGGGCCGAGCGATATGCCACACTCCTCCGGACGGGTACACCACTTTTAATCAATTTTCCTGCACAGCCGGGATGCTCCCACTACTCAATTAATATATTCGAGAGGTGTTGTCTTATTTAAGGATTTCCCTATCACAGTTACATCCGAACTGGTATGCTCTTCTGCACAGCTTATTCATCATCTTCATGAAGCACCTTTTTCGGCCCCCGACTCCAGAGGAAGTCAGATTATTATTCAGCGTAAAGAGTAAGGGAGATAACCCCTCTTTCACATTTCTAGAGGGAGTCATAAACTACCAAATTATGATTGTGACTTGGACCAAACTTAGCTACTTCAAAACCTAATGGTTCTATGTTCGGTGCCTGCTAGGATTCACTAGACGACGGCTAGTCAAACGTAAGTATAGTAATTTCTTATAGTAATTTCTCTGGTGACTAACTGGTTAATCTCCATTGATACTAAGTTTTATGTTGCTTTCTTTATACAGGTTCAATCCCTCCACCTGAGGGCAATCAATTTAGGGAAATCGTCAGGATTCTCTATGAGGTGCTGGGAGAGATTAGAGAGATCGACGCAGTGCTTACTGAGGAAAATCTGAGGGCTGTTGGACTGATTGAAACAGGCTAGAGCATAGGGCTTGAAGGATCTCTTAGGGAAGCTTCGGCAAGACGAGACAGGCGTAGAGGACCCGGGATTGTAATCGTTGAGCAGGGTGGTGAAGAGGATATGCCCACTGAAGATGAACCCGTAGCTGGGCCTTCAGATAGTCTTCGACATTCAGTGGAAAAAAGAAAAGGCAAAGTGGTAGCTCAAAAGCTTCACAAGTCTACGAGATGGAAATCTATGGTCGTGTCCCTTCCAGCTGTCGGTGCTATAATTTTGGAGGATTCTTCCTCGCACATGGAGAATCGCTTCAAAGGACTTGCAAATATTCCAATTTCGGATTATGTTTTGCTCTAACAAGATACCAGATTTTAAGGGCTTTAGAGCGCTTTAGATCTAGGCAAGTCAATTCCTTCGAGCATGGCCAATATAACTGGTTGGTCGGGGGGTTTGCATATGCATACATACACTTCACAACACTATACAATTTCCAATCACAAAATACTCATCTCTGGAGATCACCAACTCTGCTTCTCTTTTCATTTTACAAATACAATAATGAGGCAGGAATCTATGCTTAGTAGCCTTTGCTCCGTGCGCCGTCCATCCAGCTCATACTTTGAGTCTCGCAGATGTAAGGTCGATAAGACCGCGATCATGACTATTCTAGTCAAGAGAGGGAACATTATGAGAGGGAAAGGGATAGGGAGAGGGAGTATAAGCATCATTCCCAATCACTCTCTCCCCCGCCAAGAGGCCCAACACAACCTTCCGGTTCTGGCAAACAACCCCCGGAATCTTCACATCAAAAACCACCTTCCCAAGCACCAAGTTCTAACCAACAGAGCTGGAGGCTGAAACCAAAACTCCTATCATCACTGAATAAGCTATCACAGAGCACATCGGGGAAGGAGCGATTAGAATCGCTAAGTTGAAAAAAGATTTTCCAAATATCTGCTTTGACGGCTTCATCTTTCCCCCGAACTTAAAGTGAATTCCCATTGAGGCAGAACATATAATGCACGACTACATTCATGATGTTTATGGTCAATATAGGGAATGGACGAAGACCGTCGATAAAGTATCGACGGTGGCCTTTGAGCGGGAAAAGACAATCGAGAAATTAGGAACTGATCTTGCTCTGAAGGGCCGCATAATTCAGGTGCTTAATGATGAAAATGAATCCGTGAGAAATTCAAAAACAGAGACCAATAAAAGAGTCGATGAGGCAACCCAGAGGGTAGAGGAGATGAGGCAAACAGATTTAGCCTTGGTAGAGGAAATAGGGCACTGGACCACAGTAGTTATGGGCGAAAGAGATGGGGAGCTTAAAGAGCTTGAGGAGCTTAAAAGCTAAACTTGCTGAAGTCGTCAAAGAGAAAGACGATGCAAACAATGCCACCCAGGGAACATGCGAGAAGGCTGTGGTGCTCATGGGTGAAAGGGATGTGGCAATGCTAAAGGTTCAGGAAGCCGAAGATAGGGTTGAGAATGAAGTGAGAGCGGCAGAGACCGGGTTGGAGGTTGACATTGAAGATCACCTCATTACGTATAATCCCAATATTCTGAAACATCGAAATCTAAGCTAGCTCGAAAATTATCAATAACATTTATACAATGCTTGGTGCCGCTCGGTTAAAGATGAAAAAGTAGAGCACCACACTTAATTCATCGACATGTTTGAATTAGAGAATCGAGTGTTGAATGAAGATGATAAAAGAGTTCTCCACGACACCACTATCACATTTGAGAAAGAGAGACTCGGTACTCAACATCCGGAAGTTAGAGAGGGTTCTGGCAATAAACATCATGATGTGGGCTCCGAAATTCCTGTGCCAACCCTGTCCAAATATACTCCTGCGATTGATCCTCAATCTGTGCCCATATACAATCCTGATCAAATGCATTTGTCTCCACCTCGTGAGCATGTCACTGAAGCTGCTCCAGCTCCTCCCGTAGGCCATTCTGAGGAAGGAATCTTGAACATTTCTTATATTTATTCAAAGTCGAGAACGATGCTTGAAGTAGTCACTAAAATCTTTTCTTTTATCTTTATTCAATGATAGGAGTTGCATCGGTCGTGCCCTTTGCAACCCAAGAGTCTCATTGTGAGAAGGAGGCCCTTATAACAGAAGCAACTGCAACAACAACCACAACACCAATTGATGGATTGCAGGGGAGTGCTTTTACTCGTTGATAAGCAGATGATGGAGGAACTCCTTGATCATCAAAGTAATCCACTTATTGACCTTCCATTCGTCATAGGAGGAGGTGCATTCATGGCCAGTTCTTCGGGCCCAACTGCTGGCATTCCCATGGACGCTCAAACAATTCATGAAGAAGAGATAATAGTAGAGATCAACGCCAAAATGGAAGAAGCCACGCTGGCTGGTGGTATTGGTCTTCCGACATCAAGAGCTTTCATATCCCTCCGACTCTACATTAATCCCTCCGACTTTGTATTTATAAAGTGTTCCAATTCCTGTGAGTTTAGAGGAAGTGATTACCATAATTCCCCCGGCTGGGGATTAACCATCAAAAGGCAAAGGCTCGAAGTGGCACCCGAGCGATAGCTCCAGTGGGTCAATGCCAAAGAAGAAGAAGAAATCGAAAGACTAGACATGTCTTCTTGCTTCCTTTTTTGGTAGACAGATAGGAATTTCCTTTTGTTTCATGTAGGCCGTGTATAGATGAGGGTTCGTCCCCCGCTAATAGGATTTGGTGGACCAATTTTGTATTTACTCTTCTTTTTCAAAGAATTGTTAAAATAAAATTCCATTTTGTTTCCAGCACAGTTTCTTGTTCATTTTCTCAAGTGCTTTAGCACTTGAACTTCCATTCAATGCACTTATGAGGCCTTAGTATCTAAATCAAGCCTCAGTTTATTTGTTAAGTCCCAAACTTACGGCTTCGGGTTATAACAGGAAGTTAAGTCGAGTCTTAATATTGTGCTATTTCAATCAGTAGCTGAAACTTGAGTTTCGAGCAGTCGCTTTCCGCTTTCTATAAATCAAGCTTAACTTAGTTGTAACGAAGTTGAAAAGAGAAGAGTTCAAGTGATCGGATCACACTCGCTCTTCTATTGAAAATCGCATCTGCACTTTGGGGATTGCACTTGTACGTTGGTGTTCAGTCACGCCTATTTGATATTTAAAGACACGTTCGCGCTCTAGGGAGTTGAGTTATTTTACGAGTGGCCAGTCACACCCGATTTTTGTTTATTCTCTGATCCGCACTCCGGGGACTCGAAGTTGTCTTATGGGTTGTCGGTTCACACCTGGTTTGATGTTTATACTCCAATTCATCCTTTGGGAAAATGGAGTTGGTTAGCAGACGGTCGATCACATCTGTTTTGAGTTTTAGGATTTTGTTCACACTCTGGGAACGATAGATTTATTAGGATCATGGACGGTTGGGTCACATCAACCCTGAGTTAGCAAGTGAGGTCATTAGATGGACAGATCCATCCTCCTTGAACTTGGTTTAAACATGGGCGAAGTCATTGGATGGATCCACCCTCTTTGAGCCAGCATTTGTAAGCTTATACTCTAGCTTGCACTCTGGGAGCTGGGGTTAGTCAAAGGATTATCGTGTATTAATCCTTTTTGGCTTCAGTGTGATGGCTTGCCCCCGAGCTCAGGTTTCACTTAGCGAGTGACCGGTTGTATCACATTCACTCCCTATTTGAATAAATCCCACTATACGGTGGAACTCAGCTCTCTGTGCATTGTGATGGTCGTATGATGCATTTTAAGAATCACTGCTCTGGATCGATGAGATTGCATTTTATTGTTGAAATAAGAATATATGGCAAAGTCAGTTTCCTTATTACAAATTCAAATTTCCAAATGCATAAACAAATGAAAAGCAGACTGAATGAATAAATATAGCCCGTTATATGTAGCAGCGACAAAGACTCTCGCTTTTTTTCAGGCTCTCGGTAAAGTGAAACCATTAACGATCGATAATTTAAATCTTCCATCTTCGAGTCTTCATTCACTAACATATGGCCCTTCCCACATTGGTTTCATATGTGAAGGGACCGGGTAAATTCTCTTAAGGACGAGATCGCCGAGTTCAATGGTTCGGGGTTGGACCTCAGCATTGTACAATCAAGCGACTCGACTTCGGTACACGACTGCCCTCAAATCAGCCTTTTCTCGCTTTTCATCCAATAAGTCCAAAGATTTGGCAAGCAATATAGCATTTGTCTTTGGATCATAAGATGTCAAACGATGAGAAGGTACTTCCATCTCGACTGGAATAATAGCTTCGGAACCATAGGAATGTGAAAATGGAGTATGATCGGTCATGGCCTTAAGGGTTGTTCGATAAGCCCATAAGGCCATAGAAGGTTCATCGACCCATTTTCCCCTAGCCTTTTTCAGTCATTTCTTCAGAATGGACTTTATAACTTTATTCACAGCTTTAACCTACCCATTCGCTTGAGGGTGTGCGACTGTAGAGAACTTCTTTTGGATATGGGATCGTTGACAGAAATTCTTGAACTCGACACTATCGAATTTGGCTACATTGTCAGTGATGATGGCGTGTGGGAGACCAAATCGATAGATAATATTGCATGCAACAAAGTTGATCACTTTCTTCGTTGTGATAGTAGCAAGGGGCTCGACTTCCACCCATTTGGTAAAGTAATCAACTACAATGATGGCGTACTTCACGCCACCTTTAGCTAGAGGTAGAGAGCCAATAATGTCGATGCCCAATATTGGAAACAGCCATGGACCGACCGTCTTAGTTATTTCAGTAGGTGGGGATCTTAGAATCCGAGCATGTTTTTGATATCTGTCACACTTCCTGGCATAATCTGATGCATCGGGATTTATAGTCAGCCAATAATAACCATATCAGAGCACTTTCTTAGAAAGATCTTGCCTCCCGGTGTGATCACCATATTCCCCTTCATGCACATCATGTAATACTCATTTGATTTCATCATGGGCGATACACCGGAGTAAAGGAACAGCGTACCCTCTCCTATACATGACTCCATTCTAAATGGTGAATCGTGAAGCTTTTTGAAGAATTTATCTTTTTCACTCCTACGCTCGGTAGGGTCCCATGCTCGAGATAGTTTCTGAATGGAGCCATCCATGATTCCATATCGAGAACGACTTCAAATACCCAGTCGGCCTCCATTTAATCAACACCCGGGGAAGATAATGTCTCTATGGGATCGAGTCCCATTTGTTGTGCCTCACCGATATTGGCTAACTTTGCCAAGGAATCGTCGTTCTGGTGGTGTTCTTGGGGTATGCAATAGATGGCATAATAACCGAACTGATTCAATATTTCCTAGACCCAAGCAAGATAAGCAGCCAGCCTCCGGTCTTTGGCCCGGTACTTCCCTCGAATTTCGCATACGACTGTAGGATCTAGATTAACCCTAGAGGGGGGGTGAATAGGGTTATAGCAAATTTTCTCGATTTAAACACAGAAATAAACTGCAGAAATAAATATGCTGAAAAGTAAATCACACACAAAATTTACCCAGCTTCGGCAACCCCTGCCTACTGCTGCATTCACAGATTTCTATTAGAATTAAACAGTATCACGCTTACAATAACTCTACTAGACTCGTAGATCCTTTTGCTCCCGCTCACAAACACTCTACTAGACTCGCACACCCTGCTCCCGCCTATAGAGTTTCGCTCACTCGCAAACACTGCTCCCGCCTATAGAGCTTTGCAAACTCGCACACCCTGCTCACTGAACTAATTCAGAATAGACAATCTGACACTACCTAAACCTAGGTGGTGATTTACCTAAATTATTTGATTCGTAAAATAAAAACAATAATTAAGAACAATAGAAAATAACCCTAAACTAATTAACAATATTAATAAAAGCCTATAGAAACAAAACCCCCTTTTATTTTTAAGACCGGCCCACTTCCTTATTTCACCCGATCCTCTCTTGTCTCGTTCGTGAGAAATAATGGCGGTTAGGGCTTCGTTCCCTTTTGTTCCAGTTAGGGCTTCGGCTCTTTGTTCCAATTAGGGCTTCGGTTTCTTCTATTGATCTGTGATTTGTTGCCCTAGCTCGCTGCTTCTCTGATGGTTGACTATTGGATGTTTTGCAGTTGCTCGATCGAGTTTGTTGCTTGTGAATTCGGTATGTACTTTTCTCTTTTTGCTTTGCTGTTCGATGCTTGAACTCGATTGCATTTTGCCGATGATGATTAGGGCATTTATATAGGTTGAATTCCTATATTTGCGTTCGTATAAATTTGATTGAATTTGTCAAATTCTTTATCTCGGCCACTTGATGATGCTTGAATGATAGAGATCGATTCTGACTTTTTCATATGCGTATTTTTGTTTCTTGCGTCCCACGGCTTTGATGTTGATTTCGTGATTTGTGATATTTGACTTTGTCACACGCATATTTTCGACTTGTTTAATCATCTTGATTTACACAGCTTCATTCATCTTTGCATTCCTCTACTGTAGCATTGATTTTGTGATTTTTCACTTTGTTGCTCGGTTACTGATGCATTAGTTGTAACTCCATCTTGACTTAGGCTTTTCACTGTAACAGATGCTAAACTTGTTCATGTATATATTGCTTTGTTTCACTGGTGGCCTATGTGCATGCTTCACTGTTCTTTGCATTTGTTCATATGAGTCTGCTCACTGTATCATGCTTGGCTTTGTACACTGTCTTGTGCATTGCCCCCATTCACTATTGCTGTGCAGTTGCAATGCCTTGCTTGGTCTCTGTTACATGCTTGCTGTTGCATGCTTGTGATATTCATGTTGATTTGATGATGCTGGTATTTGCTGATATATTACTTTGAATTGCATACATTTTATGTTGACATTTTCTTTGACACAGATGCTACACTTGTTCATTGTTGTTCAAGTGTACTTGTCTTCATAAAATTGTCACTGTGCTTCTGACCTTTCTGGTCTCTGATCATTGCTTGGTCATCTTGGTGGCTTGAGCATTTGGTCTGTGTTGCATTGTTCCATGTGTCTTGCCTTTGACTGTTTGCATACACTTTTGGTCATGTTGTACTCATTTGCCACTGAGTTGCATTGAATAGATGGTCTTTGTAGTTGTTTATTTGAGTCAGTGCTTCACCATACTTGTTGTGTCATATTTGATCATTTTTGCTGTCCACTGCAGTTTGTAATGATATTGAGCATTGCATATTTGATTCCTGTTTGCATTTGAGTTTGTAACTTGGAGTCTGCAACTTGATTTGTGCCTTGTCCATTCTCATGTATTCATGTTGCTGGACTTGAATACATCTGTGCAGTCCATTGTAGCTTTTGTGCACAGCACTGCATGTTATGTTGGCCATTTGGTCGAGTTGTAGTCCAGTCCACTCATGTACATGCTTCACTGCAGCCTTCACTGTCCACCTGTTGCACTCTGGTCTCTTGTTCACCATAGTTTGTACATGCATTTGCTACACTGTTTGCTGTAATATTGGCTTGTGACATTCATGTTGCAGTCCATGTTCTGTTGATCACTTGATTATTGTTTGCATTATCCACTTGAACTTGTAGTCTGCCTTGATCATCTTGCAACCTGGTCTGGTGCACCTTGTTTCATGCTTGAGACTGTGCTTGCATTGTTACTTGGTCGACACTTGCACCACTCTGTAACACATGCCGTGTACTTCATTCAGTGTTCATGCATGTTCTCTGTTCATTTGAGTTGTATTCACATCACTTTCTGAAGCTTGAGTTGCTTGCATTTTCTGGTCAGTGGTGCTTTGAGTTGAACCTATCTTGGGTTTGACCTTGTTTTTGATTTCTGTGCTTTTGTTTGATTTTTGCACACGAGTTGGCGAGGCAGTGCACACGTATACGAATGTACACGTGTGTACTGCAGCCACTTATAATTACCTATCCCTGATAAAAAATACTGATATGCACAGATATTGCACAGTCAAAAATGATGACGAACAACCCAAATAACTGAGGCAAACAATGTTTTCAAAATCATCGTTTCTTTCAAATTTCAAAAATATTTCTCTTTCAATTTTACTACGTTTGAAAATATTTTTGCAGATTACTCAGATGCTGGATTCAAACTGGCATGCAGTTGAAGACAAAATACGAGTGTGAGTGATATGTAGTGAGGTTATCAATGTAAATGTGATGTGATTGTAATCAAAAATGTATATGTATAGTGAGAGCATGAAATTGTACTATTTAAAATTGTAATAAATATTTGTTTGAATAAAAATTTCTGTTTGAATTCAAAATCTGTTTAACTTGTTCTGTTTGAATTCAAATTCGAATTCTGTGTAATTTAATTTTATTCAACAGATATTTATCTAACCAAATACATACTATTCAAAATATTTGTTTGAATAAAATTTCTGTTTGAATTCAAATATGTTTAACTTGTTCTGTTTGAATTCAAATTCAAATTCTGTGTAATTTAATTTTATTCAACAAATATTTATTTAAACTATGAAAAACAAAATAGTACATTACCAAATACATTTATATGAATGTATATATGTTTATTATCATCAAACAAAAATCATATAGCGCAAAGCGTATATTCAACAATCTCCCCCTTTTGATGATAACGAACATATATTTAAGATTTTGAATATATTAAATGTATTTGATAATTTCATTTGCTCCCCCTATTTGAATGCTTCCTTTTTATGTGATACTCCCCCTACATATATGGCTCCCCCTACATATATGCATACAAATAAAAATATGTAAATGAGCCTATATGCAAATTGAAGGTTATTTGACCTTTGCTTGATTCTATTTGACAAAATCTTAACTTTTCTCTCCCCCTTTTGTTATCAGCAAAAGAATAACAGTGTTATAAAAATAGGGATGAAGTGATAGACATGAATCAAACATTTAACTCAATTAAATATAAATATCAAATTTCAATAAAACTCAAACAAAAATCATAATTACCCTTGTCAAGCGCATATTCCACTTTCAGAAGTGATGGAGATAGAATCATCAAAAATTCATATAGATATGTCTATTTGTGGTATATTTATTTCTGGAAATTTGAATATCTACTAACCATGCATAACCGTTAGGACTTTTAAATGAGATTAGTAGTATTCCAATTTAATTTAAAAAATGAAATCAAGTATCTTCTAACCACGCATGACCGTGAGGACTTTTAAATGGGATTAGAATCAACTTGTCTATTAAATCAATTATTTTTAATATGCGTTCCATACATGCATAATCGTGAGGACTTTTAAATGAGCATGGAAGCACATAATCAAAAATCCAAGTAATTCACCCATGCATAACCGTGAGGACTTTTAAATGAGAGTGAATACTTTGGATATTTATTTTTAATTGCTGAATACCAATTGTTGAATATACGCTTTGCGCTATATGATTTTTGTTTGATGATAATAAACATATATACATTCATATAAATGTATTTGGTAATGTACTATTTTGTTTTTCATAGTTTAAATAAATATTTGTTGAATAAAATTAAATTACACAGAATTTGAATTTGAATTCAAACAGAACAAGTTAAACATATTTTGAATTCAAACAGAAATTTTATTCAAACAAATATTTTGAATAGTATGTATTTGGTTAGATAAATATCTGTTGAATAAAATTAAATTACATAGAATTCGAATTTGAATTCAAACAGAACAAGTTAAACAGATTTTGAATTCAAACAGAAATTTTTATTCAAACAAATATTTATTACAATTTTAAATAGTACAATTTCATGCTCTCACTATACATATACATTTTTGATTACAATCACATCACATTTACATTGATAACCTCACTACATATCACTCACACTCGTATTTTGTCTTCAACTGCATGCCAGTTTGAATCCAGCATCTGAGTAATCTGCAAAATATTTTCAAACGCAGTAAAATTGAAAGAGAAATATTTTTGAAATTTGAAAGAAACAATGATTTTGAAAACATTGTTTGCCTCAGTTATTTGGGTTGTTCGTCATCATTTTTGACTGTGCAATATCTGTGCATATCAGTATTTTTTATCAGGGACAGGTAATTATAAGTGGCTGCAGTACACACGTGTACATTCGTATACGTGTGCACTGCCTCGCCAACTCGTGTGCAAAAATCAAACAAAAGCACAGAAATCAAAAACAAGGTCAAACCCAAGATAGGTTCAACTCAAAGCACCACTGACCAGAAAATGCAAGCAACTCAAGCTTCAGAAAGTGATGTGAATACAACTCAAATGAACAGAGAACATGCATGAACACTGAATGAAGTACACGGCATGTGTTACAGAGTGATGCAAGTGTCGACCAAGTAACAATGCAAGCACAGTCTCAAGCATGAAACAAGGTGCACCAGACCAGGTTGCAAGATGATCAAGGCAGACTACAAGTTCAAGTGGATAATGCAAACAATAATCAAGTGATCAACAGAACATGGACTGCAACATGAATGTCACAAGCCAATATTACAGCAAACAGTGTAGCAAATGCATGTACAAACTATGGTGAACAAGAGACCAGAGTGCAACAGGTGGACAGTGAAGGCTGCAGTGAAGCATGTACATGAGTGGACTGGACTACAACTCGACCAAATGGCCAACATAACATGCAGTGCTGTGCACAAAAGCTACAATGGACTGCACAGATGTATTCAAGTCCAGCAACATGAATACATGAGAATGGACAAGGCACAAATCAAGTTGCAGACTCCAAGTTACAAACTCAAATGCAAACAGGAATCAAATATCACTACAAACTGCAGTGGACAGCAAAAATGATCAAATATGACACAACAAGTATGGTGAAGCACTGACTCAAATAAACAACTACAAAGACCATCTATTCAATGCAACTCAGTGGCAAATGAGTACAACATGACCAAAAGTGTATGCAAACAGTCAAAGGCAAGACACATGGAACAATGCAACACAGACCAAATGCTCAAGCCACCAAGATGACCAAGCAATGATCAGAGACCAGAAAGGTCAGAAGCACAGTGACAATTTTATGAAGACAAGTACACTTGAACAACAATGAACAAGTGTAGCATCTGTGTCAAAGAAAATGTCAACATAAAATGTATGCAATTCAAAGTAATATATCAGCAAATACCAGCATCATCAAATCAACATGAATATCACAAGCATGCAACAGCAAGCATGTAACAGAGACCAAGCAAGGCATTGCAACTGCACAGCAACAGTGAATAGGGGCAATGCACAAGACAGTGTACAAAGCCAAGCATGATACAGTGAGCAGACTCATATGAACAAATGCAAAGAACAGTGAAGCATGCACATAGGCCACCAGTGAAACAAAGCAATATATACATGAACAAGTGTAGCATCTGTTACAGTGAAAAGCCTAAGTCAAGATGGAGTTACAACTAATGCATCAGTAACCGAGCAACAAAGTGAAAAATCACAAAATCAATGCTACAGTAGAGGAATGCAAAGATGAATGAAGCTGTGTAAATCAAGATGATTAAACAAGTCGAAAATATGCGTGTGACAAAGTCAAATATCACAAATCACGAAATCAACATCAAAGCCGTGGGACGCAAGAAACAAAAATACGCATATGAAAAAGTCAGAATCGATCTCAATCATTCAAGCATCATCAAGTGGCTGAGATAAAGAATTTGACAAATTCAATCAAATTTATACGAACGCAAATATAGGAATTCAACCTATATAAATGCCCTAATCATCATCGGCAAAATGCAATCGAGTTCAAGCATCGAACAGCAAAGCAAAAAGAGAAAAGTACATACCGAATTCACAAGCAACAAACTCGATCGAGCAACTGCAAAACATCCAATAGTCAACCATCAGAGAAGCAGCGAGCTAGGGCAACAAATCACAGATCAATAGAAGAAACCGAAGCCCTAATTGGAACAAAGAGCCGAAGCCCTAACTGGAACAAAAGGGAACGAAGCCCTAACCGCCATTATTTCTCACGAACGAGACAAGAGAGGATCGGGTGAAATAAGGAAGTGGGCCGGTCTTAAAAATAAAAGGGGGTTTTGTTTCTATAGGCTTTTATTAATATTGTTAATTAGTTTAGGGTTATTTTCTATTGTTCTTAATTATTGTTTTTATTTTACGAATCAAATAATTTAGGTAAATCACCACCTAGGTTTAGGTAGTGTCAGATTGTCTATTCTGAATTAGTTCAGTGAGCAGGGTGTGCGAGTTTGCAAAGCTCTATAGGCGGGAGCAGTGTTTGCGAGTGAGCGAAACTCTATAGGCGGGAGCAGGGTGTGCGAGTCTAGTAGAGTGTTTGTGAGCGGGAGCAAAAGGATCTGCGAGTCTAGTAGAGTTATTGTAAGCGTGATACTGTTTAATTCTAATAGAAATCTGTGAATGCAGCAGTAGGCAGGGGTTGCCGAAGCTGGGTAAATTTTGTGTGTGATTTACTTTTCAGCATATTTATTTCTGCAGTTTATTTCTGTGTTTAAATCGAGAAAATTTGTTATAACCCTATTCACCCCCCCTCTAGGGTTAATCTAGATCCTACAAGTGGTATCAGAGCCCGGTATATTTTTTATTTAACTCTAGAGTCATGAGTCTACAAAATAATGCTTTTTCTGAGCGGCAATCTATTGCTAGGCCACCCATGTTTAACGGGAACGATTATGCTTATTGGAAAGTTAGGATGAGTATTTATCTTAGTTCCGTTGATTATGATGTTTGGGATATTATTGAAACTGGCTATAAACCTCCCACTATAATTGTTGGTGGTACTGAGATTCCTAAACCTAAGGATAGGTGGGATGCTAACGATAAGAAATTGATAACGACAAATGCTAAAGCCATGAATGCTTTGATATGTGCTCTTGATAAAAATGAATTTAATAGAATTTCTCATTGTACAACAGCACAGGAAATATGGCATACTTTGGAGGTGACACACGAAGGAACTTCTCAAGTCAAGGAGTCTCGTCTAGCCCTATTCAGCAACGAATACGAAAACTTTGTGATGGACAAAGGCGAGAGCATAAAAGACATGTTTGGACGCTTTTCAACCTTGGTATACAATGCTAGAGCGCTTGGGAAGGTATTCACTGAGGTAGAGCTTGTGAGGAAGATACTACGAGTTTTACCAATGAACTTTGAGGCAAAAGTCACAGCAATCCAAGAATCGAAAGATCTGAGCAAACTAAGCATGGAGGAGTTGATTGGCAACTTGATGACATATGAGCTTGAGTTAAAAGCAAAGGAAGAACGCAACAACTCCGAACCAAAGAAGAAGACGATTGCCTTAAAAAGTAAAGAAGAAAGCGATGAAGAAGATCCAATTGAAGAGCTTGCAATGGCTGTCAATAATCTTAGAAGATGGTCTAGATTCAAGCCACGCAAGAAGAAAAAAAGGGCAATAGGTCAAAAGATTCCGAAAATTCCGATAATGAAGTGACATGTTATAACTGCAACAAGCCTGGCCACATCAAACCAAAATGCCCACTTCTCAAAAACAACAAAGAAAAGAAAAAGGCAAAGAAGGTATTTGCAGCGACTTGGGATGATGAAGAAGGAGAGGAAGCTTCGGATAGCAGCCCAGAGGAGGCTAACTTGTGTTGCATGGCAAAATCAGAATCAGAAGCAACCTCCGACGAATCTAGTGAGGCAGGTGAGTTTTCTTATAAAGAACTTGTTTTTATGTGTTCTGATCTTACTAAGGTAGTGGATGCTCTTGAATCTAAAATTGAAAAACTGAAATCTGATAGGAGAGAATTTGCTCGTGAAAATTTTAGGTTAAAAACTGAACTTGAAAATATTCAAAACCTAGAATGTAAAAAATGTAAGATTTTAGATTCAGAATTATCAAAACTGAGAAATAACTTTGAAAGTCTTGAAAATGAAAACTTGAATCTTAAGGAAACCATCGACACTAGGAGAAAGGATTTTATTAATCGATGCACCTCACTTGTTACTGAAAACTCAACATTAAAAACCAAAGTCCAAAATCTTGAGAAATCTTTGAATAACTTTTCAAGAGGCGAAAAATCTTTCAAAATTTTATTTGGAAATCAAATTTTTGCTAACAATAGAAAAGGACTAGGTTATGGAAAATCACAAGATGATGGTAAAGGTAAAAGTGTTGCTCGATCTGAAATAATTGGAAATCATGTTGAAAATCATAGTCATAGGAACACAAAATTTAATCAAGTCAATTTAATGTGCACGTTTTGTAGAGAATTTGGACATAATCGAAATAATTGTTGGTATAGACTCAAACACTTGAAAACTATACCAATTTGGGTTCCAAAAGGCACAAATATAAAATCTTTGAAAGTCAAACAAATTTGGGTGCCAAAAGGAACATATATAAACAGTTTTGAGTCTCCAAAAACATATTTTTCATATTCTGCCACTAACAACAATGGACCTATAAAAACAAATAGGTCACACAAATCTTTTATCGTGTAGGTGTGGTGGCAGGCTAAGGAACAACAACAGCGTTCTCTGGATTTCGGCTGTTCCAGAAACACAACGGGCGAGAAAACAAAGTTCCTTAGCCTAGTATAAAGGTGACAGAATCACAATGGGCAATCACGAAAAATTATCGTAAAGGTAAAACAGGTAATTGTTTTTAAATGTGATTATATGCACCATACTCTAAATTAAAATCAGCCAATATTGAGATGAACAAAAGATGATGATTTTGATGCTATTTTTTTATTGTCTAACCATCTTTAAGGAAAATTACTTGGAGTAATTATGATGGTTGACTGATTCGGACTTAATTGATATGATTTTTGACTTGTTCTTATTTATGACATTAATTTGTGCTTAATTGATGACCAATCAGATTTTCAATTTTGAACTAATTTATATAAATTTGTTCGGTCAAATGCTGGTTACTCATGCTACACGTAGATATATTGGTTCTGACATTTTGATCACTGCTTGTAAATTTGCACGATTTCAAATTCATGAGAAAAAGGATTTTAAGAAATTGTTTTTGAAATAATTATGATGTTGATTGACTGTTGATTACTCATGAAAATAATTGTTTATCCTCTGGTTTCTGAAATTAACATCATGATATTTGTTTGAGTGTTAACACGGCTTAAATTCAAATTCAAAAGAATGATGTTTTGAAATTTTTGGTGCACATCTCATGGTTTGATTCAACAAGTGAATAGTGAGTGAAATTTAAATTCAGATGCGGATTACACTGGTAATATAGTTGATAGAAAAATTATTAGTGTAACGTGATTAATTTTTGAAACATTCATTTGCTGCATCGTTTTTTTTTCAAAGAAAATATCTGCATATTTTTCACTTGAAATAATTTTCAAATAGCAGAAAATTTTCTTATAAAACTCCCCTCAAGAAAATCATGTTTGACCATATTTACAGATTAATCATTTTTGAAAAATTGATTTTATAATGTTTAATTTGATTTTAAATGACAAATTTTTGACTAATCTAACTCTCTTTGATTATCGAAAAGATGAATAGTGATTGAAAAAGAGATGAGTGTTGATATTTATCATATATTATAACTCGAGAAAGTATAATTAGAAAATTTCTTTAGAATTTCATGACAAGAGTTATAAAAACTTTTTGTTGGGTAATAATTCCATGACCATTTCTATTTCTATCATCTTTCTATCGAACATCACTCATCAAGATCATATTTAGTATGTAAATTTGTGGTAGTTTACAAAGGAAATCATTTGTTCTTCAATATCTTTAAATCGGTGAAGGAAATTATTTGTGCTTCAATTTATTATATTCAACAACGACCAATTGTGAATCATACTAAATCTCCACAGCAACAATCCTTAAATCTTTGGCATACCTTTGTCTGGCTAGCAGGGCTTCGTATTCAGCCTCGTTGTTGGTCGCACGGAAATCAAACTTTAAAGCATAGCATATAGATCGGCATTTAGGAGTTTCAAGTACAACACCGGCTTCCGAGCAGCTGTCATTTCATGCACCATTGGTATGTAGCTTCCAGACATATTTGGGAGATTCATTAGTTTCGGGCAAGTCATTTAATATAGTGAATTCAATGATGAAGTCTGCTAGGACTTGTCCTTGAGTAGCTCGCCTCGATGTGTAAGTGAAGTCGAACTGACTTAGCCGACTTTGCTCGATATTCCACTCGAGTAACCTATCAGACGTCTCAGGCCCCGTAAGGACCTGTCATAACGACTTATCGGTTAGTGATAGGATGAGCTTGAAAATACGGACTAGTTTTCTCGAGGCACTGACAAGACAATAGGCCAACTTTTCAAGATTTGGATAACTTCTCTCTATTCTGGTCAGTCGTTTGCTAATGTAAAAGATTGGCCGTTGTATCCGGTCCTTTACCCAAATTAAAGCGGTGCTAATTGCGTTTTCTGACACCGCCAAGTAGATATACAGTCTTTCGTGATCGATAGGCATCGACAAAATGGGTGGTATGGAAAGGTGTTGAACTAGTGCTCGGAATGCGCCTTTACAGTATGTAGTCCATTCAAAGTTTCGTTTCCCTTTTCTCATCAGATCGAAGAAGGGAATCCATTTGTCGGTGGATTTTGAAATGAACATGCTCAGTGCTAGTACCTTCCCATTGAGGCTTTGAACTTGCTCTATAGTCCTTGAAGTATCAAGATTTCTAATTCCTTAGATTTTCTCAGGATTCGCTTCGATTCCCCGAGCATTAACGATGAATCCAAGGAACTTTCCAAACGCGACCCCAAAGTGACACTTCAAAAGGCTGAATTTCATTTTGTATTCTCGGAGGATGTTGAACATTATTTCCAGGTCTTTGATATGATTGGTAGAGAATTGTGACTTCACAAGCATGCCGTCCACATATACCTCCATGGTTTTCTCGATCTGGTTAGCGAACATTCGATTAACAAACCGTTGATAGGTTTCCCTAGCATTCTTGAGTCCAAATGGCATGAAATTGTAGCAGTAAAGTACCAAATCGGTGATGAAGCTGGTATGCTCCTGATTGGGCAGATGCATGGCTATTTGACTACAGCCAGAATATGCGTCAATGAAGAATAAGAGTTCATGTCCGGCCGTTGAGTCTACGAGCCGATTAATAAGGGGAAGTGGAAAACTGTCTTTAGAGCAAGTTTTATTTATGTCTAAGCAGTCAACGCATGTCCTCTATTTTTCGTTAGATTTTCTGACAAGTAGAGGGTTGGAAACCCATTCTGGGTATAACGCATCTTGGATAAACTCATTCGACCTGAGTTTATCTACCTCTTCCTTAAGAGCGAGAGATTTCTTTAAATCTCCATGCCTTTTTTGCTTGATCAGGACATGTCGGGGGTCAATATTCAATGTGTGGCTCGCGATATCTGGAGAGATCCCATACATGTCGGAGTGCGTCCAGGTAAACACGTCAAGGTATGCCCAAAGAAATTCAATCAGTTCCTCCTTCATGTGTTGGCTTAGTTGAGATCCAATCTTTACCATTTTAGAATTGTCATCATTATCAATTGAAACATCGATCGTCGACTCTATAGGAGAAGCCTGACAGTCTTTGACTTCGTCTTAACTCTCGGTATCTCTCAGGTCAGGATCTCTTGGAAATTGGTTTTGGTGCCCGGGCTATGGCCCAACATTAACTGTTAATTATCCACAAAGCAGATGCAGGGAGAGTCCTCTACGCCCTTTCCTTTCTCTTTTCACCATGCCTCCCATAGCTCAGCAACATAACAGGCTCGTCCAGCAGCTTAGTCTCCCTGAACGACTTCGACTCCATTGTCGATGGGGAATTTTAAAGTTAGGCACTAATGGGCGATAGCGGTCCTGAACACAACTAGGGCCGTTCTACCAAAGAAAGCGTTGTATGGTGAGTCAATATCCAATACAATAAACTACAATATCCGGACTCTCCAGCGCTCTCCAACCCCCAATTCCACAGGTAGTTCCACCATCCCAGTGGATATAGTCGCACTTCCATTAAAGCCATGAATACGAGACTGACAAGGCTTAAATATTTTGCTTCCATCTTTATTTGATCATAGGCTCACTTAAAAAGTATGTTCATTGAACTTCCACTATCCACTAAGATCCTCTTCACCAAGCAAGACCTATCTGAGATTAAATGACTAGTGTATCAATCGTTAGGGCTTCGACTCTGTCGGTATCCTTGTCTCAAAATACGATGTCGCCTATCACCATTTTATGTTGTTTGGCCGAAGCCCTGTCTTCCAAATTACTACAACATTCGAAGCTCGCAGGCTGAATAGAGCTGGCATACGAATTTGTTTCCTTCCAGCTCATATCCACTGGATGAGGACCACCACCGGCAATATTAATCACCAACCTCCGCCAGTACGAGCGGGTTCTTTCGGTTTAACCTGATTCGGTATTTGGTCATGTTCGATGGGCCTACACCTCCAAACTGCGACGCTAGAACAAACTGCTCCAACTTTCTTTCTCGTATCAACTTCTCAAGAATATCCTGTAAATTAAGACTCTTGTTCCTTTTGTGGCAATAACTATCGTAAAATCTACAAAACTTCCCCATTTGAATCTGTTTCTATGACGGTTGCTTCAGAGCAGGTTTCTTAAATTGGATAGTATTGCAAGTCTGCAAGTACACATTTTTCAAAGACGTATTTAAAGGAGCATAAGTGACAAACATGGGAGCTCTATGTCACGGTCTACGATTCTGATCCTGTTTCCTGCCCTGATTTCCATCGCCTTTCTGCTGATTTTGTTTATTCTTTATGTTTAATTGCACCTTTACGAAACTCTCCCCAGTTTGTTTTATAGTGACATTGCTTTGGATTCCTCCCACACTGGGCCCTGCGTCATCCTTTTTCCTAGACTGTTTCACATCTTCTCTTCTCAAGAATTGAGCTGCCTTGGAATAGAAATGGTCCAATGACGCAGGGGGTTTCCCCCCAACCAGTTTCCAAATTCAGAATTGAGATCTATCCACTTAATCGGTGCCATCAAAATTTAGTTGTCATTAGGCTTACTAATCTCAGCGCATGCGGCATGAAACCTCCCCAGAAAATGCCTAAGTTTCTCTCTGAGAGCTTGAGTGACGGTGGACAAGGTATTAACATCTTTGGGCCTTGTGACATGCATGCGAAATTGTTCAACAAACTTTGTACCCAACTGGTCGAAACATGAGATAAATCAGGGTGGCAGACGAGTAAACCACATAGTCACTATGCCCCCTTGGGAGATCGGGAAACTTCAACATTTGACCGCATCATCAGCCCGTGCGGCATTCATTAAACATTCATACTTTAAAATGTGTTGGTTAGGGTTTCAGCTCCCATCGTAAACAGGTTGAGTTGGCATTCTGAATTATCGAGGCGGTTCAGTGTAAAGGATATCATCGATGAAAGAGGTATGACTTTGGGAGATTCCCCGGTCATCATTGTTGAGGCCTTGGCTTTCACAGATCATCTGAAGGATCATTGTCGGGATGTCTGGCTTTTGGACATTCTGGGCATGCTAAGCCAAGTTGTGTTTGGGTTCCATAATGCGGGGATGGGCCGGTTGCGGTCGACGGTCCATATCTTACCTCCTTGGCTCTAGGTCTTTAGGAACTAAGGCTCACGAGTATAATCACGTCTATGATGGTTTGGATCCATTCGGTTTCGAGTGTCAACTCCTAACTCAATAGCAGCGGTAGCAGTGTGGTTGTCAATAGCGTGACAAGGAACAGTCCTTCCTCGCGAGAAGGGTCCGGTCTGATGGCTGGTTGACGGACCAACTCTCGATTGCCCAAGATGCAATGGCACTGATGTCCAGTAGCCTGTGCATAGGTTCCATCTAGCCGTGGGTGAGTTGGTCTGCGATTATAGCCAGAAGAGGCTGAACTTTCAGTGGATGAATAAGAAGCCTGCTCCCTTTTGGATCTCCTTTATCTTTCATGGTTCAGCCGATTGGTTAACTCTGGTTAGCACGGAGCTACTGGCGGCTTTGAATTAGCTCTTGCACTGGTAGCTGGAACTCTTCCCTAGTGACAAGGCCTTATGGATCTGACGGTCTGGCATCATTCTGGTCTATCGAGGGAGGTTGTGCGAGGTTCTTCCTATCCCATCCTTCTAGATTTGCAGTTGTTGAGGTAGTCCATGTAGCGACTGTGGCGAATAGTGAAGTTCTCTCCTAGACTAGGTGCAAATCTGAATAGGATGGAAGAACTTCTAGGCTTGAGATCTGGATCTTCTCCTTAGATTCTTGCAATCTGATATCGGCACTAGATCCAATGAGTAGGAGAAAAGCTGGGTTTTCTCTGTGAAAGCATCAAAGTGTTTGTACCAAAATTGGACACAACACTCTTCGAATGTGTTTGAAGAGATAAAAATGAAGAAAATAAATGTTAAATGAGGCACATCTAACAAACACACCAACCAGTAGACAAGAATAAATGCTAGAACACACAAATTTAGAGTGGTTCGGCGTATTGCCTATGTCCATTATGAAATGATAGATGTTTAATGAATTTCACTCGCTGATTACAAGAGGTTACAAATAGAACAACTATAGTATAGAAGTAATTCCAGTTAAATGTCAGCGTAGAGAAGCCAAAGGTCCATTTTCTGTAGGTCTAGGATCGCTATTTATAGGTGTAGGTAGCAAATATCTCGCCCAGATCTTGGAAGACTTCTTATCTCATGTGAGTGGTCCCATGGGATCGAGTTCAGGTGATTTCAAATCAATCTTGGAGCGATACGAATTAGGTTTGTATCAATCCATAAATTGTCCTTTCAGGTCGAAATTGATTAGGTACATTCTTGAGGTTGTAGTCAAGCTCTTGTGAAAATTTGGTGGCATTCGGACTTATAGATCTCAAGTTATGATCGATGCAATTTTTGATTTCTAGAGTGTTGCCGAGCTAGTATCGATGTTGTTCATATCACCCTAATTTGTATTGATACCACTTTCAGATCAGTTAATCACGCGTTGATGACATGGCTCGAAAATTTAAGGGAGATCCACTTTTCATGTACGATGACCGCATCTTTTGTTTGACCATGCAATTCGTATCAATCCTTGATCGTGTCCTTCGTATCAAGGTTTTAACAATCCATTTCGTAACAATCATAGTGCTCCATTCTTATCTCTCCCCTCAACTCCCATTCGTATCGATGGGAAGTGTCATTTCGTATCGCTTGATGGATGATATATTCGTATCGAGTGTTGGTTGATTGATGCGAATAATATATGAGTAAGATCAATATGAAATGGCTTTGGTCGATGGATATGAAACTAAGTTCATGTGATGGATACGAAATATAGAGGTGAGGTGGTTATGAATGAAGCATTCTTTCATGGATATGAACCCAACGTTGCTAGGCTATGGCTACAAAGAGGATGGAGGCGAATGAGGTTGCTATCTTCCCATGGATATGAACATTGCTTGCTTGGATGGACACGAATGGGACGATTATGAATAAATGGTTACGAATGGAATATGTCCCCCAAGAAACTTGATTAACTCGTATCTTGAGAATATAAAATCCGGTTGACCTGAAATTTGAGATGTTGGCTTTTATAGCTTTGCTCGTCTTGTCATAACGATTGTGGCTTGATCCGGACTTGGGAAATATTTTCCAATATACCTAGTGAACCTGTGTGTGATCGATCTCCGGGACAGACTGTCCTTGGTTTATAGTCAAGTTCTTGGTGTCATGGCCTTGCCAAAAGGCGGGATAACGAGAAGAATTCCTGGAAAGGGGAATAAGGGTTTCTTTTACATTCAGTTAAGAACGCATCTTTGGCCGGCACCTCTAGTAGGTTTGAACCACGGATCTGATATTATTTCTTTATTTTGAATAATGATGGGTTCTCTTCCTTTTCTTATATTATTCTGTTCACACCATCTCCTCAAATGCGAATGAGTGATTGTATTAGTCTTATAGATGTCAGATTAAGGGTTTGCCTGAGGATGTTAGGAATATACCCAAGTAGTTTATTGGATCGAAGTTGGAAGACCATGGTTTGTTGCGTCCAAATCATATATTTTCTAGAAAAATATTTAAGATCACTTTATCCACACTTAAAATTCGTGGTACAAGTAACCTGCAACAATTTTTAGGGTTTCCACACCTATGATCCTGACTTCATTATCTTTCTTCCTACGTATAGCATGGATAGAAGTACTGCTACTAGACTTCACAAATCAATAGAGGTGGAGGAGAAGGAGTCTACTTTGAAGAGGTCATTTGAATGGTCTGATGATTCTTCCATTCCTCCCAAGAAACTAAGCCTTCAAAGAGCTCTCCACCCTTCCCAATAAGGATACTCTTGTTTTGCAGGTTCCTGTATCTTCAGAACTGATTACTTCTTCCTCGTTGGAGGAATCTGCACCTGGTGTTGGTGGTTTGGCCGCATCTGTAGTCTCCCTATCTGTTTGGATGGAGAAGGTGGGAATATCTATGTTAGGTCCTCTCATTCTTCATACTTTAGCTTCTAGGAGCCCCTTGCTTACATTTTGTCAGAATTTCAAAAACTCTAGTCTTATATAAGTAATCATATTCTCTCTCTCTCTTTTCTTTTTTCTTTGATGTTGGTTTGTCACTTATGTTGTTTTATGTTTCTCATACTTGTAGTCTGCGATCCTAATGATGAAGGCTTGCGAATCTGAGAGCGTGGAGGCCCTACTTTCAGGTCGAGTTGCTTATCTTGAACCGATCTTGGTTCAGCCAATGCTACGCTGGCTTCTACTAAGGTTAAGGTAGATGAGGAGGCTAAAATGCTTCGACGGCAGGTGGAGATGGCTAAGAGGACTGAGAGTAAGGCCATATCCATTAAGGATGATCGAGCTGTTGTAAAGCATGAGCTTAAAGAGGAAGATGCATAACTTACAAGAGTTGAAAAAGATCTAGGGACATCCGAGTAGAAGCTCAATACTCTCACTTTGAAGATCATCTATGGTTTTTACGCCACGGCCAGACGTTAGCATAAGGTGGAAGTTAGGCCTGACTTTGTGGATGATAAAGCCGTGGTAGACTTTAGTTTTGCTTACTACTAGAAGAAGTGGAATTAGGAGGAGGAGGTTGTGAGAAGGGTTGTTGATCTTGGTTGTTCTTAGCATTTTTCTCGGGAAGAGAAAGAGAGAGCTATGATGGATTAGGTGAACTTACAATCTGAAGGGAAAGAGCAACATACAAACAAGGTTAGTTAAGATTTTATGATAGAATTAGATGCTTAATTCCGAATATCCTTTTGTTGTTTGCATGTTTCTTAAATCATGAAGCTTAATTAGTTATTTATACTGTAATGTGGTATCTTTTGTCTTGAATGATTATGTTCTCCTTATTGTTTTGTTTAGTATTCTAGAGTGAATGTGTTCTATAAACTATTAAAGGAGACTGAGGTTAGGCTCGAGAGAAACACATTAGATCATCTAGGATTAAGTTCGATAGCCTTGGCTAAATGTGAGCAAGAGTTAGATCAAACTCGCACAGATCTCATAAATGAGGTTATGGAGTTATTAGCGAGCACCGATCATGTGGTTCATGAGAAGGAGGCTCTTAGCGATTTCGTTTTGCGCCAATGGAGGCATACGTTATAGAGTGGTTTCCCCTCCAGATATCCCTAATCTAAAGTGGTTTAGGCTTAAGTTTAGATCTTCAATTGATGAATAGTTCTCCCACGTCTTTGTTAATTAATTTTAGGTAATGTGGTTGGGTAGGTATGATGTGACATATGTTTTGATATTAAAGCTTAATCTGTTATGTTCTAATTCGGTGGCAAAATTTTATTTTAATAGTGCTTTGACCTAACTCTCCCTCCCCAAACTCTATTCAGTTCTAACTATATCTGTTACCTCTCACACAATTATTCCAACCCGAAAGGGATATGACATGGTTGAGGCGAATAATGCCTCTAAGGATGATGTTGCTCAACTAAGATATAACATTGAAAGACTTGAAACATAGTTGAAGTCCAATCAGGAAGAGCATGTCAAAGCTCAGAGTGCGCTTGAGCATCGGCATGATTATAGCAAACGATTGCATGTATGGTCTGGAGATGCGGCACCAGAGCTGGATGGGATACGTAAGACTATGAAGGCAGGAGAAGAACTTTATGGTATTGTCTATATGTAAAAAATTGTTAAATATGAGAAGCGAGTGAAGGACATATCAGCTGAGGTTGCCAGGTTATTTGCAAGCCGTAGGCTACCAAGCATAGGAGATTGACTAAAATATCTCAATCAAACATTGGTTCTGTTCTTCCGATGAGATCTAAATCTTCCTTTCTCCAAGGTAGCAATTGGAAGGTTATTTCGAGGAGATTGTTTGGAGATTTCATAAAGTAGAAAAATGAAGACTCAACTAATTAGGGGCTTAAATGATAGGAGAAGAAGGGCATCATTAGAGGTGTACAAGCTTGAATGCGTATTAATGTCATTTAAAGATAGGGTTGCTTCCTATTCGGATAAACTTGAACAGGAGAAGGCTAAGAATAAGAAGGTTGAAGCATTCTTACAACGTTCCTAAGAAGTTTTGGAATCTTTTTGCCCCTCATTGGATCAAAATTTTCTAAGTGTTATGGAGGGTTATGAGGTAACATGATCTGGGTGCGGACCTCTGGGCAGGAGCTCGTTATGGCTCCCGATAGTCCGTGGCTCACACTTAATGTTTTGTTATTATAACTTTAGCATTAAGAAAACACTTTTGTAACATTAACTTGACTTTAGAATGAGGATAATGCTTTTTGTAATCTGACAATATTTTCTTTTATGATATAGAAATTCGTTGGCTAATATTTTCATAAAGAAACATATGAGCCTTTTTGTAACCTGCTCTATTTATACATATAATTTGATTACAAGCTTATTCGGTCTTCTCTAGTTAATTCGTTTTATTTAGGATTCATAGGTATATTTTTTGTGAAAGAAACTAGATTATGCTCTACTTAGATTTAAGGAGCTGAAAGACTTGTTAAGGAATGCCGAGAGTATCTATGAGGCTATTTACAGAGACGAGATTATCAAGTTGAAGAAGAGGATCATAGAGATAGACAGAGAGATGGCATTATATATGGGTGCAGAGGAGAATTTTTCAGCACCTCCAACTTCATGTGTACCTCTTGGGTTGGGTACAATCCTTAAGCTTCCACTTGAAACTGACCCAAGTGAGATTCTTAAGTGGAAGAATGATGTGAAGGATCATTATGTGGCCAAAATATAGGAGTTAGAGAACTATTTCAAAGGAGAACTAGGGTCACCAGAAACTCACGTTTCTCCATTCTTATCTGTGGAGGATGAATATTTGGCCCTTCTATCAAGAATTCAGAAAAGTCAAGGGAGCAACTCTGGGGTGAGATCGATAGAGTTAGAAAAATGGCTATGAGGCGAATAAATGCTTTAAAAAACAAGATATATAGTTTGGAATGTGAGGCTTGATAGGACTCCACCGCGGCTTCCGGTGGCGGGATAGGCATGGCATAGTTTTTAGATAAACTCCATAAAGAGAAAGTGAAGACCAGAATAGCTGAAATCGGTCGATAACGTGCGATTGACATTTTTAATTTTTTTTGGCCTGGCCTTAACTTGTCCTTCATGTGTAATCAAGTTGATTAGGAATATAGATATGAAGATTATGGAAATGTTTAGGCCGGTGCCAATTATGGTCCGTGTGTGGCATACCACAGATGGGATCATGGCAAGATCTCTCATTCTTAAACATCGATGGTGATTATAGAGCCGGAGAGCTGGCTTTTGTTTTAAGTCGCCACAATGTATTCTTTGCAGATCGGAACGGTATAGAGAAGTCACTTTTAGCTTATTTTTGGAACTTGGACTAGATTTGCAATTTAACTTTATGAAAGGGATATTTCCTTTGTAATATGAATTGATCAGTAATTTTTTGTAAATTACACATAAGTGTAAAACGGGTAATATTACGGTGAGATCCATGGCTAAGTATCGAAAGCTCAATTTTCTAATGTATACCTAATGAGATTTGAGTAGTGCTTGGGTTTGTACCTAATTGTTAGTATGTTGCCCATAGTGTACTCATCTTCCTTTGCCTAGGATCTGCTTGAGGAGTATTGCGTGCATCCATGATCTGATGGGCCACGACTTCCGTTATATACAGATGTAATCCGGTCAGTTATTGACTTAGCTGCAGGTTGCGCATGAGTTGGTCCTCAGCTCTGGCAGTGGGTATGTTAAGACCTACTCCTTATCGTGGGAATGAAGTATCCATAGCTGAGTTATGGGATGACCTCTTCTCTATTCTAGCCTGCCCTCTATTCGGGAGGGCGAAACACCCTTATTCGTATGCTTGGTCGAAAATCTGGCATATCCCAATTCTGGGGAGAAGTGTCAGTTTGACTTACCCCTGTTTTGGGGCGAAATGTCTGTTGTATCCTACCCTCTATTCGAGGGTGAAATATCTTTAGCCAGATGTTTGCTCGAAATTATAACCTACCCTATTTTGAGGCGAAACGTCTGTTTTGGACCTACCCTCTGTTTTGGAAGCGAAATGTCCTCGTGTAACGACCCGTATTTTTAACTATTGAAATTTAATGTAATTATTGAATATAAAATTGGTCAAAAATAAAAATTTTAACGAATTATTAGTGTAGTTATTGAATAGGAAGATTTTGGTTGAAATTATAGAACGAATTTAAATTTCAAATATAATGATTTATTGTAATACAAAAATGGAGAATAAATGAAATTTGAGTTGAATAGGAATTGAAATTATTTCTAATGTTGATATAAATTATATTTTAATTAGAACTGAGTTAATGAATTTTAAAAATCGAGAATTTCAAGTAAGTTTGCCAATTTTTGAAATCGTCGATTTAATCGACATGTTAAAATAGCAATCCGAGGTAAAGTCTCAAAATTGGATGAAACCAATTTCATTGGATACGTAACAGTGTATTATTATCCGATTTCAAATTTCATAGTAGTTGGAGTTATTGCTTGGTCGTACGGGATAGAAACGCATTGAATTTAATATCGAAAATTTAATATAACAGTTGGGTTCATACGAACGAATTAGGTCTCGAGACTTGTTCCATTGCGTTCAGAATGGGGGTATAACATTATGAACGTCTGGCGGCACGTCGCGAAAAGGGTTTGAGATTTTTATTTTCGTAAGTGGGATATTTTAAATTTAAATTACATATATATAAGGTTGATTTGGCTTTTGCCTAACCTAAACCTTCTTATCAGCCACCCTATTTGTACATCAGCCACCTTACTATAGTACCTACCTCCTGCTGGATTTAAAATCGTCTGCATTCCCTCTCTCATTCCAAAACACATAGAAAAAAAATGTAAAAAATGCAAGCTTTAAAAATTTATAATTTAGTTTATACTCAGTTAAAATTCTTGAAACAAGCTTTGAAGTTCCTATTTCGATTGGAGCTTTGAGATGACACGCAAATCATGGTGTTCGATTTCTTTTCTGGGGATGGTCACATGTACAGTAAACTAGGGTTCGACCTAGCTTTTAATTGAGGGCGAATTGGGAGGAGGCGAGTTTGGATTCGAGTTTGGCGAGATGTAGCAAGTTGGTGGCTGGAGTTTGGAGGCATATGGTCTTGTGTTGGTAAGTGCGACCTAACAGGGTGTAACAACCCAGAATTTTGGTCGTTCGGTTTTGAACATTTAACTTATTTTTAAATGTTGAATTAGAGATATCTATTGATCTTGAATATGGAAGAATTAGTGGAATGGCTTATAATTTCAAATATAGCGATGAAACGTATTTGGTAAACTGTAAATTAATATTTGAAACTGGGAAAAATATGTGAATTCGAAGTTAAAGGGAAATGGAGATAATTTTTAAGTTGCTTCAAACTCTATTTGAATTAAAGTGATGATAGTGGACTACTGAATGGAATTAAAAGTCGATAAACTCAAATTTGGAATTTTTAGATTAGTTTACTAGTGGAATTTATATATAGTAACAGTGTAAATAACTGAATTTTGATTTAATATGAATCGATGTGATTTCTTATATGAATATAAATTTATTTGAATTAAAATTGAGTTGGGAAGTTTTTAAAATTGAAATTTCAAGTAATTCCATCGATTTTGAAAATATCTCAATTTAATCAACGCGTTAGAATAGCCTTCTGGGATACGGTCTCATAATTTGATGAAACTAGTTCTATTGGATCTGTAATAGTTTATTATTATTGGATTTCAAATTTCGCAGCGTTTGGAGTTATCGTTTGATCGTACGGAATATAAACGTGTTGGAATTAGAATCGAAAATTTAATATTTTAATTTGATTTGTAAAGCAATCTTCCATATACAATCGAATTAGTCCACGAAACATATTCCACTGTGTTCGAAATAGGGGTAAAATATTATAAATGCTAGGCGGCATGCTTCGTTTGGAGTTCATTCGAAAAAGTGCATGAAACAGTAAAATAATAATATTTTATTAAATGTGTGTGTGTATATACACAATAATAGTAAACCCTAGCCATAATGAACGCAACTGCCTCCAATTCGTTCAATGGCTGATATTTCATGACCTTACTCCCTCAAATCCTCCTAATCCATGCAATATCGTCAAAATCTGTCAACTACAATGTTGTAGAGCTCGTCGAGTACTAGGCATCCAACGGTGGAGATCGTGAATAGTGTGACAAGGAGGGAGAGATCATGGCTCAAGCGTCGGCCATTCCAGTGCAAAATACGAGGCGATGTGGAGCTCGAGTTCATCATGGTCAAGGCCGAAGGTGGAGCTCGTGTAGGCCGTTCGAATGGTCAAGCCTGATCGTCATCTCGATCGACAAGGTAGGTGCGGCGATTGACGAAAGGAGGCGACAAGTGGCTTCTCCCATATGAGTTCCTGGAAATGAAGAAGGAGGGTGCAACCTCGATTCTCTGATGCAAGGATGAACTGCAGATCTGAGTAAAGGTTAAAAAAAGAAATTGAAATTTAATTGTAGTATAAATTATAAAATCATTAAAATTTTATATCTTTCACATACGAGGTCGAAATTAGACGAAGCAAGTGGCGCCGGAATCGTGGCGACGAGCACTAGACTCTGGAATAGATTTGGGGACGTTTAGAGCGAGTAAAAATTCTAGGTTAAATCGAATGTGTTCAATTTAATTTAAAATTGTAACGTTTGGCAAGTTTAAAATTCAAGGTGAGTTAATCTCACTCAGTTTTGGATTACTGCAATTAATTTTAAATAGTTAAGATTAATTATTGATTGATTAATAGAATTAATAAATAATTATCTGTTGGATGATTACATATATATAGCAGTAAATATTGGAGTGATTGATATTCCCACATATATATAGCGGATGAGATCCTATGCTCCCCGTATAATAGCGGATGACCCTATATACCGCGATATTCCGCTTCGAAGCGGAATTGATATTTTTATATTGCATTAACATCTACGGTTGCAGGAAAAATAGGTTTGAGGGATCCAATTGGATTCCTCAAAAGTGTTGAATATAATTTCATTTATAGTGATATATGTTTTTGGTTTGAATAATCTGTGATAGATTATAGTGTGATTTGAATTAATTGGATGTTATGGCTGTTTTAGCCTAGAGTTTGGTATTTTAAATATCAATAATATATGGTTTGAATTTGAAAAGGGTGTTAAAAGGGATTTTTGAAGTAAAATATGTATAAAGTATTTTGAATTAATTAATTGGATAAAATAAATGGTTTTGGAATTTGTACTTAACTAATTCGGGATATTGTAAATAGAGATTTTGGGATAAAGTTTATAAGAGGATTATAAATAATAAATTCTTAAGTGGTACCTGTTTAAATACAAAAGATTTAAAAATAGAGATTAATAGGTGAAAGGATATAAGTGAATTTGGAAATCAGTATAAAATTGGTTATAATGGAGCTAAATTAAGATTTCCAAATGTACGAAATGAAATTAGAATCGAGAAATCGGGCTTGTTTAAAGAAAAAAAGAGGATTTTTAGTTATTAACTAGGTAACTTTAAAAGTGTTAAAAAATATTCCAGAAATTAGTTATTTAATTATTTAAAAATTTTGAAAGCATATTTAATCATTATTTACCTTATAACGATTGTTAAAGATTTATTATTATTTAAGAATTTATCAGCATTGTTATTTTAGAAGATAATTATTAAATATTATTATGGCTTTGTATAATAACTTTTATTTAAGTATATTTGCCAAGGTTAAACTTGGAAATTGATTTTAGAAATCTATAAGAAATATTTTGAGATAATTATTAAATAAAGTTTTCGAAAGGTAATGGCATGCTTTCATGGCGTAATTGGAGGCAGTGAATACCTGCAGTTAAGTTTTGGATTTCTTTAGGATAGAGACGTAACCATTGAGCCATGAATCCATGGTTGATACTGTAGTGGTACTTTCCTAATTATTTTAAAGGGTTTCGATATTTTGAAAAGGACAGATTGTGAATATACTGGATCCAATAAGATAAGTACATACCTTTGGATAAAGAGATTTAATTTATTAAAATTTAAATTAAATAAGACTTAGTGTTTTTAGTGGAAATGAAAATTTGGTTGAATGATTGTTTATGGATAGTTAAATAACCGACTATCAAATCTGGACCCAAAATATAACTTCTGGAATATCTAGGGGAAAAACGAGAATTATATGGTACAATTAACGTTCGAGGTGCTATACTGTACGTATAAACTCGTTTCGTTCTTCTAGGACGATGTTAAGGAAATCCATCCACTAATGGTAGGTGATCTTCGATCTTATTTTCTCTGTTTATTTTATAAAAAACTGGGGTTGAGTTTATCGGAAAATATCGAACGTTGTTTCGAAGAGATCGAGATCGGATAAGTTATCTGAAAACCACTTCGATTCAACAAGTGCGTTTTCGAAGAAAAAACCAGAGCATGGATTCGAAGATGGAGCAGTGAAGTGCAATGGTTAATCGCTACTAATCCTGAGGATTATTCCAAACGGATGTAGTAGAATAGTGCCTTCGGTTCCGTTCGGACCCAGAACGGACTTGTATGGATGAATGCTTTCAGTACATTGTCATTGGAGGACAATGAGCATTATAAGTGAAATTTCCTTAAAAAGGTAATCATAGCCTCTTGCCTCATCAACTAGGAATGACTGAAAAGCAGAGGAGATGCAACAAGGTTAAGTGGATAGCACCCACATAGGGTATGTTTATCACCTTCCTAGATACCCTTGGAAATTATTACTACGATTCATGGAAGAAGCTTAGAAAGGGTGGGAACACCCGGGGTGATAGCATATTCGATCTATCTAGGTTAAGGATTGTCCGATCTTGTGTTATAGGGGATCCCAGCATGGTCTGTAATACATTGTTTCCAAACATGTACCATGACAGGTGATAGCCCAGTACCTAGTGCTTCGTATGAAATCCATTTTCTGATACGTACCTTTATGACCTAGTATGCTGGAATTTAATTAATGTAACAATTTCAGCTACTTGAACAAGTATTTTTGTGACGGCTCGCAAATCCGTACATCTTGAGTCAACACTATTATGAATCAATCAACTCAAGTTGAACAGAAATACGAACCATTAGGGTTAAAGAAGAAGAGGTAGAAGAAGAAAATAGAAAAAACATCAGAATCTAACCATCGTAGTGGAATAAAATATAATATATAATAAATGATCTTTACACAAAAACAAATATATCTGTTTATAAATTACATCATCAGAGTACAACAATCACATAACACACAATTAGACAGTAATCATAACCTGTCCTCACACAATTGAGTACACAGCTAACCAACACAGCGGAATATATAAAACAAGTATGGAAGTACGTATCATCATCCAGCTCGTCTCCTGAGCTCCGCTGCATCATATCCTGTATTCTATAATACTCGGTCTGGCCTGAGCATTATAGTTAAATAACATCCATGTCAGTCTGGAATACCGACGTGAGAAATCACACTCAAATTGATTATTAAAGTTTCAAAAACCTTTGAAAACAAAAGCATCTCGTAAGACCATGCCACAAATAAACATGTCGGGTTTTTACCTTACGATAGCTAAAACACTTTTTATTAAAATCCTCTAATATTATAATAAGGTCTATTTACAAATACTTATTAAAATAGCCGAAATTCTTAAATGATTAAATTCCGGCTACTAGCCACAAAGTGGGTAATACAAACAAAACTCGTAAAAGACGCGTAGGGAGAATGGATTTCCAACTAATGACTAGGCATTGGGGTACCACCTGTCACGGTACCTGGTCTAGATCAGCATACCAAGGATCACTCCCATCCCTCTGTAACACAAGACCGGGACTATCCCTTACTGGATAATCCCGAGTAAGATCACCCCACGGTTGTGATCGGCAACCGCACCACTAAGCCGAAATAAAAGGGACATCTAGACAGAGATGACCTCACCCTGAAGTGGGTGCTGCCCACCTAGCCTTGCTGCATAACCCCTGATTTTCAGTCATTCCCGGTTGATGAGGCTAAGCGTTACCTTTTAGATTGTTTCACTTAGAATTCTCATCGTCCACGATGTTCTGAAAGCATTCATCCACACAAGTCCGTCCCGGGTTCGAATGGAACCGAAGGCACTATTCCTACTACATCCATTTTGGAAACATCCTCAGGATTAGTGGTGACTAGCCCTTGCAATTCACTGCTCCATCTTCGACTCCGACTCGTTTTTCCCATGAAAACATACAAACCGGATCGAAGTGGTTTTCGAGAAATTAATCCCGATCCCGGTCTCTTCAAAACGATCAGCGCGTTTGGCCAATATTGATAGTCGGTTATTTAACTATCAATTAACATTCACAAACAATCATTAAACAATAAAAAAAATTCCCAAATTATTTATTTATCTTGAAATATCTTCGCAAGATATGTTTCCATTTTCAACCCTTTTGAAAACAGTTTCAAATTGCCTTCCTCTTACAGAATAAATTTCCCAAATATTTTCTATTTCCACTGAAATCACCAAGCACAAAACTTTAGATTTTTAAAATAATTTAAACACTTTATTGTAAAATATACTTTAACATTCAAACTTAGAAAAACTACTTTAATACTTTATTAAAAATAATACTTTAGAAATAATTAAAATAAGGTTACTTTATAAAATATAAAACTAGATTTTCTCTTCTAATAACAAATACCAAGTCATCTTTAAATAATTACTGCTATAATAGATTAAAAGGAAACACTTACTTTAGAATTTAAATGTTTAGAAAGAATAAATTTTCTAAAACATGCTTTTTAAAACAACATCTAAACTTTTAACATATATTTAAAAATTTACTTTGAAAACGTACTTGGCTATCCAGGAAAATATACTTCTCTTCACATCCTTTTAAAAATAAATCACTATTTATTTTTAAACAAATTTTCCATTTCTTTAAAGTTTCATCTTCAACCACCTAAATAAATTTTCAAATTGATTTTCAATTTACTCCATTTTGAAATAAATTTCTTTACTTACTCAATTCATATCAAAATCCATTAATTATAAACTTTGTTATTATTTTTGTTTAGGTTTTAAATTTTTAACTGAAACATACCAATTTCATATTTTCCAAATTTCTTCTTTATTCTTTTCAATAATTTAAAACATAAATTTAAAATAAATGCTTTATTCTTTTAAGTAATAACACTGAAGTTTAAAATTTATTAACTTCCTATTTATTCAAAACCCTCTTTTCATATACGGAATTTATTTATTAAAATTTTAAAACCACTATCGTTCTTATCCAGTCCATTCTTAATTCATTTAAATTTTCTATAATTATTTCACTTACAAATTCTCTTCCTTTTATTTCAAAAAATCCAATTCTATATATTTTGATAACTCAGTGTATCGAAATATATTCAAGTAAACCATAGCATCCAATATTATAGCTATCAATAATATTCATTACAGAATATCGAATATTCGTAACAGAGAATATTAAACAAAATAAATAATTTTGAGGAATCCAGTTGGATCCCTCCAACCTATTACCTCCACAAATGTTAGCACAATATAAAATACCAATTCCACTTCGAGGTAGGATATCGCGGTATATGGGTTTTTATATAAAATCATCCGCTATTGTGCGGCGCATAGGGTCTCATCCGCTATATAATGCGGGAAATCAATCATTCTAAGATGTATTATGTACTATAATATAGCATATCCAAACAATAAAATCATTCAGTCAATTATTTAAATTTAACTATATAAATTTAAATATGAATGAGATTAACTCACCTTTGATTTTGTTTTGCAATCCACTTCAATATTGCCTTGGATTTCCAGATGTTTGAACTTAAACAAACAATTTATATAATTTATTAATATTTGAAATAATCGAACTATTAATTACCGTTTAATAGTTTTAATTCTGACTAATGATTTATTTTAAACAATAACTACTTCCAAACTAGTATCTCCTTTTAAAAAAATCCCTTTTAGTAACTAATTAAAGTAAATAAGCAATTAAATAATTTAACCATCTCAATATTTATTTTGAAATGAAATAGTAGGTTGAAATATATAAATATTTATAATTTATAGCTATGCTTTCCTTTTTGAACCACATACATATACACTTATAAAATAGATTATATGGATCCAAAAATCTAACTTTTTTTATTTAAATAAATTCTTTACATTTTAAAATCCCATATATTTCGAAATCTTATCTTTGAAACCATAGATATATGCTTATAAATGAAATTTATATTACCATTTATATGTCTCCTATTAATAGAAATATTTTACTGTAATTATATTTTTCCTTTTTTTCTTTTATCTAAAAAAGATATTTTCTTATCTAGAAATAATACCAAAAATTCATTTATTGTTTATATACATAAATACTTTTAAATATGCACGTGCACATATATATAAATAAATAAAAATATGTAAAAGTAGTACTAATACCTCACCAGGAATCGCGATGCCCTAGTTTGACCGAGCATCGCCAGATAACGTTCAATCCTCACGCGCCTCCTCCTGAATGATGCGACCCCAACGTTTTTCGCTGCGCAACCTCTTCTACGCGAAACCCTAGCAGGTCGCGGTGCCAACACCACCCACTACGTGAGCTTTCCCCCAATCGAAGTGTCTGCTCACAACCCTAACTCGCTTCGCAACCCTTATCGAGCTCAACCGCCCTACGAAACCCCATCCCACTCGAATCGAGTTCGAGCGCCGAGCCTTTAACGCGATGTCGATGCCACACGAGTAGCTTGCGATCGAAGAAGGATTCGGCTATAAGAATCGAAGTCGATTTCAAGGATGACGAACGAAAAGGCTTTGATTTCGAATTGGAATGTAAAGGAACAAGCAGCCATCATCTTATCCTTTTTTTTAATTTTCTCGTCTGAAGGAAAATAAGGAAGGAACGAATTTAGGTTGAGGGGAGTGGCGTATAAGAGAAGGTTTGACTATTAATTTAAATTCAATTGGATTATCCTAGGCATTTGCCAATCGTACGACCAAACGGTAACTCCAAACACTGCGAGAATTGAAATCTGATAATAATATAATATTACAAATCCAATAGAACTGGTTTCGTCGAAATCCGAGACTATGCCTCGGAAGGTTATTTTTAATTATCAATTTAAATAATATATATTTAAAACCGAACGAATCACTTCCAATTTCAATTTAAAAGCTTTTATTATCTTCGGAACTATCAATATAAAATTTACAAGCCTTCAAATTATTTTTAACAAGCTTAAAACTCCAAATTCAACATTTGACCCAGTTTCCAGTAATTAAATCCAATAATTTAATTGCTAAATAATAATATTTGAATTCAATTTAAAAATTAACCTTTAAATATTTCAAATCAATTAAATATTCCAATTTAAATTGTCCATAATTCCGAGTCGTCACATTCCTCCCCCTTAAAAGAATTTCGTCCCTAAAATTACTAGTTAGGCAGAATGATCCAATATCCATTACTATTTTCCAAAACCGAACAGTTTTATTAACTTGCCAAACACATTTTTTTATTAAAGACCCATTATTACTTCAACCAACTTCCCAAAACCTTCCATAGCTTCCAACAACATTATTTACTTCATTTATTCAAATTTAAATTTAAATTATCAAAACTTTCTCAAAAAATTTCTAATTCTCTAAATTTCCGAAATTTTTTGCCAGCGTCTCCTGTGCGCGGCTAGCTCGGTACAACTACAAAATGCCTCTACGGGCTCCCAAATTGCAAAAGAAAACAAAAATCCAAGTGGCTAGATCCAAAAACCCAATCAAATTTCATACGGAAATTTAAACACATACCTTTTGGTCGGGCCATTCAAATTTATCATCTGAAATCAAAACCAATTTCCCTTTCCCTTTATAATACCTGCATATACTATTTAGCAATAATATCCAGTCATAGCTTTTAAAATCATTTTATTAAATCTTCAATCCAATGCTTATTCAATATATTTTTCCCACACCCATATTACTTAAGAATCTTTTCATTTATTCTTAAGTTCAGTATAAGTATTTTATACGCTTCTTATATTTATTTTCACTTTACCACTTTAGTTTATATCTACTTCTATTTAAACTAGTTTTCCCGTTTCCATATGAATTCAATTTATTCTTAACTTGGAATATAAAATTTCATCTTCCATTTATAACTGATTCATATCATTATTTTAAATTAGTTTCATTCAGTAATTTAGTTCAATTTCCAATTTGAAATATTTTTGTCGTTAACAAAATTTTCCAAAAATTTTCTAACTCCCAAATTTTTCGAAATTTTTTGGCGGAGCCTCCTTTGTACGGAGGAGCTTTTGCAATTTGACAAAAGATATAAATATATATACATCGACCCACCCGGTCGAAAAAACAAAAACAGTTCATATTTCCTATTTTTATTGCGTAGGCGTACCTTTATTTAGCATTTTTAAGCAAGCGGCTTATAATTTTAGCAATTATTGCAACCAAATCCAGCTACACAGCTCCTAGGTACCTGTACTTACTCAATTTAAACATGTAAGTGCCATATATATATATATATATATATATGATGTTTAACAACATTTCACTTATTTGCAATAGTTAAACACATGAATTCTAAAAGAAATGCACATTAAACACTTTCCGTAAGCAATTTATATAGTTTTAATTCTAATTCAACTGTTATCAATTTATTTATTTACCATTTTCATTCAATTTGAATGGTTTATATCCCACTTTCTTACATTCAATTCATTTTAATTCTAAACAAACCCATATTATTCCAATTGGTTTAAAAATCAATTTTGTTCACCTCTGTTAATACATCTACTTTCGTTTACGATAAAATGACTAATTTTCTGTGCAAATTTGATGTTATTCATGCAAATAACAATTACTTAAGCTTATAACCATTTTAAATTGATTCCAACTCAATTTATTATCTAATTCCTTCTATTTTTAATTCATTCACAACCATTTTATTTAGCTGGACACATTCTATTTCAATTTAATTCCTTTTTAATTTCATTCACGATCCATTCATTTACATTTCATTCCATATTTGCCTTCATTTCATTTGAGACCATTTTATTAAGCTTGAACCATTCCATGCTTATATATTAATAACCATTTCCCGAATTAAATTTACCTAAGCTTTTATTTAATGGATTTTTACCCATATTCGTAGCCAAGCTTCCACTATTTTTTAACTTAAATTAATTTATTTCAAATTATTCAAATTTCATACTTAAGCTCACTTTCATTTTACAAATCAATTTTTCTTTTCAATTTAACTTGATTCTATTTCCATCAAATCTCATTTCAATCTACAAATTTATTAGATTAATTATTATAAAATTTAAATTTTCAGATTCAATTCATTCAATTGATTACAAGGCCGTTTTCAGTTTTATCCCCAGATTCATCTGGGTTTTATTTACAACTAAAACCATCCCTATTTAATCCAATTCTTTTTATCTGGCAACATTTTCAATTATACTTACTTCACTAACGATTCAAGTCGAATTTGATTATAACTTGAGTTTTATTTCCAAACTTCATTATTAACTCACAATTCAGCTTCTATTTAACTACATTAGGTTCCATTTACATATTTTAATAACTAATTTATTATCTAATTAGTTCTCCCCCTATTTATTATTCAATACTTGGTTTTAATCTCAAAATCTCTTCATTAAATTTCTTGAGTGCAATTTATTTTATAATTCAAGTTTGGATTTTTGTTTCATTTTCCAAACCATCAAACAATATTTATTTTGGGTTTTCTATTCCACTTTTAAATTTTATAAGTCATAACTTATTATTATACACATTTGTATTCATTCTAGGCTTAAATATATTCAACTTTTTATTTTTAACTCGAGATTTACGTTTATTTATAACCCAAGCATATTATTATTCCATGGATTTTTTAATTCTTTTATAAGTTATTCTAATTTATTTATTCCAATCCAATTCTTATCCAACTTATTTCTTATCCAACTTACTTCCATTTATTTGAGTAAGGATCTAATTCCATTCAATTTTCTTCATCAATCCAAGTTAATCTTATTTTTAACTTTTCACTTTAAATTTAAATTCCAACATTCAAAGCTCATATTTCCTTCCTGATTTAAAAATCATCTCAATTTATAAGCTTACAACCTATCACATCAAGATTTTTAAACACCCGGCTTTTGGTTTCAAATCATTTTGAAATCTCCAACATCTCAAAATCACACTCTCAAAAATTTTAAACCAATTCTGGTTTTTATTCCCAACAAATTTCCTTTGAAATTTCAAAAACAACTAGTTCTTATGAACAAATCAATTTGGTAGCAATCCGTCACTTAGAAACTCGAAAATGAACATCGATGATGCTGCAGTCATCACCAAAGTTATTTTCCAACGACTGAAGTGAGCTCAATGCTATTTTCCTTTCCAAAAGTTATTTGAAGCAATTTCCTTTCATAAATGCTTCCAAAATAGTAATGCTATTATTTGTCTTCAAAATACTTCCAAAATGTCCAGGGTTTTGAATTTTCAAATTATGGCTTAAATCAAATTTTAACTATAAGTCATTTGCATAGTATATGCTCAAACAAATTTCCTTTTGATTATATTTCAATTTATAAATCACATTTATAATTCATATTTATAAATTTCATTTTATAAATGAATTTATTTCCTTAACCTTTGGTTATATTTTCAATTTCTAGTTAAATTTTACGCAACAATGATAAAAATTTAATATTATCATTCCTAACATCCAAGCAACCAAATATTAGCTAAAATAGTTTATAAAAACTTTTCTTTTATATCAAAATATATTTTGGGTAAAATTATTTCATTCACCCACATTTAACACTATACCTTGTCGAACTGTTCTATTTAAGTGTTTAGAAACCCTTTCGATACAGTTGTCCAGACTGTGCCGACGAAGGTTCATATGCCACTCAATAAATCAATCAACACAATATAAAACCATTTTTATATCCATTAAAAAATACGCACTCATATCTATTAATACGCTCAAACTCATTTTAGAGTACTACGGACTCTATTTTCAATCAGTAATCCCCACCAGAGCCAAGGTTATCACCAACCTAAGCTCTGTACCAACTGTGATGGCCCGCAAATCCGTACATCTTGAGTCAACACTATTCTGCATCAATCAACTCAAGATGAACAAAAATACGAACCATTAGGGTTAAAGAAGAAGAGGTAGAAGAAGAAAATAGAAAAAAACATCAGAATCTAACCATCGCAGTGGAATAAAATATAATATATAATAAATGATCTTTACACAAAAACAAATATATCTGTTTATAAATTACATCATCAGAGTACAACATTCACATAACACACAATTAGACAGTAATCATAACCCATCCTCACACAACTGAGTACACAGCTAACCAACATAGCGGAATATATAAAACAAGTACGAAAGTACATATCGTCATCCAGCTCGTCTCCTAAGCTCCACAACATCATAACCTGTATTCTATAATACTCGGTATGACCCGAGCATTATAGTTAAATAACACCCAAGTCAGCTTGGAATACCAGCGTGAGAAATCACACTCAAATTGATTATTAAAGTTTCAAAAACTTTTGAAAACAAAAGCATCTCGTAAGACCACGCCACAAATAAACATGTCGGGTTTTTACCTTACGATAGCTAAAACACTTTTTATTAAAATCCTCTGATATTATAATAGGGTCTATTTACAAATACTTATTAAAATAGCCGAAATTGTTACATGCTTAAATTCCAGCTACTAGCCACAAAGTGGGTAATACAAACAAAACTCGTAAAAGGCGCGTAGGGAGAATGGATTTTCAACTAACGACTAGGCACTGGGGTACCACCTGTCACGGTACCTGGTCTAGATCAGCATACCGAGGATCACTCCCGACCCCCGCAACACAAGACCGGGACTATCTCTTAATGGATAATCCCGAGTAAGATCACCCCACGGTTGTGATCAGCAACCGCACCACTAAGCCGAAATAAAAGGGAAATCTAGACAGGGATGACCTCAACCTGAAATGGGTGCTACCCACCTGGCCTTGCTGCATAACCCCTAATTTTCAGTCATTCCCGGTTGATGAGGCTTGAGGCTAAGGTTACCTTTCAGATCGTTTCACTTAGAATTCTCATTGTCCACTTGACGATGTTCTAAAAGCATTCATCCATACAAGTCCGTCCCGGGTTCGAACGGAACCGAAGGCACTATTCCTACAACATCCATTTTGGAAACATCCTCAGGATTAGTAGCGACTAGCCCTTGCACTTCACTACTCCATCTTCGACTCCGACTCGTTTTTCCCACGAAAACGTACAAACCGGATCGAAATGGTTTTCGAGAAATTAATCCCGATCCCGGTCTCTACAAAACGATCAGCGCATTTGGCCAATATTGATAGTCGGTTATTTAACTATCAATTAACATTCACAAACAACCATCAAACAATAAAAAATTTCCTAAATTATCTATTTATCTCAAAATATCTTCGCAAGATATATTTCCATTTTCAACCCTTTTGAAAGCAGTTTCAAACTGCCTTCCTCTTACAGAATAAATTTTCCAAATATTTTCTATTTCCACTGAAATCACCAAGCACAAAACTTTAGATTTTTAAAATAATTTAAACACTTTATTGTAAAATATACTTTAACATTTAAATTAGAAAAACTACTTTAATACTTTATTAAAAATAAAACTTTAGAAATAATTAAAATAAGGTTACTTTATAAAATATAAAAGTAGATTTTCTCTTTTAATAACAAATACCTAGTCACCTTTAAATAATTATTGCTATAATAGATTAAAAGAAAACACTTACTTTAGAATTTAAATGTTTAGGAAGAATAAATTTTCTAAAACATGCTTTTTAAAACAACATCTAAACTTTTAACTTATATTTAAAAATTTACTTTGAAAACGTACTTGGCTATCCAGGGAAATATACTTCTCTTCACATCCCTTTAAAAATAAATCACTATTTATTTTTAAATAAATTTTCCATTTCTTTAAAGTTCCGTCTTCAACCACTTAAATAAATTTTCAAATTGATTTCGAATTCACTCTATTTTGAAATAAATTTCTTTACTTATTCAATTTATTTCAAAATCCATTAATTATAGACTTTATTATTATTTTTGTTTAGGTTTTAAATCTTTTAACTGAAACTTACCAATTTCAGATTTTCCAAATTTCTTCTTTATTCTTTTCAATAATTTAAATCGTAAATTTAAACTAAATGCTTTATTCTTTTAAATAATAACACCGAGGTTTAAAATTTATTAACTTCATGTTTATTCAAAATCCTCTTTTCATATACGAAATCTATTTATTAGAATTTTAAAACCACTATCATTCTTATCCATTTCATTCTTAATTCATTTAAATTTTCTATAATTATTTCACATACAAATTCTCTTCCTTTTATTTCAAAAAAATCCAATTCTATATATTTTGATAACTCAGTCTATCGAAATATATTCAAATAAACCATAACATCCAATATTACAACTATCAATAATACTCATTACAGAATATCGAATATTCATAACAGAAAATATTAAACAATATAAATAATTTTGAGGAATCCAGTTGGATCCCTCCAACCTGTTTCCCTGCATGCACAAATGTTAGCACAATAAAAAATACCAATTCCACTTCGAGGTGGAATATCGAGGTATATGGGTTTTTATATAAAATCTTCCGCTATTATGCGGCGCATGGGGTCTCATCTGCTATATAATGCGGGAAATCAATCATTATAAGATGTATTATATACTATAGTATAGCATATCCAAATAATACAATCATTCAATCAATTACTGAAATTTAGCTATTTAAATTTAAATATCAACCAGATGAGTGAGATTAACTCACCTTTGATTTTGTTTTGCAATCCACTTCAATATTGCCTTGGATTTTCAGATGTTTGACCTTAAACAAACAATTTATATAATTTATTAATATTCAAAATAATCGAACTATTAATTACCGTTTAATAGTATTAATTCTGACTAATGACTTATTTTAAACAATAACCACTTCCAAACTAGTATCTCCTTTTAAAAAAACCCTTTTAGTAAATAATTAAATTAAATAAGCAATTAAATAATTTAACCATCTCAATATTTATTTTAAAATGAACTAGTAGGTTAAAATATATAAATATTTATAATTTATACCTATGCTTTCCTTTTTGAACCCACATATGTATATACACTTATAAAATAGCTTATATAGATCCAAAAGTCCAATTTTTTTACTTAAATAAATTCGTCACATTTTAAAATCCCATATATTTCAAAATCTTATCTTTGAAACCATAGATATAGGCTTATAAATAAAATTTATATTACCATTTATAAGTCTCCTATTAACAGAAATATTTTACTGTAATTATATTTTTCCTTTTTTTCTTTTATCTAAAAAAAATATTTTTTTATCTAGAGATAATACCAGAGATTCATTTACTATTTATATACATAAATACTTTTAAATATGCATGTGCACATATATATAAATAAATAAAAATAAATAAAAGAAGTACTAATACCTCACCAAAAATCGCAATGCCCTAGTTTGACCGAGCATCGCCAGATAACGTTCAATCCTCATGCGCCTCCTCCTGAACGATGCAGCCCCTACGTTTTTCGCTGTGCGACCTCTTCTACGCGAAACCCTAGCAACACGCGATGCCAACACCACCCACGACGTAAGCTTTCCCTTAATTGAAGTGTTTGCTCACAACCCTAACTCGCCTCGCAACCCTTATCGAGCTCGACCGCCCTGCGAAACCCCATCCCACTCGAATCGAGTTCGAGGGCTGTGCCTTTAACGCGATGTCGATGCCACACAAGTAGCTTGCGATCGAAGAAGGATTCGGCTATAAGAATCGAAGTCGATTTCAAGGATGACGATTGAAAAGGCTTTGATTTCAAATTGGAATGTAAAGGAACGAGCATCCATCATCTTATCCCTTTTTTTTTTAATTTTCTCATCTAAAGGAAGATAAGGATGGAACGAATTTAGGTTGAGGGGAGTGGCATATAAGAGAAGGTTTGACTATTGATTTAAATTCAATTGGATTATCCTAGGCATTTGCCAATCGTACGACCAAACGGTAACTCTAAACGCTGCGAAAATTGAAATCCGATAATAATATAATACTACGGATCCAATAGAACTGGTTTCGTTGAAATCCGAGACCATGCCTCAAAAGGCTATTTTTAATTATCAATTTAAACAATATATTTTTAAAACCGAACGAATCACTTCCAATTTCAAATTAAAAGCTTTTATTATCTTCAGAACTATCAATATAAAATTTACAAGCCTTCAAATTATTTTTAACAAGCTTAAAACTCCAAATTCAACATTTGACCCAATTTCAAGTAATTAAATTCAATAATTCAATTGCTAAATAATAATATTTGAATTCAAGTTAAAAATTAACCTTTAAATATTTCAAATCAATTAAATATTCCAATTTAAATTGTCCAAAATTCCGGGTCGTCACAATTTTCTTAGACACTATTATAATATCAGAGGATTTGATACGAAATGTTTTGGTTATCGTAAGGTAAAAACCCATCGGTTTATGTATGTGGTCTTATGAGATACCTATAATTTTCAAAGGATTTTGAAAACTTTAATAATTCAAATTGAGTGTGCGTTTTCTCATGTTGGTTTTCCAGACTGTCTCGAGTATTATTTTATTGTAACGATCGGGTTAGACCGAGTATTATAGATACAAGATAGGATGCTATGGAGCTCAGGAGACGAGCTGGATGGCGAAGATGTATTGCTTGTCTTTGATTTTATTATGTCGTAGTGTTTTGTTGAAGTTATCAGCAATTGTGTGGGCAGGTTGTTATAACGTTCGGGCTGGTGACTATTTATTTATGTACTCTGATGTGAGATATGTATACTACAGTTTTGACTTATTAAAGAACTATTTATAATATATGTTATTCGGTCCGCTGTGAGATATTGTTTTTTTAGTTCCTTCTTTCTTCTACCTGCTTCTTTTCCCCTCAACAACCTGTTGTTTCTAGCACTCGATCATTCGACATGTTAAACAATGAGCGTATTTATGTCGATTGTTGAGGGTCGAAAGGGCAGGTCGTGGCACAGGGGGGTTGAATGCCAAGGCGGTGTCGCGTTTTGATGTAGAGACCAGAGTGTGGTGAGGAGGTGATGGCGAGGATCGGTTTGAGGAGGGGAGGTGATTTCCAGAGGGGGATGATGTGGATTGGTGGTTTGAGGCAATAGGGGGGTGCACGACATGCCAGTGATCGTGTACGTACAGCGGGGCGGGAAAAAAAGGAAAAGGGGGAAGAAGATGATGGTGTGGGTCGAGTTAAGCCAGATTGGGTGGGGTTGTTGCTTTGGGTAAAAAAATTTTGTTATTTACATAATTTATTTTAAAAATTAATCGTTAAACTTATAAAATGTATATATCTTTCATAAGAGGTTTGATCGAGATGAAATTATTTGCGTTGCGATCGTAATGACGAGAACTTCGCAATGAAACTAGTTTGAATGGATTTGAAGACTATTGAAATAAGGGCTAAAAGTGAACATTGTTCGGTTTTAGTTCCAAAATGGAACATCTCGGCGACAACATAAAATAAAGGTGAGTGTTTAATAATACTCACAACGTACTAAAATATTTTTATGCTAGTTAAATTCGAAATTATGAAGCGGTATAAATTTATTGATCGTTGTTTGATAAATTTAATTATCATTCGAATTAACTATTAGAAATTAAAATTGACGGTCAAATTTGAAATTGGAATTTAATTGCTAGTAAAATACCTAATATTAATAACTATGAAATTTTTGTGAATTATTTCTACTGTTTGGATGATTGATTGTGATGGATGTGAATTGATTAATATTTGGATGATTGGATGTTTGTGTGTGTATATATATAATGTTATTACCTGGTAAACTATTTACAGTCTATTAAACTGTAATTGAATTATTTCGAATAAATTAAGAAATGGGTTGAAATAATATATGCCTATGACACTGTGATTTGTATTGAAATGGTATATGTCCATCCCTGAAATTAAATTGAAATTACTGATCACTTGGCCATAGGATAGAAAATTATATATGAACACCGGATTGGTTAAATTAAATGATTTTAAAATTTATTCCAATGATTTGACTTTAAGAAAATGAAAATCAAATTTATGGAAAGTGAACAATTTCAAAACTGGGCTCGGAATTGAATTATATTTGAGGAATTAGATCTTAAATTGGGATTGAAGGTAAATTTGATTTAAATGTTTTGAATCGATGTTTCGAAAATCGAACTCGAAATTGATATAAATCGAAATGGTTCAAATTGAAATTGAAACTATTTTGGAAATTAATTAGAATTTGAAATTAAATTGGAGCTGACATTGAAATTAAGTTGGAATAGAAGAAAAATTCGTCTGAAATCGGAATTGAATTGATTAAAACGAAATGGAAATTTAAAGTGATTTGAATTGGGAATTCGGAATTGAATCGATTTGGCTTTGAAACTATTTTGAAAAAAACTATTTAATATAAATAATTTAAAACCTTTTTTTAAACATTAAATTATTTTAATTCTCCAAACTATTTTACCATTTAAATCATTTTAATACTTAAACTATGTTTTATTAAACTATTTTAACCATTTAAACTATTTAAACGATTTTAATTATTTAAACTATTTTAAAAACTATTCAAATAATTTTCTAAAAATTCAAACTGGTTAAGGTTAGAGTATTTATATTTAAATCATGAATTTAAATACGAATTGGGTTAAATTGAAGTTATAACCCAAATGGAAATTCGAAGCAATTTTGACTTGGAACTAAAACCGAGATACTAAAACGAAAATGATTTTGAAATGAAATGGTACATTTTGAGTAAATATGATGATTTCGAAATGAATTTGATTTTGAAGCAAATATGATATTTTGATGTCAAGTATGAATAGTTTTCGAAATGTAAAAGAACCAACCAGTGTGTAAAATGACGTTTGGTTATTAAAGAGACTGGGCCTTTTTTGGCATACTCTTTGTCAATATTGGAACCACTTTAACAACTGTATACACGGAGTGATGTTCCAGAACGAAGTGGTTGGATTTGGCGTACGTTTGTTGAATTTGAAGTAAGAGAACGATGATGGATTAGTCAGGTACTTGTGCCAATTTGAAATGACTAAAACAGGAGCCGTACTAACCTTGCGGACTAGCTACCCCGAGTGGACACACTTCCTTGTATTACCATCATTTGTGTTGTGATTGATTGGTGTACACCTTCAGAGTTTGGGAGTTTTAGACACGGTGGGCGATCTGGCTATGTTGCGTTACCACCAGCCGAAAAGAGTATACTGGTAGTATCCTACCTTGAGCATTGCCTTACATGCCTTGTCATACTTTTATACTTATATGTGACCCATACGATTTTGGTTTAGAGTTGTCGTATCATGGCCCATCCATAACTATCGACGTGCTACTGGTGGTGTCAAATGCAAACTGTACGACAATGCTTAAAAATGTGTTAAGGAGAATTAATGTAAAGCCATAACACTAAGAATAACATTTATTTTACTGATTAGACATTATATATGTAGCGTATCCTACTACATATTGACAGATCCTTAAGAGATGGAAAATACCGTAACATCTCTTGAGTTGTTGCACACACGTTATACACTAGATAAGAGATGTGAAACCCCGTAAACATCTCTGACGCCATGGCACTCATGTTATATGCGATATTGATTTAACTTACATAAGGATATTTTAGTCATGACTCAAGTGTTTAGTCTTTTCATTACGCTTGGGCCAGCCTTGAGTTTTTCAACGTACTGTAGATTATTCTGGAGGATGAACACGAAGATTTGGTATATTATTACTATTATTATTCCTGCATCATATTGTCCGCTGCATTACTTATTTATTCCTGATGTATATATAACTTTGTTGGATATTGTATAATATATAATCAAATGTACAATATAAACAACTTCATGAACTTCTTATTTGATTATTATAGTTTATCCTTTCGTTTTGAGATTCTATGTTTGTTTTCTTCTTCTTTCCTTATTTTTCTTAATTAACCCCATTGATTATCCATGTTCCGGATTGTTTAAGTCGGACATGTGTGGACTATTGTCAATTCAAACCTTCCGAAATGTGGGTTGTCACAGCTGGTATCAGAGCTTTGGTTTAGCGATAACCTTAGCTTTGTGGGGTATTAATTCATTAGAGATAGGATTAGTAACACCCTAGAATGAGTCTGTGAGTGTATATATATATGAGAGCATATTTGTTAATGTTGTATAAAATTGTTTTATATCGTGCTGTTTGAATTGTTAAGTTTGAATTTTGGGTTCTGATCGGTATGTGGGATGCCGTTATATCTATAGGGATTCCAAAACACCTGAACAAAGCAAACCAACAAAATCTTATTCTCAAAATTTGGTAAATGAAATAACTTTACCTAGGATTATATTTTATATATAAAAGAATGGTTTTCTAAAATTTAGATAGTTAAATGAATTGGTTGTTAGAAATGATAATATTGATCATTATCATTTGTTGTTTGATTAGTCAATATTCCTAAACTATTAGCTTTCATATGGTTATAAGAAAATGAAATTGTATAAATGTGATTTATAAAATATAATTTGCAAGTAAAATCAATATAAAATTGAGAATTTGAAAATTTTAAATTTCGGTGTTCCTAAAAAAGATTTTCAAGGTTTGGAAAATAATATCAATATTGTTTAAAAGTATAAAAATTCAAATTATTTTCAAATTTTTTTAAAAGGAATGAATTCAGTAACCCCCCTTCTTCTGTCGCTGGAAAATAATTTCGCTGATGACTGCACAGCATCATCGACATTCATTTTCGAGTCTCAAAGTGGGGAGACTTCTGTGAAGCTTTGCCACAAAATTGTTTTAATAAACAGATTTTGGTTTAAACTCCAGAAGTATGATTTAATATACAAAACATATAAGTACATATACTTATTTCAAATGCTTTGAAATGAACCCGGTATTTAAAAATTTTAAGTTCTGTTAATTAATAATCTTCAAACTATTTGAATGAAATGAAATATTTGAATAACCAAAACTTATAAAATAAGAGAACTAAGAAATAGAACTAAATATTTTGAGAAACTTTAGGGTTGAAGTTTTCAATTCTTAAATTAAAAGTAAAAAAATTTAAACAAGTTAAAATAGTGAATATTCTAATTAAATAAAATGAATTAGATTAATTTCTATAATACTAAATTGCATTCTTATAACATATAAAAAGATTTTGCCAAATGTTAGTAGTTAAAATGATGATTTGGATACGTAATGGGATATTATACAAGTAAACAAAAACTAAAAATAATTGAAATGTATATAAAGGGAAATTTAGTTCTAATAATAAATGTTATACTTAATTAGTATATTATGAAATGATTAATGGCTAAATGGAATAAATAAGTAGAAGAAAGTAGACAAATGAATTAGATAGTATCTCCATAAATTGGTTATAGAATTAAATATAAATTTGCAAGAATTTTTGAAATTGAATTTGTAACTTCTGAGATAATTATAAACTTAGATAAAGTCATATATAAGAAGTTGGACTTTTATAGAATGATTATAAACTAAAGTGATGACTGATAAAAATGTTTCACAAATAATTTTTTTTTATTAAATGAAATTGTGAAAATAAATGCGAATTAAATTGTAAAGAAACTTAAGTAAGGATATAAGAAATAATTCATTAATGATGTTGATGCTAAAAATGGAGATATGAACATTATAATTCAAATGTTTCATGAAAATGTAAGGTAAAGTTTATAGTTTATAGCTTTGATTAATGTTAGTTAAACAAGATGTTAAATTAATCGAATATGGATGTTAAAGGAAGGAAGCTAATATTGAGTTATGAAATGAACTTTAACTTATGAAAAGCTAACTGAAATTAATAAATGGAAGAAGTTAGTGAATTGTATTAAGGAAACGAGTAAATGAAATAACATTGATTTAAAATGAAAATAAACTTAAGTGTAGAATGAATGTGAATAAATGAATTGATATAAGATGTTGCTAAATGTAAAATGAAACAATTGAAATTTCACAAATTGAATTGAATAAAATTGAAGGCAAATGAAATAGATTTGAATAAATTAGGAGTAAATCAATTAAATGTTGATAAAATTTGGATGTTAATAAGAAATGAAATGTATAAACTAAATATTGGCATTGGATAATGTAAAATTCATATCATCGTTATAATTGCTTTATTGTATATGATTGTTGTTTGTCGTATATTAATGCTTAAGTTATGGTTTGGATTTAAAATTCATGTTATATGCTTCTATAAAACTCATATATGCTTTCTATATCTTATATAAATGACTAATATTCTAAATTGAGTTGAGATAGGTACGTACGAAGACTGTTTCGACGTATACGCAGATTATATTTTGCTTTTTCTTGCTTAATACGAGCGAACTTACTCGTACTAATAATAATAATAATAATAATAATAATAATAATAATAATAATAATAATAATAAGGTGCACATCTCAGACTATATATCATGTTTCTATATTTTCCCTACGGGATGCTCATCATTGAGATGAGATGTATATTTGATATCTATTTGGTATATTTGGGTTATGTATTGTATTGCGAAATTTTTTCGATCGAACCGAGCTAAGGAGACTCTACCGAAATTTTCAATGAATCCGGTTGTTAATTTTTTTTTAAAATTTTAAAATTTTATAACTTGTTTTTATATATAAGTTATATTTTCCGAAAAAACGATGTCGCAATGGCGTAGTAGAAGTGTAGTAATAGATTTGCAAAGAAGTTGTTTATGTTTTGTATGTTAATTGTTCTGAATAAAATATATTAAGTGTTAAATTCCATACTTAATTCCTTTTCGAGGACGAAATTTTTAAGTGGGGGAGAATGTAACAACCCGTATTTTCAACTTATTGAAATTATTAAATCTAATGTAATTATTAAATAAAAAATGGTTAAAAATAAAAAATTTAACGAATTATTCATGTAGTTGTTGAATAGCAAGATTTAGGTTGTTATAGAACGAATTTAAATTTCAAATATAATAATTTGTCGTAATACAAAAACGGAGTATAATTGAAATTTGAGTTGAATAGGAATCGAAATGATTTCTAATGTTGATATAAATTCTGTTTAAATTAAAATTGAGTTAATAAAATAGAGAGTTTCAAGTAAGTTTTCCAATTTTTTAAATCGTCGGTTTAATCGACGCGTTAAAATAGCGATCCGAAGCTTAGTCTCGAAATTCGACGAAACAGTTCCATCGATCCGTAATAGTGTATTATTATCGAATTTCAAATTTCATAGCGGTTGAAGTTATCGTTTGGTCGTACGGGATAGAAACACGTTGAATTTAATATCGAAAATTTAATATAATAATTAGGTTCAAAAAGCTATCTTCTACATACGATCGAATTAGGTCTCGACACTTGTTCCATTGCATTCGGAACAGAGGTATAACATTATGAATGCCCGGTGGCATGCCTCGATAAGGGTTCGAGATTTTAAGATTCATAAGCTGGATATTCTAAATTTAAGTTATATATATGGTTGATTTGAATTTTGCCTAACCTAAACCTTCTTATCAGCCACCCTATCTATACATCAGCTACCCTACTATAGTACCTACCTCCTACTTGCTTTAAAATCGACCTTCTTCCCTCTCTTCATTTAAAAACGCTCGGAAAAAAAATGAAAGCTTCCAAAATTTATAATTCAGTTTATACTCAATTAAAATTCTTGAAACAAGCTTTGAAATTCCTATTTTGATGGGAGCTTTGAGATGACATAAAAATTGTGGTGTTCGATTTCGTTTTTGGGGATGGTCGTATGTACAGTAAACTAGGGTTCGACCTAGCATTTAATTCAGGGCAAATTAGGAGGAGGTGAGTTGGGATTTGGGTTTGGCGAAACATGGCGCATTGGTGGCTGGAGTTTAGAGGCATAATGTGCTGTATTGATGAGTGCAACCTGACAGGGTGGTCGAACGCCATGGCGGTGTCGCATATCGATGTAGAGGCCCAAGCATGGTGAGGAGGTGATGACAAGGTTCGGTACGAGGAGGGGAGGCGATTGCTAGAGGGGATGATGTGGATTGGTGGTCTGAAGAGATGGAGGGTGCATGGCGTGTCGGTAATCATGTATGTGCACCGGGGCAAAGAAAAAAAAAAGGGGAAGAAGATGATAGTGTGGGTTGCATTAAGCTAGATTGGAATGATCAGTTGCTTTGGGAAAAAAATTTGTTATTTATATGATTTATTTTAAAATATAATCGTTAAACTTATAGAATGTATATATCTCTCATACGAGGTATGATTGGGGGTAAACTTTTTGAGTTGCGATCATAATGATGAGAGCTTCACAATGAAACTGGTTTGGACGGATTTGAAGACTGTCAAAATTTGGGCTAAAATCGGACGTTGTTTGGTTTTAGTTCCAAAACGGAACGTCTCGATGACAACAGAAAATAAAAGTGAGTGTTTTATAATGCTCACAACATACTAAAATATTTTTATGCTAGTTAATTCAAAATTATGAAGTGATATAAATTATTGATTGTTGTTTGATAAATTTAATTGTCATTCGAATTAACTGTTAAAAATTAAAATTGACGGTTAAATATGAATTTGGAATTTAGTTTCCAGTAAACTTCCTGATATTAATAACTATGAAATTGTTGTGATTTATTTTGATTGTTTGAATGATTGATTGTGATGGATGCCAATTGATTGATATTTGGACGATTGGATGTTTGTTTATTTTTATATATACCCTGTTATAACCTGGTAAATTATTTACAGTATATAAAACTGTAAATCGAAACATTTCGAATAAATTAAATAATATGTTGAAATGATATATACCTATGACATTGGGATTTAGATTGAAATGATATATATATATATATATATATATATATCCATCCTTGAAATCAAATTGAAATAACTGATCACTTATCCATAGGATAGAAAATTATATACGAATACAGGATTTGTTAAATTAAATGATTTTAAAAGTTTTTATTAAAAAATTATTTTAATGATTTGATTTTAAGAAAATAAAAATCAAATTTATGGAAATTGAACTGTTTCAAAATTAAGCTCGGAATTGAATTATATTTCAGGATTTGGATCTCAAATTGAGTACTGAAGATAAATTTCATTTAAGTGTTTTGAATCGATGTTTTGAAAATCGATCTTGGAATTGATATAAATAAAAATGGTTCAAATTTGAAATTGAAATTATTTTGGAATTTTAGTTAATTGAAATTAATTTTAAATTGAAATTGAAATTAATTTGGAATTGACGTCGAAATTAATTAGGAATCAAAGTAAAATTTAACTTAAAATCAGAATTGAATTGATTAAATCGAAATGGAAATTTAAAGTGATTTGAATTGAGAATTTTGAGTTGAATCAGTTTTCCTTTGAAACTATTTTCAATAAAATTATTTCATATAAACAATTTAAAACCTATCTTTTAAACATTCAAATTGTTTTGATTCTCCAAACTATTTTACTATATAAATCAATTTAGTATTTAAACTATGTTGTATTAAACTATTTTAACCATTTAAACTAATTTAACTATTTTAATTATTTAAACTATTTTAAAAACTATTCAAACTATTTTCTAAAAATTCAAACTAGTGAAGGTTAGAATATTTATACTTAAAATTATGAATTTAAATACGAGTTGGGTTAAATTGAAGTCAAAACCCAAATGGAAATTCGAAGCAATTTTGAATTGGAACCGGAACCTAGATATTAAGGTGCAAACGATTTTGAAATGTAATGATATATTTTGAGTATATATAATGATTTTGAAATGAATTTGATTTTGAAGCGAATATGGTATTTTGATATCAAGTATGAATAGTTTTCAAAATGTAAAAGAGCCAACTGGTGTGTAAAACAACATTTGGCTGTTAAAGAGACCGGGGCCTCTTATTGGCATACTCTCAGTCAATATTTGAACCTCTTTAACAACTATGTACGTGGAGTGATGATCCAGAATGAAGTGGTTGGATATGGCATACATTTGCTGGATTTGAAGAAAGAGAACGATGATGGATTAGCCTGACACTTGTGCCAATTTGAAATGACTAAAACAGGAGCCGTACCGGCAAACGGGCTAGCTATCCCGGGTGGACACACTTCTTATTACCATCATTTAAATTGTGATTGATTGGTGTGCACCCTCAAAGTTTGGGAGTGTTGGACGCTATGGATGATCATGGCTAGGATGTGTTAACACCAACCGGGAATGTTAAACTAGTAGTATCCTACCTTGGGCATTGCCTCACATGCCTTGTCATACTTTATTCCTATACGAGACCCATATTATTTTGGTTCAGTGTTGTCGTATCACGGCGCATCCCTGACTATTGACTTGCTACTGGCGGTGTCAAATGCAAACTGTACGACAATGCTTAAAAACGCGTTAAGGGGAATTAATGTAAAGCCTTAATGCAAAGAAAAATATTTATTTTACTGATTAGATATTATATATGTAGCATATCATGCTACATATAAATATTTTGATGGATCCTTAAGAGATAGAAAATCCTGTAACATCTCTTGACTTATTGCACGCACTTTATACACCGGATAGGAGATATGAAACCTCGTAAACATCACTCACACCACGACACTCATGTTATATGCAATATTGATTTGACTTACATAAGGATATTCTAGTCCTGACTCAAGTGTTTTGTCTTTTCATTACGCTCGGGTCAGCCCTGATCCCTGAGTTTTTCAACGCATTGAAGATTATTCTGGAGAACGAAGACGAAGATTTCGTATATTATTACTATTATTATTCCTACATCATGTATTCTGCTGCATTACTTTATCTGTTCTTGATGTATATATAACCCTGATAAATATTGTGTAAATTATAATCATATTTATAATGTATACGGCTTCATGAATTATTTATTTGATTATTATATTTTATTGTTCTACTACAAGATTCTATGTTTATTTTCTTCTTCTTTCCATATTTTCTTAACTAACCTCATCGATTATCTATGTTTCGGGTTGTTTAAGTCGGACCTGTGTGGATTATTGTCTATTTAAACCTTCTGGAATATGGATCATCACACCTCCGCTACGAGCTTGGACAATCTACCTCTTATTCTGGGCGAAATGCCATACGTCTGCTGAGCCAAGCTCTTCACCAACGTCACTATTCTCATTACAGAGAGTTTCATTACTGTTTTTAGGTGAAATCATACCTTTGGGACAATGGTGGTGGGCCAGGAAGAGTGAACCGTCATATTCTGGGCATGGTCATTCCCATAGCAGTTGCAATATTCGACTAAGAAGTCAGATCGTAATACAACCTAGAATGATATGCACATGAATTTTGGTACTGGTTTAGGCAGTCTAATATTGGTTCATCTAGCATGTCGAATCAACTAACATAAACGTTTTTTATATTGGTTCATACAGTCTAATTTCCCAACGACCAGTCTTTATGATTGCTAATCATATAAAAGTTCATACTAGAGCGTGGAAATTTTCCATCCTGTCTAGTGAAATATTTTGGCTGAGAAGCCAGACTTGCGTTGATGCAAGACGAAATGTGTGAGTTTAGTATCACTATTATCATTATTGAGATTGTCGTTTCGCCAACTGCTCTGCTGATTTAGTGGCCACCGGCAGTGAACTATAAATATGTTTATATAACTTTTATTTTTATAGAGAAATAATATAAAGACTATACATTCATATGTGTATATATATATTTGCTCTTAGCTGACCTGCGACGTAGTACACTTTTGTGTCGACCCGAACTCGATGTCCAATAAACAACATCAAATTCGTATCGCCAGAGCTTGCAACACCATTAGATGATAAATAACACAGCGGAAATAAAAGACGATATCACTGATACAACATGAATACAATATCCAATACGTCAATTTGATACAACGATAATCATCAACGTCAGAGAATATACAACACGAAATAAGCGGAACATGATATAATATGAGATAAGTCTTCAAAGAATCCAATACTGCAACTCTGATCCAAAAGCTCCAAAGACAAAGCTCCAAAACTCCTAGCTCGATCCAACATCAAGGTTGCACCAAGATAAGCAAGGTCAGTCATCCACAGACTTAACTATCTCCAGATAATCTACTAGACCTGATTATTTGAAGAAAAAAACTCGGGACTGACCGTGTGGAAAATTGTGGGCACCCAGAGTTTAGAAAGGGAACAATAAACTCCAAGTCAGTCATGGGACTGGTATGAGCAAACAAAACATTTGGTCTTTAAAAATAAACATAAGGATTTAGATTTTGAAAATCTGCAATGCTTTTTGGAAATGAAACTACCATAAGGCCTCCCGCCACACACACCATGCAAACGCAGAATTGGAGGAGATTTCACCTTATGATAATCAAACATGCTTGATACGTAAAAACCATTTTGATATTATTATTAGTGCATAATGGGGAAAAAACTATTTCGAAAGTATAATATAAATCCTAGCCAACATACGACCAATATCGTATGCCTACTATAGCTACCATGTTCAATGGTAGGATACCGCCACATTCCATGATAGGTTACACAACTAAAACTGTACAGGGCGCGTATTGTTTTCACTGGATTTCCAACAAATGGTCAGGCTAAGGAACTTCCTATTGTCATATGGGAACGCCTTTAGAGGGACGCCCCGAGAACCTACCCGGCTCTCTACCAACACAAGGCCGGTTTCCTCCCTGCCTAGGAGTAATACCTAAAGATATGCCACCCCCGGTCCTTTGCGACCTTTATACGAGGATCCTCTACACCAATAACATCACACAATAATAAATATACTACAATGCCTACATGAGTAAGTATCTGGGCTCCATACCATGATACTACCCTTTTCCAGAAGGAATGGTCACACCCTAGGGGAGCTACCCCTGAAACCTTGCCGCATCTTTCCTGTGTCGACCATTACCGGTTTGTGAGGCTCGATGAGGTTTCATCCACAAAGCTACGCTTTACACAAAAGCCATGCTTTGATCACAAATGATCAACCAATGATCATCAACACACAGCAGCACTTAGCATGCTACACCACCAAATTGGGAGTATGTCGCTCATAACCTTCAACTACATAACCTCTGAGCTCGTACGTCTAAGAGAAGTGTGTTAAGATAAGAGAATAAATTCTCCGCCACCAACAGATATGTATTTGAAAGAAATCTTCTTTATATCTCAAAGTGTAATGTCAGGCATACAACCATACAAGTCTGTTCCGGGTTCAAACAGAACTGAAGGCACTTCCGAAGAAGCCCTTGCAATCCGGGTATTCACATCCCGACCGGACTTCCCATCACTTAGGAAATCTCTATACCATAGCTACTCAGTGCAGAGACAATCGATAGGTCATCGTATCGTTCTCGCAAATACCCGGTCTTCTTCACCAGTCTTCAAACGCTATCCATAATGTCGTATCATTATTCGAAATGGGTTATATGACACAAATTCCTCTCCTGGCTAAACCGAATAATGAGCGCAATATTTAAAAATATATGGATATGGGATTTTGATTAAGCCACAACTTTAAAATTCAAAACTTTCTTTCAAATGGTTTAACCCAATTACCATTTCAAATCTTTTAAACAAAAAATTTTATTTCACAAAGTTCACCTAGTTTCACAAAGATCCATTCATGGGTTCCAAAACAATTTCCATTTCAATTCGATTAACTCATTAAATATTTAAATCAAAATTTAACATATAGCTTTCAAACCTTGTTTCCAAAGATTCATCTATATCTTGGAAAAAACATTTTTAATTCGAACTTGAAATTCCTTTAATACAAATTGGAAATTCATTTCTCATATGAAAAATTTTATTGTTTGGAAACAAATAGTTTTGTTTTCAGAAAAATCTGATTTCATTTATACAAGTTAAAGTCTTTGGGTTAATTCAAATTCCCAAAACAACACTTTAAAAAATGGTTTAAAACCCATATAAACTTGTATACCGTTTTTAAATCGTAAATGCCAAATATAGAATTCAATTTCAGACATTGAATTCCAATCTAAATCAAATTATTCAAATTTCAAATCTTAACTAAGTAATTGAGAATAAATTTTATTTTTGGAATTCCATTTTAAAAGCTTTTATATTTAATTCAATTCTATTTCCAAAACTATTTGAGTTCAAAATTCGATTTAAGAATTATTTTCTAAAATCTGTGACTTAACCGATTTCCACGTAAACTCCATATTTGTGTGTGTGTGGTGTAGTCCAGGGGTTTTACACAACAGTGCACACATCAACAGCATCACAGATTCAATCATCTCAATATCGATAAGTGGTACAATCCATAACGCTTCTCTATATACACAGATTCGTAGATAAAGTAAATTTATCAATCACAAAGATTCACTATTACGATTCGATGTGGGTTTCGGATAACCAACTGGAATCCAACTCCTTGTCACATCGAAATTCAAATGTCGTTTTACGGCGAAGAGGTTTTCATATACATACAGAAATAAATCACAAATCACAGTCCAGCATAAGGCAATTCACATCACACAGTATCATAATCACAAACGGAAATATCAATCTAGTACACAACATTTGATGATTAATCAATCATCTTCAATTTAAGGTGAAGGTGATTTAAAAGAATTAAACACATAACTATTTTTATTGATTTATTTAAATCAATGGTTAACTATTCTTAATGATAAATTAGTAAAATCTTAATTTACTTTAATAAATTATTTCTTAATCAATTAACTTAATTAACTACTAATTATAGATTAATTATATTAAATTATCTAATTAACAATTCTTAATTTACAATAAATTAAACACTTAACTGTTAATTAACCAAATCTTTAATTTCAAATTGATAAATCTCTAATCACTTAGTTAATTACAATTTTAAATTAATTAACTAATCTTAATTACCCTTTTCTTTTTAAACAATTAATAACAATAATTATCTTAATTAACATTTTAAAAATCTTCTTTAAATTTTGAAATCAATTTATTACTAATTTGAAAATTTTGATGTTAATTAAATTCCAACGCTTATTTTATATTAACTACTAAATTAATGTATTAATTGAATTCCAAAACTTGGTTAAGTATTTACTTACTTCATTAACTTGTAATAAAGGTTTGACCTAAAATTCTCATATATTAATTAGCCATCACCCCCTAGATTTGTTTAAATAGTTTATTTAACCTACTATTATGATTTTACAGGCTTGGGAAGCAAACCCGAGCAATCTCCCCCATTTACTTGAGTAAAACTCGAGTCTCCCACCAGCTTTCCCCGAGTCATTCTCTTTCTCTCGCGTACCTCTTCTTCTCTTCTTTTTTTTCCAGTAAGTTAATTTTTTAGTTAAATTATAATAGCAGGCAACAAGGCACTCACGCGAAACCAAAAACTCAAGCCAACTTTAGGAAAACATGGGTTCCCCTTCGAGTCACCACGCAGCAAATTCTTCCAGAAACCCAACGTTGTCGTGCACGTGCACCACTGCCGTGGCTGCCTCCGACCATTATCATACCTTCCAACACATCACTCAACAATGCAGCAACCAATATCGATCATCAATCGACACGCAGAAGCCCACGAACAAAATCGAGCTACCCACATGGATTGGAACCCAAAACAACCTCCAGTAAATCGCTTCGTCCTTACTGCTCCGACCACCAGAGGTCAGACCATCCTGACCACACCCTACCAAACCCTTACGCCACTGATCCTCAGAGTTTCGCCACACTCGATCACCCTGAGACAAAGCATTGACCACAAACTCAATCTTCAACTAAACTAAGGTTCCAGAAAAGATTTCACCAACGCTGCCTTCTCGATGAACTGTAACGCCATCAAGTATTTTTCCTATTAACCACAATCATTCCTCCATCCTCACCCAAGATCCCGACCCCTCCAAACCTTTGGATCACCAGAAAACCCCAAGAGTTTATTTCCAGTTCATCTCCAAACTGCACCTTCATCCCCAAACTAAAAACTATGAATCTTGTTTTAAAATTCATGTTTTAGTTTATATATTCAATTTATAATACTGAATTTATAAATTACAATGTTTAAATTTTCACATTATTAACCATGCACTGTTGTTTATGTACTTTCAGAGACAATCAGGCTTTATTTTGACTTGATTAAATTTTTAATCCTTAATTTATGTTAAATCAAACATCTTTTGTTTGTAAACTAAGTTTTAACAATAATTGGTTCTAGAGTAAATGAATGTTAAATCAAAACAAAAAAACTGGAACTATAAACAGAGAGTGATCCTATGTAACAAGCATGCATACCAATCATTCATATGTATACACAACATACTTCACAGTACATATTCATTTTAACAACATTGGCATGCAACCATATTTTATACTTAAGTTCTAAAACTTACTCACAGGCATTAACACAGAAATAAATTTCTAGGTAGAAAGTTTGCTCACTGTGAAAGGGAAGAACAGAGAACGCTGCAGATTGATTTTTCTTTGAATCTTTCTTTTACTTTCCTTTGAGTTGAATGATGCTTCTTTTCTTCTTCTTCTGGTATTGCTATCTTTTCTTTATGAACGAGCAAACATGAGGATAGATATAAATATAGAGAAAACTGTGTGTATAAGTGAAGGCTTTAAATGGTATGATTTTATCCTTGGGTCAGATTTTTTCCTTGCCTCTTTTATTGACTAAACAAGATTATTTCTTTTATTTGACTAAAGATTTTTTTTCTTTATTACTGAAATTAAGAAATTCTTATTTAGGTTGAGATGATGGAAATGAATTCATATATCCCCTATTTTGTTTACAACTTATGCTATTTGTTTTGTAGATATTTTCTTTTGTTTCATTATCTTCTTTTGTAAGTTTTATTACATAGATACTTTTTTTTATATGTACAGTTTTGTTTTGTACTTTGTACATAGATTTTTATTTGTATGTAGATATTATTTTATTCTTGTTTCTTCTTTTGCAAGCCTTTGTGTTTTATTATTCACATGCAAATTTTTATATATTTTATTTTTTTGTTTCTTCTATTTGCTTTGTACATAGATGTTTTTATCTATCTTCTTGTCTTTGTGCTTCATACAACTCACATAGAATTCTAGATGTATTTCATTTGTTATTACTTTATAGTGTTATTTTATGTTGCCATATGACCATGTAAATTTTATTAACATAAATTCTTGACTTTTACTACTATTTATAGTTTGACTATCAAGTATTAAATTTATAACATATATTTTATTTTATACTTCACACTTATACTCAATATTGATAGGATAAATTTTTATTTTATACTTTTTATAACCTTTTTAAAGAAAATAGATTAAAACACAATTTATACCTTTAATAAATAATCATACATGTTATATTTTTCTAAAGTAAAATCTTTAAATCCAATGCATTTAAATACATTTTGAATTTCCAAATAAAAATTTATTTATAATCCAATTCAATTGAAAATATTTATTTTGAGTTTCAAATCCAAATTCAAAAACAAATAAGTACATATACCTTATTAAATTTGAAAAATTCAAACAAATCCACAATTTAACCCAAAAATTTAAATTTAATTACAAACTTAAATTCGTCTTTAAACTAGGATTGTTACAACTTTGTTCTGGATTGGACCCTTCAGTGCAGTACTGGTTGCTTATCGGAGGTGTAGATCCCACAGTTGGATCCTTTGGCCTTCGGGTAAAGAGGAGTGGAAGCTCCCATCGAACCGATTGTAGAAGCCGTCATTTTGATCCCTTGTTTCTTCAACGGATCCACGCTCAAACACCAACACATCTACCCTTAGGCCGCTGCTATATAGTGATGAAGGAGGGGTGGACATGGAAGAGGCAACGATTAAAAGGGATGCATAGTCTAGATGCGTCCAAGGCATACTACACCTAGGGTGGTCACTTCCTCTTGGTAATGTTATATCAAGGACATGTGGGATGGTCAGGTAGCTGGACCTTCATTGCTGGCTTGCTTTCCTCATTTTGGCTAGCAAGAGGCTTCATATCTGAAGATACTCTTAGCACTTCTCTGCTAGATAGGGTTATAGAGTCATTGTCTTTGAGAATAATTTGAGTCAGTCTACCAAGTAGTGGTTGTTGGTTTCACCGTTTCCATTTTGGAGAACATCATACAGCTTATCTGCTACATGACACATGCAATAGACAAGCAGGTGTGGTGAGCTGTGGGTGATGGAGAAATAAAAAATGGAATTGGAGGGTCAGTAATTAACTGGAGGTTTTAGGGAGATTTGAGGAATGGATGAATGGAGAACGAAGGATGGAGGTTCAAGCCCTCCTTCTAGCACCAAAAATGTTGATGAAATTTTAGGTTTCATTACATTGGACTTGTCCATGAGGCAACCTTGTGGTTGATTATCCTCAAGGCTTGGAATTAACGAGCAAAGCATGGTTAGCTAGGTTCGTCTTTAGGAAGTAATCGTGGTGTTGAATGCTTACACAGCCAGATAGTGGCACTCCAATTGTATGTTGAAATGGATTAATGAACAAAAGAACAGATGAAAGTGAACCGCGGAACAGAAAAGACATGAATATTTTTTACATGGTTCGGGTTGTTGCAAATACTACTCCACGGGATAATCCGCTATATTTCAATATTTTTGTACAAGAGATTTTAATGGCCTTGAAGCATACAATATGTATCTTTTTGAAAGAAGAAGTTGCCAGAGAAGATTCTAAAAGTTTAGGATTCAAAAATAACCCTAAAAGGATCCTCGAAAAAGTTCTAATTCCTTTCCTTTTATAGCATGAAAAGTGCTTTGTTGATGATGGTAATCTTCTCCAGTATTTTCCTTCAACCTTCACCATTGGATTGTGCCACTTGTCATTGATCCATGATGCTCGTACTTTGTGCTTGGATTGATGACGTTTCTTGGGTGGGAAATTCTGATTCTGGAAGGAGATTGGAATTTTGAAGTGGGATGCTTGAGAAGTAGGCGGAAAGGCCATGTCCGCACAGGTCATCCTCTCCTCTCTTAAGATAGCAAGCTGCCTAAAAGGAATGATAAGAGACCTTTCTTGAGCCTTGTCATGCTGTTGATGCATAAGAACGGATGAAGTGTGAATATTTCCTGGTGTTCATACTACATTGCTTCCCTGCCACTCTTGTTTTTCTTGCATAATTTATTACCACGTCGGGTCAGAATAAGGTAGTTCTTCTCATCCTATGTTGAGAAATTGCTGAGACTTGTTTGTTATTTGAATTGTTCTCTTGGTTGTTGTCGATGAGAGATAAGGAGAGGGTGATCTTCACGCTTGGTGTTTGCCCGTAGAGTCAAGTCTGTGTTAAAGCATAGTTCAGGTGATCGTATATATCCCTGGTAGAGTGCTTTCGGCTCTGTATGGCGCTGTCTAGGCTTCCCCCAATATATGCTTGTACATGCTTGTTCTTGTAGACGTTTGATAATATGTTAATATAGTCAACTCAGAACCCCATGTGCTAATCTCATGTGCTTTGGTTTTGTACTCTAGCTTGGTTTTGCTTTCGAATGTGGTCAGTGCGTTCTGCTTTGTCTTCTCGATGTGCACCATGCTTGTTTTGTGTGGTTTTGATAATTTTGGAGAAGATTCGAGTCTGGTCAGTGGCGTTGAACTTTCGCCTATCCTTTGCATAATCCTACTGTCATTAGGACGACTTCTCATTCTCCAAGTACTATCTTATTTCTTTTTGTTGTGATTTATAGTAAGAATGGGTGTAACAAGAAGATAATTCAGATTACCAAAAAACAAATTGAGATCCGTTCCTTGAAATATCCAAAGAAAATGTACCTTAAAATTCTCTTTGAAATATTTATACTTATAAATATTTTCAAGTAATATTATTATTACTTTTTTCTCAAAAAATCATTTGAAATCTGTTTTCAAAGACACGGGGATATAAATTCTCAAAAATCTTCCTTATTTACAAAACACGTTCTATAAACCTGATTTATACAAAAATTTACCTTTATAAAATAACTTCCTTTATTATAATAACCTTTTAACAAAGTAAACTTTTTAAACATGTATTATTAACAAACACCTTGTAGTCAAATTGTGAAAATAAATTCACAAGGAGTTCGTACTTAATATAAGTCAAACAAATATATGCTTATATACTGGTCGAGCATAAATAATCAATCGATAAATAATGAAAATAAATATCATCATTTTCTAACAAACAATTACAAAAAAAATAACCATATCAGTTTCTAAAAATTATTAATTTATATATAAAATATGAAATGTAAGTAAAATTATTTCATTTACCAATTTCAACAAAATATAAAATATTTTTATAACACCAACAAATACACGCTCTAATATACAATGCACTCAAACTCATTCTATGGTGTCACTTACCCTATCTATAATTAGTTTACCCCACCAAGGTCAAAGTTCCCACTTAACCTTCATCTCTAATACCAATCGGTAATGCTCTCCCTTTTTAAAGGTGACTACAAAGGGTACCTCGAATCTGATTTTATGGCCAGCCTCTCGACTGCACGACGACCCATAAAGGGACATGTAAAGGTAAGAGATAAATCTTCATCCCATCGTTCACAATGCGAGAAACCCCTATCATGTGTGCCATACACTCACCAGATCAGATCTTGATCTCTCTGATCCAACAATCGATAGCTTCCAGTTGACTTAATCCAAGTTCTTTTAGAAGTAAGCGGACGATATAAGAGTTCCAATAGGATCTCAAATATCTTCCTATAAAGCGTGAGACGTTTCACTAGAATAAGTCTTTCCCAAGGGATCTCAAACCCTATGAACACGTAAAGCTTACATATACTTCCTAAGCCTCAAGTTGTCGATAATGTACAGATCACTATTTAGTTTAAATAAATAGTTTGCACATGGAAAATCTGACATCATATACTTATCACCACCTTTTGATTTCAACCCCATATTATCCCTTCATTAACAATAAAATCTGACAAGTTAGCATAATACCCTTGCCTCGATTACATTCTTAAACTCTCACGGATAGAAAGGGCTACCATATCTCGAAATTTAGTGTCAAGTATTAGACGAAGTAACTTCCATATACTTAGTTAATCCTAACCTATTTTATAGAAATTAACTCTCTTATACTTATCACACTTCTAACATTTCGACTTCTCTACCTCTCATCTAGAATCGAAGCCAGGTAAGTCAGGGGCACTGGTTGCACCTAGCCTTGCCTTAGTTAAAGCACTTCGAAATAGATATCATAGATAGAGGAACGTCTACATATTGGGTATTAGTGCTAAATGTAAGATGACTTACTTTCCATAAACGTATCAGCGTTTTAGCACTACTGTAATGGCCCATTTTTCCATGCACTTTGAATCGACAATAAACCACACATATCTAACTCAAATTGCATAAAAGACAGATCGTTAAGGGTAGAAAGAAAGTAAGGAAAGAACAGAATCTCGCACAAATGGAATAACATATATTATTTCAATAATAATCTTTACAGGGGATAATTCAAAAATATAATGTCAGAGTCTAATATAGGTTCAGCTTGGACAGTAATAAACCTCTGTCCTTACAAATGATGAAAACAACAAAAACAAATGCAATAGATGCAGCAGAAAATAGAATACGTCCATACGATGATGATGATCCCTAACTCTCCTCTGGAAACTTGAATTGTTTTAAACTAAATTCGAAACTTCTCGGATCTGACTCGAGTATTAATAATACCCAGATCAGATTTGATAAACCAGTGTGAGATGCTCGAAATTTTAAATGTATAGATCATGACGATGTTATCAAAACCTTTGAAACAAAGGGTGTCTCATAAGACCACGTCCATAGATAAACACGGATGATTTTTTACCTCATGATAACCAAAACACTTTATATCAAATCATTTGATATTATCTTTAATGACATTCTTTTAAAAACACCATTCAAATAAACTTTTTCAAACAAGGTATCAATATCCGGACTAAGTCTAAGGGATTATATCCGGACTGGGTCAACGGAATATACCGGATGGAATATATGATACAGAAGGGGTAGCTGGAATGTTTACAAAGCATCACAGCTATTTTGGGACTACAATCAAAAGCATAAATCTCATATTGGTATTGGATTTCCAACATTATAGGGAACTAGTGGTCTTTTTCTTCGATCCACGCATAACAAACATAGTCCCTGCGATGCCTTAATCGCTTTTCTCAAGCAAGTCATTTGGAACTGTACTTGTTATACTACTACTGATAACTGGAAATTCCTTGCTTTTCTCAAGCTAACCACTTTATGAAAATGGGGCAATAAATGCCTTAAGAGATGTTTTTCCTCAAAGGGACCAACATATTGGACTCCACCATACATACTTACTTATCCCGAATTTGTGTCTATCAGACCAAATAGTATCCCATATCATCTTCTTGGATGTGAGGCTAGTGTGGTTACGCTCAATTTCTTCAAATCCACGCTTTTCAAACAAAACCACGCTTTGATCATAACAGGTTCCACTATGAATGCCACATTGTCATTCCACATCACATTACTGATTTCTAGAAAAGTACAACTTTCTGAGCTCGTATATCTCGATAAAGTGTGTTAAGCTAAAAGAAGTTTCTTTCCACGCCACCAACTGATATACTTTTGAAGAAACCACTCAAATTTGATTTAGAATACAATGTCAGACAAACATCAATACAAATTCGTTCTGAAATTGAACGAACAAGTTCAATCTAGGACTGAACGAAACCAAATGCACTTTCATTGGCCATTAGTAAGCGAGAAGCCCTTGCAATCCAAAAAAAATCCATAATGAGGAGACCACTACTATAAATAACTCTATAATGGGAGCGATCCAGAGCATGTAAAGAAGAAGTACTTATGCTATGAAGATCCTCGATCTTCTAAAATCACCATCTTCAACATGTCTTCACTTTCGAGCATATACATTGGTTCGAATTGATTTTCAGATAGGGATCATCCAAATCGTATCTTGGTTCCTTCGAAGCCAATTATCGATTTAAAAGATGTTAAGTTCATATGTGGATATCAATCATCAATCAATTACTTCATCTTTTATAAAATATCTTTCTTAGATGTATTCTTTTCAATTTATTCCATTTTATTTTCAAGTGTATATGGAATCATTAGACCTTATTTATTAAATCATTTGATTTATTAACTTCTTTAGATCTTGGAATAATTCCAATCATTTTCTCTTTTACTTAGAAAAACCTTTCCAAATTATTCATTAAATCTTGATCAAAGATTTCTTATATTTAGGTCATAACTTTTAACTTAGGGAAAACATTCCCAAATCATTTACTTAATCTTAATCAAAGATTTCTTTCTTAACGTCAAATCATATTCTTGCAAATCGAAGATTTTCATAACAGAGTACTACTACCATCTTAGATATGGTAAATTTCATCTCCAAGAACTAGTGGAAAATAGTCCTACATCATGAAGATCTTTTTCATCAATGATCATTTCCTTCAATATTTTTTTCCCGAGAATTGTTTGAAGGGATTTTCATATAGGAATCACACAGATCCATTCCCGGTTTTTGGATAGAAATAACCCAAATCCGTTCCCAGTTCCTTCGTACCAATCATCGAATAAAAGATGTTAAGTGGTTAATTAACTTTCAAAGAATTTGTTTCTTTTCTTTTATCTTGGAAAAACTTAACTATGATCTTTTAGAGCATCCGTGCTTTCCTTTCGATCTGTTCCACACCTTGTCTAATAGATAAAGAGAAGGCCAACTAAGTTCAAGGCACTGGTTGCTTCATTCCTAACCTTAGTTACACACCTTGATGTACCATTTAGCTCTCACAAGCGGGATAAATGTACTAGTCATTTCCGCATACTCAGTTTGTTATTATATTTAATATTCTTCACTTTTTACTCAAGTGTTACAAACAATTTCTCTTAACCATTTATTCAAACTCTTATCAAAACTTCCAAATCGATTATAAAATACTTAATTATTCTTTTAAAATGGTTCACAAAAAATTTGAAAAAGAATCGTTATGTTTAAAACTTCACTTCAAAGGTTATTTAAGAACGCTGCAAAATTTGTTGCGAAAAAAATTGCAAATAGTGTTTTAAAAGCTATATTCTTTAAAGCGACTTTTATATCATTTAAAAATCCATAATTTAACTTAAACCTCATTTAAAATATTTTTAGAAATTATTTCATATTTTTAAAACATTTTAAGTATCATTTTTAAAGAAATTCCATTTTGGATTCCGAACTGCAAAACCGTGATATTTAAAAAATTATTTTGGACATATTTTAAAACCTACTTAATGAAATATAGATTTTCTTTCTTCATATAGGAACTATTATTATTGTGAACCAAAGAATTTCTATTTCAATGAAATCTGACTTACACATCATTCTCTATGTTAATTTGAAATTACAAATTGAAATTTACGAACTACCACTATGCAACGAGCTTGATTTTGACCAATTTTGTGAATTGCTTTGGAACTTGTCCGAAAAACTTCAAGTTTGTTTCAAACCATATTTAAACTGTTTTAGCTTATTTAAAATAATATTTCATCATTTCAAACTCATTTTTTTCATTTCATTTCATATTATATTATTATAATATCATTATCAATCTTTTTGGATATTTTAAAATTATTGAGAAGCTAAATAATTTCCATACACATATTTCTATGGATTTAAATTCTTACTAATTTAACTATGGTTAATTTCTAATCATTTCTCTTATCATTTATCAAACAAGTTATCGACCACGTAAGCAATCATATAATCAACCTATTTTGCATCCAAGTTATCAAACATTCAAATAATTTATTCAAAGGTTTTAATGGACATATTAAAATAGTTATATGGATGATTTAACTTTAAATAAACATTGAATACTCGCAATTAGTTTCACTCCTCCAATCGTTTTCGTAGACTTTCCTTTTGATTCTGGCAACACTTCCTTCTTTTTTCTAGCTCCAAGTTTTCGAAACTTGCTTGCTGTCCTCTAAATGGGAACGGCTTGGACTTGTGGAGGAGGGAACTGCACATAGCCTAGCTTGGGGAGGTTGGAGGAGCTCAGCCTTGGCTTGGTGGTGGCAGCCATGAGTTGTAGGTGGAAAAAGAGGTGGTTTGCACTTGATTTTGAAGTGGGATACTATATTTTTCTTTACTTTCTTTTTTTCTATTATTTCTTCATTATTTTCCTAGGGCATGAAAGCCATTAAAGAAGCTTTTAGAAAGCTTGAGAAAAAGAAAGAAGATGTAAAAATGTGTGAAAGAAAGTGAATGGATGGTGGTCTATTTATAGTTGAAGTTTGCTACACAAATTACATTATTACTCTTAACCAAAAAGACCAAAATATCATTTACATCAAATCAAAATTTTCTCCCTTAACACACTTTTCAAAACATGATTTATTTAACTTGTCGTTAATGTTGAAAAGAAGTGGAAAAGAAGTGAATGGATGGATGGATTTGATTTTGTACCGAAATGTAATGATTTTGCATTTTGCTTTTTATTAACAAAATTTATAAAAATAAAATGATTCTTTTACATGCATGATTTGATGGCCAAGTACATTGACTTAGAAGAGATGGATGCTTTAATTTGTGTGAAATTTGATTTGATTTTGCAAAAGTAAACTTGCTTTGTCATTTTGTGCTTTATTTAACTTTAAATAAATACTTAAGTTAATTAATCCTTGATTAATATAAGAGAGATATTTATTTTTTTGTTAATGTGTTTATAAAATAATATTCAAGTAGCAACACGTTTGCACAACTTATATTGATCAAAACGTTGATTTTTCGAGAAAATATTTTACGGTCATATTTTGACGTTTTTGTTAAACTATTCATTTATGTAAACCAAACTTTAAATAAGTTTGTTATCATATTTAATCAATTAAAAGAAGTTCATTTGAGTTATAAAACCATATTTAATAATATTAAAATCTAACTGTAAAAAATATGACGTTGATTTGTTAACGTGCGACAAAATTTGTCAATTTTTATAAAACAAGTTTATATGTATATAAAATCATTATAAATTAAATTTCTATTATAATCATATTATTTAACCATAAAAAAGAGTTATTTGCCATTTACAACAATTTTTCAAATGTATATTAAATTTTAGCGAAATCCGGCTTTCGTAAATTTTGTTAATTTTGCGATAAAAGTTCCAAATCTTAATTCATTTCTAGAAATAAGTTTGCCATTCTTATCTGTCACATGAAATATGATTATTTAAGTATAAAAAAAATTATTTGAATATTTGAAATCAATTAAATATCTGATTTTCAAAGTGGTAAAATTAGGGGTCCCCCCTAAAAGAATTTCGTCCCCGAAATTACCCCAAACCTGAAATTCAAAAGAGTTTGCCCAAAACATTATTTTACAAACATAATTTTATATGACGTACATAGATTATTTATATGAAATCTCTTACTCGATCTTCTATTTGAATCCATAGTTTTCTTTCGAACTAGTATCTATCCCTTGATCCTCTAGTGCGGACTCTTCTAATTAAGATCTTTTCTCAGAAGCCTTTTCTTTCCTTGCATAGCCATCAACTATGATAGAAAACTCAAGTATCCAGCCATAAACCCTAATCAATGTTTGCCGTCAAGAATCGAGTGATAAATCTTTTTTCGGACGAGAGTAAACACCTCAAAGTCCCGAACTCGAATATTAGATCACAATTATGTGATGAAATGATCTACATATCTCACACCTACTTATTTGTCTTCCAAAAATCTTTTACGAAAACAATTCATAAATTTTCAAATATTTCTCCTTTTAAAAGTGAACATTTCATTCCAAATTATTTTTCATAACCATCTTTTAGTATAACACATTTCTTTCTTCCAAAACATTTATGAAAAATAGTTATATTTTCTTTTCCAGAGAAATCAATTATCTTTTATTTGGAATATATCATTAAAACGTTATTTCAAATCTCTTTTTGAATTTTCTTTATTAATACATCTTATTATAAATTTTATCTCCAAAATTATCTAATGTTTAAATAGCATCCCTTTATCGCCTTAAACTTCCTTTAAAGACTATACTAAAATTTTCCCTATATTTTAAATTTACCCTTCACTTTATCTTAAGTATACTTTTTTCAAGATAAATTCTTAAATAAATAGATTTTAAATACCTTTTTCCTTTCTATTAAGCTATTTCTTTATGATATTCTTTTGAACCTTTTTACTTCTGAATATCTTATTAGATTTGATCAAAGATAAGATAGAAGAAGTACATTGAGAGGATGATCAAAAGGAAGTTTATTATTTAACATCATATCGATACATCCATTTCTAACACTAATTGGCATTACAAACTTTTAGAGATAAATCCCTTAAAGAATGCAGCCCATCACACACTACCATTATATAAGTACTTAGACTACTACATACTATTCTTAAATTCCTTTTTAGGTAGACGGTGTTTTATCTTAAGGGCCTAGCTTAATCACTTTCATCCTTGGACAGTCCTTCATTAAGTGTTTCCCTTGAAAGCACCAAATATAAGTTCATTGGGCGCAATTTTTGACTTCATGTCTTAAGTTCTTGCATCGGTAACATCCCATTTTCTTCTTTTTAGTTCTTGGTTTTAGGACATTTATGTAGAAAATGTCCTCTCCCTTTACACTTGAAACAGACTATGTCATCCCGATCAAAATTTTTGTTTTCCCTCCTCTGCTTCTTCCTTCTCTTTGTTTCACGCATAACAGCAAAATGCCCTTTCTCGCCACAATAGTAACAGTCGATGTCAGCAAAGGGATCTAGTTTTTCTTTTTCTTCTGCTTCTTTTTATGCACTTGCTCTTTGAGCTTGCTTTAGAGTCATCCAAAACTCATCACTCGACATATAATAAGTCATTCTGACCCTAAGTGATATTCCAAGATTAGAATTATTTATGCCATTTCCATTTCATTTTATTCAAACATCTTTTATCCAAATACTTAATTCAACTTGTTTGGATTTGAACTTACCTTCATCCTCCAATGATAAGAAGAATAATTTACCAAGTGTTCAATTCCGTTCGCCCCAGCCAACATATGATTGATACTCAGAAGATTATTTTAATCATCGCTAGATGAATTAAGACCTTATCCATAGGACTTCCCTAAGGGAAAGTATCTTATAAATTTTCCTAACTACACAAAATTTTATATCTTTTGAAAGATGGTCCTTTATATGTAAATAAAATCTTTTCAAAAAATGTGTTGATATTGTCAAAAATTCTTTATAGTTCGATCTTTCACGATTAATGATGAACAATTCAAGTAATAGCCCAAGGATCACCAATACCGAATATTTCACAAACAAAACTTAATATGATTTTTTTGTTTTTTGTTTAAGATGACGTACCTTGATTAACAGCGGAAGATGTAATGGCTGTCATCTTCTTCTTCTGACTTCTAATAATTACTCTTCTTCTCAGAATTCGCTTTCTCTCTCTAACCCTATTTCTTTATGTGTTTCTTGACGGAGAAGAATACATCTATATTCTATTAGAGAGAGGACCCAATCCTTTATATAACATTTAACTCTAAATCTGGTACGTCCATCATATACCAATTCAACGCTTAAGATTAATCACAGACCTAATGTACTAATCATAGAATAGTCTATTTATGACTTAATTAATCGGGTCATATTAAGATTAGAAACTGCATAACGTTAAAGGTAAATGAAATGTTCTATTTATGACCTAATAATATGGTCACATTAAGATTAGATACCGCATAACGTTAAAAGTAAATGAAACGATTGCAGTTTCTAATACCAGTTTTCTAACATTCTCCCACTTGACCTGATTATTCATAATATCAAGTGTTGAACATCATACTATGATAAATTGCTGAGAGTTATAGTGGTTGTGCATTATTAATTCAATGCATTCCCTTCCAATACTACAATACCAGCCATCCATCATTTTATACTCATTTATATAAAACATCATAACGGTCCACATAATGTCTTAAATCAAAATGATTAAACATAATATCTTTATAAGACTCTTTCTTGTTTAAAATTACATAAAGTACGTACTACCACATTAAAACAAGAGATACATAATTTTATATCAGAAACACACAAAGGAGCTTAGAATGTCACACATCAATTATTATTAATACAACCAAGACCCATTCTTGGAACATGTTCCTTAAATTGTTTTGGCTGTAACCCTTTCGTCAAAGGGTCTGCAATCATAAGTTCTGTCCTGATGTGCATGATTGATACTCTTTGTTTCTGAATCTCATCTTTCACAACAAGATACTTCAGTTCCATATGTTTGGCACCTTTAGAGTACTTGTCTTTTTTTGAGAAAAACACTACTGCAGAGTTATTACAATAAATTTTCAACGGCTTGCTAATGGTGTCGACAACCGCAAGTCCTGAAATAAAGTTCCGCAACCATAATGCATGAATTGTGGCTTCATAACAGGCTACAAATTCTGCCTCCATAGTAGATGAAGTAGCGATAGTTTGTTTCTCACTTTTCCATGATATGGCTCCTTGAGTAAACATAAACAGGTAATCAGAAGTCGATTTTCTAGTATCGATGCATCCAGCAAAATCTGAATCGCTATATCCAATCACCTCCAATTCATCGGATCTACTATACATGAGCATGTAATCTTTTGTGCCTTGTAAGTGCCTTAACACTTTCTTTGCGGCTTGCTAATGTTCCCTTCCTGGTTTACTTTGATACCTCCCTAACATACCGACCGTAAAACTAATATCCGGTCTAGTACAGGTTTGAGCATACATTAGGCTACCAACTACAGATGCATATGGAATTGATCCCATTTCCTTTCGTTCAACATCATCCTTAGGACATTGCATGAGATTGAATTTATCACCTTTTTATACAGGAACTTTCCCAATTGAACACTTACTCATTCCAAATCTCTCTAGAATTCTTTCGATATATCCTTTCTGAGACAATCCTAATATTCCTTGTGATCGATCATGAAATATTTCTATTCCGATCACATAGGATGCCTCTCCCATATTTTTCATTTCAAAGTTCGTTGAGAGAAATTCCTTAGTCTCATGCAATATGCATAAATTATTTGCAGCAAGCAAGATGCCATCAATATAAAGGACTAGATAAATAAACTTGCTCCCACTGATCTTTTGGTATAAACAGTGATGAACCGTACTTTCCTCAAAACCAAAAGATGTAATAATGGTGTTGAACTTAATATACCATTGCCGGGATGCTTGCTTAAGCCCATATATTGACTTCTTAAGTTTACACACCAATTGTTCTTTACCTTTTACAGAAAAACCCTCAGGTTGATCCATATAAACATCCTCATCAAGATCTCCATTCAGAAAGGCTTTTTTCACATCCATTTGATGCAATTCCAAATCATAATGTGCTACTAATGACATTATTATTCTTAGTGGGTCCTTTTTCGAAACAGGAGAAAATGTCTCCTTGTAATCAACACCATCTTTCTGAGTGTAACTCTTAGCAACAAGTCTAGCTTTATACCGTTCGACATTACCACTAGAGTCGTGTTTGGTTTTAAAAAACCATTTGCATCCGACTCTTTTACAGCCATGTGGTAACTCAACGAGATCCCAAAATTCATTCTTTTGCATGGATTTTAGTTCTTCTTTCATGGCATTAATCCATTCCTTTGACTCTTTGCTTTCTACAGCATGTGAAAATCAAACTGGGTCCTTACTGATTCCTATATCATAATCTGATTCCTGCATATAAACCATATAATCATTAGAAATAGCTGACTTACGATCTCTTTGAGATCTTCTTAATGCTACTTGTTGTGGTTCATGCATATCAGCATTATGTAACTCATTTCCTTCAGGAAGTACTTCTTCATTTATATGTTGTTCATCATCATGTTATTCTCCAACAGTTGGAAGAACATTTGGAGTAATAGCAGATGGAGGAACTATTCTAGGCAATGTAACATTTATCCTTGTTCCCTTTATTTCCACTATTTCTCTTCTAGTACTCCCACTGACTTGACCAATCTTAATGAATCTTGCATTACTAGTTTCTACAATTCTTGGACTATGATTAGGACAGTAAAACACATATCCTTTAGATTTTTCAAGGTAACCTAAAAAATACCCACTAATCGTTCGAGAATCTAATTTCTTTTCATGTGGATTATAAATTCTCGCTTCCGTTGGACAACCCTAAACATGCAGGTGTCTTAAGCTAGGTTTCCTGTTAGTCCATAATTCAAAAGGAGTCTTTTGAGAAGCTTTACTAGGAACCCTATTCAACAAATAATTAGCGGTTTTGAGTGCATACGACCGCAAATTCTTAGGTAGTGTAGAATCTGACATCATACTTCTAATCATATCTATTAACATCCTATTGCGTCTTTCTGCTACACCATTTTGCTGTGGTGTACCTAGCATTATGTATTGCGCACATATGCCATGACTTTTCGAGTAATTTTGCAAATGGACCTGGACACTGGCCTGACTCATTATATTTGCCATAATATTCACCACCTCTATCAGACCTTATGATTTTCACCTTTTTATCTAAATGCCTCTCAACTTCCTTTACAAACGTCTCAAGGACATTCACAGATTGAGATTTTTCATGAAGAAAATAGATATAACCATAGCAGGAAAAATCGTCAATAAAAGTGATGAAATACTTTTCTCCATTAAAGGCTGGAGTGTCCATAGGTCCGCAAACATCAGTGTGTATTATTTCAAGAAGCTGGCTGCTTCTAGTGGCTCCTTTTTTATTATATTTGGTTTGTTTACCTTTAATACAATCCACACATAATTCTTGATCACTAAAGTTCAAATTTGACAAAATTTCATTACTTACTACTCTTATCATTCTTTCTTTGTATATGTGACCTAGTCTTTTATGCCATAAGAAAGCAGAATTTTCATTCAACATGCTACGTTTACATCCAACATTATTTATTACATTCAACAAGGAATTCGTATAAGTGTCACTCGGCTTCAATTTATATAAACCATCAATTAGAATACCAGAACCAACATTATCAGTATTCTTATATAAATCAAAACAACCAGATCCAAACATACATCTAAAACCAGAAATATCCAACTTACGGAAATAAGGTTTCTAGATAATGAAGGTACATAAAGGGTACTATATAAGTCTAATACATATCCACTTTCCATAATTAGACGATAAGTCCCAATGCCTTCTATTGTGGATTTCATTCCGTTTCTAAGAAAAAACGATCTTCATTTGGATTTATGGTTCAGATCATAAACAATCCCTTTCTTTTCGAACCAAGTATTCTTTTTGGACAGTCATTTTGATAATGTCCTTTCCTTTTACAGAAATGACATCAAACATCCTTTAGTTCCTTCTTTTCCTTATCTTGCCCATTCTTAGCAGGTGCCTTTCTCTTCTTGAAATGACTTGATTTTCCATTCTTTTCTTTACCAACTTTATCACTCACAAAACTTACTGAGTGATTCACTTAATTTTTCAAACGTCCTTCTTCCTGAACAAGTCTACTGGCCAATTTATTAACATTCCACGTATCCTTTATAGTGTTATAATTAATTTGAAAAGGTCCATATTCATAAGGTTGCGAGTTCAAGATAAACTGGACAAGAAAAGAATCCTCTACTGTAAGTCCAAGGGAGTTTAAGCTTGCTGCAAGATTAGTCATCTCTATAATGTGCTCTTGCATAGTTCGCGACCCATCAAACTTCATGGTCGTGAGTTCTGCCATAAGAGTACCAGCGAATGAATTATCAGCTGAACGAAAACGCTCTTCCACAAACTGCACATATTCCTTAGCACTTTCTGTTTGCAGAATTGTTGACTTGATGTTGTTAGCAACAGTCATCTTAATAAACATGAGGCTCAATCTATTACTGCGTTCTCATGCTTTATGGTGTGATTTTTTTGTCTCAGTACTAGCTGTTGTAAGAGCAACAGGTTTATCCTTAAGGAGTGCCAAGTCAAGATCCTGGGCACCTAAATGGAAATTGACTTATTCTCTCCATTCAGAAAAATTAACATCAGTGAACAATGTAACAGATGAAGCATGTGTATTCATGGAAACTACTGCAAAAATTGAAATAACTATAAACTCATAGCTAACGCGATTTAGATATGTACATAATAGTATAATATAGCACTCCTTTGGGTAGATACTATCTTATACTTAACATAATTAAATACCAAAACATAAGTAAGTAATAAATATATTCAATTAAATAAAACTGACATATTTGGATGATCAATATTTATTTAATCAAGATTTGTATTAAACCTCATCATGTCAACTACTTATAGAACAAGACTTTCCTTTGGGTAAGTTTTTTAGGTTCTACCATTAGTGACGCTGGTTTTTTTTAATTGGTATTATTATAACTGGCAATTTCTATCAATAATCATTATGTCACTTATGCACTAACTGATTATTCTTATTTTGACCACTTTGGTGATTAACAAAATCATAAATCTCATGTGCATAATTGACTTATAACACATACTTGATTAAACATCATAAGTAAAGCATAGAACGGATCAATTGCGATCATAGGAAATATTCAGTTATTGATTGGTGGATCTGATACCAAATGTCAGAAATTCTTTACAGTTCGATCTTTCATGATTAATGATGAACAATTCAAGTAATAGCCCAAGGATCACCAATACCGAATATTTCACAAACAAAACTTAATATGATTTTTTTTTGTTTAAGATGATGTACCTTGATTAACAGCGGAAGATATAATGGTTGTCATCTTCTTCTTCTGACTTCTAATAATTACTCTTCTTCTCAGAATTCGATTTCTCTCTCTCTAACCCTATTTCATTATGTGTTTCTTGATGGAGATGAATACGTCTATATTCTAGGAGAGAGAGGACCCAATCCTTTATATAATTTTAACTTTAAATCTGGTACGTCCATCATATACCAACTCAACACTTAAGATTAATCATAGACCTAATGTTCTAATTATAGAACAGTCTATTTATGACTTAATTAATCGGGTCACATTAAGATTAGAAACTGCATAGTGTTAAAGGTAAATGAAACTATCTATTTATGACCTAATTAATAGGGTCACATTAAGATTAGAAACTGCATAACATTAAAAGTAAATGAAACGATTACAGTTTCTAATAGCAGTTTTCTAACAGATATGTCTTGCTAAGAGTTTAGAAACACCTATCAATACAGTTATATTTCCCATATCGACTAGAATTTATAAACCGCTCAACCAAATAAATCAACACAAAGCATTTTTATATCAAATAACAAATACGCACTCATATATACATATATAATACACTCAAACTCATTCTAGGATACTAATAACCCTATCTCTAATGAATTACCCATCATAGGGTATTACTAACCCTATCTTTGATGAGTCTTACCCCACCAAAGCCAAAGTTCTCGAATCTTCAGCTCTAATACCAAATGTAATGGCCCGTTTTTCCATACCCTTTGAATCGACAATAAACTAAACACGTCTAACTTAAATTGCATGAAAAGATGGATCATTAAGGCTAGAAAGAAAATAAGGAAAGAACAGAATAACACACGAATGGAATAACATATATTATTTCAATAATAATCTTTACAGTGGAAAATTCAAAAATACAATATCATAGTCTAACCTAGATTCAGCCTGGACAGTTATAAACCTTTGTCCTTAGAAATGCTGAAAACAAAAAAACAAATGCAATAGATGCAGCGGAAAATAGAATACGTCCATACGATGATGAAGATCCCTAGCTCTCCTTTGAAAACTTCAATCATCTTCAACTAAACCAGATACTTCTCGGATCTAACCCGAGTATTAAAAATACTCAGATCAGGCTTGATAAATAAGTGTGAGATGCACAAAATTTTGAATGTATAGATCATGACGATGTCATCAAACCTTTGAAAAGAAGAGTATCTTATACGACCACGCCCACACATAAATACGGACGGGTTTTACCTTATGATAACCAAAATACTTTATATCAAATCATTTGACATTATTTTAATGACATTCTTTTAAAAACATCTTTCAAATAAACTCATTCAAATAAGGTATTAATATCCGGACTAAGTCTAAGGGAATATATCCGGACTTGGTCAAACGGAATATACCGGATGGAATATATGATACAAAAAGGGGTAGATGGAATGTTTACAAAGCATTACAGCTATTTTGAGACTACAATCAAAACTGTAAATCACGTATTTGGATTGGATTTCCAATATGATAGGGAAGTAGTGACCTTTTTCTCCGATCTACACATAACAAACATAGTCCCCGCGGTGCCTTAATCGCTTTTCTTAAGCAAGTCACTTGGAACCGTACTTGCTATACTACTATTGATAACCGGTAGTTCTCTGGTTTTCTCAAGCTAACCACTTTATCAAAATGGGGAATAAATGCCTTGAGGGATGTTTTCCCCCAAGGGGCCCAACATAGTGGACTCCACCATACATGCTTACTTATTCCGAATTTGTGTCTATCAAACCACATAGTATCCCATATCATCTTCCTGGATGTGAGGCTAGTGAGGTTACGTTCAGTTTCTTTAAAGTCACGCTTTTCATACAAAACCACGCTTTGATCATAACATGTTCCACTTTGAGTGGCACATTGTCATTTCACGTCACATGACTGATTTGTAGAAAAGTACAACTTCCTGAGCTCGTATGTCTCGGGAAAGAGCGTTAAGCTAAAAAAGTTTCTTTCTCCACCCCCAACTGATATGCTTTTATAGAAACCACTCAAATGTGATTTAGATTACAATGTCAGACAAACATCCACATTAGTTCGTTCTGAGACTTGAATTGATGGATACAGAGCTAGATATACTGCATTGCCCATGCCCATGTTATCTGATAATTAGACTCTCATTGTGATAGCAGAGCACTGAATTGATGGATACAGAGCTAGATATACTGCATTATCCATTCCCATGTTAGGTGAGAGATATTTGAGGTCTTGCTCCTCTTTTATCTATCACTTATTACTGGTTGACAAGAACATTTTTATTTGCTAAGAGACAAATTATATATTTATATACTGATTTCATTTTTGTTTCATGGACATTGGTATGTTCGTAGTTTATTTGTTACATTCATATGGATTGTTTTATATTCAAGTGATTATTCAATTTTTTTACAGAAATGCAAGTGTGTTATATAATGGATTAATCCATAATTAAATAAATAATATTTTTTTGGCATTTGCGTTTGTCCAATTACATAAGCAATTGGATCGTCTATACCTTTAACTACTGACATTGAATCTCCTCGTAGATAATAATACCAATAAGTTTGGTTGTTGTTTTTTAAACATGGAGGCTACAACAACACGTCCTTTACCCTACATAACCATGTTTAATATATATTTTTATACCCTAATATACATCAAATGGTGATAAATGTCTTAATTTTTTCACCTTGCTACCAAATATTGCCGATAAGGTGATGGGGCCTTATGCATGAGTTCAAGTTAATACACTATGAAATGAATAATATTGGTAAGTTTTTAACTACAAGAAGAATTACTGAGTATTTAGTAAACATGCAAGTGTTGTTTCTTCTTAGGTATGGAAAATTAGTATACAATATCTTCTGCACAAGCAATATTGTAATGGTATAAAAATATTTATTCATTTTGTCTTCTTTTCTTGCATGTGTAGGGACAACAATTGTTAATAGTAATGCGCACACACGCAGTCTACATATGAAAGCAAGTATTAATTATAATATATCTATATACGTTGTATGAACTATACAAATATATAATATTCACACTATAAATATATTGCTACGTATAATATAAAAATTATACTATATTGAAAATTCTAATATGTATAAAAATTATATATTATATAAGCAAAGTATATTACATATTTAAAATATATAAATTATTTTATATAAATATATGTCTTATATTATTCATGAATAGTTTGCTACAAATATGATTTAAAATTGCACTTTTAGCATAATATATCTTTTGACTTAATTGTATAAATTAAAACAATACATTTTAGTTTTAGTTTAAATTGACACTTACTATGCAGATTTACGGTGTACCACAGTCATTGAGAAATGTTTTAAAACATCCAAACACACCATTCAGATAATGGATATATATCGAATGCCCTTCTGACATACAACACATTTGGTTGTTCAATATATAGTTATGTATTGTATGTATATTTGTTGACATTGGTTTTATATATACATATGTGTATAAATAATTATATAAACTGTGTATTGAGTTACCCATTTTCTGAAAATGTGAGGAGCTATGCACTCAAAAAAAAATTACATAGTTCTTATATTTCAAATGATTTAGAAGCAGTCATTTCAATTTGTTTGTAGTAGCATTTACAAACACATCTTAAAGCGTATTACCCTTTCGTTTAATTTTGTGATGCTTAGAATTGTTGTTGCCAATTGAACTCTTATTATTTCAAATTCAAATAATGATGCATTTGTTGCACTTAGTGAGACCATATCTATTTTTAATTAAATGAGTGTGTTCCACAAGATGTGGATATTGCAGCTACTTAGCGTGTAGGTTTCTAATTGTCTTTAGAGTCAACATAATCTAGGTTAGAGCATAAGTTTTCCCACCTTTGATTGCATGTATATAGAGTATAAATTCTTATCTAATACTTGAGTAAGGATTCATGCCGCTCTTGTTCTGTTCTTGGTTATTGGACACTTAATATTAGGTAAGGTATAAATATTGCCCACCATTGTGTTGCTTTATTTCTAATATGAAGTTTTTAGACTTGTTTTCATTATGCATAAGTTATACAAATGAAATATGGATGCAACGCACTGGCTTATGTTTACATATAAGTATAACTTCTCAAGACAGAATATTTAGCAAGCCCATACAAATAGGCCGAGGCCGATCAAAACAAATCAACTGTATTATTCTGCCTCAATCAAACTGTATAAATACAAAGCAAAGTGTTCTCATCTTGTATTCAATTTCTATAATCAATTCTCAGAGAAATAAAAATCATCATTCAGTTTTCTTATATGGTATCAGAGCTGCACAGCCTAACGAAAAAAAATTTAAAGAGAAAACCCGTTAGAAAATTCTCGTCATCTGGATTTTTCTTCTCATCAGAGACCATTCATCTCATCATCTAAGATTAGATTCAAACTGAAGTGTTGAGCCTCGCCAGTTTTGCAAAATCTGGCTGCAACAACACTTCATCTGAATCTTGAAGAGAAACAACAAAGAAATCAATCAAAATCAGATCAAGAAAATCAAGAATCAGATCAGAAAATATCAGAAATAAAGAAAAGTGCCATCCAGCAAAGATTATCAGAACTTAATCATCATCTGAACTTTGCGGTTGCATCTAACCTAGTCTGATCTGTACCACTGATCTTGATCGAGAACAGATTGCTCTCTAACAGTTTTCTTCAACCTTATTTCTTTTTTTTCTACACTCTCATCATCATCATATTAGAGCATCATCATGTCTAACGAAGCCAACACTGCATCATCTGAAAATGTGAACAACTCTCAACAAACTGCAACAGCTGCTGAGAATATTGTCAAGATCATCATTAGCCCACAAAGTCAACTTATGACAGTTCATTTAGATGAAGACAACTATCTATTGTGGAAGCTTCAGGTTGAAACAGCAATCCAAGTGTATGGACTGGAAGGATATGTTCTTGGGACTACACCAACTCCACCAAAGTTTATCACTGATCAAGAAAACAAAGTAGTCCGCAATGAAGAGTATACAAAACATCACAGACAAGACAGATTGATCTGCTCATGGTTACTATCATCCATAAACACAAAATTTCTATCACGTGTAATAGGATGTAAGACAACCAATGAATTATAGGCAACAGTTGAAAAAGTTTTCAACACTCAATCTGCAGTAAAGGTTATGTATCACAAAAGACAACTTCAGAACATAAAGAAGGAAAATCATACAATAAGTGAATATTTGTCCAAGATCAAGACCACCTGTGATCTTCTTGAAGCAGCAGATCACAAAATTTCACATTCAGAACAGATTTTAACCATACTCAATGGCCTAAGTGATGAATATGAGGCAGTGGTTGCTGTTATATCCTCTCAAAAAGTTCTACCATCTATAGATGATGTGCACTCAATCTTGCTAGCACATGAAGCAAGAATAGACAACAAAAGACCACTAGACTCTGACCTCTCTATTAACTACACAACCAATAAAAATAAAAGTCAAAGCAACAACAAATCAGAACAATCAACTCAAAGAGGTGGCTAAACTAACAAATCAAGAGGAAGAGGAAGGGGAGCAACAATAACAACAGGCCAAAATGCCAAATTTGTGAAAAGATGGGTCACACAGCAGTAAAATGCTATTTCAGATACTCAAATCAGAACAGTACCAGTCAAAGAAACAACAACTACAATGTAAACATAGCCCAAAATTGTGATAGTCAATCGGACAATAGCAACAAAAGTCAGAACTCAAAATGATACAGCCAGAGCAGAACACATTCAGGACGAGTCCTGTGATTCAGGGGCTACCAATCACATCACCAACAATCTTGACAACTTAAATCTTGGATGCAAGGAATACAGAGGTAATCAAACCATCTGCATGGGGAATGGTAAGTGTGTAAAAATTTCTCACACTAATAATGCTTGTATTAAAGGTAAAAGGCAGTTATTCTTGCATAACTTACTAAGAGTCCCAGAGATTAAAAAGAATCTCCTAAGTGTATCTCAGTTTTCTCATTATAATAATGTATACTTTGAGTTTTACCCTAAATACTGTTTAATTAGAGATATACTAACTAGAGACATTTTATTGCAGGGTGAAACAGAAAAAGGCCTATACAAATATAAATCTGCTAACTTCTAAAGTGTCATAGAAGAGAAAAATCACTGTAATTTGAGCATGAAAAGAAATAGTAGAGATGTATTTGACCTTTGGCACTGCAAACTTGGTCCTCCTAGTACTAGTGTTGTAAGTTTTTATTGAGAATAAAATAAAGTTTGATGATATCTCACCACCTTACATATGCACTTATTGTCAAATGGGTAAGAGTCACAAGTTAGTTTTCAATGACTCTTCAACACAATACTCAAAATCATTGGAATTAGTTGCCACAGACTTATGGGGTCCTGCACCTATATTTTCAGATTTTGGATATAAATACTACATTTCTTTCGTTGATGCATATTCAAGTACACTTGGATATAATTTTTAAAAACAACATCTGAAACATATAATGAAATTACAAGCTTTATAGCAATGGCTGAAAAGAAACTAATTCCCAGGTCAAAATCATTCAATCTGATGGTGGCACTGAGTATAAGACCCTCAGTGGTTATTTCCAAAAAAGGGGAATTATATACAGAACCACTTATCCACACACATCTGAGCAAAATGGTCTAGTAGAGCGGAAACACAGACACATTGTTGAGTTTGGACTTACTCTATTGGCTAATGCCACTGAAATTCTGGCCTGAGGCATTTAACACAGCTGTATATCTGATAAATAGACTTCCAACAAAAGTTCTCAAAGGCATTAGCCCTATGGAAAAACTGTATGAGGTCAAACCAGACTATTTCAATTTAAGAACCTTTGGATGTTTGTGCTTCCCCTACACTAGACCATACAACTCAAATAAATTGAATTTCAGACCTAAACCATGTACCTTTCTGGGATACACTACAAACCAAAAAGGGTACAAATGTCTGGATGACAGTGGAAAAATCTTTATAAGCACGCATGTTGTTTTTAATGAAAATGTATTTCCATTTAGTAAATCAGGAGTCAAAAGTACATGCAAAGTCTACAATCCAAAGACATCCATACCAGATACCTGTATATTCTTAGATTGAGAATCAAGTGAAGGCAAAGGAGGCTACTGAGAGGTAAAATGATCAATCCAGAACTCATCAATATGAATCAAGATGGATCGATAGTCTCAGTCATGCCAGTCCTTCACCTACAATAATCATAGAGACCAGAGAGCAAGATCAGATAGACAATCATGAAGAAGCTTCACAAAGAGGTACAAGTCATAATAACACAGAGAGTTCACCTCACAATGATACTCAACCAAAACCAAGTCATCCAATGATAACAAGATCCAAGAGTGGCATTTTCAAACCAAAGACATACACTGCAAGCATGGACACTCATGAACCAGTCACATATGAGCAAGCTGTCAAAGACAAAAACTGGAGAGATTCCATAAGTGAAGAATATAATGCACTTGTCAAAAACAGGACATGGGATCCTTTATGCCCACCAGACAATAAGAATATTGTGGGATGCAAGTGGACATACAAAATCAAAAGAAATCCTGATGGAACTATCAACAGATATAAAGCAAGACTTGTTGCAAAGTGATATACACAACAATATGGATTCGACTTCACTGAAACTTTCTCTCCAGTTGTCAAACCATCAACCATCAGACTCATTCTTACCATTGCCTTATATAAAAAATGGTGTATAAAGCAACTGGATGTCAACAATGCATTTCTTAATGGCATCTTGCAAGAGGAGATCTATATTGAGTAGCCACAGGGTTACAACAAAAATGAAAACTATGTGTGCAAATTAAATAAGGCATATATGGACTCAAACAAGCTCCAAGATTCTGGTTTGACAGACTGAAATCAACATTAATAAATCTGGGATATCAGTCTGCCAAATTTGACAACTCCCTTTTTATCAAAGTTAATAACATCTCCTCTGTTTACATACTAATATATGTCGATGATCTAATTATTACAGGCAGTAGCAGTGATGAAGTTAATCACATTATCCTCTACCTAGATAAGCAATTTTCAGTAAAGGATCTTGGTGACATTAACTACTTCTTAGGCATAGAAGTTAAGAGGGAAGCAAATTCTGAAATGATTCTATCCCAAAGAAAGTACATCCAAGAGCTTCTGAACAAAACAAAGACGAGTGATGCAAAGCCACAACCAACACCCATGATAAGCAGGCAACATTTCTCTAAAGACAAGGGAGAAGCCATATTTAATGTTAAACAATATAGAACTGTTGTAGGAGCATTGCAATATGCAACTATAACACGACCAGATATTGCTTATAGTGTTAACAAAGTTTCTCAATATATGTAGAATCCTCTTGACGAGCATTGGAAAGCTGTAAAGAGAATTCTCAGATACCTAAAAGGAACACTTAACTATGGCTTATCCCTCAGAACATGCAACAATCTAAACATGGTAGGATATGCAGACGCAGACTGTGCATCAAACCCAGATGACAGAAAATCAACTACAGGCTACTGCATATACATTGGAAACAACTTAGTGTCGTGGTGTTCTAAAAAGCTGGCAACTGACTCCAGATCAAGTACAGAAGCCGAATATAGAAGTATAGCAAGTGCCACTATAGAAATTATTTGGTTACAATCAATACTGAATGAACTAAAGATAGAGTTAGAAACAGTGCCAGTTCTGTGGTGTGACAATCAAAGTACGGTCTACATGTCTACAAACCCTATACTTCATTCTCGAACAAAGCACATAGAAATAGATTTACACTTCGTTCGAGAGTATGTACAAAAAGGAAAGTTTCAGATAAGTCACATACCAGCCACTTACCAACGCGCCGACATACTTACAAAGGCATTATCGGCTAGAAGCTTTAGCAAGTTCAGATCTGACCTGAAGATTGAGAACAACGAAGATCCCGTCATCTCCGTCACTTCAGATCCAAACAACAACATGAGAAACAGGAAAAACATAAGCTTATCTCAAAATCCCTCTCAGATCTCTACGCGACAAAGTGAAGATCGCCAGATTTCAACTTTTGAGGCAAACAAAGAGCAGGGACAAGAGCATGAAGACATAAGAAAGGGAACAAGCTCGAAGATTCAACTAATTTGACGCAATCTCTGAAATCAAATTTGTGAGCTTTTCGCTTTTCTTTGCATCGCAAACCCTAACCCTAGGGTTGTGTTTAAGGGGGGAAAATGAAATAAGGATGCAACGCACTGGCTTATGTTTACATACAAGTATAACTCCTCAAGACAGAATATTTAGCAAGCCCATACAAACAGGCCGAGGCCCGTCAAAACAAATCAACTGTATTATTCTGCCTCAATCAAACTGTATAAATACAAAGCAAAGTGTACTCATCTTGTATTCAATTTCTGTAATCAATTCTCAGAGAAATAAAAATCATCATTCAATTTTCTTATATATCCAGATGAAATGTCTGACAAAGTTAATGGACATCAGTTTGAGTAATCTTTGATCATAAAACTTCGCGACAATTATAACAATAGTTGTACATTGTTTTCTTTTCAAATTGGAAAAGATTTAGACAATATTAGAAAGGTCCTATTGGTTAATAGTCATAAATCGATAATGTTGCTTATTGGTTTGAGGTGATTAGTTTAATCTGCTATTTAATCTGCTATTACATAAAGCTGCCATGTATTTTCTACTGCCAATGTATGGTAAGGTACTCAGCTGTGTGATGGAAAAGTCTATTTGTTAATGTGTTACATTGGTCGGAAATAGAGTAAAGCTATTAATAGTTGTCAACAACTGTTTCAGAATATTAGTATATGCTTGCCAACTTTAAATACCTCTAGACCTTCCGTTAGTTGCATTATTTTTCCTGGTTACTGCATATCATCAAGTAATCACCTTTTTCGTTATTTTGATTGAAAAAATACTTTATATATAAACATATAAACGATGGTTAATAAGTTAGATTATCATTTGTGTTGCTTTATGAATCAATTTTCTTGTCTTAGTTAACAAATCATATATGCATGCATCTTAACAAGTTTAAATTAGTATGATGGTTCATATCGGTTTCATATACCTTTTTAAAAATCAATAGTACATTTTAATATAAGCCAGCTCTTATTTGTAGGATGGCTCAGTGTAGTGGCTATCTAAATACAGGGTTGGCTAAAGGGCTAGGCTAAGTAGGCAGCCGTCTATGGCAGCCCCCTCGACGGGGGCAACAATTAGAAAAAAATACGTTCGTGATGAATACTACATGTCTAAAGTTTTATAAAGAAGTGTTAGCTTGGTTGGTTGCACATAAGATTATTCATTGTGAGATTGAGACTTCAATTTCCAAGGGCAATATTTTTTACACTTCTCTATTTTCTCTGTTTTATTCATGTGTTGCCTAGGGCAACCCATGATATATAGCCGACCTTATTTAAATATATCTATAATAATTCAGTTGACATACTCATATTGCCACGTTGGAAAGGAATCAAAAGCTATAAAACAGATGATAAAACTATGGTTGTTTTCTTTTCTTTTCTTCCTTATGAAGAAAGCAATAATTGAACTCGTTTTCGTAGTCAAATAATTAGTCGAACTTACATAATTGAGGAACTATCACTAGCTAGGCATAAAGTTTTTCATGTAGTTGTCAATAGGGTTTAATGTTGATTTCCTCAGGACCCACCGTCATGTCGAATGTGAAAACATGAAAACAAATAACAAGCCTATGGTTTTTCATGCTCGTCTTAGTTATCTATGGTATTTTTATCTTCTTTTGTATGCCTTCCTATTTACATTATATGCATAGCAAATTCGACATAATTTTTTAGGATCAAAAGCAAAATATTATTATTATTGAGCGATCTTGCTCTTTCCATAAATGGTTATTTCCTAAGCTATATTTTCCTCAAATCATAGTTTTGGTTGTTCTATTTGAGTGTTCTTAATAAATTGTCATCATATGGTTACATAATTTTTGTTCTGCATTTTCTTTATAGCTTTAGTATCATGTAATTATGTGTTGAATCAATTTCGACTATTTTTGATGTTGTGTACCAATCATATCTTGTTCAGCCCAGTTTACTGCCTTGTCTGATAATCGCATATGGGGTTTTATTAACATTTTGGCTCATGTGATATTTTAGGACTTTGATTATATTTGTTCATGAAGCATGTGGAAGCTGATCTACTATAATAAAAGGGGTTGATCTCTGTTTACAGATCGATCTTTAGGGGAGTCCCTGGGTCTGCTTAAATGCTTGGTAGGGTGATGCTTTGTAGAAAATGATTACTACACCACGCTGCAGTAATGTAAAAGAATCAATATGATATAGAATGATGTAACGAGTCGTAACTTGTCCTAAAATCTTAAACTCTATTTAGTGTTTATTTGTTTTTTCAAACTTTGTCAATCATTAGTCGTTGTATCGAACTCTATTAATCTGCATGAGTACAAGACCTTATTGCTAAAATTAACAGGTTTTAACTTTAAAAAAAACTAAAAAGTAACTAATATAAGTCGATTCAAACGTGACTTTAGTGTTTATGTTGTTATTTATGTCCTTCGGTTTATATTTGATATCTTACATATTATTAATCATCTAATCTCAGTTGTTGCATTGAATTTTTTATCTGTGACGAAAAACGGTTGAAATCCAACCGTACCATAGGGGACGGTATGACGGTCGTCCCCTTTAACTGTAAACTGTAACAAACGGTAGACTGTGACGGTTGAAAAAACGATCCAACCATTGAAGAATAATACGGAAATGGTTTGCTTAAATTGTAATGTGTAACGATCCCCTTTTTTAAGCCAAATTAATTAGTAATTAATTTGATTTTTGGATTAAATTAAGAATTAATTTGGTAATTAATATGAAATTTTGAATTAAATTGTGAATTTAATTATTAAATTGAAATTGTCGGAATTATGTGAATATTTCTGCATATATATATATGTATATATCTATGTATATATGTGTGTGTGTGTGTGTGTGTATATATATATATGTATATATATAAACATAACATAGAATAATCAATGCATGTCTATGTATATCCAGAAGTATCTCCTGTTTTAAAATTCATAGGCTAACAAAATATTTAAAAATCAATCCCTTCATCTCCCATAAGTTTTAAGATATGCTTTCTAAATGAAAAATGTTTATAATGATGTAAATTTATTTTTAAAAATAGTTTCAAGCATTGGTATTAAACAAAAATTTCTGAAATAAGAAAACTCACTAATAAATGAACATTAGTCAAAAATTCGAAGAGTATAATTTCACGTTTTGATTTCGTAACTTGACTAGCATTTGAAAATAAGGATTTTTGATTATAATATTATGATTTTTAAGCAAGTGGTGGTCGTGGATTTTTAAGATGATTAGAAAAGGCATTTTCATGAACTGTCTTCATGAACTGTCGACGACCGATGGTGAGTTGAAATTCGAGCTGGTGGTCGAGGGTAGCTTACATGTTGTTGATCATTAGAAAAATGATTGTTGAATTTATTGATGGTCGGTTTGGCATTACGACGTGATGTAGTGTTTTAACCCTAGTTTTGATCGACATTAGGAATAGGTTGCTGCGACATCAATGTTGCATCGGGTTGCACCGGTCTAGGGGAAAGAAAAGGGGGGAGTCTGACGAAGTTTGGGTCGGGGTTGCGTGACCTCCGATGATCAGTGGCAAAGGCTAGAGGTAGATTTTCGATGATGTCATTTCCAGGCTTTGTGTGTTGGGTTCATTTTTCATTTCGACGGTGATGTAGCAATTTGTGTGCATGTGATGGTTAGCGTGGGTATGGATGGTTGGTCGGGTGTCGCCGCGATGATCTACGATGGTCGGAGTGCTGGTGTACGTGCACCATGTGCACGTCGTACCTTGGAATTTGAGGCGCTCGGGTTTGGACTGTGTGAAATGAAGTTAAACTCGAAGCAGATAAGGTTGTAGGAGGACTCGAGGCAGGCTCGGGTTTAATGGGGTTTTGGCTCGAGTTTGAGCTGGGTGATGATCTGGTTTAAAAATTAAATTGATTTTCAAGGGAAAAGGTTTAACAAAGTTTTCAAAATAAAGCATCGACAAGTTAAAAGCAAGTTTTTCAAGTTTTAAAATGTTTTGAAATTGTTTGTTTAAAAAGGGAAATTATATAATAGGTTAATATCTAAAAGCTTTTCAAAGGTGATTTAATGATGTGATTAAATAAAGGATTGATTTATTAATGTTATTAATTAAAAGTTAATTAATGAAAGAAATTTAAAAAGGATAATTACCCAATGTATTTAAAAGGATGAATTATTTAATTACTTAAAGATTTAAATAAAGTGATCGGTTAAGATAAGAATTTATCTTGATTAAACAAGGACTTAATTAAAGGATTATTATTGATGTGTTAATAACAATTAATTTATGTGATTAATTAATTAAGATAATTAATTTGAGAATAATTAATTAATTTAAAAAATTACTTAAGACACCCCCCGATCGTTTGCAACCATTATCCGAGGGCCCTTAATCACAAAGCAACAACCACACAGTAATGAGATTGTAGCAACCACATAGGTTAAGTATCTGGCCTTCATACCATGATACCACCTTTTTCTAGAAGGGAATAACATACCCTAAAGGGCGCGACCCTTATAACCTTGTCGCATCTTTCCTGTTTCGACCATTTTTAGGGTGTGAGGTCCGATGAGGTCTCGTCCACAAATCTACGCTTTAAAAAAACTTATTTTTGAACCTATTTCACGCTCAAATTTGATTAATGCGACTTCTGAGATTTTGGAACAATTAGAAAATTACAACTCCATTTGCAAGCTTCGCGGATAATCTCATTACCTTCACGAACAAGATCACGTCCTTCATTATGAGCTTGTACATGCCTACTTTTTTTGAAACATTCCCGGTAGTTTTAGTAGATGGAGAAGGAAAAAAGAATCTCTTAAAAAAAAGAGATAGGATTGGAATCAACACATTGATTCTTTATTTTTTTTAGGTATAGTGAGCAAATCCACTAATTCGTCGAGCCGAATGAAACAAAATTTTCATGTTCGGTTTTGAATTAGAGACGTTAAGAATGATAAATGAAAAAGTTCGTTGTTGTGGAATAAGAAGCCTTCGTATCTTAATGCATGTATTTAATTTATTCGGAGCTATTAAAGCGGGATCCACTTTTTGGGAAACTCAAAGGAATTGACGGGGGCCTGCACAAGCGGTGGAGCAGGATTGACTATGAATTCTCCTAGTGAGCAGTTGTTGTTATTATTTTCTAGTACAGTTTGAAGAAGGACAAAAGTTCTGGCTGTGGCTTTGTCTGTCCCCAATAATTAATTCTCGATGGCCAGTTAGAGGTGATCGCTCTGTTTTGGCCATTCATTCTCATTGGGCCTTAGCCTGTCTGGCGAGGGAGTTTGGAGGATTGATCCTAACATTCTTTTGCGAAATAACTCTCCTCCTACTATCTCTCGTTGAACCCAAATAAGGACATTCCCATTAGAATCAGTCAAACCTGCTCTCATACGAGCTCCTGGTGGTTCATTCATTTGACCGTAGACTAGAGCTACTGTTGATTCTGCAATATTTTATTCATTAATTACCTCGGATTCTTGTGATTGATTGAGCAAATTGATTTCTATACATTATGATTGATTAGAAAAACCTACCACGACTCATTTCTCTTGGCCCCTATCCTCATGCCCTCCAGATACTACCCGCCGGTAGATCTCCTATAAAATGGAACAAGCTAGCAAACCGCTTTCTTGATTGCGGCTTGAACCGGATCCAAATCACCATAATAGGGTCGTTATGCTCATTACTAAACTTGTTGAAGATCCCACTGAATCGAATTTGATCCATGAATCTAAGAAATAGTGAGAATTCTTGATCTCACTCAATATCGAGTTCTCCATAATTGTTTAGCTCTTAGCATTCGGCTGAGACTCCCACCGCGAGCCAGTATATTAATTCAGAGCTTCCTTTTACTGAAGCTTGAGTGAACACACAAAAGCCTTGCTTTGATCAACAAATGATCAGCAATGCACAGCAGCACTCAACATGCCACATTACCAAATTGGGAGTATATCACTGATAAACTTCAACAACATAACCTCTGAGCTCATACGTCTTAGAGAAGGGTGTTAAGATAAGAGAATAAATTCTCCACCACCAATAGAAATGTATTTGAAAGAAATCTGTTTTATATCTTAAAGTGTAATGTCAGACATACAACTATAGAAGTCTGTTCCGGGTTCGAATAGAAACAAAGGCACTTTCGAAGAAGCCTATGCACTTTGGAAATTCCTAATCGACTCCCCATCACATATGGAGATCTCTATACTGGCGCGACTCGGTGCAGAGATAATCGATGGGTTATCCTTTCGTTCTTGGAAATAGCCGGTCTTCACCACCGGTCTTCAAATGCTATCCATGACGTCGTATCATTACTTTGAATGGGTTATATGACACAAGATCCTCTCCCGGCTAAACCGAATAATGAGCGCGATATTTAAAAACATACGGATATTGGAATTTCAGTTAAGTCACAACTTATTATCCAAAAAAATTCTTTCAAATGGTTTAAACAAATTACCATTTTCAAATCTTTTAAACAAAAAGATTCACTTCACAAAGTTTGCCCATCTTTCACAAAGATTCATTCATAGATTTCAAAACAATTTCTATTTCAAATTGGATTAACTCATCCAATCTTTAAATCAAAGATTCAATTCATAGCTTCCAAAACCATTTCTAAAGATTCATTCATAACTTTCAAAACAATTCCCGTTTTAAATCTTTCATATAAAAGATACACTATTTAAAATCCCCTTTGATTTCAAACCAAACCTTAACAATCTTCCACAAAGGTTCATTCATAGCTTTCAAAAACAATTCACCATTTTATTTCAAACTTGAAACTTTTCAACATAAATTAGAAATTCTTTCCTTATATGAAAGCTTTTATTATTTGAAAATAAATAATTTTCATCTTAGAAAAATTTGATTTCATTTATACAAGTTAAAGTCCTTGGGTTAAATTCAAATTCCCAAAACAATACCTTTAAAATGGTTTAAACCCATAAAAACACATTTATAACCTGTATAACATTTTTAAACCTTAATTTCCAAACATAGAATTCAATTTCAAATCTTGAATTCAAATTCAAATCAAATCATTTAAATTTCAAAACTTAATCAAGTTAATCAAAACAACTTTTATCTTCAAAACATCTTTTTCAAAAGCTTTTCAACCCAATTCTATTTCCAAAACCATTTGGATTCAAAATTCAATTTTAAAACCATTTCAAAAAATCTTTGACTTAACCAATTTCCTCGTGCAATCCATATTTGTGTGTATAGTGTAGTCCAGGGGTTTTGCCCAATAGTTGAACATTATCAAATCATTACAGGTTCAAGCATATCAATATCGACAAGCGACATAATCTATAACGCTTATCTTCATTCACAGATTCACAGATAATATAATATAAGTTCATCGCAGATAAATAAATAAATCATAGATAAATAAATTACATTCATCATAGCTCAAATCAAAACAGAGCATCACACATCAGGGATATCAAGCAATTCAAATATTTAATACAATCCAAACATCCATAAGTAAGATTAATTAATTATCCGATTAACTTAAATCAAATTGATTACTTATAAATAATCTACTAACCTTGGTTAATTAACATTAAATAATTACAATTAATTATCCATTAATAATGAATTAATTAATTTTAAATTATTAATTAATCAACCTTGATTGATAAATTAATTAAACTTTAATCATTAAACAATTAACCTCTGATTATGTAATTATTATTTAATTAATTAGTTATCCTTAGTTAATTTATTAATTAATTTTAAATTAATAAAACAACCCTTAATCACTTTCATTAATTAAGTAATTTTTTTAAATTAACTAATTATTCTCAAATAAATTATCTTAATTAATTAATCACATAAATTAATTGTTATTAACACATCAATAATAATCCTTTAATTAAGACCTTGTTTAGTTAGGATAAATTCTTATCTTAACCGATCACTTTATTTAAATCTTTAAGCAATTAAATAATTCATCCTTTTAAATACATTGGGTAATTATCCTTTTTAAATTTCTTTCATTAATTAACTTTTAATTAATAACATTAATAAATCAATCCTTTATTTAATCACATCATTAAATCACTTTTGAAAAGCTTTTAGACGTTAACCTGTTATATAATTACCCTTTTTAAACAAACAATTTCAAAACATTTTAAAACTTGAAAAACTTTTTTTTAACTAGTCGATGCTTTAATTTGAAAACTTTGTTAAAACTTTGCCCTTGAAAATTAATTTAAATTTTAAACCAGATCATCACTCAGCTCAAACTCGAGCCAAAACTCCATCAAACCCGAGCCTGCCTCGATTCCTCCTACAACCTCATCTGCTTCAAGTATAACTTCCTTTCGCACGAGTCCAAACTCGAGTGCCTCAAATTCCCAGGTACGATGTGCACATGGTGCACGTACACCAGCACTTCGACCATCGGAGATCATCGCGGCGACACTCGACCAACCATCCATACCCACGCGACCATCACACGCACCCAAATTGCTACATCCACCATCGAAATGAAAAACGAACCCAACACACAAAGCCTGGAAATGCCATCATTGGAAATCTACCTCTAGCCTTCGCCACTGACCACCGGAGGTCACGCGACCCCGACCCATACTTCGCCAGACTCCCCCCTTTTCTTTCCTCTAGACCGGTGCTACCCGATGCGACATTGATGCTGCATCAACCTATTTCCTAATGTCGATCAAAACTAGGGTTAAAACACTAAATCACGTCGTAATGCCACACCGACCATAAATAAATTCAACAATCATTTTTCTAATGATCAACAACATGCAAGCTACCCTCGACCACTAGCTCAATCAACTAACCATCGATCGTCGACAGTTCATGAAAATGCCTTTTCTGATCATCTTAAAAATCCACAACCACCACTTGATTAAAAATCATAATATTATCATCAAAAATACTTATTTTCAAATGCTAATCAAGTTATGAAATCAAAACGTGAAATTATACTTTTCGAATTTTTGACTAATGTTTTTTTATTACTGAGTTTTCTTATTTCAGAAATAATTGTTTAATACCAATGCTTGAAACTATTTTTAAAAATAAATTTACATCATTACAAACATTTTTCATTTAGAAATCACAGTTTAAAACTTATTGGAGATGAAGGGGTTGATTTTTAAACATTTTGTTAGCCTGTGAATTTTAAAACAGGGAGATACTTCTGGGTATACACATACATGCATTAATTATTCTATGTTATATATATATATATATATATATATATATATATATATTGTGACGACCCGGGATTTAACGCATTTAAAATCGGAATATTTAATTGATTTTAATATTCAATAGAGTAATTTTAACTTGAATTACGAATATCACAATTTATTTGATAATTGAATGATTAAAGTAAATAAGTGAAGTTGAGTAAAATGCTGAATTTGAAATGTTAAGCCTGTTGGAAATAATTTGAAGGTTTATAAAATTTATATTGATAACATTGAGGATAATAGAAGTTGTAAAATTGAATTTAACAGTGGTTTGTTCAGTTGTAAAATTTTATAGTTTAAATTGAATTTAAAAAAAAATAGCCTTCCGAGGCACAGTCTCGGAATTCGACGAAACCAGTTCTATTGGATCCGTAATATTGTATTATTATCAGATTTCAAATATCGGAGCAATTGGAGTTGTTGTGTGAGCGTACAACATATAAACGCACTGAATTTTTATCGGAAACTCAATATAATATAGATTGTTGACTAGTCAAATCTTGTCACATCAGTTTTATTTTCAATCAGTATAGCTAGATATTTTCTTCACGCAAAGCTTTCTTTATACACCACTCTATCTTCCTCTTATATCTTCCCCTAAATTGAAATCCCTCGGTGTGGAAAAAAAATGCCGAGACTTTCAGAATCGAATTCGCATCTAAAAAATAATTTAATTTGGCCGACACCCAGTCAAATTCCTCTCTTCATAATTCGAGCAAGAACCCTTCATTCCAGTCGAATCTCCTCGGCAACCAAATGAAAATCACATTTTTCATTTTTCTCTGCATCCTTTAAATTGAAATCAACGAATCGAATTCAAAAGAAATTCTCGTTCTAGTTCTTTATCGATCGAAATAATTTTTTCTAACGAAATCGCTTTCGGTTGAAAATCAAAGTGACCGATTCTAAAAATCAATCGTGTTCTTCCCTACAGTCAATTCTCAAAATCGAGCTATGGGACATCAAAGTGATCGACTTCAGCAAGCAATGGAGGCGACTTCGTTTGGGTTAGGGTGAACTGTAGGCAGTTAGGGTTCGCGATCACCTAGGGTTTCGAGATTTGGGTTTCACGGTTCAAAGGCGTGTGCGGTTACATATGCGTTCTGTAACAGCCCAAATTTTAGCAATATTTTATTCTTTATTTATAATTCTGGGGTTTTATTTTTCGAAAATTTGATTGTCTAAATTTTATTATAAATAATCACCTAAGATTCACCTAAGATTTTTATTAGTGTGAAAATTCTAAAATTCTTATTTTGGTTAAAACTTAACATTTTTTTTGAAGTTATAAATCTTTAAATTTTTAATTTTTAATCGTTTGGTTTAATTTAATATGTTCGTAACAACGTTTATTTCACCTTTTGTTCTTTAAAAAAAATTGATTTTATACTTTTAAAAATTTAATATTTTACATTTTACTTACATAGATTTTTGAATATAAATTTCTTAGTAAATGTGTAAACAAATCATATTTTTATATAAGTAATAAATTCCCAAAACTTTGTGTATAAATAAACTGTTTAATTTCGCGTTTAAAAGTCACGTTATTTGATGGAATAAATAATGTATATATACATACAAGAAAACGTATAAAATTTAAATCCATTTTTTTCATTTTTTTGGGACAAAAATCACTGCATTTGTTGTATGCATTCTACGTTTTCTTTTATACGTATATACAATAGTTTATTTCTTAAATGTTAAGTAAATCAAAAAGATATAAACAAATCATATTTTAATTAAGTAATAAATTTTAAGTTAATAGTGTAAATAAGCTATTTAAGATACACGTTTTAATTTATACAATTTAGTTGGCATACAAATGGTATGAATTTGATGTAATATTATAACCAATATTTACTACATAAGAAAAACGTACAAATTTAAAAGTGTTTCTTTGTTATAAATTGGGCGTATATGTTTACGTCAGTTTTACGCATGTCTCATTTTCTTACCTTGGATAATAATTAAATTTATCCGTAGGCGTATTTTTTTAAGTGGGAAAGAAATAAATTCCCTAACCATTCGATTAGTTTAAAATGTTTGCCTTGGATTCATGCGGAAAATTTTCTACTCTTTCCAATTGCCTCTCGTTTAAAATTGGTATAAAATCTTTAGAATCCAATCCGGTTCAAAATCAACTTTCCTCCTGCCTTTTTCTTTCACCATTATCAACGCGTGTTTGATTATAAAACACGATTCATTTCATACTTCTCTACCATTCCTAAAGCAATTTATTTCATACCGTTTCCTACACTCAATCAACGCAAATTACTCCCTTTAAATATAAAATGTGCCTCGCCATTTACATGCAAATTTTATTCACTTTCCTTTTGCCTTCTGATTTAATAGGAACGTGATCCACAAATTACTAACCGTTCCAAAATCTTTAAATTTCTTTCCATTTTTCCCTTGATGCACGCAAGTTTTTCTTTAAATGCTAAACACGTTTTCTTCCTTGCTTTAAAATTTGCGTGCCTTGATTTTTGCTTTCCCACATTAACAGTTGTGTTGTCACAAATAAATACAAACCACGTATCAAACTTCATCTGCATCTCATTTTGGGTTCCTCTCATTCTTTCTTGCGTGTGAGCAAAGCATCAGGTAATGACCGAATTATTTTTCCTCCTTTTTTTCCTCTTTTGTTCATTGTTCTGTTCAAATTTTTGGTTCTACTATTTCACCACATGACACCTACCCTCCTCCACAATCAAGAGCACCCTCCACAGTATAGACAGATTCTTGCTTATATCATTTATAAACACGTTGAAAAAGGATGTAGGTGGCATAGCTGTTTTACTTCAGGTTTTAAATCAGTAAAAATATTCTCCTCGGCTTTGTTCGTTCAAGGTCTTAACGTTAATAAGTATTTTGGTTCGAGAAAAAATGCATTTGGCTAAGGACTTGAAAAAAATCATTTGCTCCAATTGTACTCTAAGATAGAGTAAATATGTTTGCACCACTTTTATAAAAATAGAAAATAAATGTTATCACGTGTTAGACCATGCGTGTTTTGTTAGTCACCTATGCTCTAAGAGAATAAGAAAATATTATTCACGCACCACTTTTCTTTTATATATATAAAAAAAGTAATAATAATAAGAATAAATAAATTAGATTTATATAATATGTATAAGGGAGCATATATTTTTTGTGTGGGTTAAAACATTCGTATGATGTATATTTTAAAAGTTATTTTATAATGATAAAGTTTTTAAAAAAGTTTTAAAAGTTATTTTAACTGTTCAGTGTATAAAATATATATATATATAATGATAAAGTTTTAAAAGTTATTTTACACTTGTTGTTTCATATAAAAATGCATGACCGCTTATATATATAACTCGTTGTTGAGTATATAAGTGCATAAGAAAGTATAAAAAGGTATTATATATTCTCAACTACATATACGTTTGCAGTATAGTTATGTTATTAGCTTTTGAATATAAATATATAGCAAGAGTTTTTATATAACTGAATATTAATAAATATATAAGGTTGTTCTTTGTGTTTATATTAAAACTGAAATTTTATAGTCACATATTTTGTTATAAGTGTATTGTTAAATATTATAATAAATATATAAGGTTGTTCTCGAGTGTTTTATGTTTTGTTTACGCTCGGGTCAGACTGAGTGATACAGCATTTGAGACCCACCTTTGGAGTTCGAAGTTTCATTTGGAAATCCAACTATCGATTCAGGTTCCAGCCTTTCCAGTTGATTGGTTCAGAGAAGTCATCTGTTGCATTGGAGGCTTCAATGCATTTGAACTATTCGGTTGTATTTTTCTAACTCTGATGTGTATAGTAGCTTCATGAACTACTATTCTTTATCTATTCCGCTGCATTATATTACTCTGTGATCTGTGATTGATTTATTTACTGTATATTTTAAGTTTTGCCAAATTTTAATTAACAATTCGGTATTTTGAATTATTCAAGTCGGGTATGTATAGTTTTATTGTCGATTTGAATGGTCCAAAATAGCGGGTCGTTACAGTTGGTATTAGAGCTTTGGCTCTAGGCAAAACTTAGCATATATGGTAAATTTATTTACAGAATCACTTTCGCTCGAGTTGAATCTCTTCCTTTTGACTCGATTTCCTTTGAATTTTGGAATGTCCCTCGGTTCCGAAAATCATTATGTCTCTCCCTATTTATATTCATTTGATTTCGGAGTATCCCATAACTCCACTGAATGATTTGTAAAGGGGGTGAAAACTCCTTTTCAATTGGCATTGCCTCACCGAAGATTTCTGTATCCTCGGTTTACGATGCTGTTATATCTTGTTATGCCGAATTCTATATCTCTGGCGATCGAATGTCGAATTGCCTCAGAATTCTACACCGATCTAATTTTGGAATCACGGTTGACCGGTAAAGGTCGTCCGCGATTTATAGAAGTATATCCATCTTCTATTTTGTATTTAATTATCTCATCTTCGATCGAGTCTATCTTCGAATCAGGATTCTATTGATTAGAGTTCCTCTAGGTTAAATCGCTATCTTTGTTTTGGAATCCATTCTTGAATCATCCTTTGAAAATCGGGTTTTATTTGTATTTTTGAAATTGTTTATACCAAAATTTTATTTTGATAACTATGATTTTTATTATATATATAAAAGTGAAAATGTTTCGATAAGGATTATATACCTATATATATAAAGCAAATAAGAAATGTTATTCTATATAAGAAGGTTTTGAGAGGATTTGAAATTTCGAAAAATTATAAGAAATTGATTTATATAAAAATGATTTATAACTGTAGAGTTAAATTTGAAATTCGAGAATTGAATTCCGGTATTTTGAAATTGGTTTTAAGATTTTGGAAAATATATAAAAATAATACAATTTAAAAGTATTTTTCCGAATAAGAAATGTTTCAAATGAGTTCAAATGAATTCCAATAATTTTGAAGAAATTTCAAAGAAGTTTTCAAGAAAATAGAAGTCCAGAACTCACTAATCTCGCTGGAAAATAATTTCGGTGCTGAGTGCACGAATCATCGACATTGATTTCGAGTTTCAGAGTGGGGGAGAGGCCACTTTAATAGCTTCGCTATGCAAGTGATTTTGTAAAACCGTTTTTGATTTCAAATTCTGAAGTGCAATTTGATATTTTAGAAAGATATAAGTATATATTTGAAACAATTTAAAATGAGACCGGTGTTCAGTCCTCGAGTTTCGGATTTAATAATTGATTTATTGATTTATTGTTGATTTTCAACTCTTGAATTGAAAATTTGATTTCCCTAACTATTTTGACTGTTCGAACACTTCCAAATCGAGATTAAATTTTCAAAGCTAAGAAATTTCGAAGAGTATAAAATGTTTGATAAGAATATAAATTTAGTTTTGAAATGTTTTTAAAAAAATAGTTGAATAATGGTTTTCAGAAAGGTAAATTGGATATTTCACATAGAAATAGATAGTTTAAAAGTTTAAAAAAAGGATAATTATAAATTTGGAAACCATTTTGAGTATAATTGATTTTGGGAAAATATTTGGTTTTGAAATTAAATTGGAATTAAAAACCAGTACTTATATGGTGATTTTTGGAAATGAATTTGTTTGACTTGAATTATTTTAATTTGGAAAATGAGATAATTTTCTAAACCTATTATTTTGGGAACTTGAAATTTTAGATATTTAATTCGGAAGAAAATTTGGTGAAATCATATATGATTTTGAAACTGAATTGATATTGAAATGATTTGAAATTTGAGAACCTTATATTATTAAGCACTTGATTTGGGAGTGGTCGAACTTATACAAAATGGATTGTATAAGTATGAAGTTGATTTGAAATCTATTGATTTGAAAGGCACACAATTTCGAAAGAGATTTTATATAATCGAAGTCTATATAAGTATGATTTGATATACTATTGATTTGGAAAGTATTCGATTTGAAAAAGGAATCCTATATATATGGACTTTATATAAGTACGATATTTGAAAGTGATTTGAAAAGGTATTATATGATATATATTTTCGAAGTAAAGATATGGAAGTGCCTTCTGCTTGACATCCGCTTTGTGGCCGCATCGTGGATTCATTCTATCGATATTATTCTCTTTGATTTTTGGTTTTTCGGATGTAATACTCGAATGTTCCCACCGTGGCGTAACCCGTGGTTTCTTTTTTCTCTCGTGACTGCATAGCGCAACAGCCTGACTGAGTCTTGTCTAGGGGTACGGATTGTTTCCTGGGGGATCTAGGCGTAACCATTGTGTATCCTGCAATCTGTGTAAGTTGTGAATAGTAGCGAAACTACCTGGCTGAGTCTTGCCTAGGGGTACGGATTGTTTCCTGGGGGATCCAGGCGTAACCATTGTGTATCCTGCACTCTACTAGTCATCATGGCGTAACTCGCAGGGCTGAGAAAGCTTACGGATACGGATTGTTTCCTGGGGGATCCCGGCGTAACCATTGTGTATCTGCGAACCATGGTCGGACAAAGGTTTTGGTTTGGTTGTTTTGTTTGGATTGTACTTTCCATATCTGTTTTAAAAGGGTTTTCAAGTATTTTCACTGGGTGTTGAAACAGGTCTACTAAGTGCTCGAAGAATTGTAGCTTTGCGCCTGATCAACGCATGGCCAGAGTCTGCAAGAACGAGGATAAACTTGTTGAAACATCGAGTTATAAAAGTATTTTCGAAAGGAAAATTTATTTCAATATAATAGTATTTTATTATAAAAGTATAATTATAAAGGTATTTATTATAAAAGTATATTTTCCAACAAAGAAATTTTGAACTAATATTTGAAATTTAAATTCTTATGGTTCTAGATTAATTATTCGTGCCTGATACTATTCCTTGCATCTACCTTATCTACTCAGTTTATTTATTCACCTTGATTCTTTTTTCCAAATCTACCTTCGTTCCTTGTTGGAGATATCCTTTTTAAATATTGCTTATTTGTATACTACATGGTTTAATAGAAATTTTAGTGTTATAAATATTTTAGAAGTTATTTATCTAAAATAAAACATATTTTTTAAAAAAAATGATTTGTGATCTAATTATAATATTTGGAAGGTATCTTGAAACAAAATAAAAATTTACGAATTTTGGATTTAATATTTCAATAGCTTCTTTGTAAATATAAGTAATAATGTAAATAATTGTTTTCAAAGGAGTTTGAAAAGTATTAAAGTATTAAAGAAAATTAAATTTCAAATGAAGTTATCAAATAAATATTTCAAATAAAATTTATATAGTTTTAAAATTTATTGTTTATCTTGTCTTTCAATCTATTTTCTTTCTAGTTGTTTTAATTCTCCTACCTCCTTCCTTTTCGGGGACGAAAAGTTTTGAGCGGGGGAGAGTTTAACAGCCCAAATTTTAGCAATATTTTATTCTTTATTTATAACTCTGGGGTTTTATTTTTCGAAAATTTGATTGTCTAAATTTTATTATAAATAATCACCCAAGATTTTTATTAGTGTGAAAATTCTAAAATTCTTATTTTGGTTAAAACTTAACATTTTTTTTTGAAGTTATAAATCTTTAAATTTTTAATTTTTAATCGTTTGGTTTAATTTAATATGTTCGTAACAACGTTTATTTCACCTTTTGTTCTTTAAAAAAATTGATTTTATACTTCTAAAAATTTAATATTTTATATTTTACTTATATAGATTTTTGAATATAAATTCCTTAGTAAATGTGTAAACAAATCATATTTTTATATAAGTAATAAATTTCCAAAACTTTGTGTATAAATAAACTGTTTAATTTCGCGTTTAAAAGGCGCGTTATTTGATGGAATAAATAATGTATATATACATACAAGAAAACGTATAAAATTTAAGTCCATTATTTTTCATTTTTTTGGGACAAAAATCACTGCGTCTGTTGTACACATTCAACGTTTTCTTTTATACGTATATACAATAGTTTATTTCTTAAATGTTAAGTAAATCAAAAAGATATAAACAAATCATATTTTAATTAAGTAATAAATTTTAAGTTAATAGTGTAAATAAGCTATTTAAGATACATGTTTTAATTTATACAATTTAGTTGGCATACAAATGGTATGAATTTGATGTAATATTATAACCTATATTTACTACATAAGAAAAACGTACAAATTTAAAAGCGTTTCTTTGTTATAAATTGGGCGTATATTTTTACGTCAGTTTTACGCATGTCTCATTTTCTTACCTTGGATAATAATTAAATTTATCCGTAAGCGTATTTTTTTAAGTGGGAAAGAAATAAATTCCCTAACCATTCAATTAGTTTAAAATATATGCCTTGGATTCATGCGGAAAATTTTCTACTCTTTCCTATTGCCTCTCGTTTAAAATTGGTATAAAATCTTTAAAATCCAATCCAGTTCAAAATCAACTTTCCTCCTGCCTTTTTCTTTCACCATTATCAACGCGTGTTTGATTATAAAACATGATTCATTTCATACTTCTCTACCATTCCTAAAGCAATTTATTTCATACCGTTTCCTACACTCAATCAACGCAAATTACTCCCTTTAAATATAAAATGTGCCTCACCATTTACATGCAAATTTTACTCACTTTCCTTTTGCCTTCTGATTTAATAGGAACGTGATCCATAAATTACTAACCGTTCCAAAATATTTAAATTTCTTTCCATTTTCCGTTGATGCACGCAAGTTTTTCTTTAAATGCTAAACACGTTTTCTTCCTTGCTTTAAAATTTGTATGCCTTGATTTTTGCTTTCCCACTTTAACAATTGTGTTGTCACAAATAAATACAAACCACGTATCAAAATTCATCTGCATCTCATTTTGGTTCCTCTCCTTCTTCCTTGCGTGTGAGCAAAGCATCAGGTAATGACCGAATTATTTTTCCTCCTTTTTTTTCCTATTTTCTTCATTGTTCTGTTCAAATTTTTGGCTCTACTATTTCACCACATGACACCTACCCTCCACCACAATCAAGAGCGCCCTCCACAGTATAGGCAGATTCTTGCTTATATCATTTATAAACACGTTGGAAAAGGATGTAGGTGGCATAGCTGTTTTACTTCAGGTTTTAAATCAGTAAAAATATTCTCTTCGGCTTTGTTCGTTCAAGGTCTTAACGTTAATAAGTATTTTGGTTTGAGAAAAAATGCATTTGGCTAAGGACTTGAAAAAAATCATTTGCTCCAATTGTACTCTAAGATAGAGTAAATATGTTTGCACCACTTTTATAAAAATAGAAAATAAATGTTATCACGTGTTAGACCATGCGTGTTTTGTTAGTCACCTATGCTCTAGGAGAATAAGAAAATATTATTCACGCACCACTTTTCTTTTATATATATAAAAAAAGTAATAATAATAAGAATAAATAAATTAGATATATATATAATATGTATAAGGAAGCATATATTTTTTGTGTGGGTTAAAACATTCGCATGATGTATATTTTAAAAGTTATTTTATAATGATAAAGTTTTTAAAAAAGTTTTAAAAGTTATTTTAACTGTTCAGTGTATAAAATATATATATAATGATAAAGTTTTAAAAGTTATTTTACACTTGTTGTTTCATATAAAAATGCATGACCGCTTATATATATAACTCGTTGTTGAGTATATAAGTGCATAAGAAAGTATAAAAAGGTATTATATATTCTCAACTACTATACGTTTGCAGTATAGTTATGTTATTAGCTTTTGAATATAAATATATAGCAAAAGTTTTTATATAACTAAATATTAATAAATATATAAGGTTGTTCTCTGTGTTTATATTAAAACTGAAATTTTATAGTCACATATTTTGTTATAAGTGTATTGTTAAATATTATATTTATAGTCTTAACGTGTATTGTAATAAGTGTACTGTATACTATATTACATTACTATACATAGTATAATTTAAATATAGTCTAGTTTAAATGTATAATGGATATATGTTGATTATACAGAACGCATGGTCAATAGTTGTTTCTAAACTATTTATATTTTTGGAAAGCGTATGTATATAATTTTAATGAGTCTCAAAGTTAATATTAGTTAAGCAAATAATATTTTGGGATTTTATATATTTTGTTTCGGTCTACATCAAGCAGTTTCTAATCTATTTTCATCGATCTCTATTTATCAGCTCTGTTCGTCCTATTCGTGCCAATCTAGTTCATTTTGGAAATTCGTTTTTGGATCCATAACCCAGTTCAAATCTCTCTAGCCTCGAAAGGTGAGCAATCACTCACGATTAACATTCTTTTATTCATTAAATTTGATTTCAATTGAAACGACGATTGAAATATGCTGCTGTAGTTATTTAAATTTGTTATATATGCTATTATCTGTAACTGTTCACCTACGGGATATGACACCATATCATGTTGTTTATATTATATTTTTATTGATGATACGTACCCGAACGGACTTTAGAATAGGAGAAAATCGTTATGGGTTGAAATGATAAACCCAAGCGATTTTCATTTAATTGAATTTGGGATTTCGGGTTGAAATGATATCCACCCGTATATATTTAGTATACGAATTGAAATGATAAATATCCGTAGCACTTGAGTATATGATTGGAAATATATACAGACACCGTTGGTCCATATAAATATTTTGAAAATAATTTCCATAATTTTGGAAAGAAATATATGGTTTAATAAATTTAATTCTTAAGATATTATATAAATGAAAATTTTATATATAGATTTAGTAGTAATATTTGATTTAAATTAGATTGATTTAATGCATATAATATGGTTAAGTATTTATGTAAATCTATATTTCAAATAGATTCTCTTGTAATAAATTGAATAATTAAGATTGGGAGATAAATTTGGGTTTATAAAAATGGTGTTTAAATAAGGATTTATTTAATTAAATCGATTTGAAATTTTTGAATGGGAAATTTAAAGGGTATGATTTTATAACTAGAATTTTGATTTAAGTGATTTAAGGAATATTTCACGTTTAAATAAATTAAAGAAAATATTGAGTAAAATGTAATTTAAGGATACTTAAATGATATTGAATCTAATAAGGGAGTATTTCAAGACTAAATAATAATGAGGTTAAATCGGGATCTATATGAAACTGGTATATCGAACATTTAAATATTAAAGCCTTGAACTATATTGGAATTTAAATGGTTTATTTTGAGATTCGGATCTGTATTTGAAATCAACGTAGTTGAATTTGTTATTTAGCAACTAAATTGAATTAAAATGAAAATTTAGGTTGAACTAAATTTGAATTTATTATTAATTAGAGAACTAAATTGAATGAAAATTTAGATGAAACGATGAATACTTAAAGTTTTGAAATATATGGAAATATAAAGGGGTATTTGTGATTATAAATCCGAATTTGAGGTCGATAAAATTTAAGTGGTTATTTTAGAAATTGAGTTGAATTTAAACTGATAAATTGAGATTGAATTTAATTTGAATGGGAAGGTCGGGTTGATGTTGGAACGATTTGTTAAGTTGAGGAAATTGAAAATACTTTACTGTATAAATTATTTAATATATATAAATACTATTTTGGGAAATATAGAGATATTTGAAGTGAAAATGAGATTCGGTTTTGAAGTATAAATTAAGCTGAAATGACCACGGTGTTATAGTGTATATTTCTACCTTGTAGAAAGTTCCATAGACCCTTAGAGGATGGTTATCCCAAACATCCTTTAAGTTATTTGTATCTCAGTTGATATTTCACTTGAGTTGGATTTATTGATATAAGAACGTTAATCCTGACTCGAGTGTTTTATGTTTTGCTTTACGCTTGGGTCAGACTGAGTGATACAGCATTTGAGACCCACCTTTGGAGTTCGAAGCTTCATTTGGAAATCCAACTATCGATTCAGGTTCCAGCCTTTCCAGTTGATTGGTTCAGAGAAGTCATCTGTTGCATTGGAGACTTCAATGCATTTGAACTATTCGGTTGTATTTTTCTAACTCTGATGTGTATAGTAGCTTCATGAACTACTATTCTTTATCTATTCCGCTGCATTATATTACTCTGTGATCTGTGATTGATTTATTTACTGTATATTTTAAGTTTTGCCAAATTTTAATTAACAATTCGGTATTTTGAATTATTCAAGTCGGGTATGTATAGTTTTATTGTCGATTTGAATGGTCCAAAATAGCGGGTCGTTACAGTTGGTATTAGAGCTTTGGCTCTAGGCAAAACTTAGCATATATGGTAAATTTATTTACAGAATCACTTTCGCTCGAGTTGAATCTCTTCCTTTTGACTCGATTTCCTTTGAATTTTGGAATGTCCCTCGGTTCCGAAAATCATTATGTCTCTCCCTATTTATATTCATTTGATTTCGGAGTATCCCATAACTCCACTGAATGATTTGTAAAGGGGGTGAAAACTCCTTTTCAATTGGCATTGCCTCACCGAAGATTTCTGTATCCTCGGTTTACGATGCTGTTATATCTTGTTATATCTTGTTATTTTTCCTCCTTTTTTTTCCTCTTTTCTTCATTGTTCTGTTCAAATTTTTGGCTCTACTATTTCACCACATAACACCTACCCTCCTCCACAATCAAGAGCATCCTCCACAGTATAGACAGATTCTTGCTTATATCATTTATAAACACGTTGGAAAAGGATGTAGATGGCATCGCTGTTTTACTTCAGGTTTTAAATCAGTAAAAATATTCTCCTCGGCTTTGTTCGTTCAAGGTCTTAACGTTAATAAGTATTTTGGTTTGAGAAAAAATGCATTTGGCTAAGGACTTGAAAAAAATCATTTGCTCCACTTTTATAAAAATAGAAAATAAATGTTATCACGTGTTAGACCATGCGTGTTTTCTTAGTCACCTATGCTCTAGGAGAATGAGAAAATATTATTCACGCATCACTTTTCTTTTACATATATAAAAAAAGTAATAATAATAAGAATAAATAAATTAGATATATATAATATGTATAAGGAAGCATATATTTTTTGTGTGTGTTAAAACATTCGTATGATGTATATTGTAAAAGTTATTTTATAATGATAAAGTTTTTAAAAAAGTTTTAAAAGTTATTTTAACTGTTCAGTGTATAAAATATATATATAATGATAAAGTTTTAAAAGTTATTTTATACTTGTTTCATATAAAAATGCATGACCGCTTATATATATATATAACTCGCTGTTGAGTATATAAGTGCATAAGAAAGTATAAAAAGGTATTATATATTCTCAACTACATATACGTTTGCAGTATAGTTATGTTATTAGGTTTTGAATATAAATATATAGCAAGAGTTTTTATATAACTGAATATTAATAAATATATAAGGTTGTTCTCTGTGTTTATATTAAAGCTAAAATTTTACAGTCACATATTTTGTTATAAGTGTATTGTTAAATATTATATTTATAGTCTTAACGTGTATTGTAATAAGTGTACTGTATACTATATTACATTACTATACATAGTATAATTTAAATATAGTCTAGTTTAAATGTATAATGGATATATGTTGATTATACAGAACGCATGGTCAATAGTTGTTTTTAAACTATTTATATTTTTGGAAAGCGTATGTATATAATTTTAATGAGTCTCAAAGTTAATGTTAGTTAAGCAAATAATATTTTAGAATTTTATATATTTTGTTTTGGTCTACATCAAGCAGTTTCTAATCTATTTTCATCGATCTCTATTTATCAGCTCTGTTCGTCCTATTCGTGCCAATCTAGTTCATTTTGGAAATTCATTCTTGGATCCATAACCCATTTCAAATCTCTCTAGCCTCGAAAGGTGAGCAATCACTCACGATTAACATTCTTTTATTCATTAAATTTGATTTCAATTGAAACGACGATTGAAATATGCTGCTGTAGTTATTTAAATTTGTTATATATGTTATTATTTGTAACTGTTCACCTACGGGATATGACACCATATCGTGTTGTTTATATTATATTGTTATTGATGATACATACCCGAACAGACTTTAGAATAGGAGAAAATCGTTATGGGTTGAAATGATATACCCAAGCGATTTTCATTTAATTGAATTTGGGATTTCGGGTTGAAATGATATCCACCCGTATATATTTAGTATACGAATTGAAATGATAAATATCCGTAGCACTTGACTATATGATAGGAAATATATACAGACACCGTTGGTCCATATAAATATTATGAAAATAATTTACATAATTTTTGGAAAGAAATATATGGTTTAATAAATTTAATTCTTAAGATATTATATAAATGAAAATTGTATATATAGATTTAGTAGTAATATTTGATTTAAATTGGATTGATTTACTACATATAATGTGGTTAAGTATTTATGTAAATCTATATTTCAAATAGATTCTCTTGTAATAAACTGAATAATTAAGATTGGGAGATAAATTTGGGTTTATAAAAATGGTATTTAAATAAGGATTTATTTAATTAAATCGATTTAAAATTTTTGAATGGGAAATTTAAAGGGTATGATTTTATAACTAGATTTTTGATTTAAGTGATTTAATGAATATTTCACGTTTAAATAAATTAAAGAAAATATTGAGTAAAATGTAATTTAAGGTTACTTAAATGATATTGAATCTAATAAGGGAGTATTTCAAGACTAAATAATAATGAGGTTAAATCGAGATCTATATGAAACTGGTATATAGAACATTTAAATATTAAAGCCATGAACTATATTGGAATTTAAATGGTTTATGTTGAGATTCGGATCTGTATTTGAAATCAACGTAGTTGAATTTGTTATTTAGCAACTAAATTGAATTAAAAATGAAAATTTAGGTTGAACTAAATTTGAATTTATTATTTAGAGTACTAAATTGAATGAAAATTTAGATGAAACGTTGAATACTTAAAGTTTTGAAATATATGGAAATATAAAGGGGTATTTGTGATTATAAATCCGAATTTGAGATCGATAAAATTTAAGTGGTTATTTTAGAAATTGAGTTGAATTTAAATTGATAAATTGAGATTGAATTTAATTTGAATGGGAAGGTCAGGTTGATGTTGGAACGATTTGTTAAGTTGAGGAAATTGAAAATACTTTACTGTATAAATTATTTAATATATATAAATACTATTTTGGGAAATATAGAGATATTTGAAGTGAAAATAAGATTTGGTTTTGAAGTATAAATTAAGCTGAAATGCCCATGGTGTTATAGTGTATATTTCTACCTTGTAGAAAGTTTCATGGACCCTTAGAGGATGGTTATCCCAAACATCCTTTAAGTTATTTGTATCTCAGTTGATATTTCACTTGAGTTGGATTTATTGATATAAGAACGTTAATCCTGACTCGAGTGTTTTATGTTTTGCTTTACGCTCGGGTCAGACTGAGTGATACAGCATTTGAGACCCACCTTTGGAGTTCGACGCTTCATTTGGAAATCCAACTATCGATTCAGGTTCCAGCCTTTCCAGTTGATTGGTTTAGAGAAGTCATCTGTTGCATTGGAGACTTCACTGCATTTGAACTATTCGGTTGTATTTTTCTAACTCTGATGTGTATAGTAGCTTCATGAACTACTATTCTTTATCTATTCCGCTGCATTATATTACTCTGTGATCTGTGATTGATTTATTTATTGTATATTTTAAGATTTGCCAAATATTAATTAACAATTTGGTATTTTGAATTATTCAAGTCGGATATGTATGGTTTTATTGTCGATTTGAATGGTCCAAAATAGCGGGTCGTTACACGTTCGCGAGTGGGTTCGTGATGGCAGCGTGAGTTGTGGCAAGGCCGAGGTAGCTCGGAGTCGCGTTCTGATCTTGACTTTTTTGGGATGATGGGATCTTCGGCGGTAAGGCAATCTGTTGCTTTTATTTATTTTATATATGAATATAAAAAAAAGAAAAAAAAGAAGATTAGTTTAAATCAAATTATTAATTTGGGTTGAATAAATGAATGGAGATTAATTGTTTGATTTATCCAAATAAAAATAAATAGACAATAAAATTTTATATACCTACATGCAGTCTATAAAATTTTATATGCAGGCAGTTTAGAAGTGTAAATCTACCGGTTTATGTTAATAACGTTTATTAGTGATTAATGTTAATAAATTAATTTAATTTATTTTAGTTACAAAAAAATAATTTATTTAAGGAGAATTTGTTAATTTAAATTTATTAAACGCTAGTAGATTTTTGGTTAACCAAGGATATTAATAAATCAAATAAATATTTATACAAGGTTAAAAATCGAGAAAGAGGAAAGCTGGATTGGACTGGATGCTAATAAAATAAAAGGTGAGTTAATCTCACTCAGTTTAGATTTAAATTTAAATTTGAATGATTAAATTTAAATAATTGTTTGAATGATTGGATTGGTTGATGTACTATAGTATGGTATCGTAACAACCCGCATATTTATCGATTTTATATTTAAATATTTTCTTTAAATATTTTGTCGTTAATCGGATATTGGTCCGAAAAGCTACTTTTTGCAAACGGTCAAATTAGGACTCGAGACCGCTTCCATTGAGTTCGAAATGTCGTTTACAACCTTTTTAAGTATAAACATTGATAGGTTTGGAGTTAGTGGAATTTCACTAACTTTTCCCGCTTTGGACTTTGGGTTAGTTTAGCCTATTAAGCCCAAGTTCCAACCCCCTTCTCCTCACTCTTCATATATTTCCTAACTAACTCAAGCTTTGGCATTAATGGTGAAGAGAATGGGAAATTAAAACTCCAAGCAAAAATTCAATTGCAAATCCAACATTCAACTCCAAATTCAAGTAGAAGATATTGGATTCAAGCTTTGGATTGCTTCTCCTTGCTTTCAAGCTTCATCTTCATAAATTTTAGTGCAAAGGTGAGATTTTTATCTCACAAATCTAGTCTATAACTATATTGGACTATTGGGAATGATTCCCTATCACTTTTGCATGCACATTTGCCTTTGTTTTGGATTGGATTGGCGAAAAACTCCAATTTTTAGCATTTTTGGAAATTTCCTGCTCTTAGCTCGTTCTGGCCACTTGACTCGTTCGGTGATAGATCGCAAGGTCGCTGGGTCGTAGGTCGCAGGGCTTTAGGTCATTCCGGAAATATTGGCACTTCGGAATTAGGTCGCTCACGAGTTAAGCCTTAAGCCATAGGTCGCTCACGAGTTAAGCCTTAAGTCGTAGGTCGCTCACGAGTTAAGCCTTAAGCCGTAGGTCGCTCGTGAGTTAAGCCTTAAGCCGTAGGTCGCTCACGAGTTAAGCCTTAAGCCGTAGGTCGCTCACGAGTTAAGCCTTAAGCAGTAGGACGTTTGCGAATTAAGCCTTAGGTCGTGAACCCTGTTAGATCGTTAGGCCTATAACCCGTTAAGTCGCGAATACCTTAGGTCGTGAACCCTGTTAGGTCGTTAGGCCTATAACCCGTTAGGTCGCAAATACCTTAGGTCGTTAGACCCTTGAGTCGTTAGGCCGTTTCGCCTCTTAAACTGATAGGTCGCATGACCTTTATACTTTTAGGTCGTTAGACCCTTGAGTCGTTAGACCCTTGAGTAGTTAGGTCGTTAGACCCTTGAGTCGTTAGGTCGTTAGACCCTTGAGTCGTTAGGTCGTATGACCTTATAACCCTATAGGTCGTTGGACCTTTAACTCGTAGGTCGTTGGACCTTATCCCGGTAGTTCGCTTGACCCCTTAGACCCTTAGGTCGTTAGACCTCATTTTGTCTTCACTAGGTCGTACCGTTTTGGACGGGGCGCTGCCCCGCACCCCGCCGGGGGCGCTGCCCCCTGGACCCCCGCGACCTGACTGGGCTGGTCGAACCCCGTAGCGGTGGCGTTGCCCCCGCACCCCCACCTTGGGGGGTTGCCACCACCCCCGGACCCCCCCTCCGTAGGGGATCTTATATGAAAAACATTCAACAGAACTTGCTGATTTCCTTGGATTTTTATCACACCTCTGAATGTGATCTTTGTGATTGATTGTTTCTACAATCGCTTCTGTGATTGGTCACTTTAAAATATAAAGGTTTCAAAACTAGTAGTAAATATCAAAACTCTTTCGATAAAAGGATTTCAACTCTAATTTTAATAACAAAGCCCTTTTCTTAACCCGTTTTCCAATCTATTAGTATATACAAACCTTTACCTCACTCGGATGAGAAATCTAATTAAACGACTTAGTAAAACAAGTGGTATGAAACGCTTGCGTTTGCTTCGTCGGTTAATTCTTGGACTTGTTCGATTAAACCTCTTGTGACAATTTTCTAGTGGAGATTTACAGTTTGTTCGTAAATATTTAAGCTAAGCAAGTGGTTATGGGACATGAAGCTAAACTTTTATATTTACTAGCTTGGTGTAATTGACACTTCTCGTTGATCATGACGATCATTCTTATGATTTAGACTAGCAATTGTGCGATGTCTCTTGTTTGCGAGGTTAGACTAGACACCACTTGTGTGATTTCACTCACATACCTTTTTGATTTTTGGTTAGTCTAGACCTTATCTGTGTGATTTCGACTCACACATATGGGGTAGCTCCCCATGGTCTTCGGACCGTCATGTGATAGGCCTCTTTCCCTTTTTCTGTGATTTCTGGATTTCTTCTGTTGATTTCTGGAATTTATGTCATTGACTTGTTATGAGTACAAGTTTAGGGTATGATGCCCTCTTTGGATCTTTGAGAAGATTCTTGTGATATCGATTTATCTCTTATTGATTGATCTTCTGTTGATCATCATTTGCATACTTATAGTAGTATGTCAGTATGGATATTTTATGTTATGCCATATCTTTTATTTTATACCATGTCATCTGATATTTATAGCTAGACTGATCCATTTATTATTTTCTTAAATAATACTCGGGTCAGACCGAGATGTTACAGGTGCTTCTGCTTGACTTCTTCCAGGGATTTGCTACTCTGACTTTTGGCTAACTATTTAGATTAGCAGTTTTTGTTGTATACACTTGAGATATAGACTCATAGTTGTATTCTTTTGTATAGCACGTGTTGCTATTCTTTTGTATTATTGTGGATCTTTTGACCACTACTCTGATGTACACTTTCATGTGTTAGTTATATATTCATACCTTCTTCCGCCTTTGTGATATGGATGTCTGTGACTGATTTGCGTTATGCTTATTTCTATGTTTGTTTCCGAAGATTATTTATAGCCACCGTGTGATAAGCAATTACATGGATGGTCGCTCCTCAACAGCCTTATTCTCCGTGCTAGTTGACAGCACTACTCCGTAGTGTTCTTGGCTAGCGTGGGTATAGAGGTGGGGTGTCACAGCTTGGTATCAGAGCCAAACTTCGAAACAATGTAGAATAACTTAACAAGGATCATCGTCCTAGGTCTATCTTAGGAGTCATACCATAGGATTAATTCGAGTCTTCATACCGATTCATCCTATTTCTTTTATGATTCCTTGTTTTATCTATCAAGATTGCTTGATGTTCATTGGTGAATAACCTTCTTCCTTCTCTTCTTTCTTTCTTACAGGAAGAGAATGTCTAGACCAGGCCGTCCCAGAATTGGATCATCTGGTGTTGCTCCCCCGGATGGAGTTTTTATGACTGCTCAACAGCTTCTTGATTTAGTAACTAATGCTCAAGCAGCTGGAGCTAACCCAGAACCTACTCACCCAAAGTCGGGATTTGCACGCTTGTGCAGCGATTACACCAACTTGGGTGGGAAGCCCTTCAAAGGTTCGGAAAATATCATCGAGGTCCAGGCTTGGTTAAAATCATGCGATCGAATCTTTTCTCGCATGAACCTTATTGATCTTCACCGCGTTCAGGTGGCTTCCAACATGCTCCAGGAGAGAGCATTGGACTGGTATGAACTCCTTATTTCAGAAATTAATGAAGCGGATCTCACCTGGGAGCAATTTCAGGGACGCTTCGAGTTAAAGTTTGTACCAGAAGCTGGGAAAGTAACCTTGGCTCGACGTTTTATAGACCTTGTTCAAGGTCAATCCTCTGTGACTGATTACGTCGCAGCCTTCGAGTCACTTTCCAAATATGGGGTTGAATACATCAACACCCCATTGAAGAAGAACCAGAGGTTCGTTTATGGATTAAATAAGAATCTTAAGAAGCCATTACTCCTGAAACTAGAAGTCGCATTTGATCAACTCGTCGATATCGCTCTTCGTCTTGAAGAGGCTGATAGAGAGAGTGATGTTGAAGTGGAAGGCGCTAAACCAAACTTCAACAACAAGAAGAGGCCAAACAAATTCAAGGGTCCTTATCCCAACAAAAAGGGTAAGTAGGCAACCCCTGCGGCAAAGTCTCCTTCTCCTAGTGGTGCGAGTTGCTTCAATTGTGGGTCTGGGGATCATTATGCGAATAAGTGCTCTAAGCCCAAATCTTGTTGCTATTGTAAGAGCCCGGATCATTACATACATCAATGCCTCAAGCGTAAAGGCAAGAAGGAAGGAAAGTTGAATGTGGCTCAAGCCCCTGGCAACACATCTCGTGGCCAAGGTATTTCTCATTCCATTCTTGATGGTATTATTTTATTTCATGATCAACCTATTAGAGTTCTCTTTGATACGGGTGCATCCCATTCTTTTATATCAAAGGAACTGGTAGACACTCTTTCCTTAAGTGTTACTGCATTGATGACTTCTTTAAAAATTGCGAATCCTGTTGGTGGATCCGCAACTCTTGCCTTGCTTTGTAAAGATGTGGAGATTATTTTATGTGATTTTTCTTTCCTAGCCGATTTGCATGTCATGCGTTAGTTAGGCTTTGGAATAATTTTGGGAATGGATTGGCTTAACCGTTATCAAGCCCATATCCTATGTCCTGAGCGGACTATTCATCTCCAACATCCACTATCTGTTAAACAGATTTCTGTTAATCTTAAAGATTCAAAATCCTGTTTGGTGGCATCTTTATATTCTTTAAATCCTCGTGATGGCGATGATGATGATGAAGATGATATTATTTCTCGTATTCACGTTGTTCGTGAATTTTCCGACATATTCGAGCCCGTTTTAGGTTTACCACCTAAACGAGCAATTGAGTTCAGAATTAATCTTGTTTCTGGAGCTCAACCTATTACTCGTCCTCCTTATCGCATGTCCAATAAGGAAAATGAGGAGATACGTAAACAATTATCCGAATTGGAGACGAAGCAATTTATTCGCTCTAGTTCCTCACCTTGGGGAGCTTCGGCTATTTTCGTGAAGAAATCCGACGGTACGCTTAGGCTTTGCGTTGACTATCGCAAGCTTAACGATCTGACTATTAAAAATAAATATCCTTTACCTCGGATTGATGATCTATTCGATCAGCTTAGTGCTGCTAAGGTCTTTCCACAATTGGACTTGGCTACCGGTTTCCATCAGCTTCGCATCGCAGAGGATAGCATTCCTTTGACATCATTCCGTACTCGATATGGATCTTATGAATGGCTTGTTATGCCATTTGGGTTAACGAATTCTCCCGCTTATTTCGTTGACCTCATGAATCGAGTTTTCAAAGATTTCCTCGATCGGTTTGTTCTCATATTCATTGATGATATTCTTGTGTATTCAAAAACCGAGGAGGAACATGAAAAACATCTTCAGATTGTATTAGAAACTCTTAGGAGTACTCAATTAAAGGCGAAATTTTCTAAATGCCACTTTTGGCAATCTCGTGTGAAGTTTCTCGGTCATATTATTTCCGAATCTGGAATTTTCGTGGATCCTTCAAAGATTGAAGCGATTCAAGATTGGAAAAGACCTGAGAGTGTGACTGAAATCCGTAGCTTTCTCGGATTGGCAGGCTATTACCGTCGTTTTATTAAAGACTTTTCTAAGATTGTCGTGCCTCTTACTGGCTTGACTAAGAAGGGAGTTAAATACATTTGGTCGGACAAATGTGAAGCCTCTTTTCAGAAATTGAAAGAACTCCTTTCCGATGCTCCTATTCTTGTTATTCCCGTGGGGAATCAAGATTTTGTTGTTTATACTGATGCTAGTCACGTTGGTTTGGGTGCCGTTCTTATGCAAAAAGAACGTGTTATTGCTTATGCTTCTAGGCAATTAAAGCCGGCCGAGACTAGATATGCCACACATGATTTAGAACTCGCGGCTATTGTTTTCGCCCTTCGGATTTGGCGTCATTATCTATTGGGAGAGAAATTTATTCTTTATATGGATCATAAGTCTCTGAAATATTTATTTTCTCAAAAAGAACTTAATTTACGTCAACAGCGTTGGCTCGAGTTTCTTGCACCTTATGATCTTGATATTCTTTATACCCCCGGTAAGGGTAATCGTGTCTCCGATGCTCTTAGCCATAAACAACAAGCAGTTGTTTCTATGATGATATCCGAATAGAACGATCTCTAGATTTTATCCACTTGTGAGATTCGAGAGCGCGTATCCGATTTATGCTCATCGCTTGTTTTATGTAGCCTTGAGGCTCATCCTTCTCTTTTAGACCGCATTCTTGAAGCTCAAGAGCTAGATTCTGGATTGGCTCTTCTTGGCAAAAATGTTAAGGATAAAATTGATATTGAAGGTTTGAAAGACTTTGATATTGATTCTCATGGCGGCATTCGAAAATTTGGTAGACTTATCGTACCAAATATTGGAGATCTTCGTAAAGATATTTTAGAAGATTCCCATCGTTCTAAATTCACCATTCATCCCGGTAGTAGTAAAATGTACGCTGATATGAAGCGACTTTATTATTGGGAGGGAATGAAATCTGATATTGCTAACTTTGTTAAGTGTTGCATGACTTGCCAGCTTGTCAAGGCCGAACATCAAAGGCCTGGTGGGTTATTGCAACCTTTAGAAATTCCAATTTGGAAGTGGGATCAAATTTCCATGGACTTTATGGATGGCCTTCCCCGTTCTCGTTCGGGTCATGATAGCTTATGGGTGATTGTTGATAGACTTACTAAATCCGCCCATTTTATTCCGGTTCGGTCTAACCGAACCGTTCCCCTTTTGGCCAAACTATTTGTCAAGGAAATTGTAAAATTGCATGGAGTTCCTACTTCTATTGTTAGCGATCATGATCCATTGTTTACTAGTGGATTTTGGAAGAGTCTTCAAAAAGCTTTAGGAACGAAGCTTAATTTTAGCACCGCGTATCACCCCCAATCTGATGGACAAACCGAGCGTGTGAATCAAACTCTTGAAGACCTTCTTCGTGCTTGTGTGCTTGATTTTGGTGGAAGTTGGGAAGATCATATTTCACTTGTTGAATTTTCCTATAATAATAGCTTCCAATCTAGTATTGGTATGGCAGCTTTCGAGGCACTCTACGGAAGGCCATGCCGATCTCCTTCTTGTTGGCTTGAGGCCGGTGAGAAGCTGGTTTTAGGTCCAGACTTTATTCGAGATTCCACGGAAAAGATTGAACTTATTCGACATAGGATGAAAGAAGCCCAGAGTAGACAAAAACCCTATGCCGATAATCGAAGAAGGAAATTAGAATTTTCTGTTGGGGATCCTGTTTTTATTCGTGTTTCACCTATGAAGGGTGTTGTACGTTTCAGTCGATCGGGGAAGTTAGCGCCTCAATATATTGGGCCATTTCCTATCACTGAACGTATTGGTTCCATGGCTTATCGCCTTGCATTGCCGGCTTAGTTTTCTGCTATGCATGACGTATTTCACGTTTCTCAATTACGGAAATGCCTTCGGGATTCCGATTCTATTCTTGAGCCTGCTGTTATGGAAGAAATTGAAGTTTCGCCGAATTTAACTTATTAGCAGCATCCTATTCGAATTATAGCTTCGGAGGTTAAACGAATTCGAAATAAAGATGTTCCACTTGTGAAGGTTCAATGGTCCTCAAATCCTAAGGATTGCTCTTGGGAATCCAGAGAATTCATCGAGCGAACACATCCGGACTTGCTTACTCCTGCTCTTTGAGGTGAACTTCCTATTTCAAATTTCTTTTGTGTTAATATGCTTTTATGGTTGTTACTTGTTATTTCCATCTTATATATTGCGAGGACGCAATTTCTTTAAGGAGGGGAGTCTGTAACAAACCGCATATTTATCGATTTTATATTTAAATATTTTCTTTAAATATTTTGTCGTTAATCGGATATTGGTCCGAAAAGCTACTTTTTGCAAACGGTCAAATTAGGACTCGAGACCACTTCCATTGAGTTTGAAATGTCGTTTACAACCTTTTTAAGTATAAACATTGATAGGTTTGGAGTTAGTGGAATTTCACTAACTTTTCCCGCTTTGGACTTTGGGTTAGTTTAGCCTATTAAGCCCAAGTTCCAACCCCCTTCTCCTCACTCTTCATAAATTTCCTAACTAACTCAAGCTTTGGCATTAATAGTGAAGATAATGGAAAATTAAAACTCTAAGCACAAATTCAATTGCAAATCCAACATTCAACTCCAAATTCAAGTAGAAGATATTGGATTCAATCTTTGGATTGCTTCTCCTTGCTTTCAAGCTTCATCTTCATAAATTTTAGTGCAAAGGTGAGATTTTTATCTCACAAATCTAGTCTATAACTATATTGGACTGTTGGGAATGATTCCCTATCACTTTTGCATGCACATTTGCCTTTGGTTTGGATTGGATTGGCGAAAAACTCCAATTTTTAGCATTTTTGGAAATTTCCTGCTCTTAGCTCGTTCTGGCCACTTGACTCGTTCGGTGATAGGTCGCTGGGTCGTAGGTCGTAGGGCTTTAGGTCATTCTGGAAATATTGGCACTTCGGAACTAGGTCGCTTGCGAGTTAAGCCTTAAGCCGTAGGTCGCTCACGAGTTAAGCATTAAGTCGTAGGTCGCTCGCGAGTTAAGCCTTAAGCCGTAGGTCGCTCGTGAGTTAAGCCTTAAGCTGTAGGTCGCTCACGAGTTAAGCCTTAAGCAGTAGGACGTTCGCGAATTAAGGCTTAGGTCGTGAACCCTGTTAGATCATTAGGCCTATAACCCGTTAAGTCGCGAATACCTTAGGTCGTGAACCCTGTTAGGTCGTTAGGCCTATAACCCGTTAAGTCGCAAATACCTTAGGTCGTTAGACCCTTGAGTCGTTAGGTCGTTTCGCCTCTTAAACCGATAGGTCGCATGACCTTTATACTTTTAGGTCGTTAGACCCTTGAGTAGTTAGGTCGTTAGACCCTTGAGTCGTTAGGTCGTTAGACCCTTGAGTCGTTAGGTCGTATGACCTTATAACCCTATAGGTCATTGGACCTTTAACTCGTAGGTCGTTGGACCTTATCCCGATAGTTCGCTTGACCCCTTAGACCCTTAGGTCGTTAGACCTCATTTTGTCTTCACTAGGTCATACCGTTTTGCACAGGGCGCTGACCCACACCCCGCCGGGGGCGCTGCCCCCTGGACCCCCGCGACCTGACCGGGCAGTCAAACCCCGTAGCGGTGGCGCTGCCCCCGCACCCCCACCTTGGGGGGTTGCCACCCCCTCCCCCCCCCCTCGAACCCCCCTCCGTAGGGGATCTTATATGAAAAAGATTCAACAGAACTTGCTGAGCTGATTTCCTTGGATTTTTATCACATCTCCGAATGTGATCTTTATGATTGATTGTTTCTACAATCGCTTCTGTGATTGGTCACTTTAAAATATAAAGGTTTCAAAACTAGTAGTAAATATCAAAACTCTTTCGATAAAAGGATTTCAACTCTATTTTTAATAACAAAGCTCTTTTCTTAACCCGTTTTCCAATCTATTAGTATATACAAACCTTTACCTCACTCGGATGAGAAATCTAATTAAACGGCTTAGTAAAACAAGTGGTATGAAACGCTTGCGTTTGCTTCGTCGGTTAATTCTTGGACTTGTTCGATTGAACCTCTCGTGACAATTTTCTAGTGGAGATTTACAGTTTGTTCGTAAATATTTAAGTTAAGCAAGTGGTTATGGGACATGAAGCTAAACTTTTATATTTACTAGCTTGGTGTAATTGACACTTCTCGTTGATCATGACGATCATTCTTATGATTTAGACTAGCAATTGTGCGATGTCTCTTGTTTGCGAGGTTAGACTAGACACCACTTGTGTGATTTCACTCACACATACCTTTTTGATTTTTGGTTAGTCTAGACCTCATCTGTGTGATTTCGACTCACACATATGGGGTAGCTCCCCATAGTCTTCGGACCGTCATGTGATAGGCCTCTTTCCCTTTTTCTGTGATTTCTAGATTTCTTCTGTTGATTTCTGGAATTTATGTCATTGACTTGTTATGAGTACAAGTTTAGGGTATGATGCCCTCTTTGGATCTTTGAGAAGATTTTTGTGATATCGATTTATCTCTTATTGATTGATCTTCTGTTGATCATCATTTGCATACTTATAGTAGTATGTCAGTATGGATATTTTATGTTATGCCATATCTTTTATTTTATACCATGTCATCTGATATTTATAGCTAGACTGATCCGTTTATTATTTTCTTAAATAATACTCGGGTCAGACCGAGATGTTACAGGTGCTTCTGCTTGACTTCTTCCCGGGATTTGCTACTCTTACTTTTGGCTAACTATTTAGATTAGCAGTTTTTGTTGTATACACTTGAGATATAGACTCATAGTTGTATTCTTTTGTATAGCACGTGTTGCTATTCTTTTGTATTATTGTGGATCTTTTGACCACTACTCTGATGTACACTTTCATGTGTTAGTTATATATTCATATCTTCTTCCGCCTTTGTGATATGGATGTCTGTGACTGATTTGCGTTATGCTTATTTCTGTGTTTGTTTCCGAAGATTATTTATAGCCACCGTGTGATAAGCAATTACATGGATGGTCGCTCCTCAACAGCCTTATTCTCCGTGCTAGTTGACAGCACTACTCCGTAGTGTTCTTGGCTAGCGTGGGTATAGAGGTGGGGCGTCACAGGTATATTTGGAATTGGTGTGTTATATTGTGCTAACGTCTGTGGATGCAGGGAAAACAGGTTGAAGGGATCCAACTGGATCCCTCAACATTTATTTAAATTATTAAACACCCACAGCTGTGATTGATTGATATTTTGTGATGAATTATATTAGAATATTGAATGTTATAGTCTGCTTGTATATTTCGGTACTTTGTTTTATCCAAATATATAGGATTGGACTTTGAAAGGAAATAAAAGAAGTGAACTCTTAAGAAATAATTATAAAGAATGTATATAACTTAAAGTGAATTGGATAAGAATATTAGTGGTTTCAAAATGCTAATTAATAAGATTCTGTATATGGAAAGGAATTTTTGTATAAACATAAAGTTAAATGAAGTTTGAAAAGTTCAATGATATTATTTAATAAAACAAATATTTATTTAATATTTAAGATTTAAATTATTGAAAGAAGGATAAGAAGAGATTGGGAAAATCTAAAATTGGTATATTTCAGTTAAAGGATTTAAAATCAAACGAAAAATAATAACAATAATAATAAATCCGTAACTAATGAATTTTTGAAATAAATTGATTAATTAAAGAAACTTCAAATACAACAAATTGGAAATCAATTTCAGGGAAATTGATTTAAGTGATTGAAGTTGGAATTTTCTCCGGATGGCCAAGTACATGCTTTTAAAAGGTAAAATTGCAAATATAAATTAAATGTTTTAAAGTTGTTTTAAAAGAAAGCAAGTTTTGTAAAATTTATTATTTCTAATATTTAAAGTCTAAAGTAAGTATTTCCTTTAATCTATTTTAGTAGTAATTATTAAGAAGTAACTTAGTATTTTGTTTTTTTAAAGTAGAAATCTAGTTTTATATTTTATTAAGTAACTTTATTTTCAAAGGTTTATATAGTATGTAATTTTTAGTAAATTCTTAAAGTAGTCTTAACTTGAATGTTTTAAAGTAAATACCAAAGTAAGTATTTTATTTTAATCTATTATCGTAATAATTAGTTACAGAATAGTTTGGTATTTTGTTTAAAGTATTATTATAAATTAAGTATTAAAGTAAATTTTTCTAAATTGAACGTTAAAATATATTTTACAATAAAGTTGCTTTTAAAATTATTTTAAAAATCTAAAGTTTGTGCTTGGTGATTTAGGTGGAAATGGAAATACTCGGAATCTGTTCTGAGAAAAGAAAGATAGTTTGAAAACTGTTTTCAAAAGGAATTTGAAAAGTGAGAATATATCTTGTAAAGATATCTTGAGATAAATAAATAATTTGGGAAAATATTTATTGGTTGATGGTTGTTTGTGAATATTAATTGATAGTTAAATCACCGACTATCAATCTTGGCCAAATACGTTGATCGTTTCAAAGAGACCGAGATCGAGATTTATTTCTCGAAAACCACTTTGACCCGATTTGTACGTTTCGTGAAAATGATTTTGGATTCGAAGATGGAGCAGTGAAGTGATCCTGAGGATATTTCCAAAATGGATGTAGTAGGAATAGTGCCTTCGGTTCCGTTCGAACCCGGGACGGACTTGTATGGATGAATGCTTGCGAAACATCGTCAGATGGACGATGGGCATTCTAAGGGATATGTTCTAAAAAGGTAACGCTTAGCCTCAAGCCTCATCAAATGGGAATGACTGAAAATCAGGGGTTATGCAGCAGGTCTAGGTGGGTAGCACCCAAGTAGGGTGAGGTCATTCCAGTCTAGATGTCCCTTTTTATTTCGGCTTAGTGGGCGGTTGCTGATCCCAACCGCGGGGTGATCTCACTCGGGATTATCCAGTAAGGGGTAGTCTCGGTCTTGTGTTGCAGGGGAGCGGGCGTACTCCTCGGTACGGTGATCTAGGCCCCGTACTGTGACAGGTGGTACCCCAGTGCCTAGTCATTAGTTGGAAATCCATTTTCCCTACGAACCTTGTACGAGTTTTGTTTGTATTACCCACTCTGTGGCTAGTAGATGGAATTTAATAGATGTAACAATTTCGGCTATTTTATAAGTATTTGTGTATAGAACCTGTTATAATATCAGAGGATTTCTATAAAAATTGTTTTAGCTATCGTAAGGTAAAAACCCGACATGTTTATTTGTGGCGTAGTCTTACAAGATGCTTTTATTTTCAAAGGATTTTTGAAACTTTAATAATCAATTGGGTGTGATTTTCTCACGCTTGTATTCCAGACTGACTCGGGTGTTATTTAGCTGTAATGCTCGGGTCAGACCGAGTATTATAGGATACAGGATATGATGCTGAGATGCTCAAGAGACGAGCTGGACGACGATGCGTACTCTCGTACTTATTTGTATACATACATATTCCGCTGTATTGTGTAGTTGTGTATCCATTTGTATGATATTGATGTTGAGCTGTGATTGATGTACTCTGATGATGTAATATATAAACAGAGATAATTGATTTTTGAGTAAAGATCATTTATTATCTATATATTTTATTCCGCTGCGATGGTTAGATTCTATTGTTGTTTTTTTCTATTTTCTTCTTCTACCTCTTCTTCTTTAACCCTAATGGTTCGTATTTCTGTACAACTTGAGTCGATTGTTGTTGAATAGTGTTGATTCAAGGGGTACGGATTTGCGGGCTGTTACACTTGGTATCAGAGCATAGGTTGGAGATAACCTTGGCTCTGGTGGGAACTACTCATTTCAAATAGAGATAGTAGTATTTTAGAATGAGTTTGAGTGTATTAATAAATATGAGCGCGTATTTGTTAGTGATTATAAATTATTTTAATATTGTGTTGAATGGATTATTGAGTGGCATATGAACCTTCGTCGACACAGTCTGCGCAACTGTATTGAAGGGGTTTCTAAACACTTGAATAGAACAATCGACACGGTATTGTTTTAAATATGGGTAAATGAAATAATTTTACCCAAAACATATTTTGATATAAAGAATAGTTTTTGAAAACTATTTAGCTAATATATGGGTGCTTAGATGTTAAAAATGAAAATATTAAACTATTATCATTGTTCAGTGGAAATTTAACTAGAAATTGAAATATAACTAAAATTTAGGGAAATAAATTCATTATAAAATAAAATTCATAAATATGAATTATAAATGTAATTTATGAATTGAAATACAATCAAATGGAAATTTGTATAAGCATAAATTGTACAAATGAATTATAGTTAAAATTTATTTAAGCAGGATTTGGAAATTCAAAATTTCAGAGATTTTGGGATGTTTATCGAAGTGTTTTGAAGATAAATGATAACATTATTGTTTAGAGGAATTCCTGAAAGGAAATTTGTTTTGAACGGATTTTGAAAGTGATATAGAATTGAAATCACTTGGGTTATTGGGAAATAATTCAGATGATGACGGCTGCATCATTAATATTCATTTTCGAATTTCTAAGTGACGGATTGCTGCCAAAAATTTATTTATTCAAGAAAACAAGTTGTTTTTGAAAATTTCAAAGGAAATTTGTTGGGAATAAAACCAGGATTGGTTTGACTTTTGAGAAATGTGATTTGAGATCTTGGAGATTTCAAAATAATTTGAAACCAAAGACGAGTATTTAAAAATCCTGATGAGATGGTTATAAGCTTATAAATTGAGATGATTTTTAAATCAGGAAGGGAATATAAGCTTTGAATGTTGGAATTTAAATTTAAAGAGAAAAGTTAAAAATGAAATTAACTTGGATGGGAAATAAAAATTTGACTGGATTGACATTAACTGGATAGGCTGAAAATAATATCCAGTTGTATTCGAATCAAGTTGAAATCGAATTGAGATTAAATAAATACAAGTTTAAAATAAAATTGAATTGGAATAAAAATTCAATTGAGTGTTGAATGGAATTAGACTCTTACCTGAATAAATGGAAAATAAGTTGGTTAAGGATTGGATTGAAGTAAATAAATCAGAATAACTTATAAAAGAATCAGAATTAAAAATACATGGAAATAAAAATATGCTTGGATTATAAATAAGCATAAGGCTTGAGTTAAAAAACAAGGGAAGAATATATTCAAGCTTAGAATGAATGGAATTGCGAAAATAATAAGTTATGACTTATAAGATTTGAAAGTGAAATAGAAAACCCAAAATAAATATTTTTTGATGAATTGGAAAATAAAATAAAAATCCAAACTTGGATTATAAAATAAATTTGAACCTAAGAAAAATTAAATGAAGAGATTTTGGGATTAAAATCAAGTTCTGGATTATAAGTTGGGGAAAGACTATTTAGATAATAAATTAGATAATGAAATATGTAATGAGAACCCAATGCAGTTAAATAAAAGCTGAACTGTGAGATAATAATGAAGATTGGAATTAAAACTCAAGTTTTAAATTTAATTCAATTTGAATTGTCAGAGAAGTTAATGAAATTGAATTGTGAGTTAATAAAATTGGATGGTAAAGTAAGGTGAATGGTGGGATCGGAACTTGAGCTATAAATAAAAATTCGACTTAAAGTGTTAACAAATTAAATATAATTGAAATGTATCGAATAAAAATGTAAATGGATGGAAATAGTAATAGTTTGAATTGCAAATAAAATCCAAATAAGTGGAAATAAATTGGAAATGGTCTTGATATAAATTGAATAAGCTGAATCTAAAAGTTAAAATGTATAATAACTGATCAAATAAATTTGTAGTTTGAAATGGGATCGGATTAAAATAGAATCAAGTTAAATTGAAAAGAGAAATTTATTTGCAAAATGAAATGAGCTTAAGTATAGAAAAAGATTTAAATAGATTGAAATGAATTGAGTAAATTAACTCAAATTGAGAATAATTAGAAGCTCGACTACGAGTAAAATTGGAAGACCATTAAATTAAAGCTTAGTTGAATTAATTCGGGAATGGTTAGAAATGAGTAAGCTTGGAATGGGTCGAGCTAAATAAATGGTCGTGAATGAATTAAAATAAAAAGGAAATTTAATTGGTAAGGTAGATGAACCACCCTTGTTAATGGCTTTGAATGAACTAGTTTGGTTAATAGAATAAAATGCAAGTGAATGGATTCAACTTTAAATGCAATGAAAATGAGAATGTACGGATTGTGAATAAATTCGAAATGGAATAGAATTAAGGGTAAGTTGAGTCGGAGTCAATTTAAATTGATTATAAAACTCAAGTGCTTATTTATTCACATAGATCTTGTCAAATTTGCATAGAATAAATTGTCATTTGATGTAAATGGAAGTACTTATGATGCTATGAATTGATAGGGGTAAAATAAATTGATTTTGAGATCAATTGAATTAAATATGAGTTCGTTTTGCTTAAAAATAAATTAATGTAAGCTTGTGAGTTGTTAACCATTCGGATTAAGTGAAACGATATGTGATTGGTTATAAGAAAATAAAAATTAATGTTGGAATATTCAAATTGCTTATAAAAAAGTGTTAATGTGCATTGCTGTTAGAATTTATGTGTTTAATTATTGCAAGTAAGTGATATGTTGTTAAACTTCATATAATTGGCACTTACAAGTTTAAATTGAGTATGTACAGGTACCTGGAAGCCGTGTGGCTAGATATGGTTGTGCTAACTGCTAAATAGATAAGCTGTTTGCTTAAAAATGCTAAATAAGGTACGCCTACGCAATAAAAATAGGAAATATGAGCTGTTTTGATTTTTTCCGACCGGGTGGGTCGATGTATATATATATTTATCTCTTTTGTCAAATTGCAAAACCTCCTCCGTACAAAGGAGACTCTGCCAAAAAATTTCAGAAATTTTGGGAGTTAGAAAATTTTAGGGAAATTTTGTTAACAACAAAACGATTTCAAACTGGTAATTGAAATAAAGTAATAAATGAGACTAATTTAAAGTAAAGATACGAAGAAGTTATAAATGGAAAATAAAATTTAAATATTCATAGTTAGAGATAAATTAAATTCATATGAAAATGAAAGAATCAATTCGAATAGAAATAGTTATAAACTAAAGTGATAAGGTGAAAATAAATTAAGAAGCATATATAATGCTTATACTAACTTAAGAAGAAATGGTGAATTCTTAAATGGAAGATTGATACTACGAATATAATCTAAGATAATATTGGAACGAATAGATATTGACATTTTGTAAGAAAGTCGACAAAATGTTTTTGAAAGTTGTGATTGGATATTAGCGCTAAGCAGGATATGCAGGTAATATAAAGGGAAAAGTGAATTGATTTTTGATTTCAGAAGATAAATATGAATTGCCCGACAAAAGGTATGTATTTAAATTTGGTGTAAAATTTGATTGGGATTTCGATTGAGCCACTAGGATTTTTGTTTTCTTTTTGGATTTGGGAGGCCGTAGAGCCATTTTGTAGTTGTACCGAGCTAGCCGCGCAAAGGAGATGCTGGCAAAAATTTTTGGAAATTTAGGGAGTTAGGAAAATTTTGAGAAAATTTGGTTTTAAATTGAAACTTGAATGGTTAAACAAATAGTATAGTTTGAAAACTATGGAAAAGCTCGGAAAGTTAATAAGAATAATAATAGATCTTTTAATAGTTGGTTAGATGTTGAATTGTTTGGTTTTGGGGATAAGTAAACGGGTATTGGACCATTCTTCCTAATTAGTAATTTCGGGGACGAAATTCTTTTAAGGGGGGAGAAATGTGACGACCCGGGATTTTCACGCATTTAAAATCGGAATATTTAATTGATTTTAATATTCAATAGAGTAATTTTAACTTGAATTACGAATATCACAATTTATTTGATAATTGAATGATTAAAGTAAATAAGTGAAGTTGAGTAAAATGCTGAATTTGAAATGTTAAGCCTGTTGGAAATAATTTAAAGGTTTATAAAATTTATATTGATAACATTGAGGATAATGGAAGTTGTAAAATTAAATTTAACAGTGGTTTGTTCAGTTTTAAAATTTTATAGTTGAAATTGAATTTAAAAAAATAGCCTTCTGAGGCACAGTCTCGGAATTCGACGAAACTAGTTCCATTGGATCCGTAATATTGTATTATTATCGGATTTCAAATTTCGGAGCGATTGGAGTTGTTGTGTGAGCGTACGACATATAAACGCACTGAATTTTTATCGGAAACTCAATATAATATACATTGTTGACTAGTCAAATCTTGTCACATCAGTTTTATTTTCAATCACTATAGCTAGATATTTTCTTCACGCAAAGCTTTCTTTATACGCCACTCTATCTTCCTCTTATATCTTCCCCTAAATTGAAATCCCTCAGTGTGGAAAAAAAATGCCGAGCCTTTCAGAATCGAATTCGTATCTTAAAAAAAAAAAATTGGTCGACACCCAGTCAAATTCCTCTCTTCATAATTCGAGCAAGAACCCTTCATTCCAGTCGAATCTCCTCAGCAACCAAATGAAAATCACATTTTTCATTTTTCTCTGCATCCTCTAAATTGAAATCAACGAATCGAATTCAAAAGAAATTCTCGTTCTAGTTCTTTATCGATCGAAATAATTTTTTCTAACGAAATCGCTTTCGGTTGAAAATCAAAATGACCGATTCTAAAAATCAATCGTGTTCTTCCCTACAGTCGATTCTCAAAATCGAGCTATGGGACATCAAAGTGATCGACTTTAGCAAGCAATGGAGGCGACTTCGTTTGGGTTAGGGTGAATTGTAGGCAGTTAGGGTTCGCGATCACCTAGGGTTTCGAGATTTGGGTTTCACGGTTCAGAGGCGTGTGCGGTTACGTATGCGTTCGCGAGTGGGTTCGTGATGGCAGCGTGAGTTGTGGCAAGGCCGAGGTAGCTCGAAGTCGCGTTCTGATCTTGATTTTTTTGGGATGATGGGTTCTTCGGCAGTAAGGTAATCTGTTGCTTTTATTTATTCTATATATGAATATAAAAAAAAGAAAAAAAAGAAGATTAGTTTAAATCAAATTATTAATTTGGGTTGAATAAATGAATGGAGATTAACTGTTTGATTTATCCAAATAAAAATAAATAGACAATAAAATTTTATATACCTACATGCAGTCTATAAAATTTTATATGTAGGCAGTTTCGAAGTGTAAATCTACCAGTTTATGTTAATAACATTTATTAGTGATTAATGTTAATAAACTGATTTAATTTATTTTAGTTACAAAAAATAATTTATTTAAGGCGAATTTGTTAATTTAAATTTATTAAACGTAAATATATTTTTGGTTAACCAAGGATATTAATAAACGGATGAGATAGTTATAAGCTTATAAATTGAGATGATTATTTGGGGAAATTATTTATTGGTTGATGGTTGTTTGTGAATATTAATTGATAGTTAAATCACCGACTATCAATCTTGGCCAAATACGTTGATCGTTTCAAAGAGACCGAGATCGAGATTTATTTCTCGAAAACCACTTTGACCCGATTTCTACATTTCGTGAAAACGATTTTGGATTCGAAGATGGAGAAGTGAAGTGATCCTGAGGATATTTCCAAAATGGATGTAGTAGGAATAGTGCCTTCGGTTCCGTTCGAACCCGGGACGGACTTGTATGGATGAATGCTTGCGAAACATCGTCAGATGGACGATGGGCATTCTAAGGGATATGTTCTAAAAAGGTAACGCTTAGCCTCAAGCCTCATCAAATGGGAATGACTGAAAATCAGGGGTCATGCAGCAAGTCTAGGTTGGTAGCACCCAAGCAGGGTGAGGTCATTCCAGTCTAGATGTCCCTTTTTATTTCGGCTTAGTGGGCGGTTGCTGATCCCAACCGCGGGGTGATCTCACTCGGGATTATCCAGTAAGGGGTAGTCTCGGTCTTGTGTTGCAGGGGAGCGGGCGTACTCCTCGGTACGGTGATCTAGGCCCCGTACTGTGACAGGTGGTACCCCAGTGCCTAGTCATTAGTTGGAAATCCATTTTCCCTACGAACCTTGTACGAGTTTTGTTTGTATTACCCACTCTATGGCTAGTAGCTGGAATTTAATAGATGTAACAATTTCGGCTATTTTATAAGTATTTGTGTATAGGCCCTATTATAATATCAGAGGATTTCTATAAAAATTATTTTAGCAATCGTAAGGGAAAAACCCGACATGTTTATTTGTGGCGTGGTCTTACGAGATGCTTTTGTTTTCAAAGGATTTTCGAAACTTTAATAATCAATTGGGTGTGATTTTCTCATGTTGGTATTCTAGACTGACTCGGGTGTTATTTAACTGTAATGCTCGGGTCTGACCGAGTAATATAGGAAACGGGATATGATGCTGAGAAGCTCAAGAGACGAGCTGGACGACGATGCGTACTCTCGTACTTGTTTATATATATATATATATATATATATATATATATATATATATATATATATATTCCGTTGTATTGAGTAGTTGTGTATCCATTTGTATGATATTGATGTTGAGCTGTGATGGATGTACTCTGATGATGTAATATATAAACAGAGATATTTGATTTTTGAGTAAAGATCATTTATTATCTATTATATTTTATTCCGCTGCGATGGTTAGATTCTATTGTTGTTTTTTTCTATTTTCTTCTTCTACCTCTTCTTCTTTAACCCTAATGGTTCGTATTTTTGTATAACTTGAGTTGATTGTTGTTGAATAGTGTTGATTCAAGGGGTACGGATTTGCGGGTTGTTACACTTGGTATCAGAGCTTAGGTTGGAGATAACCTTGGCTCTGGTGGGAACTACTCATTTCAAATACAGACCGTAGTACTCTAGAATGAGTTTGAGCGTATTAATAAATATGAGCGCGTATTTGTTAGTGATTATAAATTATTTTAATATTGTGTTGATTGGATTATTGAGTGGCATATGAACCTTCGTCGACACAGTCTGCGCAACTGTATTGAAGGGGTTTCTAAACACTTGAATAGAACAATCAACACGGTATTGTTTTAAATATGGGTAAATGAAATAATTTTACCCAAAAACATATTTTGATATAAAGAATAGTTTTTTAAAACTATTTAGCTAATATATGGGTGCTTGGATGTTAGAAATGATAATATTAAAGTATTATCATTGTTAAGTGGAAATTTAACTAGAAATTGAAATATAACTAAAATTTAGGGAAATAAATTCATTATAAAATAAAATTCATAAATATGAATTATAAACGTAATTTATGAATTGAAATACAATCAAATGGAAATTTGTATAAGCATAAATTGTAAAAATGAATTATAGTTAAAATTTATTTAAGCAGGATTTGGAAATTCAAAATTTCAGAGATTTTGGGAATGTTTATGAAGTGTTTTGAAGATAAATGATAACATTATTGTTTAGAGGAATTCCTGAAAGGAAATTTGTTTTAAACGGATTTTGAAAGTGATATAGCATTGAAATCACTTGGGTTATTGGGAAATAATTCTGATGATGACGGCCGCATCATCGGTATTCATTTTCGAATTTCTAAGTGACGGATTGCTGCCAAAAATTTATTTATTCAGAAAAACTAGTTGTTGAAAATTTCAAAGGAAATTTGTTGGGAATAAAACTAGGATTGGTTTGACTTTTGAGAAATATGATTTGAGATGTTGGAGATTTCAAAATAATTTGAAACCAAAGACGAGTATTTAAAAATCCTGATGAGATAGTTATAAGCTTATAAATTGAGATGATTTTTAAATCAGGAAGGGAATATAAGCTTTGAATGTTGGAATTTAAATTTAAAGAGAAAAGTTAATAATGAAATTAACTTGTTGGGAAATAAAAATTTGACTGGATTGACATTAACTGGATAGGCTGAAAATAATATCCAGTTGTATTCGAATCAAGTTGAAATCGAATTGAGATTAAATAAATCCGAGTTTAAAATAAAACTGAATTGGAATAAAAATTCAATTGAGTGTTGAATGGAATTAGATTCTTACCAGAATAAATGGAAAATAAATTGGTTAAGAATTGGATTGAAGTAAATAAATTAGAATAACTTATAAAAGAATCAGAATTAAAAATACACGGAAATAAAAATATGCTTGGATTATAAATAAGCATAAGGCTTGAGTTAAAAACAAGGGAAGAATATATTCAAGCCTAGAATGAATGGAATTGCGAAAATAATAAGTTGTGACTTATATGATTTGAAAGTGAAATAGAAAACCCAAAACAAATATTTTTTGATGAATTAGAAAATGAAATAAAAATCCAAACTTGGATTATAAAATAAATTTGAACCTAAGAAAAATTAAATGAAGAGATTTTGGGATTAAAATCAAGTTCTGGATTATAAGTTGGGGAAAGACTATTTAGATAATAAATTAGATAATGAAATATGTAATGAGAACCCAATGCAGTTAAATAAAAGCTGAACTGTGTGATAATAATGAAGATTGGAACTAAAACTCAAGTTCTAAATTTAATTCAATTTGAATTGCCAGAGAAGTTAATGAAATTGAATTGTGAGTTAATAAAATTGGATGGTAAAGTAAGGTGAATGGTGGGATCGGAACTTGAGTTATTAATAAAAATTCGACTTAAAGTGTTAATAAATTAAATATAATTGAAATGATCGAATAAAAATGTAAATGGATGGAAATAGTAATAGTTTGAATTGCAAATAAAATCCAAATAAATGGAAATAAATTGGAAATGGTCTTGATATAAATTAAATAAGCTGAATCTAAAAGTTAAAATGTATAATAACTGATCAAATAAATTTGTAGTTTGAAATGGGATTGGATTAAAATAGAATCAAGTTAAATAGAAAAGAGAAATTTATTTGCAAAATGAAATGAGCTTAAGTATAGAAAAAGATTTAAACAGATTGAAGTAAATTGAGTAAATTAACTCAAACTGAGAAAAATTAGAAGCTCGATTACGAGTAAAATTGGAAGAGTGTTAAATTAAAGCTTAGTTAAATTAATTCGAGAATGGTTAGAAATGAGTAAGCTTGGAATGGGTCGAGCTAAATAAATGGCCCTGAATGAATTAAAATAAAAAGAAAATTTAATTGGTAAGGAAGATGAACCAACCATGTTAATGGCTTTGAATGAACTAGTTTGGTTAATAAAATAAAATGTAAGTGAATGGATTCAACTTTAAATGCAATGAAAATGAGAATAAACGGATTGTGAATAAATTCGAAATGGAATAGAATTAAGGGTAAGTTGTGTCGGAGTCAATTTAAATTGATTATAAAACTCAAGTGTTTATTTATTCACATAGATCTTGTCAAATTTGCATAGAATAAATTGTCATTTGATGTAAATGGAAGTACTTATGATGCTATGAATTGATAGGGGTAAAATAAATTGATTTTGAGATCAATTGAATTAAATATGAGTTCGTTTTGCTTAAAAATAAATTAATGTAAGCTTGTGAGTTGTTAACCATTCGGATTAAGTGAAACGATATGTGATTGGTTATAAGCAAATAAAAATTAATGTTGGAATATTTAAATTGCTTATAAAAAAGTGTTAATGTGCATTGCTGTTAGAATTTATGTGTTTAACTATTGCAAGTAAGTGATATGTTGTTAAACTTCATATATTTGGCACTTACATGTTTAAATTGAGTAAGTACAGGTACCTGGAAGCCGTGTGGCTGGATATGGTTGTGCTAACTGCTAAATAAATAAGCTGTTTTCTTAAAATGCTGAATAAGGTACGCCTACGCAATAAAAATAGGAAATATGAACTGTTTTTGATTTTTTCCGACCGGGTGGGTCGATGTATATATATTTATCTCTTTTGTCAAATTGCAAAACCTCCTCCGTACAAAGGAGACTCTGCCAAAAAATTTCAGAAATTTTGGGAGTTAGAAAATTTTTGGGAAATTTTGTTAACAACAAAACGATTTCAAACTGGGAATTGAAATAAAGTAATAAATGAGACTAATTTAATGTAAAGACAAGAAGAAGTTATAAATGGAAAATAAAATTTAGATATTCAGAGTTAGAGATAAATTAAATTCATATGAAAACAAAAGAATCAATTTGAATAGAAATAGTTATAAACTAAAGTGATAAGGTGAAATAAATTAAGAAGCATATATAATGCTTGTACTAACTTAAGAAGGAATGGTGAATTCTTAAATGGAAGATTGATACTACGAATATAATCTAAGATAATATTGGAATGAATAGATATTGACATTTTGTAAGAAAGTCGACAAAATGTTTTTGAAAGTTGTGATTGGATATTAGCGCTAAGCAGGATATGTAGGTAATATAAAGGGAAAAGAGAATTGATTTTTGATTTCAAAAGATAAATATGAATTGCCCGACAAAAGGTATGTATTTAAATTTGGTGTGAAATTGGATTGGGATTTGGATTGAGCCACTTGGCCTTTTGTTTTCTTTTTGGATTTGGGAGGCCGTAGAGCCATTTTGTAGTTTTACCGAGCTAGTCGCGCAAAGGAGATGCTGGCAAAAAATTTTGGAAATTGAGGGAGTTAGAAAATTTTTGAGAAAATTTGGTTTTAAATTGAAACTTGAATGGTTAAACAAATAGTATAGTTTGAAAACTACGGAAAAGCTCGGAAAGTTAATAAGAATAATAATAGATCTTTTAATAGTTGGTTAGATGTTGAATTGTTTGGTTTTGGGGATAAGTAAACGGGTATTGGACCATTCTTCCTAATTAGTAATTTCGGGGACGAAATTCTTTTAAGGGGGGAGGAATGTGATGACCTGGGATTTTCACCCATTTAAAATCGGAATATTTAATTGATTTTAATATTCAATAGAGTAATTTTAACTTGAATTACAAATATCACAATTTATTTGATAATTGAATGATTAAAGTAAATAAGTGAAGTTGAGTAAAATGCTGAATTTGAAATGTTAAGCCTGTTGGAAATAATTTGAAGGTTTATAAAATTTATATTGATAACATTGAGGATAATATAAGTTGTAAAATTGAATTTAACAGTGGTTTGTTCAGTTTTAAAATTTTATAGTTTAAATTGAATTTAAAAAAATAGCCTTCCGAGGCATAGTCTCGGAATTCGACGAAACCAGTTCCATTGGATCCGTATTATTGTGTTATTATCGGATTTCAAATTTCGGAGCGATTGGAGTTGTTGTGTGAGCGTACGACATATAAACGCACTGAATTTTTATCGGAAACTCAATATAATATACATTGTTGACTAGTCAAATCTTGTCACATCAATTTTATTTTCAACCACTATAGCTAGATATTTTCTTCACGCAAAGCTTTCTTTATACGCCATTCTATCTTCCTCTTATATCTTCCCCTAAATTGAAATCCCTCGGTGTGGAAAAAAAATGCCGAGCCTTTCAGAATCGAATTCGCACCTAAAAAAAAATTAATTTGGCCGACACCCAGTCAAATTCCTCTCTTCATAATTCGAGCAAGAACCCTTCATTCCAGTCGAATCTCCTCAGCAACCAAATGAAAATCACGTTTTTCATTTTTCTCTGCATCCTCTAAATTGAAATCAACGAATCGAATTCAAAAGAAATTCTCGTTCTAGTTCTTTATCGATCGAAATAATTTTTCCTAACGAAATCGCTTTCGGTTGAAAATCAAAATGACCGATTCTAAAAATCAATCGTGTTCTTCCCTACATTCAATTCTCAAAATTGAGCTATGGGACATCAAATTGATCGACTTCAGCAAGCAATGGAGGGGACTTCGTTTGTGTTAGGGTGAATTGTAGGCAGTTAGGGTTCGCGATCACCTAGGGTTTCGAGATTTGGGTTTCACGGTTCAGAGGTGTGTGCGGTTACGTATGCATTCGCGAGTGGGTTCGTGATGGCAGCGTGAATTGTGGCAAGACCGAGGTAGCTCGGAGTCGCGTTCTGATCTTGATTTTTTTGGGATGATGGGTTCTTCGGCAGTAAGGTAATCTGTTGCTTTTATTTATTGTATATATGAATATAAAAAAAAGAAAAAAAAAAGAAGATTAGTTTAAATCAAATTATTAATTTTAGTTGAATAAATGAATGGAGATTAATTGTTTGATTTATCCAAATAAAAATAAATAGACAATAAAATTTTATATACCTACATGCAGTCTATAAAATTTTATATGCAGGCAATTTAGAAGTGTAAATCTACCAGTTTATGTTAATAACGTTTATTAGTGATTAATGTTAATAAACTGATTTAATTTGTTTTAGTTACAAAAAATTAATTTATTTAAGGCGAATTTGTTAATTTAAATTTATTAAACGTTAATAGATTTTTGGTTAACCAAGGATATTAATAAACAGATGAGATAGTTATAAGCTTATAAATTGAGATGATTATTTGGGAAAATTATTTATCGGTTGATGGTTGTTTGTGAATATTAATTGATAGTTAAATCACCAACTATCAATCCTGGCCAAATGCGTTGATCGTTTCGAAGAGACCGAGATCAAGATTTATTTCTCGAAAACCACTTCGACCCGATTTGTACATTTAGTGAAAACAATTTTGGATTCGAAGATGGAGCAGTGAAGTGCAAGGGGTAGTCACTACTAATCCTGAGGATATTTCCAAAATGGATGTAGTAGGAATAGTACCTTCGGCTCCGTTCGAACCCGGGACGGACTTGTATGGATGAATGCTTGCGAAACATCGTCAGGTGGGCGATGGGCATTCTAAGGGATATGTTCTACAAAGGTAACGCTTAGCCTCAAGCCTCATCAAATGGGAATGACTGAAAATCAGGGGTTATGCGGCAAGGCTAGGTGTGTAGCACCCAAGCAGGGCGAGGTCATTCCAGTCTAGGTGTCCCTTTTTATTTCGGCTTAGTGGGCGGTTGCCGATCCCAACCGCGGGGTGATCTCACTCGGTATTATCCAGTAAGGGGTAGTCCCGGTCTTGTGTTGCAGGGGAGCGGGCGTACTCCTCGGTACGGTGATCTAGGCCCCGTACTGTGACAGGTGGTACCCCAGTGCCTAGACATTTGTTCGAAATCCATTTTCCCTACGAACCTTGTACGAGTTTTGTTTGTATTACCCACTCTGTGGCTAGTAGCTGGAATTTAATAGATGTAACAATTTCGGCTATTTTATAAGTATTTGTGTATAGACCCTATTATAATATCAGAGGATTTCTATAAAAATTGTTTTAGCTATCGTAAGGTAAAAACCCGACATGTTTATTTGTGGCGTGGTCTTACGAGATGCTTTTGTTTTCAAAGGATTTTCGAAACTTTAATAATCAATTGGGTGTGATTTTCTCACGCTGGTATTCCAGACTGACTCGGGTGTTATTTAACTGTAATGCTCGGGTCAGACCAAGTATTATAGGATGCAGGATATGATGCTGAGAAGCTCAAGAGACGAGCTGGACGACGATGCGTACTCTCGTACTTGTTTATATATATATATATATATATATATATATATATATATATATATATATATATTCCGTTGTATTGAGTAGTTTTTTATCCATTGGTATGATATTGATGTTGAGCTATGGTTGATGTACTCTGATGATGTAATATATAAACAGAGATATTTGATTTTGGAGTAAAGATCATTTATTATCTATTATATTTTATTCCGCTGCGATGATTAGATTTTGTTGTTGTTTTTTTCTATTTTCTTCTTCTACCTCTTCTTCTTTAACCCTAATGGTTCGTGTTTCTATACAACTTGAGTTGATTGTTGTTGAATAGTGTTGATTCAAGGGGTACGGATTTGCGGGCTGTTACACTTGGTATTAGAGCCAGGTTTGTGACTATGTATTTGCGGGCTGTTACACTTGGTATAAAGAATATGGGATTTAAATTTAATAATTAGAAGTTGAGTAAATTGTTGAATCTAGAATTTTATGCCTGTTACTAATAATCTGAAGGCTTGTAAAATTTATATTGATAGTACAGAGCATAATAGAAGTTGTAAAATTGAATTTAACAGTTGTTTGTTCAGTTTTAAAATTTTATAGTTTAAATTGAATTTAAAAATAGCCTTCCGAGGCACAGTCTCAGAATTCGACGAAACCAGTTCCATTGGGTCCGTAATATTGAATTATTATCATATTTCAAATTTCGTTTTGATCGGAGTTAGTGTGTGAGTGTACGATATATAAACACGCTGAAAATTTAATTGATAATAATTTAATTAGTCAAGCTTCTTGTATACGCCATCTCATATTCGTTTTAACACGCTACCCTTATCTTCCATCATACACTTCTCGTCCCTTCTAAAAACTGCTAGTTCCTTCCTCGTTTATTCAATTCAATTTCAGGCATTATCAAACAAAAAATATATATATAAAAATGGTTGAGCTTCCTCTCAAGATTCTTTCAGAAATCGAGCCATACTCTTTTCCTCTCTTTCATTCGTGAAAACACTTCGATAAACATTCCCAAAATCTCTGAAATTTGAATTTCCAAATCCTGCTTAAATAAATTTTAACTATAATTCATTTGTACAATTTATGCTTATACAAATTTCCATTTGATTGTATTTCAATTCATAAATTACATTTATAATTCATATTCATGAATTTTATTTTATAATGAATTTATTTCCTTAAATTTTAGTTATATTTCAATTTCTAGTTAAATTTCCACTTAACAATGATAATACTGTAATATTATCATTTATAACATCCAAGCACTCATATATTAGCTAAATAGTTTTCAAAAACTATTCTTTATACCAAAATATGTTTTTGGGTAAAATTATTTCATTTACCCATATTTAAAACAATATCGGGATGATTGTTCTATTCAAGTGTGTAGAAACCCCTTCAATACAGTTGCGCAGACTGTGTCGACGAAGGTTCATATGCCACTCAATAATCCAATCAACAAAATAATTTATAATCACTAACAAATACACACTCGTATTTATTAATACGCTCAAACTCACTCTAGAGTACTACGGTCTCTATTTGAAATGAGTAGTTCCCACCAGAGCCAGGGTTATCTCCAACCTTAGCTCAGATACCAAGTGTATAGTAAATATTTGAAAATAGACAATAAAATTCTGTATATGGAAAGGAATTTTTGAATAAACAGAAAGTTAATGAAGTTTGAAAATTTCAATGATATTATTTAATAAAACGAACATTTATTTAATATTTAAGATTTAAATTATTGAAAGAAGGATAAGAAGAGATTGGGAAAATCTGAAATTGGTATATTTCAGTTAAAGGATTTTAAATCAAACGGAAAATAAGAACAATAATAATAAGTCCGTAACTAATGAATTGTTGAAATAAATTGAGTAATTAAAGAAACTTCAAATAAAATATATTGGAAATCAATTTTAGGGAAATTGATTTAAGTGATTGAAGTTGGAATTTTCTCTGGATAGCCAAGTACATGCTTTTAAAAGGTAAAATTGCAAATATAAATTAAATGTTTTAAATTTGTTTTTAAAGAAAGCAAGTTTTGTAAAATTTATTATTTCTAATATTTAAAGTCTAAAGTAAGTATTTCCTTTAATCTATTTTAGCAGTAACTATTAAGAAGTAACTTAGTATTTTGTTTTTTTTTTTAAAGTAGAAATCTAGTTTTATATTTTATTAAGTAACTTTATTTTCAAATGTTTATATAGCATGTAATTTTTAGTAAATTCTTAAAGTAGTCTTAGCTTGAATGTTTTAAAGTAAATACCAAAGTAAGTATTTTATTTTAATCTATTATCATAATAATTAGTTACAGAATGGTTTGGTATTTTGTTTAAAGTATTATTATAAATTAAGTATTAAAGTAAATTTTTATCAATTGAATGTTAAAATATATTTTACAATAAAGTTGCATTTAAAATTATTTTAAAATCTAAAGTTTTGTGCTTGGTGATTCAGGTGGAAATGGAAACACTCGGAATCTATTTTGCGAAAAGAAAGATAGTTTGAAAACTGTTTTCAAAAGGAATTTGAAAAGTGAGAATATATCTTGTAAAGATATTTTGAGATAAATAAATAATTTGGGGAAATTATTTGTTGGTTGATGGTTGTTTGTGAATATTAATTGATAGTTAAATCATCGACTATCAATATTGGCCAAATACGTTGATCGTTTCGAAGAGACCGGGATCGAGATTTATTTCTCGAAAACTACTTCGACCCGATTTGTACGTTTCGTGAAAATGATTTTGGATTCGAAGATGGAGCAGTGAAGTGTAAGGGCTAGTCGCTGCTAATCCTGAGGATATTTCCAAAATGGATGTAGTAGAAATAGTGCCTTCGGTTCCGTTCGAACCCGGGACGGACTTGTATGGATGAATGCTTGCGAAACATCATCAGGTGGACGATGGACATTCTAAGTGATATGTTCCAAAAAGGTAACGCTTAGCCTCAAGCCTCATCGAATGGGAATGACTGAAAATCAGGGGTTATGCAGCAAGGCTAGGTGGGTAGCACCCAAGCAGGGTGAGGTCATTCCAGTCTAGATGTCCCTTTTTATTTTGGCTTAGTGGGCGGTTGCTGATCCCAACCGCGGGGTGATCTCACTCGGGATTATCCAGTAAGGGGTAGTCTCGGTCTTGTGTTGCAGGGGAGCGGGCGTACTCCTCGGTACGGTGATCTAGGCCCCGTACTGTGACAGGTGCTACCCCAGTGCCTAGTCATTAGTTGGAAATCCATTTTCCCTACGAACCTTGTACGAGTTTTGTTTGTATTACCCACTCTGTGGCTAGTAGCTGGAATTTAATAGATGTAACAATTTCGGCTATTTTATAAGTATTTGTGTATAGACCCTATTATAATATCAGAGGATTTCTATAAAAATTGTTTTAGCTATCGTAAGGTAAAAACCCGACATGTTTATTTGTGGCGTGGTCTTACAAGATGCTTTTGTTTTTAAAGGATTTTTGAAACTTTAATAATCAATTGGGTGTGATTTTCTCATGCTCGTATTCCAGATTGACTCGGGTGTTATTTAACTGTAATGCTCGGGTCAGACCGAGTATTATAGGATACAATATATGATGCTGAGAAGCTCAAGAGACGAGCTGGACGACGATGTGTACTCTCGTACTTGTTTATATATATATATATATATATATATATATATATATATATATATATATATATATATATTCCGCTGTATTGAGTAGTTGTATATCCATTTGTATGATATTGATGTTGAGCTGTGATTGATGTACTCTGATGATGTAATATATAAACAGAGATAATTGATTTTTGAGTAAAGATCATGTATTATCTATTATATTTTATTCCACTGCGATGGTTAGATTCTGTTGTTGTTTTTTCTATTTTCTTCTTTTACCTTTTCTTCTTTAACCCTAATGGTTCGTATTTCTGTACAACTTGAGTTGATTATTGTTGAATAGTATTGATTCAAGGGGTACGGATTTGCGGGCTGTTACATATATATGCAGACATATTCACAAAATTATACCAGCACATATTTCACATACAAATTCAATCATCAAAAGATATAATCAGGTCAAGTTTGCTCACCTTATTTGATGAAGATAGAGGACAAAAGTCTGGAATTTTTAATTTGATCTTGAAGCTTTGAATCTGATCTTGTATTGATTATAGATTTGATTCCAGGCTTCAGATTTCATTTCCATTGTTTCCAGGTTTTAAAGTTGCTTTGAACTTGTATTTGATTTTCAGGGCTTTAAATTTTTGCTTTGACCTTCATTTCAATTTCCAGGCTTTTGATTTTATTTTAGCATTTGAATCTGGAAATGATCTTGCTCTGGTTTACTTTGATTTTAAATTGAATCCATAATTGTTTGATCTGAGATGGTTAGATCTATAATCCAGGTTGCATTCCTTTCCTTTTCTGATCTGAACTTGCTTGATTCAGCTTCAAGTTTGAACAGTTCAAACTCTGCTTGCTATTTGTTTAAGTTAAAGCTTTAATCTGGTTTTCAGTTTCTTTTCTGGTTTCTTTTGTGGAGTTTGTGTTTGTTTTTTGGTTGATAGCTTTTGAATTTGGGTTTCTGAGGTTCGCGAAAAAAAGAAAAAATAGCCTGGTTTCTTACGTATATGTTTGTGTAATCTAATTCCAAAAGAAAAGAAATGATTTTTTTCTCTTGCCACTTGTCTTTTTTTCATGTTTATTAAGCCTACACTTGTATTAATTCATGTGATTTTACTTACACTTCTTAACACTAGTTTTTTTTGTGTTTAAATCCTTAAGTTAAATTTTATTTTAAAATTTATGTGAAACCCTTATCATATTATAATTTGCTTTACATCTCCATATGTTTACATTTTCAATTTAAACAAATCCATTTACTTTTAGTTACATATGTATTTAAAATTTAAAGAATATGGTTTAAATCAAATTAAACGCTAATAAACAAATTGATATATATATATATATATATATATATATATTAGGATTTAACTTTTAAATTATAACTTTCAAATATAAATATGTATACACATATATATTTAAAATTGGAAAACACGCTTTCATTTTTAAATTTCAAATTCAAAAATTAATATACTATCAATTTTTATTTATAAATGAATAAACAAACAATATCCTTTTTATACATATACATTTTGTTCCATTCATAATCTATTTATTTTCCAAATATTTATTTTCAACATATATTTATTTGAATTTCAAATTCAAATTCCAAATTATAATTTATTTATACAATATTTAGATTTCCAAATCAAATTCTTTATTTAAAAACTTATATATATATATATATATATATATATATTCCTACAATTTCAATTTAATAATTAAATTCAAAATTTCATATTAATTACCAAATTAATTCTTAATTTATTCCAAAAATCAATTAATTACTAAATTAATTTGGCTTAAAAATCGGGATCGTTACAGATTCCCCGTCTTAAGAAAATTTCATCCTCGAAATTTGCCAGGGAGACAACAAAGAACATATAAAAGATAGAGAAACCGTTTTCCAGGTCAAACTGAATATATATTCTGCATTTGGCTTACCAAATTAGAATATCAACAATATGAGAACAAACTCATATGATCAAACACCCGGGTCACCCAGATCTACGAAATAAGCAGGGTTGTAGGTTAGTTCGAAGGAATAATTAACCGCTCTTAGAATATATCTAGACCCAACCTATAGATAAATGGATTCCAAACTCAAGTCAGAATACCTCAAAATATATATAACTTGTCCCTCGTCGGACTTTGATACTCACAAGAAATTACAATAGAATTTCAAATTTGGTTTTAACCGATATCGTTTTATCGGTACAATCAATTTAACTTCATATTTTTATTAACCAATTTATTTCAATAAAATTTCAATTTTGTTAAAGTTGAAACGAAAAGATGATAACGAAAGTATGAGATAGGAACTTATCTACCCGATTCGCAGTGCCACCATCACATCAAAACTTCTTCCTAGAGCTGTCATAAAGCAATCAAAGAATCGAAATTGGATGAAAGGAGATTGATAGAGAAATGTTATTTCCGTTGTTGCAGGTATTGACCATTTGTAGTGGTACTTCCCTGCCCCCTATCTCGTCCTCTTCTTGCACTCATACTCACTATCAGTGGATAGCAAGAGAGTTTACTGAGGCACACGAACGGATATCTTAGGGATATACTCATTCTAGGGTATACTTCACCCTATCTCTAATGTGTTACCTAATGTGTTATACTCCTGAGCTAAAGTTTCAACCTTCAGCTCTGATACCAAATGAAACGACCCTGACTCGACCTTCCAAATCGGCACCGAATACATCACCCGTATTTAAAATGTCGCAGATTCAAACATCAAATCTGGTTCACCGGAGCTTATAACACATTAAGTACAACAACACAGCGGAAGAAAAATGAATATATCATATAACTCCAATAATACAATATCCAATGATATACAACAATGATCACAAATACATATCGGAGATCTACAGCAACACAACGGAAATACAAAGGCACCAGCAACGGAAATAACTTGAACTCCAAAAGGAACTCCAATATCTACAACTCCATCTCTAATCCAAAACTTCGAAGACTCCAATACAATAAGCTCGAACCACCATCAAGCTGTATTAAGCAAGGTCGGTCCCGAATGTGGAAGAGAAGCACAAAGCGATAGCCAAAATCCAAAGACTTCGAAAGCTATCGAATCTACACCTATTATATGATTGTCTGAAAAACCCAACTCTAGACTGCCCGTGTGAAAAATTATAGGCACCCAGAGTTTAGGAAGGGAACAATAAACTCCAGGTCAGTCATGGGACTGGTATGAGCAAACGAAAATAGTTTATTTTTTTAAACAAACAACAAAGGAATTTATAATTGAAATCCGCAATGCTTTTTAGAAAACGAAACTACCATAAGGCCTCCCCGCACAGACAAAATGCAAGCGCACAGTTTAAGGAAATTTCTCCTTATGATAGTCAAACATGCTTGATACGCGAAAACCATTTTGATATTATCATTAGTGCATAGTTGAAAACATTTGCAAGTATAATATTAATCTTAGCCAGCATACGTACCATTATAGTATGCCTGTTATAGCTACCATGTTAGATGGTAGGTTCTAGAAATAAACCGTACAAGGTGCGTATTGGTAATTGGATTTCCAAAAAATGGTTAGGCCAAGGAACTTCCCATTGCCACATGGGTACGCCTCTGGAGGGACGTCCCGAGAACCTATCCAGCTCTTTGCCAATACAAGGCCGATTTACCTCTGTAACTAGGTAACTACTACTTGAGTATGCCACCCCTGGTCATTTGCGACCTTTATTCTATGGCCATCAATCACAAAGCAACAACCACACAGTAATGAGATTGCAGCAACCACATAGGTTAAGTATCTAGGATCCATACCATGATTCCACCTTTTTCCAAAAGGGAATGACATACCCCAAAGGGCGCGACCCTTATAACCTTGTTGCATCTTTCCTGTTTTCAACCATTTTCGGGTGTGAGATCCGATGAGGTCTCGTCCACAAAGCTACGCTTTACACAAAAGCCTTGCCTTGATCAACAAATGATCAAAAAATGATCAGCAACATACAACAGCACTCAACATGCCACATTACAAAATTGGGAGTATATCACTGATAACCTTTAACTACATAACCTCTGAGCCGTACATCTCAGAGAAGGGTGTTAATCTAAGTGAATAAATTCTCCGCCACCAACAGAAATGTATTTGAAAGAAATCTGTTTTATATCTCAAAGTGTAATGTCAGATATACAACCATGCAAGTCTGTTCCGGGTTTGAACAGAACCAAATGCACTTCTGAAGAAGCCCTTGCACTTCGGGAATTCCCACTCCCGATCGGACTCCCCATCACATATGGAGATCTCTAAACCGACGTGACTCAGTGCGGAGATAATCGACGGGTTATCCTTTCGTTCTCGAAAATACCCGGTCTTTACCATCGGTCTTCAAATGCTATCCATGACGTCGTATCATTATTCGGAATGGGTTATATGACACAAGGTCCTCTCCCGGCTAAACTGAATAATGAGCGCGATATTTAAAAACATATGGATATTGGGATTTCAGTTAAGTCACAACTTATTATCCAAAACTTTTCTTTCAAATGGTTTAAACAAATTACCATTTTCAAATCTTTTAAACAAAAAGATTCACTTCACAAAGTTTACCCATCTTTCACAAAGATTCATTCATAGATTTCAAAACAATTTCTATTTCAAATTGGGTTAACTCATCCAATCTTTAAATCAAAGATTCAATTCATAGCTTTCAAAACCATTTTCAAAGATTCATTCATAACTTTCAAAACAATTTCCATTTCAAATCTTTTATATAAAAGATACACTATTTAAAATCCCCTTTGATTTCAAAACAAAGCTTAACAATCTTCCATAAAGGTTCATTCATAGGTTTCAAAAACAATTCACAATTTCATTTCAAACTTGAAACTTTTCAACATAAATTAGAAATTCTTTCCTTATAAGAAAGATTTATTATTCGAAAAAAAATAATTTTCATCTCGAAAAAATCCGATTTCATTTGTACAAGTTAAAGTCCTTGGGTTAAATTCTAATTCCCAAAACAATACCTTTAAAATGGTTTAAACCCATCAAAAAACACATTTATAACTTGTATAACATTTTTAAACCTTAATTTCCAAACATAGAATTCAATTTCAAATCTTGAATTCAAATTCAAATCAAATCATTTAAATTTCAAAACTTAATCAAATTAATCAAAACAACTTTTATCTTCGAAACATCTTTTTCAAAAGCTTTTCAACCCAATTCTATTTCCAAAACCATTTGGATTCAAAATTCAATTTTAAAACCATTTCAAAAAATCTGTGACTTAACCAATTTCCTTATGCAATCCATATTTGTATGTTTATAGTGTATCCAAGGGTTTTACCCAATAGTGCAACATTATCAAATCATCGTAGATTTAAGCATATCAATATCGATAAGCGGTATAATCTATAACGCTTATCTTCATTCATAGATAATATAATATAAGTTCATCATAGATAAATAAATAAATCACAGATAAATAAATTACATTCATAATAGCTCAAATCAAAACAGAGCATCACACATCAGGGATATCAAGCAATTCAAATATTCAATACAATCCAAACATCCATAAGTAAGATTAATTCATTATCTGATTAACTTAAATCAGATTGATTACTTATAAATAATCTACTAATCTTGGTTAATTAACATTAAATAATTACAAACCATTTTTAATTAATTATCCATTAATAATGAATTAGTTAATTTTAAATTATTAATTAATCAACCTTGGTTAATAAGTCAATTAACCTTTAATCATTGAATAATTGACCTTTGATTATGTAATTATTCTTTAATTAATTAATTACCCTTAGTTAATTGTATTAATTAATTAATTTTAAATTAATAAAACAACCCTTAATCACTTTCATTCATTAATTAATTTTTTAAATTAATTATTATTCTCAAATTAATTATCTTAATTAATTAATCACATAAATTAATTATTATTAACACATCAATAATAATCCTTTAATTAAGTCCTTGTTTAATCAAGACAAATTCTTATCTCAACCGATCACTTTATTTAAATCTTTAAGTAATTAAATAATTCATCCTTTTGAAATACATTGGGTAATTATCCTTTTTAAATTTCTTTCATTAATTAACTTTTAATTAACAACATTAATAAATCAATCATTTATTTAATCACATCAGTAAATCACTTTTGAAAAGCTTTTAGACATTAACCTATTATATAATTACCGTTTTTAAACAAACAATTTCAAAACATTTTAAAACTTGAAAAACTTGTTTTTAACTTGTCAATGCTTTATTTTTAAAAATTTGTTAAACCTTTGCCCTTGAAAATTAATTTAAATTTTAAACCAGATCATCACTCAGCTCAAACTCGAGCCATAACCCCATCAAACCCAAGCATGCCTCGAGTCCACCTACAAACTTATCTGCTTCGAGTCTAACTTCATTTTGCACGAGTCCAAACCTGAGCGCCTCAAATTCCCAGGTACGACGTGCACATACACCAGCACTCCGACCATCGAAGATCATCGCGGCGACACTCGACCAACCATCCGTACCCACGCCGACCATCACGCGCACCCAAATTGCTACATCCACCATCGAAACAAAAAATGAACCAACACACGAAGCCTGGAAATGCCATCATCGGAAATCTACCTCTAGCCTTCGCCACTTACCACCGGAGGTCACGCGACCCCGACCCATACTTCGCCAGACTCCCCCCTTTTCTTTCCCTCTAGACCGGTGCAACCCAATGCGACATTGATGTCGCAGCAACCTATTTCCTAATGTCGATCAGAACTAGGGTTATAACACTAAATCACGTCGTAACGCCACACCGACCATCAATTAATTCAACAATCATTTTTTTGATGATCAACAACATGCAAGCTACCCTCGACCACCAGCTCGAATTTCAACTCACCATTGATCGTCGACGGTTCATGAAAATGCCTTTTCTGATCGTCTTAAAAATCCATGACCACCACTTGCTTAAAAATCATAATATTATCATCAAAAATCCTTATTTTCAAATGCTAATCAAGTTATGAAATCAAAATGTGAAATTATACTCTTTGAATTTTTGACTTATGTTTGTTTATTACTAAGTTTTCTTATTTCAAAATAACTGTTTAATACCAATGCTTGAAACTATTTTCCAAAATAAGTTTACATCATTACAAACATTTTTCACTTAGAAATCATAGTTTAAAACTTATTGGAGATGAAGGGATTGATTTTTAAATATTTTGTTAGCCTGTGAATTTTAAAACAGGGAGATACTTCTGGGTTTACACATACATGCATTAATTATTCTATCTTATGTTTATATATATATACACACACACATATATATATATGCAGAAATATTCACATAATTATACTAGCACATATTTCACATACAAATTCAATCATTAAAAGATATAATAAGGTCAAGTTTGCTCACCTTATTTGATGAAGACAGAGGACAAAAGTCTGGAATTTTTAATTTGATCTTGAAGCTTTGAATCTGATCTTGTATTGATTACAGATTTGATTCCAGGCTTCAGATTTCTTTTCCATTGTTTCCAGGTTTTAAAGTTGCTTTGAACTTGTATTTGATTTTCAGGGCTATAAATTTTTGCTTTGACCATCATTTCAATTTCCAGGTTTTTGATTTTAATTTAGCATTTGAATCTGGAAATGATCTTGCTTAGGTTTACTTTGATTTTAAATTGAATCCTTATTTTTTTGATCTGAGATGATCAGATCTATAATCCAGGTTGCATTGCTTTCCTTTTCTGATCTGAACTTGCTTGATTCAGCTTCAAGTTTGAACAGTTCAAATTTTGCTTGCTATTTGTTTGAGTTGAAGCTTTAATCTGGTTTTCAGTTTTCTTTTCTGGTTTCTTTTGTGGAGTTCGTGTTTGTTTTCTGGTTGATAGCTTTTGAATTTGGGTTTCTCAGGTTTGAGAAAAAAAAGAAAAAATGGCCTGGTTTCTTACGTATATGTTTATGTAATCTAATTCCAAAAGAAAAGAAATGATTTTTTTTTCTCTGGCCACTTGTCTTTATTTCATGTTTATTAAGCCTACACTTGTATTAATTCATATGATTTTACTTACACTTGTTATGTCAGGACCCGATTCTTCGTCTTCCGAAAATTCAACATCGATACTCACTTTATCGACTGCCGAGTAATCGAACGACGGAAAACCGAACACTGAGGGTTTAAGAAGAAGAAAAGAAGAAGAAGAGATAAAAGAAAATAGAAAATAGAACAGAAATAAAACAGAGAATAAAGAAAATAGAAAATAGAACAGAATAGAACGGAACAGAACAACAACAGAATCTCACAATCGCAGCGGAACAACATATAATAATAAATGAATAATCTTTAAACAAAGAACTATATCAGTTATTACATTTCATACATTACATCATATCATCAGAGTGTACAACAACAACAACAACATACAGTGCAGCGGAAAAAGAAATACTATATAAACTAGTAATACGCCATGCCATCCATCTTGCCTCCAGCAACTCCAGAATATCCAGAATATCCTGATAAACCTTAACTCTTGACTGCCCGTGTGAAAATTGGTGGGCACCCAGAGTTTAGGAAGGAAAACAATAAACTCCAAGTCAGTCATGTGACTGGTGTGAGAACTCAAAACAGTTTATTTATCTTTAAAATCAAAATAGAGGAATATTTTTAAAGTCAATTTGCAATGCTTTTTAAAATGAGACTACCATAAGACCTCCCGCCACACACACAATGCAAACGCAGACTTGGAGAAGATTTCTCCTTATGATAGTCAAAGATGCTTGATACGTATTTCAAAGAACATTTGATATTATTATTAGTGCATAGTGTAGAAAAAATTTATTTCGAAAGTAGAATATAAATCTTAGCCAGCATAGGTACCATTATAGTATGCTTACTATAGCTACCATATTAGATGGCAGGTTCTACAACTAAAACCGTACAAGTCTCGTATTGTTTCTTTGAATTTCCAACGAATGATCAGGCCAAGGAACTTCCCATTGCCACATGAGAACGCCTCTGGATGGACATCCCCGAGAACCAAACCGGATCTCTACCAACACAAGGCCGGGTTACCCCTAACTGAGTAACAACTGACCGAATATGCCATCCCCCGGTCCTTTGGGACCTTTCACCGAGCGCTCGCAATCAATTCACACAATCATAACAAAGTGTTTTCAACATGAGTAAGTATCTGGGCTCCATACCATGACACCACCCTTTTCCAGAAGGAAATTCACACATCCTAAAGGGCGCTACCCCTCATAACCTTGCTGCTTCTTTCCTGTTTTGACCATTCACGGGGTGTGAGGCTCGACGAAGTCACGTCCTCAAAAACATACTTTATACAAAAGCCATGCTTTGGGTCAACAAATGATCATAGAAATGATCACCAGGATAGACGATCAAATAAACGATCCTATCACAAATAATCAACACAATGATCATTTACAGCAACACTCAGCATGTCACATTACCAAATTGGGAATATATCGCTGATAACATTCAAGTACATAACCTCTGAGCACGTACGTCTCAGAGAAGGGTGTTAAGCTAAAAGAATAAATTCTTTGCCACCAACAGAAATATATTTGAAAGAAATCGGCTTTACATCTCAATTTGTAATGTCAGACATACAATCCATACAAGTCTGTTCCGGGCTCGAACAAAACCGAAGGCACTTCTCACGAAGCCCTTGCAATCTGGGTATTCACAATCCCGATCGAATTTCCCATCACTTAGGAGATCTCTATACCAGGAGCTACCCAGTGCAGAGACAATCGATAGGTCATCCTATCGCTTTCGCAAATACTCGGTCTTCAACACCGATCTTTAATGCAATTCACAACGACGTATCACATATTCGGAATGGGTTATACGACCCCATGGTCCTTTCCCGGTTAACCCGAATAGTGAGCGCTTATTCAAAAATAAGTGTGGCATTCAAATTCAAACAAATCACATCAATTACCCATTCAAAGGGAAATATTGATAGTCGGTTATTGAACTATCAATGGATATGCACACATCACCAGTTTCCAAATAATTTTCCAATTATTTATTTTCCAAAATATCTTTACTAGATATATAATTTCACACTTCAAAAATAAATCAATATTTATTTTTAATCAATTTCCACTTTCTTTTATAAATTCCATATTGAATTTACATTTCACAATATCTATGAATATTCGATTTCAATTATTCATGTCAATTTATCTGCAAAAAGATAAATTCTCTAATATTCACTTTATATTGGAAAACATTTCCCATACTTATTTATTTATAAGTAATTCACAAATTTTATTTATTTTCAACACTTAGAAAATATTCAATATACTTAAATCGAGATTAAGTATATAGTTCGTTCTTTAAGGAAATCATTCTCTTAAACATATTTATTTGGGCCAAAGCGAATGTTACGTAAAACATCGTTACGACAACCCAAAATCACTAGTATAGGGATTTGAAATTAAAATAGATATATAAATCCCAATACTATACAAAACATTTCCTTTCGGAAATCATTTACTATAACAACAGTGTTATGGTCCACTATTTCCTTTTATTTCTCGAAAACGTCTATTTCAACAATAAATGTTGAAATCTATGGTTTCGAATCTCAACACATTTTAAAACATCGTTAGATCGTTTTAATTCAATTTAAACATCTCATTCAAACATTTTCTTTAACATATTATTCACTATTCAAAACGTGAATATACTTTGTTAACAAATTTCATCCTTTTATTTATTTCATTTCAAAGGATTATTCACAGTCAAAAATGTGAATATAACTCCATTTATAGTTTTCAACAATTTACTTATCAAAATAAGTCGTTTGCGAATTTATAAAACAACGTTTATAAATCCCATTTCTAATTATTTTATAACAACTTCCTTTTATAAATTTTCTTTATTAACCTATTCGATTTATAACTCAATTATAGACTAAAGGTTCATATTATAAGTTAAATACTTATAATTTATTCGTTCACAAAAATCGTTCCTTTGAACTTCATAATTATAAATCTTATAACTTATAAGATTCAATGATTTATTCAAAACTATTCTTTTAATAACTTCACAAATTTATAAATCTTACTATTTATAAATCTCATTTATAACTTCTCCATTTATAATTCTATAAATTCCATTCATTCACAAAAATTCATTTTCACTTCATTCAAATACTTATAAAAACTCGTTTTATAATGTCAATATTTCAATTTATAAATATCCATTTATAAATCTCTTAATATAAATCAATTTATATTATTCTTTAAAACGTCTTTAATTTCCTTTATAATTTCACCATTTTGATTCGTAAAATAATTAAATTTATAAATCCTACATTTAAACTTTTCACAATAAATTCTAAAATCCCGATTAAACTATTTTATAAAATCATTAGCATCATATTCTCATAAATCGGTTTTTAACTATATTTCTCAAAATCATAATTTTTATAACTTTAAAAATATAACGTTTATTTATTTAAAATAGATCAAATTCCAAACATATAGTATATTTTCAAAAATCACTTTATAAATCATTTTAAAATTCCAAAACTTGGTCCAATGATGCTACATACCAAATAGTCAATCACGACAACAACGATATCATATATCGATATCGCTATCAACGAATATCAAAATATTCAGAATCAAATAAATATTGTTGAGGAATCCAGTTGGATCCCTCCAACCTGTTTTCCTGCATCCACAAACATTAGCACAATACCAATTTCGCTCCAGTACGAAATTATCGCGGTATATGGGATTTAAAATATTATCCGCTTAATAGACGGCGCAATAGGGTCTCATCCGCTAAACAAAAAAATGCGGGAAATCAATAACTCCAATATATACATATGCCAATATATATATATATTGCTATTATATATAATACCAATTTCACTGTTTATGAAATATTCGCGGTATATGTTTTTAATAAATAACATCCGCTTACTAACGGCGTATAATGTCTATTTTAACAATCAATAGATACAATTATCATTCAAACATGCATTCAAATATTTTAAATCTAACTATTTAAAATAAAAATCGAAACTATTCGATTGAGTGAGAAGTTCTCACCTTGATTTTAAATTCCGTTTTAGCGATTTATTTCGAATAACGTTTAATTTTACCCAAAATTCTCACTAACTCCAAACGACTCCAATCCAATTTCATCGCGTAGTGCTCGTCCATACGATTCCAATGCAACTGGTTTCGCGCGTTTTCGACCTCGTATGAAAAGGATATGAATTTTATAGGTTTATACGAATTTATAATTTAAATTTACGACAATTTCTAATTAATTTCTTTACCTAACCTATTTACAACCGTAGATCTAAGCTCCCCCCCCCCATCTGGACCGTAGGACGCAACCCCCCATCTTCCTCTCTTCTTCACGCGCACACGGCTACAGCCGAAACCCATATATCAAATACTAGGGTTAAATTTTGCACCTCAACGCTTCACTTCCACGACGATCAGAGGGTTCCATCGCGTGCGCCTCCCCCAGAGCCATGCTCGGCCTGAAGCACATGAAGCTCGGCCCCACGTTTATCCTCGAATTGCGTGCGCAACCTTCGGCCTTCATCACCTCTTTCTGGCCACCACGTCGCTCAATAGTTGATCATAACCGTTGAATTTGTAGAGCTCGCTGAGCTCTACAACATTGTAGTTGGAGATTTTTGGTAATTGTTTATGGATTTGATGAAATCAAGGGAAGAAGGTTGGTGGTTTTCGGCCGTTCGTTTCTAGGGTGGCGGCTGCAGTTATGAAATTAGGGTTTTGCTTTTTATTTTTATTTTTTTAGAAATGGTGGCTATTTATAAGAAAATATCGAACACTATTCATCGCGGAAATTCCGAATTCCGATTTACGCGCCGTAACCAGCTTTTCTAGGGTTTACCCCGCGTTCCGGACACAATGGAACAGGTTTCGGAAGCTAATTCGGACATCTGTGCGAGTTATGGCTATAAACGTTCAATTTGAATTAAACCGATTTAAATCGATTTTCTAGGCGTTTTAATTTGTACCGGACAAACGGTAAATCCAATTGACACGAAATTTGAAACCTTACAATAATATCACATTACAGATCCGATGAAACTGGTTTCGTCGAAATCCGAGACTTTTCGAAAAATGGCTATTTTAACTCGCCAAATTAAAATTAAAAAATAATTCGATGCGTTTCGAGCTGCCACGATCAAACGATAACTCCGATTGACACGAAAATTTAAATCTGGTAATAACTAACTATTACGGATCCAATGGAACTGGTTTCGTTCAATTCTGAGACTGTTCAAAAATTGACTATTTTCACTAGTCGATTTTAATATTAAAATATTCAATTTTCACAAATTAACTTCTAATTCGATTTTAAAAGTTCTAAAATATCATTCTAACTCCAACATGATAAAATAAAATTTTACAAATCATTTTCAATCATATTTAACCCAATTTTCAATTATTTCCATAATTTAACGTATTAAATTATCGATTTAATTATTCAATTAAATCCAATAATTCAAATAAAAATTTGTTTGACTTATAAATTCACTTATTAATATTTAAAGTAAATTAAATATTCAAATTTTAATAAATTAAAATTCTGGGTCGTTACATGTTAACACTAGTTTTTTTTATGTTTAAATCCTTAAGTTAAATTTTATTTTAAAATTTATGTGAAACCCTTATAATATTATAATTTTCTTTATATCTCCATATGTTTACATTTTCAATTTAAACAAATCCATTTACTTTTATTTGCATATGTATTTAAAATTTAAAGAATATAGTTTAAATTAAATTAAACACCAATAAGCAAATTGATATATATATATATATATATATATATATATATTAGGATTTAACTTTTAAATTATAACTTTTAAATATAAATATGTATACACTTATATATTTAAAATTGGAAAACAAACTTTCATTTTTAAATTTCAAATTCAAAAATTAATATACTATCAATTTGTATTTATAAATGAATAAACAAACAATATCCTTTTTATACATATACATTTTATTCCATTCACAATCTATTTATTTTTCAAATATTTATTTTCAACATATATGTATTTGAATTTCGAATTCAAATTCCAAATTATAATTTATTTATAAAATATTTAGATTTCCAAATCAAATTCTTTATTTAAAAACTTATATATATATATATATATATATTCCCATAATTTCAATTTAATAATTAAATTCACAATTTAATTCAAAATTTCATATTAATCACCAAATTAGTTCTTAATTTAATCCAGAAATCAAATTAATTACTAAATTAATTTGGCTTAAAAATTAGGATCGTTACATAATGGCTGTCATACAGTATGCATCTGTAGTCCCACTATATAACAAATAACCGTATGTTTAAATCATTTGCAAAGATTAAAATATATTTTACTCTCATAGTCTATGCCGTATTAATATACTTATTTTTTGCGTCTACACCATTTGCGATGTTCGTGCGATGGAAAATATTCCGTCATTAGTAAACTTTTACGATTTAAGGTCTATTTTTGTGATGATTATAACCGTTGCAAAAAGATCAATTATTATGGTGATATCCGTATGCATATGTTTGGATTTGCATCGCAACGGACAAATTAGTCCCTTTGTTTATATATATACAACATTTTTTGATTTTTTGGCCGAAAAAGTTCAAGTATATGGGCATCTCATTTTTGGCAAAGATCTTAAATTTGTCATAAATTTCTCATTTTGCAAATCATTCATTAGTTTGCAAGTAATATGTCAATGGCTTGGTATTTTAAAAATATACAAATTTTCAAAGTTGTAGATCATTCACTAATAAATGACTAATTAGTGAGTGATACTTTATTCAGTTAATGGCTAGTGCAAAAGTACTTTGATAATAGTGAATTGGTAATGGGTCTAGTGTGAGGAAAGCGAGAAGTAACAAGAATATTGGGCCCTCGAGTGAACAAGGTTGGAAGAATAATTATGCACCTGTAACGTAGCAAGTTATATTTATACTGAGAACTTGTAGCCGAATATGATAACTTGACATTAAAAGGTATTATAAAAACATGAGTAAATTATTTTATAAGGTGATATCAAGTAACAAAGAAGCATAGGGTTTATAATTTATAAATATCATCATACTTACGCTGACATTAATCACTTTATCAGTTTGCGAATGCAAGCCTTTGTTGACGCTCTTCTACCCCTACAATGGCTCGCATTAGCAAAGTGATGAAGTGATTAATGTCAGCGTAGACATGATGATATTTACAAATTATAGACCATATGTGTCTTTGTTACTTGATGTCACTTTATAAAATAACTTGCTCATGTTTTCATAATACCTTTTAATTTCTGGTTATCATACTCAGTTACAAGTTCTTAGTATAAATATAACTTGATAAGTTACAAGTGCATAAGGATTCTTCCTATCTTGTTCACATAGGGGCCCAATTTTATTGTTTCTTCTCGCTTTCCTCACACTAGACCCACCGCCAATTTCACTATTATCAAAGTTGTAACAACCTTGAAATTTGAACGCTTTGTCTTCGAATATCGATACATTTTGAAACATAATTAAGTGTTATAAATATGCTTTTATAACCTTGTTAAGCATCATTTAATTAATAGAAAATGATAAGAAATTTGTTTTCAAAAATTATTTACAAAAATTATATTCCTTGGAAAAATATCGATAATGTGATCGAAAATCATTTTATCGGTAAATAGTTTTTAAACCGTCAGAGGTTGTTCATATTTTTTACACACTTGTTTGCTCAGGAAATCAATTTAATGAAATAATTTTTTTCATTTATGGAGTAAGTCATGGGTGACGTCATCTTAGATATTTAGGAAATGACCAAATATGGAAATACTTAAAAGTTAAGTTATGTGGTGTAAAGTAGACATGATAGAAGTAATTAATGTTAGGAGGGTTTCGAGCGGTTTTTGGTCTTTCCCCATCACACTACTAAGAATATATAATAAGGGATGTATCCTTAGGAAATAATCACAAATATTTACAATGCTTATAATTCAAAATCAATGCCATTTTCTTTTCTTCATCTTAAAATTCCTAAAACAGATTATTTGCCAATCAATTTCAAATCACCTCAAATTTGAAGTGGGACCTCACTACCACATAACAAAATCTTCTACCGAGTTAGATTGTGAAAAAGTGAAGCCATTCTCCCCATACCCTAAGACCGTGAGCATTTAGTGGAAAGAGGAGGAAAAGGCAAGGCAAAGCAAGAGAGGAAGGGAAGGAAATGGTGTTGTTAGCTTGGGTTCAAACTTGAGCATTTAAGCTTGATTGTTTGTTGGGTTTAAGATGAGCCAACTCACCACTTGGCTTGAAAATATAACTCATATTTGCTTATGTTTTATTGTGTTAAAGTTGTTTAAATTAACTTGGACATATGTTGAAAACAATGGTTTTGGTTATTGCTTTGAAAAGAAAGTGACATATATGTGGACTTAAATGAACTTGAATGGATTTGTATGACATTTGACAAGGACGTGAACAAAACACATAAGTTATAGATGGACTTTGGTTTAGATCGGACTTAGATTTGAAAGTGCACTTATAATAATATTTGTTATACATGCAGTTGTGAATTTCCTTGTTTTTTGCAATTTTATGGAACTTTGTAGAGAGATTCTTGGGGTTTTCTCATCATATTTATAATTTTTTATAGGTATGTATGTTGTTATCAAAATTTTGGATGGTAAAAGCTAAGTAACATCTCGAAAACGACAAAATTTCACTTGTGTAAAAGTGCCCCGTTTAACCTTGATTTTTGGACTTAAAAGGTTTGAAAAGATATATAAAATTAAGTATTTTATTTCAATCTTTTTACAAGTGTCTACTAACTATTTTAGAGTATTTCAAAAGTAGTATGAAATCTTTATGAATTTTTAAGAATTAGTTGTGAAAATTTTAAAGAAGAGATATTTTGTTGAAAACATGTAGTTTTCAAGTTTTGACGAAAATTGTAAAGTTGTTATTTTCAAATAATATTTTGGATAAATGTTTTAAAACCTATTATAAGTATTTTGAAGTATTCTAAAAATATTATTTTTTTCGAAATGGTGTTTAGATTGCTCAGTAGCTAAATGGTTAGTTATTTGATTATTTGTTTAGAAAGTAATTAGCTACGTTTTGTTAAATATGCGATATGCGCTTATATGATTTTTGTTTGATGATAATAAACATATACATTCGTTTAAATGTATTTGTTAATGTACTATTTTATTTTTCATAGATTAAATAAATATTTTTTGAATAAAATAATTTACACAGAATTTGAATTCAAACAGAAATTTTATTCAAACAAATATTTATTACAATTTTGAATAGTACAAATTTAAGCTCTCACTATACATATACAATTTTGATTCTAATTACATCACAATTCAGTTTACATAATTTTCTCACTACATATCACTCACGCTCGTAGTTTATCTTCAAGTTCATTCCAGTTATAATCCAGCATCTGAGAAATCTGCAAAAATGTTCACTAACACAGTAAAATTGAAAAAGAGATATTTTTGCAATATAAAATGAAATATGATTTTTGAAAATATGATTTGCCTCAGTTATTTGGGTTGTTCGTCATCATTTACTTTTGAATTCATCATACACGAACAATGTGACATGCACAGTGTATCGCTGTACATGCCACAAGGCCGTGCACATCGATATACACTTGATAATGCTACAGGGACAGGTGAGCACAGGTCAAACCCAAATGAAAAGCCGAGTTCAACTCACGTGCAATATATTTAAAATCACTTCACGAGCACAAGGTCAAACTCGAGTTCTGAAACTGGATTCAATTCAAGTGAAATTTCAAAAATCAACATGAAATGATCAAGAACCAGACAGAGACCAAGTTCATATAAACAGTAAGACAATGCACCAAGTGAAACAGCTCAGCATTGAATTGGATGAACAAGACTCAAACAATCAAATGAAGAAAGCAACTTAACAGCAATGCATGTAAGTGCAGGCAAATTTGGAGAAGTTACATAACAGTTTGGAATAAAAGCAGCATCAACCAAACAACAAAGGGTCAAGACATTGACAAAACAGTTTCAAGTGACAGCAAGCTCCAACCAAGTGAAAATGCAACATACATGAAGACAACAATACATGAGTCAATCAAGTGATACATGGAAGTGTTAATGACAGCAACAAACTCAACAATGAAAAAGCAAGTGCAGACCACAAAGAAATGCCACCAAGTAAACAAACGATCAGAACTTCAACCAGACAGCACAGATCAAATGCAAGACCAAAATACACATATGCAGACTCGACTACAAGAGCACAAGTATATCAACTTAACAACAGCGAGTGCCAACAAAGAAAAGAGATCAAGGCCAAGACTACAACGTCAAAGCACAGAGAAACCCTGTGTCGACAACAATGCAATAGTGTCACAATGTCATAGCAAACAAGGTGCACAGACCAAGCTACAAATCCATGAACCAAATACAACAATGTGTAGCAGAAATTATAAGTAACCAGAGGCAAATGGAGAGAGGCAATGAACCAGTGGAAATAAACAAGAATGCATGCTACAACAAATGACTCAAGTTTGATGCTATCAATACAAATGTAATTATCACAAAGTCAAGTCAAGTGAAACAAAGAAATGCATCATGCAAGCTATCAAGAATCAGTGCACAACTACATGCAGGTGAACAGAATGACCAATAAGTGCAACAACTCAAGCAATGACCAAAACAACAAGACACAGTGCAGAGCAAGTGCAACAAGTTGTACAAGATTGCCACGAACATAACAGCAAATTTGAAGACCACAGAAACGAATGTTACAGTGATAAATCAATAGTGCAGATATGACAAGTACATAGCAGTATAACCAAGTCAAAGCCAGTGGCAGTCAAACATCACAAATTCAATACCGAGAAGCACTGAAACAAAGATGGCCAGAGCCAAAGTTCACAGTGAAGCCAGAAGAATCAAACACTACAAGTCAGTAAATAGTTCAGTGGTAAAGATGAGTGCAGACTCGAAGTCGAAAGCAATAAACAAGTCCAAGTCGAAATCATGGAAGTATGACATGAAGCATGTACATGTGAGAACAGTAATACACAGTAAAGCCGAAGTCAGAATTCAACGAAAATATACGTCTTTGAAAGTAAAAGCAAAGCAAAAAAGGAAAGTTTCTGCCGTATCAAACAAGGGAAAATCGAATGCTACAAAATCAAGCCCGTGCGCATCAAGTTGAAAACATATCAGGAAAGCCGTGCGCATCGGGCAATCAAAAATTAGGAAAGAGTAAATGAATACGAGCAAATTCAAGTGTCTCGAATTCATATAAATATCAAACCCAAAATTCATCATCGGCATCGAGTTCGAATACGAGAATAATAAAAGCACAAATAGGAAATTACATACCGAAGCAATAGTGAACTCGATCAAAGGAGCAGCTGCGAATGAGCGCAAGCAACACAAACCAGAGAAACGATCACCAGAGAAGCCGCGAGCAAGAGCAACACCAGAAAATCGAATTTGAAGAAAGCCCCAATTTGGATCGATAGCACAAAACCCTAATTGTTGAAGAGGAACGAACAAGAATAGAGAGCCAACATTGATAAAAGAAAATAACAGGGCCGCGTTTTTTTCTTGAGCGATAATACTTTGGGTCGGTTATATTTTAAAGGCTTTAGGCTATTAGGGTTTTGGGTTTAATTCTTTTTTATTTGTTGTTTTTACTTTTCGAGTCAAAGTATTGGTAAATCACCACCTAGGTTGTAGGTAGTGTCAGATTGTCTAGTTAGAATTAGTTCAGTGAGCAGGGTGTGCGAGTTTGCAAAACTCTATAGGTGGGAGAAGGGTTTGCGAGTTTGCAAAACTCTATAGGCGGGAGCAGGGGTTGCGAGTCTATTAGAGTGTTTGTAAGCGGGAGCAGGGTTTGCGAGTCCGTTAGAGTGTTTGTAAGCGGGAGATTGTTTAATTCTAATAGAAATCTGGGAATGCAGCAGTAGGCAGGGGTTGCCGAAGCTGGGTAAATTTTGTGTGTGATTTACTCTTTAGCATATTTATTTCTGCAGTTTGTTTCTGTGTTTAAATCGAGAAAATTTGCTCTAACCCTATTCACCCCCCCTCTAGGGTTAATCTAGATCCTACAAGTAGTATCAAAGCACGGTATTTTTCTTTAACTCTAGAGTCATGAATCCATCAAATAATGCTTTTTCTGAGGGGCAATCTATTGTTAGGCCACCCATGTTTAATGGGAATGATTATGCTTATTGGAAAGTTAGGATGGGTATTTATCTTAATTCTGTTGATTATGATGTTTGGGACATTATTGAAACTGGTTATAAATCTCCCACTATAACTGTTGGTGATACTGAGATTCCTAAACCTAAGGATAGGTGGGATGCTAACAATAAGAAATTAAAAACTACAAATGCTAAAGCCATGAATGCTCTGATCTGTGCTCTTGATAAGTCTGAATTTAATAGAATTTATCATTGTAAAACTGCACGGGAAATTTGGCATACCTTGGAGGTGACACATGAAGGAACTTCTCAAGTCAAGGAGTCTCGTCTAGCCCTATTCAGCAACGAATACGAGAACTTTATGATGGACAAAGGCGAGAGCATAAAGGACATGTTTGGACGCTTTTCAACTTTGGTGTACAACGCTAGAGCGCTTGGGAAGGTATTCACTGAGGTAGAGCTTGTGAGGAAGGTGCTACGAGTTTTACTAATGAACTTTGAGGCAAAAGTCACGGCAATACAAGAATCGAAAGATCTGAGTAAACTAAGCATGGAGGAGTTGATTGGCAATTTGATGACATATGAGCTTGAGTTAAAAGCAAAGGAGGAACGCAACAACTTCGAATCAAAGAAGAAGACGATTGCCTTAAAGAGCAAAGAAGAGAGCGATGAAGAAGAGAAGATCCAATTGAAGAGCTTGCAATGGCTGTCAATAATCTTAGAAAATGGTCAAGATTCAAGCCACGCAAGAAGAAAACAAATGGTAATAGGTCAAAAGATTCTGACAATTCCGATAATGAATCGACGTGCTTTAACTGCAACAAGCCTGGCCACTTCAAACAACAATGCCCACTTCTCAAAAACAACAAAGGAAAGAAAAAGAAAAAAGAAGGCCTTTGCAGCGACTTGGGATGATAAAGAAGGAGAGGAAGTTTCGAATAATAGCTCAGAGGAGGCTAACTTGTGTCTTGTGGCAAAATCAGATTCAAAAGCAAGTTCAGAGGAATCTAGTGAGGGAGGTGACTATTCTTATAAAGAACTTGTTTTTATGTGTCTTGATCTTACTAAAGAAGTTGATGCTCTTGAATCTAAAATTGAAATCTGATAGGAGAGAACTTGCTCGTGAAAATTTTAGGTTAGAAACTGAACTTGAAAATATTCAAAACCTAGAATGTAAAAAATGTAAAATTTTAGATTCAGAATTATCAAGACTTAAGAATAGCTTTGAGAATCTTAAAAAAGAAAACTTGAGTCTTAAGCAAACCATTGACACTAGGAAAAAGGATTTTTATAAATAGATGCACCTCACTTGTCACTGAAAACACAACAATAAAAACCAAAGTCCAAAATCTTGAGAAATCTCTGAATAACTTTTCAAGAGGAGAAAAATCATTCAACGTGCTATTGGGAAATCAAATTTTTGTTAACAACAGAAAAGGACTAGGCTTTGGGAAAACACAAGTTGATGATAATGCAAAAGATAAGAGTGTGCTAGATGTGAAATAATTGGACATCGTGTTGAAAATTGTAGTCATAGGAACAAGAACACAGAATTTATACAAGTTTGGGTTCCTAAGAATTCTACAAACAAACTTCATGTCAATTGGAACAAGAATAAAAGGACTAAACAATTTTGGGTTCCAAAGGGATTATTTATCCACAATGCTTCAGCCACTAACAATCATGGACCTATAAAAACAAATAGGTCACACAAATCTTTCATCGTGATAGGTATGGTGGCAGGCTAAGGAACAACAACAGTGTTCTCTGGATTTTGGCTGCTCCAGAAACACAACGGGCAACAAAACAAAGTTCCTTAGCCTAGTACAAGGGTGACAGAATCACAATGGGCAACCACGAAAAATTATCGTAAAGGTAAAACAGGTGAAGGTATATTTATTTGATCGATAAATTAAATGTGATAATCTGCACCATATTCTGAATGAAATCAGCCAACATTAAGATGTTGTAAACATGATATTTTTTGATTCTGACTTGTTCAACATAGTTGGCCAATTACATTTGTGCCAAAAACACTATTCTTTGAATTACTTCATATATATTAGTTTGGATTAAAAATAGTGTTTTGTTGGATAATAATATTTTTGGTTATAATACAGCTAACTCTATATTCACGGTTTTCTGATTATTTACACGGCTTCAATTCAAATTCAAAGAATGTCATTTAAAGTGTTGTTAAAATTGAGTTTGAAATTTTTTATGCACACTTCATGGTCTGGTCTATCAAATTTAATTAGTGATGTTTTGAAGTGAAAAAGAAATTCAGATGCAGATTACACTGGTAATCTAGTTGATAGAAAAATTACTAGTTGAACGTGATTTATGGTGAGACATTTAGTAACTGCATCGTTTTTCAAAGAAAATATCTGCATATTTTTCATTAAAAATAATTTTCAGTTAGCAGAAATTTTTTCTCATATAACCCCTTCGAGAAAATCATTGTTGACCATATTTTCAGATTAGTCATTTTTATTTGATTTTAAATGACAAATTTTTAACTAATCCGACTCCCTACTAATTATCAAAAAGATAAATAGTGTTTGAAAAGGTGATAAGTGTTGATATTTAACATACATTACTCAAGAGAGTATATTTGGAAATTTTCTTTAGGAATTCAAACAAGAATTATAAAACTTTTTGTTGGGTAAAGATTCCATGACCATTTCTATATCCATCATATTTCTATCGACCATTGTTTATCAAAACTTAAATATAGTTGGTCGATATGTGGTACTATAATCGGGGATCATTTGTTTTTCATTTTATATTTTTTTGTAAAAATAAATAAATATCCAAAGTATTTGGAATAATAGGAAGCAAAGCATTTAAGAGTATTTGGAATAATAGGAAGCAAAGCATAAAACCTTGGGTCGGACAATAGTATGGCGTGAGCAGTAGTATATCTCTAAATAATAATATACCACTATAATATGACAAATAGTATGAAGAGTCATACCTGACCTGTCCTTGCATCCATAGAGTTAACACATATATGAAATATATACTGCTTTACATTATAATCATCATGGGTGTATTACACAACAAAGTACTAAGTGGTGTCAAGATATATACATCAGTAATATCAACATCAGGTAGCATCCCTAAGGTGATAAACAATCAAACAGACATAGCATCCATCATTCATTGTCACATTTACTCACTCAGTGCATTGGATGTAAGGCTACTCGCCAACCTATCACGATCAAAGACTAGACTACCCATTACGATAGCCCACATCTTGGTTCTTTGGTAGTGAAATCCATGCCACTCAGTCGGCCAGGAAATAGACTAATCATCACGTCGATCAGGAGTAAACAAATGTCATATCTATAATAATAATCCATATGCTCTAGAACCATCACATCTCTAGTATACCCCCCCCCCCTCCAAAAGTATCGTACAAACTCTCGAGTCTCTATATTCCCTTTGCACACATCATCCATAGCAGAGTACGTCTAGAACTAATCTCATAACTTTCATCATGAAGTCACCGCAGTCGGGAAATACTCTACTGTTATCATCAATTGTAGAATACAATCATATGTCCTATGGCCATCATCTAACAGTTTCCTCCATTCGACTCATAGTCCTTTACCCTATATCCTGAAGTATAACTATCCATCATCGAAGCCATTACTTCCCATAATATAGTCATCTTTGTCGAACCATGCATCGTCATTAGGGGAATCACCACCAAACCCAGGGATCGGTGTCACTCCTGTACTTATCAATATTTGGCTAAGTACATGAATTGTCTCGAGTTTGGGCCATCACACACCTAAGCCTTGAGCAAACCTCATCACATCAAGTAGGCAAATGTATGGAACTCAAAACAATTGCTTGAAGGCTCAACGTCCAACTTCACCTTATGAACATCCACTGATCCAAGCCCACGATGATCCCACACTTTGCACATAAGCCTTGATTATCCCATGACCATCCACCAATGATCGCACCCCTAATGGGACAATACCTATGGTCCGATACCAATCCATAGGGATCGATCCCATCCTTAGCCAAAAACTTGGCTTTGCTTCCTCCATCCAATTTACTTTGCTCCAGGCCAATAGTCTTACCATGATCCCTTGCTCTAGGCCCAAACATGCTCCACCAATCCCTCACTTAGGTTTTTCCCTAAATCCCCATGCAAACCATCAATGCAAGTGAGAGATCCCCAGGTGTTTCCCGAAGATCCATGCAAGCGAATCAATGCAAGAAGCGAACCATCTTTATCATTCGCACCGATCTGTTACCCAAAATCACACTAATCTATCAATACCTAATGCATACAAACTCCAAATGACTTGACACTTGGAATGTAGTCTTATAGGGCCTTCCTTGTCATCCTACATCGATCGCACCAAGTTTGGGACAAAGATCAGGGATCATCACTGATCCCTGACCATTGATCTGTAACAACCCTGATTTTTTATTATTTTTTAAATAGAACAATAAAGATTTAAATTGGAGAAATTTGAATTCAAAATGTTTTATTAAAATAATACTTGTAATGAGAATTTTAATATATGTATTTATTAGATAAGTAATATATGTAATTTATTGATGTAAATTCCTTATTTTAAAACTTGATAGAGGATGAGTTCGAAATTTCTAATTATTGTGCCATTTAAATAATTGTATTAAAAAGATGGTTAATATTATTAAGTATAATAATAATTAGAAAGAAGTAAAAGAGAGGTTTGATAAGTGTTTAAAATTAAGTAATCTTTTGTTTAAATGGCTATTGAGATTCCAATTCATGTAAAATAAGTATAAAAGATAATTTGATATTTAATAATGATTACTAGGTGGAATCGCGAATCATTAATTGAAATGATTTATTATTTTATTTCATGATTTATTGATAAAATTATTAAATTTATAAGTGTCATTGGTTGAAATAATTAAAAAGAAATATTATAATTCTTTTCTTATTGGGTTGCATATTTACAACCCAAAGCCCAAAATAAAATTAAGTAATAGAGAAAGCTTCTCCTCATTTCTCATTTTTAGTACGTTCAACAAAAATTAAAAAAAATATAAACTATAGTTCTCTCTCTCCCTCACTTAAAACCTAGAGCTAAAATCAACTAAGGAAAATCAAATAAATCCAAAAATTCAAGATAAAATTAAAAGTAAGTTTTTCCTAACCCTAATTCATCTTGTAGACTTATTGTTTTTGCTTTTACATTTTTGATTCTTGTTATTTTCATTTTGGGTTGACTAGGGTTTTGATGTTCATAAGAAGGCAAGCTGATTATAGTAAATTGCTAAGGGAAATCCTAGAAACTAAGGTGAGTTCAACACTCACAACTATCTCTGTTTTGAATACAAGTTGTTATTGTGTTGATTGGATGAATTATTGATTGAATTAATCTCAAATTTGTTGTGATATTGCATATTTAGTCGTTACGTTTTCTATTAGCTGAAACCCTAAGCTTATAATCTCTTATAGCATCAAACCCATGATCTCCATGTACTTGCATGTTGTAAAATTCATCACCTTAGAATTCAAATTAAATCGCAGTTCAAAAATCATCAGATACGGACCACTGCGAAGGCCGAAGCACTGCTTGGAACTCAACCCTGGCAGGGCCACTAGACTATCGATCCACTTGAACCAGTGCACCGGTCACGGCATGGGTTGAGTCCCAGGTCATGCCAAGGAACCTCCCCGACAGCCCGTTCGACCACCCGTTTGCCCGTTTGCTTCTCGATGTTATGTTGTCTTGTTTTCAGTGCCAATTGAGTGACAGTTTGGATGCGTATTATCAAGATTTAAATCCTTGAATTTGTGAATTAATTGTGATAATTTAATTCCACATAAATACTACCATGGATGTAAGAAGGTATATAGAAAATTACACACAAGTTTATTGCACAATTCCAACTAGTGTTTTCAATAGAACGATTTCTAATCCAACCCGTTTTCTAAATTATTTCTATTATACATATATTTTGTATAAAGAATTTTTTCGAATATCATATAAAATATATTTAATTATAAAATACGTGATTTTAAATTACTTCGAAACAATGTTTTAAAACTGTATTTATAAATATCAATGTATGGATTTTCAAAGGCTTTTTAATATTTGCGTGTGTTTGTGTATTCTAGTGTATAAAATGATAGTTTCAAGAAAGATTTCAAAGAAAAACCATTTTTATTACAAAAACAAACTATCTCTCTTAGATGGGAAACCAATTAAACGGTATAATAAAACAAGTGGTATAAAAGGCTTGCATTTATTTCACTAATTAATTCATGGATTTGTTTAATTGAACACTTATTTGCACGAGTGGAATTTACTAACTTTTAGTAAATATTGGAGCGTCAAGTGGTTATGGGACATAAGTCGACACCCTTATAATTACTAATTAAAAATGGATAGTACTTATTTAACGAGTCTTCAGACTCGTTCTTGGGTGATCCATTTAGGCATACTAATGGGTTTTCAGCCTAATCTTGTGATACTCATTTCCAAGCGAGTTATAATTTACGGAGTGCATCCTCTTTTATTGGCACGCGAAGTGCGTGTTTTTTGTATTGACTTGGAAGTGCATGTCTATTGCTTACATATTTGGATGTAATTATCTATGCTTTTATTGTTGTGGTTGCTTTGACTTTGATGAATGTTGTAAATGAGCACAAACTTAATTAAAATCCTTGAATCATTAAATGAAGTATAATTATACTAGTGAATTACAACTTATGGATACTTATCATTGTCATTTATGAAATTTTATTATTATCAGTATCTCACCATTCGTGATTACCAGAGATAGTATGATTTGGGTATTATTTTGATTCTCGGGTCAGACTGAGACTTGACAGGAACAGGGACTCAGCAACCTTGAATGTGAGCTAGCTTAAGAAGTCTATTTTGATGTTATAATTATTGTAATGTACCATTTGAGTGTTGTATAGATGCTTGTTCTTGTTGTAGACTTTTGTGGTTATGTATATATTTGAGAACTATCAGTGTTATAGATGTATATGTATGAAAATGTGGGTGTAGTATTTCCTTTTTTAGACACTTATTTTTTAGAGATATTGATGTATATTATTTCTATAGTGATTTTTAATTCAATGTTGTATATTATATCGTGTATTGTTCTGAATTAGATAAAACCATTGTATTATTGTTTTGCGCTAGATCAGATATGTCAAATTACCACTTGGTAGAAAAGAAAATAAAAATATAGTCACATTATTTGATGTATTCGATACTTGTCCAAAGCAATTTTACATATGGTCGCTCCTAACTAGCCATACTCTTTGACTTAAAAGACAGTATCACCCAATAATCCCTCTGTTGGTGTGGGTCTCGAGGTGGGGCATTACATGATACCTAAGTTATCCCTAAAACTAAATCACCATTCGTTCGGTGTTTTCAACCATTCAAGCATCACAAAATCAATCAATCATCATTAAATCTAATTAACCAGTACACAATCAAAAACATCAATGTGAATCCTAAATCTAAGGGTAATATCTATAAGAAACATAATGTCCACAAGAACACGAATTTACAAAACTTATCCAAATTATATGAAATTCGTATATGTTTTTTTAAAAAGGTTTAAAATGTGTTAAAGTTTGAAAATCATTCAAGAACGTCATAAAGTATCTAGTATGGGTTATTTAGTGAGTAGAGGCTTACCTACGTCCTAAGCAATCTAATCCAAACTCCAGGTGGCGCAAATCTTGAGGTGAACAATAGCTCGATGGTGATCTCCAGCAGCAAACTCCAGTCCAAAATGATAATCTTGATAATCTTCTTCAAATAACGTGTTTTGATTAACTTAAGTAAGGATTAGGTTAATTTTTTGGCCAAGAAGATGGTTATTGAGAGATTCTTTGTTTTTGGGAAGAGTAAAATGATAAGAGACAGTATCATCGGCCCTAACCCCATACTAATCTCGAAATGGACTTTGGGCTTACCCATTAGCTTACTAATCAACCATTAAGCTGTCTAAAATCAAGTGAAATTTCAAACAGTCCCTAACGGTATGTCCATTTTCTTAATATTACCACTCTATGGAATGGCAAATCTTCTCGACCTAATAGAAGTGGTTTCAAACCCAAATTCAAATCCTATCAAAAATTATTGGCCATATAAGATTTACAAGATCAAAATGGTCATATAGAAATTCGACAAAATCATAGATGTGAGAAATACCCCTTAGAGTAATTTCTTAAAATTTTAGAATCATGGGACCTCGTATAAAAATAAAATTGATATCTTACGATCCTCTAATACATAGAATACGGGTTGCTACACCTTCTTAGCCATAATTATAGCCTGCGTTCCCTTGCACACTCCAGTATGAAATTCAAGCGCACTTATGGGCTTCTAAATCATTTTAAGCCCAAAAAATATTCATTGCATTCAAATCCAATTTAAACGCATACTGATATCATATATCGGTCGGTATATTTGCAATCATAAATATGTTGTTTAGTATTGTTAAACATATCAAATAAAATTATATAATTAATATTTAAAATATATTAATTGATTTAACTAATTTACAACAAATACACATTAATTAAATCAGATGGTAAAAGTAGTATTCAACGTTTCGGTTGTGTGACTCTTAGGTGTAAATTTGATCAACAATTAATATCTAGCAATTAGAATATTAATGTTCACACATTACAACATAAAACACATTTCGCGACATTTTAAAAACAATTTTAAATATTTTTGCAGCATTTTGAATGCAGCATTTTGAAGAACACTGTATAACGACAAGTTTAAATAAGTTCAAAGCTTATGATAGCATTTTCAAAAGGCTGTATAACGTAGACCTATCACAGTATTTTTAACTAAGCTATATCATTGTTTTTCAGTGGTTTGACCTGTGTCATGTTATTTTTCTAGTGTTTTAAAAACATTGTCTTTTGATAAACATGGTTATAGGTTCAAATCCTACAGCAAATTTCTAAAATGCATGCTAAAGATATTTGACATTGTTTTAAAAATGCTATAAAGGCTTTAGGAGCATTTTATCCTTTCTCATGTTAGAGTTCACATAGCATTTATAATTACTACAATATCTAAAAGAAAATCTACTCAAATGCAGATCAATTAATTCAAACAACACTAATAAAAAGAATTTGATAATTTAATCACATTATATATTAAAAATAATAAATTTACGTCAAGTTTATACACCAAGCATTTAATAGTTGTATATAATTTTTCGTAGGAAATACTTTAAATATACATGGTAGCACAATAAAAATTCTGCAAAAAAATCTTGCCAAAATAGCGAAATATCATGATCGTCGAGCTTGCTCACTTTAACAATCCATGCCCTACAAGAAAAAGAAAATGGAACAATAACATAAGTTGAAGCTAACAGAGCTAGTTTAAAAATCAAATTGTTATTATTATTAGTAATATTATACTACTACTACTATTATTTATACTATTGAGTTTAATAAAATTATTTTAATTTATAAAACTTGGATAATTTTTAAAAATTTTGTAAGCCTTAGTTAACTTAGTTAAATATATTTAGAAACTTTGTAAAATTTATAAACTTAGTTAGCTTAATTAAATTTTTATAAAACATAGTTTAATTATGAGCTTATTTAGTTTTTATATAACTTGATTAATTAGTCGGTTTTTGTAGAACAAAGTTAAACTTTACAAACATGGTAAACTTATTTAAATGTTTTAAAATTTTGTTAAATTTTATAAAATAAAGCCTAATTTAATAAACTTAAATATTACTTAAATTAATTAATTCTTTTATAACTTAATTAATTTTAGTAAACTTAATAATTTTCATAATAATTTTTAAAAATTTATTTGTTTTTACAAACTTAGGTAATCTTTTAAAATAATTTAATTTTCATAAAATTTAATTAACTTAGTTATTTTTTTATAAATTTAACAAATTTTAATAAAACTTGGTCAATTTAGTTCAATTTTTATAAAACTTAACTAAATAATTTATATTTTATGAACTAAGTAATTTTTACAAGCTTATTTAATTTTTATAATCTTAGTTGATTGATATTTTTAAAACATAATTAATTTTTATAAATTTAGTTATTTTAAATTTATATAAAACAAGCTAACTGGTTAATTTAGTTAATTTATATAAATTTAGTTAATTTTATGAAACTTAGCCAACTTGGTTAAATTCTTATGAAACTTAATTAAATTTTATAAAACTTAGTTAACTTAGTCATTTTTATAAACTTAGTTAATTTTTTCAGAACTTTAATCATTTTTATAAGCATGGCTATTTTTATAAACATATTATATTTTTATAAAACTTCGTTGACTTTGTTAATTTTTATAAAACTTTGTCAACATGGTTAATTTTTTTATAAAACATAGTTAATTTAGTTTTTTTATAAAACTTAATTAGCTTAGTTAATATTTATAAAGTTGGTTATTTTTTTAAAACATAATCTATAAACTTAGTTATTTTTATAAACATGTTCAATTTTTATTAGACTAAGTTAACTTAGTTAATTGTAATAAAACTTAGTCGACTTAGTTAATTTTTTTGTAAAATTCAGTTAATTTATTTAATTTATCAAAAATGTAGTTGATTTTTTAAAACATATTTTTTTTAAACATAGTTATCTCAGTTAATTTTTATAAACTTAATCAAACTTTTTAAAACTTAATTAGTTTTTATAAACATAGTTATTTTTATAAGCTTATTCAATTTTTATAAAACTTATCCAACTTAGTTATTTATATAATTGGGTTAATTTTTAGAAAACTTAGTCAACTTAGTTAAATTTTTACAAAACTTAATTAGTTTGTTTAATTTTTATAAAACTTAGTTAACTTAATTAATTTGTTTAATTTTTATAAAACTTAGTTAAATTAGTTAATTTTTATATTAAGCTTGGTTGATATATTTAATTTTTATAAAACTTATTTAACTTAGTTAAATTCTATAAACTTAGTTATTTTTTATTAACTTTTTAGAAACTTAATTATTATAAATTTAGTTTTCTTTTATAGAACTTAATCAACTTAGCTAAATTTTGTAAAACTTAATTTGTTTAATTTATAAAACACAGAGTAGTGAACTAAGTTAATTCGTATAGGTTTATTTAACTTTTATAAACTTATTTAGTTTGTTATATAAATGTTTGATTCCATTGTAATTTATTTAATCTATATTTCATATTATTTTAAATAAAGAAAAATTCAATATGATACAAACTCCTATTGAATTGTAACAACCCACAAATTTATCAATTTGATAAATTATATTTATTTTCAAATATTCAAAAATGAGTTTTTTTATAACATAGATTATGAAATTTTGAATAAGAATGATGGTAATCTTATTTCGAATAAATATTTAAAAAATATATACTTTGAAAAAATATCGATAAAATGATCAAAAACCATTTTATCAATAAATAGCTCTATAATTATCAAAAGTCGAGAATGGAGCTAGATACATATGCTTATTTATTCATTTAAACAAGAATATGAAATACAATTATTTATTTTATTTTTGGAAATAAAATGTATTTATGACATCATCAATAATGACATTCAATTAATAATTGATTTACGAATTTAAATTGAGATTTAATGATTTAATAATTATTTTAATTATTCAATATGATTATTTTTAAATGATAATCATTCATTTTATTTAGTTATTAAGTGATAATAAATTGTTTATAATAGTTTTGTAAAGATATATACTTGATTTGAAAATATAAGAAAATTTATATTGCTTTAACGATATAACAACACTTTTTGTTAACAATTGTTTGATATTAATTTATATGGTTTTATAAATCATATGTGATCATTTTAATTTGTTAAAAATGATAAGAAATTGGTTCTCAAATTTTTTACATTTATATGTAAATTAATTTATAAGTGAATATGTGATCGGCAATCGGTATCCCTATTTTCAACCCAGTTCCCAACGGTTTAACGAACGAAAGTTGTTCAACGTTGTTGCGACCTTATTTATATGTCTTGTGCACATATATAATATACACATGCACGCCCTAACATATACATGAATTCATATATACATACAAATATACATATACACTTACATATACATATACATATATATATATATATATATATGTATATTACAAAAGAACTAAGATATTTTCACATAAACTTCATTCTCAAGCAAACCAAAGTCAAACTCTTACACCCATCAACTCGCACACATGGCTACACACATGGGGGGTGTTAAACCGTGCAAAGTGGTGGAAGAGGAGGATGTGGTGGTGATGAAATGGCGATGCATACGCCACAACAACAATTTGGACTTTTAATAGCATTTCAAAAAACGCTATTAAACGCTTTGATAGCGTTTTTATGAACGTTGTGTCTCAACATGTTGTTATAGGTCTGTGACCTACGATAGCAAAACCAAAACGTATAAATGAGTTCTTTAACAGTGTTTGGAAAATGCTGTAAATTATTTTGATAGCGTTTTTGCACACGCTATAAAAAGTTATAAATAGTAAGGGTTATTAAACAGCAAGTATAGAACGTTATAAAAAGTTCCTAACAATTGCGTTTTACCAACGCTATCAAAACTCTCTTAACAATAGTGTTTTTGGATTGCTATCAATAGTTGCATACAATAGCGCTTTAAAAACGCTGTTATTACCTTTTATAGCATTTTTTACTGCTATCATCTTATTACATAAGATTTTCTATGCTTCTTTTTGACATTTCAATGCATATATGTATAACGAATTTAAATATCACTAAGATCGCATTTGATTACCAATACGTTTTATGTAAACAAATAAAATTACACTAAAACGACATATGTTCATTATATTTCATAACTACGATGAAGATTACAAATGCAAGTAAACAAAACTAATACTATATGTAAGCATTCTTACAAAAACAATACATAGAAGTATTCAAACCTTAAAGATACACACGACACTGTATATTGCTTCAAATCACATGTTGCTACTTGCTAACACTGAATGTATTAGTTGCCTGTAAAGAAAAAGTTCAATATTTAGTCGTAATAGACATAATTCATGAAAAATATGCATATAAAGTGACAATTTTGATCAGCAATATATGATTTTATGAACTTATCCAATTATAAATGACTTTTATTTAAATGAGTACAAATACCATTAATTTTTAAAACTTGTTTAACTTTTATAAAACTTGATTTATTTCTATAATACCAGTTTAATTTTGTGCAACTTAATTAACTTAGCAAAGTCTTTATGCTACTTAATAAATTATATATAAACTTTGTTAATTTAGTTAAATTTTTATAAAACACAATTGATTTTTTTATCAAACTTGGATAAATTTTACAAAATTAAAATTTAGTTGGATGTTTATAAAACCTGGTTAAATTTTATTATAATTAGTTAAATTTTAATATATTATTATTTTTATAAACTTAATTTATTTTAAAATCATAATTAAAGTTTATAAACTTAATTTATCTAGTGTTTATAAACTTAATTTTTATAGACTTGCCTAATTTGTATAAAACTTAGTCAACTTCTACGAAAATTAGTTAATCTTTGTAAATTAGATTGATTTTTATAAATTTATTAAATTTTTATAAAACTTGGATAAATTTATTAAATTTTTATAAACTTAATTGTTTTTTATAAATTTTCTTACTTTTTACAAAATTTTGTCAATATTTAGATAATTATTTAATTTGTATAGAACTTGTTTAACTTATTTAAATTTTTATACAACTTAGTTAATTTTTATAAATTTATTTTAGCTTTCTAAAACTTAGTTAAGTAGAAAATTATTTACTTTTTATAAAACTTGGTTAACGTAGTTAATTTTTATAATTTATCTAACTTAGTTTAATTTTACAAAAATTAATTAAATTTTTATAAAACATAGTTAGCTTTTTATAAAACTTGGTTAAATTTTACAAACTTAATTAATTTAATCAGATGTTTATAAAACTTTGTTAAGTTTTATAAAACTTAGTTAAATTTTATTAACTTTTTTATTTTTATAAATTTAGTTTATTTTGAAAACTTAATTAAATTTTATAAACTTAGTTATTTTTTATAAACTTCTATAAAACTTAATTATCTATATAAATTAGTTATTTTTTCATAAATTAGGTTAATTTTTATAAATTTATTTAATTTTTATAAAACTTAGATAACTTTATCAAATTTTTATAAACTTGGTTATTTTTTATAAATTTATTACGTTTATAAAAAAAATTCAAAATTTAGATAATTATTTAATTTATATAAAATTTGTTTAATTTATTTAAATTTTTATATAACTTAGTCAATTTTTATAAAGGTATAAAAAAATTTAAAACTTAGTTATTTTTATAAATTATTTAATTTTTATGAAACTTGGTTAATGTAGTTAATGTAGTTAATTTTAATAAATTTAGTTAACATAGTTTAATTTTGTAAACTTGGTTTACTTGAATGTTTTTGTACTAATGGGTCTACATGTTTTTCTTTATGCCTGCACTAATATCTTTAGTCTCAGTTGTTATGTGGTTATATTTGATTCTTAGGTGCTGGTCAATCAAAGTGTTATGTAGGATAAAGACATTAATGTTGGTCTGAGACTCCAAGGGAAGCGTAACATAGTAGTAGAACAAAATATAATAGCCACTTTATTATCTTGTGAACTATAGATCCACGTGGCATCAAAATTTTAATGTACGAATACCAAGCCTTGTCTAAATAAAAAAGATAGGATTTTAAATATTTTGGCATACTGGTGAAGATCTGAAATTGTGCCAATTTCTTCGTAGTTCATAAAATAAGATTTTCATGAAAATGACCTATAGTTTTATTCAAACATATTAAATTTCTTATTTCCTTTTGTTCTTTGCAAAATGAACCATGTTTTCTATGTAAATATGGAAATTTCTTTCAATAGTTCTCCAGATAAAAATTAATTATTAAAAACTGAATGACAAATAAAAGGTACCTGTAATGTGAACAAGAGTTTCCCTTCCAACCAAATCTATAACATGTTACAAAAATCCAAACAAATAAATTTAAAAAAATTTACCAAAGAGAAATTGAGCATAGATTAAGTCAAAAACTCACGATGAAAGTATCATTTAAAGATGCAAAATGTGAAAAACACAAAATACATCCTCACCTTCACATATTTTTGGGCCAAGAGTGATATCTCTTTTTTGGGTTCACGGACCATCTTTCTCATCTACATAAAATGTTTTATTAAACTACTAAGGATAAAAATATTAAATTTGATAATTAGCGATCAAATATAAGAGTATGCTAGACTAGTATTTCAAAAGTTAAGCTTAGCATTTTCAAAAATTGGGCTGAAAAATAACATTATCTGTGGTAATAAGTAGATTTAATATGAATAGTTTTCTTCACAAACACTTTAAATACACTCATAATATGCATGTTAAAATTTTGAAGTCGTTTATGCTTTAATGTAACGTTTAAGCATGTATCCATATTAACATGCAACTTATATGGTTGTAGCAAACATATATGCATCTTTTTTTTTGTCATATCTGCACTTTAACAATATGTGGAAGAATAACTTGTGCTAGCCTTTTGATTCGGATCAGAATATTGACCCTGAAAGTCCTGGAAAAATAGTAAGGAACTTATACCACCTATAGTTTATCTTCATGTGAAATTAGTCAACTTTTTTAAAGTTTATTTAAAGCATATAAGTATAATTAATAGAATAGTTAATGCATGAAACAGATATGCAACAAAAATGAAAAGCCTGAGTATAAATAAAACACTTTGGTCAGTCGTGGGACAATAGTAAAGAACTTATATCCACAGTTCAGTTTTAAGTGTGATTCATAAAAAAAATCAATGCTTCTTTAAAGCATATAAGTATAACTAATAGAACAAGTGACGCATGAAACTGATGTATAGCAAAAATGAAAGGCCAGAATTGAAGTATAAATAAATCAACACAATATTATTATATGCATACCTGGTTACCTTTTACAAACTGTATATAGTCTTCAATATCTTGTCAATCTAAACTTGAAATAAAAGTTAAGCCTTGGTGTTCAATAAATGAGTAGGAGAAGCTTTGATCCTTTACAATAATTTAGAAGCAAAATTTAATACATCACTAATTGTGTATTTGCACCTTCTAGTTGGATACGTGAAGAAAAATATGGTAAGAGATAAAAAAAATATTATGAGTGTACTACTAAAATGATAAACAAACTCATAGTAAAAGATATAGGCTCAAAAATAAATTTCTGGCACTAAATGTCTTTAATCACCTATGCAGAAATTAAGTAGTTAACAATCAAATATAAATTAACAAGACTCTAAATTTAGATATAAGTTTTTGTGAGGTTAGAACATCATATATTGGAAGTTTTGAAATACTAGACATGAAAATTTGTAGTGGTTAGATCGGTATGCTTAGTTCTAATAATTGCACTTCAACTCATCAGGTTCTATCCAAGCCGGCTTAGCTGGATTTTCTTATTCACACTTAGCATATCAGTTGCTTCTATGGCACTACGTTTTGGTCATATTCTGCTATGTTTCTGCAAAGATGTTAGCACTACATAAAACAGTTAGTAAAATGTATTCCTATTAAACGGCGAATTTATGAGAATTTATGAAAATCAAGGCTAATTGAAGAAGAAATAAAAAAGAGTCAAAAAAGTTGGGTAAGAATTTTTGAGTACGACCACTTTAAACTCCATAAATGAGATCATCTTAATTAGTTCTTCATATCTTAACTCTTACCTTCCTCCTTATCTCTTTCCACATTGAAGGATTAGAAACAGAAGCTAAGGACGACATTGAATATGTGCTACAAGTGAAGTGATCTATCAAATCATGGACACTATCAGGCTCCATTTAAGACCTGCATCGACAGCCAGAGTTGCGCTTAATATGATCAGAACAACTATATTAAATAACATGTTGCTCTCAAATAAACTGCAACTTGCCTCAAAAGCCTTTTGGTATATGTGCTTTACAAATCCATGGTCCACAACTGTAATAACTGCTCATGGATTTTATGTAATCCATGAATCCAACATTGCCATTTATCCAAATTAAAAAAAGTTAGCATGACATAAACCTCTTCAAAGTTCATGTGCGTCAAACGAATCGTCTTGTTTTGCTTCTGGCAGGAAGCTATTGAGGCTCATTGAATGAAATTTTCTAATGATAAATCATCTATTCATAGCTGTATATAAATTGTCTTCTTCTTTGTCTTTGTAGGGAATTTCGCTTGAGATACTGGATGTTGTTGGATTTATAAAGTCGCATCATGTCTGACATGAATATGTATATTTCCAATTTATACACTTCCTAATTCAATGGTCGATTTATCTCAATATATGAGAGTGCCAAGAATCATTTTGAACATTTAAATTACTAAATATTCATTCATACCACGTTTAGGATAAGTACTAAATCAAAAACATAATGTTTAACTAAAGTTACAGTAAAATAATGAAGTATACGACTACAAAAAAGAACTGCAGTTTCCTAAAACTAAAGCACATATGTTACAGGAAGACTGACATTTCAGTTTTGGGATTGTTATTAATTTCATCCAGCATATAAGAGATGCTAATTGTAAAGGAATCCACTACCTTAAGTAATTGTAAAGGAATCCACTATCATTAACCATTGGGTAATTAATTCTCAGTAAGCAACTTTCTAGCAAAGAGGAATGAAAATCTGAAGTAAGCTATCATTTTGTTCCTACAATTGATATAATTATAAACTAGGATGGGACCCGTGCTTTCAAACGGGCAGATGGTGGAGGTTTTTTTTTTTGAAATGATACTTTCTATACAACATGTCACCGGGACAACTTGACACATGTCAATAAACGTTCGAATCACGCTACGCATGTTTCGAACTTGTGACCTCTCGCACCAAAACCGAATCGTTCAAGCACTTGGACAATGGTGTTTGTCCATATGGTGGAAGTTAAGAGCTAAAAGACGTTGTGCAGTAGTGGGAGAACACATATTCTTTAGCAATGTTTACATTTGCAAAGGCATTTAGAGATTTTGAGAAGAAATGTAGCAAATAACACTGATGCGGTACTGTATCCTGTGCAGTGCATGAGTGTCACATAGTCAAAGCAACATAATACACAGTGCATGAGTGTTACATATAATCAAAGCAACATAATACAGTACAGTAAGTCGACAGTGATAGAGAAATTGTATATCTTAATTTTTTTAAAAAGAAATGATTAACTTACTCAGCGCTTGGGTTAAGATGATTTTACACTATTCTTACACTACTATACCCCATGCATATGGATTTAAAAAACCTCGTTTTTTTCCAAGGCAGTGGTCAATGAACTCCCAAAAAAAATTCTGCCATAAATTTACTACATCATCACTGACCTGTAACTCTGGAGAGTGTAATATAATGAATCACCTCTTCTAACATTACTCAAAATGCATGGAATACATGTTAATGAAGATAAACGATATGTGTGTTGGTAATATCATATATTTTATGTTGGTAAAAGGCCGTAAGAAAACACTTGGGGCACAAACAAATATGCAGTCCTTAGATTACAGTAAACTGAACATATGGAAACATAATGAAATAAATTACTGTCATGCATAATTTAGTGCTTGTGTAGTCAATGGCAATCTAAATTTGTAAGTAGAGTAAATAAGATCATGCTAACTGCATTATGTATGCAGTATGTAATGGTAACTGGTATGTAATAAATAACAGTGAAGCAAACATCATTTACACAACCATCTAAGTAGCAAAATTCAAGACCAATGAAAAAGTTTACTACGAACCAAATTATAAGCAGAAATGGTAGACAGATGGCCGCTTCAGGTAAATTTGCATATTCAATATCTATGGCATAATATGTTGCATATTCAATCATACTTGACCATAGTTCAGGTAAATTTGCATTACTTTAATGCGCAAGTAGAATAGTCGACCTAGCATTGTTATTATGAAGATAATATAAACTTGACCCTGTAAATTTAGTGACAACCTTTCATTCAAATGTTGGGGAAGAGAGTACAGGGTGACATATTTATGAATCGACTTATAAGCAGAAATCATAGAAAGATGGCCAAGCAGATTCCAAGCAATGGCCACAGCACCAACAAACTATATGTACTGTAGTTGTAAGGACGCAACGGTAGACAAAGCAAAAATCACACAGCAGTGTATTTTGACAGAATGCTGGTAAGGTATTCAGTAGGATCATAAATTGGAAAAAGAAATGGATTGAAAAGATAAATCTATTACCAAACTAAGCATAAATTTACATTGAGTACAAAAACAGAAAATTAGACGCAAATTTGAGTACATAACAGCAGTCTTAACCGAGTAAAACAATGTACAAATAAACTGACACGGCGTGACCAAGTTAAAGTGAATGTGTTGATGCTTATCTAGTTGTTGTCTTGATGTAGTAAGGCAACGTAGCAAAAAATGGAAGCATAACTATTTAGTAGTATAAGTAGTACCAGAACGGTGCTGAAAAATAGATGACTATTTTGCAGTACACGACCATATCAACTAATGAATGATGCTTTTAAAAATTCCAGCTAATTTATCAAAATAAGAAGTTCCACAGCATAGCAGTAGTGTACATCCACAGGTGAACGATGGCATCGTACTAACAAACGTATGCCAAAAAATATCAACAAACATAACTTGACTTAAATCCAATGATAACTACATTGAACCACATTTCAAATTTGCAATGACTACAAGTGTACGGCTGCGTGAAAGCCGCGGTATCAATATGTGCATGTACTGGTCTATGCCTGCAAAGAGGATGAACATAAATTACCTAAATTTACATGGATGTACATATATAGCCTGCAAGTAGTACCACCACACACGAACATAAAACTTCTAGCCATTAGAGTCTCAGTAACAAAAAACAAACCAATAAGAAAGGGGATATAAACATATTAACGTTAGCAAAATAAAACGTTTCTTACATCAACAGAGTAAGTATTGTTGAACCAAACTATTGCTATGTCATAGCTCAAGCGTAATTTTTAGCACAGAAATTCAGCAGTTATCATATTTTAAATTAAAGCAAGTCGTAAAGAGCATTACCACAACTTGACATGCTCTATCATGCTTAACAGGTCTTCTATTCCTTACCGCAGTACCAAATCAGCCACCATATGATCTGGAAAAACAAATAGACATGTTATTCAATAGCCAAATAGAACCAGCAATACATGAACAGCACCTATATTCTAATGCAGTCGTCAGAATACAGTAATGTGTCATGGTTTGTATTACATACTTTTTAAGAAGCATGTATGAAGAATTGTGTGGTATAACAACTAAATCAACAAATGTCTCCCTTAAACATTTATATCTAGTAATATCAAGCTTAGCAGGTACGCGTATTTAAATTGGAGGCCTTCCAGTACTTAGACCAAACAGCTTAAAATATATAGTAGAGATAAGTTATAAGGAGCAAATATTTATAACCCATAGTGCAAACTTAGTTTTTTTTTCTAATTGCTGAGCCTAAACCAAGTATTTTTTACGGCCGGCTCGTTACTATGGTAGATATATGAAAGGGAGGATAGTATGGATCAGATGAGGGGAAAATTGAGTGTCGTAAGGGTACGTCCAGAAGGTATTAATAATTATTCACATGAATTAGAGTAAATAGAGACCCAATGTTGTCATTCTCATAGACATATTAAGATTGACTAAAAAATACATCCCCTTTCGTGGGTATACGTAGAAGCCGTTAAAAAATTAGTAAAAAGAACATGAGTGTGGACTACCAAAGGTCGTTTTCAGGCATATCCCAATAATAAAAATGTCAATAAGTGTTCAGAAGTGAATATATGAAAATAATTATTTTGAATATTATCCCAGAACAAAACTTGAGCTGAAAAAAATGGCATCTATGTAACTGAACGTAAAGTTAACAGCCTTCAGAAAAGAGTGTAGGAAAATTGGAAATAAAATTACGAATCATGTTCAGAAGTTAATGTGTACAGCTTCAAATTAACAGCATAAAAATACAGAAAGAAGGATTAACAATTACAGCATTTTAAAACTGTTCGCCACGAGGGAGGAAAATAATGGAACATGGTAATCAAGGAGCCGGCAAAAATCGCCTGGCAACCATCCACCAAAATAAGAGCGTCCACAGACAAAATACTCTCACACGCTTGCTTGTACATATGAAGATGAAATTCCTTCGTTTAAATAGACTTGATAACGAAGGGTTGCTTGGAGATTAGGAAAATCAATTTCCTAATTATCCAGATATCTTTCCAAATTGCATGATTTGATTTGTACAAATAGATGGCGTAATCTTGTTTTACATATCTTTCCTTTATTCTCCATGTCTAATCATTTATTTCTTCATATGACAAATATATTGACTAATTAATTGATTGACTAATTAATTAGTTTCCTTCAAAATATCCTTCCATATACCAGCCAAATAATTGATTTGAATGAATCAATTAATCAATTTCTTTCCTCTTTAACAAATATTTAAATCATTCAAATTCAACACTTCACCTTAATTCAAATATAACAATCTCTCTTCGTCACCTTATCATCAAGCAATCGACATATAAGTTGTTGGGTCTAGCGTCCCATGACGCTCAAGTAACAGGTGTCAAACTGATCAAGTTTGAGCAATACTCAAACTTGTCCTTTGGAAGTGATTTAGTCATCATATCTAAAGGATTATCCAAATTACTCACCTTCAACAATTTGATCTTACTTCGTTCTTCCTCAAGCATAAGAAAGAAACCTCTAACATCAATGTGTTTCGTCCGTGAACTATAAGCTTGATTTTCTACAAGATGAATCACACTCTGACTGTCTAAAAATAGCTCTTCTATCCGCTGCATCATTGAAAGATCGTCCAACAACTGAAGTAGGTATAATCCTTCATTTGTTGCTTCCACAATCGATATCAACTCTGCTTCGGTAGTCGATAAAGCTACGATAGATTACAACTTTGATGTCCATGAAATCGAGCTTATGCCAAGTGTAAAAATATAGCCCGACATTGACTTCCTAGCATCTCTATCCCCAGCATAATCAGAATCACAGTATCCTCTAAGAAAGACGTCACCATCCACTCCACCATATAACAAGCCCACCGAAGAAGTGCCTCGAAGATATCTAAGAATCCACTTCACAGCTTACCAATGTTCTTTGCCTGGGTTAGACATATATCGACTTACAACACCCACTGCATGGGTCAAATCTGGTCTTGTGCACACCATCGCATACATAAGACAATCAACAGCACTAGAATAAGGTATATCAGCCATATACCTCTTGTCTTCTTCCGATGAGGGAGATAGGTCTTTTGACAATTTAAAATGAGAGCCTAATGAAGTGCCAATCGATTTAGCTTTCTTCATTCCAAATCGACCGAGGACCTTCTCGATGTACTGCGCTTGAGTGAGCCTTAACTTTCTCCGCTTGCTATCCCTGCTTATCTCCATACCCAATATTTTTTGTGCCTTTCTCAAATCCTTCATGTCAAACTCTCTACTAAGCTCCGCTTTCAACTCCTTAATTTTGGCCATACTCCAAGATGCAATCAACATATCATCAACATATAACAACAAATAAATCATATCACCATCATATCTCCTGAAATAAACACACCGGTCTTTGAAACTTCTGGAGTATCCCTGTGAAAGCATAAACTTATCAAACCTCTTGTACCATAGTCTAGGAGACTGCTTCAGTACATATAGAGATTTGTTGAGTTTGCAAACATAGTCTGGCCTGTTACTAACAATGAACCCTTCCGGCTGCTTTAAATAAATCTTCTCATCCAGATCACCATGCAAGAATGTAGTTTTGACATCCGGTTGCTCTAATTCCATATTATAATGAGCAACTAATGCCAAAAGAATATGAATAAAAGTATGCCTAACCACTGGAGCAAAGATATCATGATACTCTACCCCTTTCTTCTGAACATACCCCTTTACGACTAACCTTGCCTTATATCTGAGATTACCATTTTCACCGTCTTTCACTCTATAGATCCACTTGCATCCAATAGCTCTCTTATCAGTGGGAAGAGGGCACCAAATCCCAAGTATGATTTCTCTACAATGATTCAATCTCCTCCTCCATAACAACTAACCAACTAGAACTGTTAACTGATGCGATAGCTTCTCTATAATCATAGGGCTCACCATGGACAACATTCAAAGCATATGTTGCGATATCATCGAAGTTGATATCTTCGATGCTCAATCCAACAAACTCATCAAGCCACTTAGGCTTTCTTCTTTGTCTGACAGGCCTAGGTTCCGAATGAGCTCCACCTTGAATTTGATCATCTGCACCAACATCGATATTATCCTCATCAACCACGGTGTCATCGGAAACACCATTTGAATGTCTATGGAAAGAATCAACAGATGACTTGCTTTGTGTCTGGTATTCTTCGCATTTCCTCTTATTGTCATCCGATGAGGGAGGCTCCACCTTCAATATAGCCTTCTCATCAAAAGTCAATTGCCTGCTCATAACGTCTTCTTTCTAATAGAACATCACAACCTATATCGCTTCACTCCTCTCCTATAACCAGAAAAATACACTTGCGAGCTCTAGGTTCCAGCTTCCCTTTGCTCTCATGCACATAAGCTGGGCAACCAAACACTCTGAGAAATGAATAGCTAACAGGCTCTCCTTTCCATACTTCTTCACGAATCTTCATATCTATGGCAGTAGAAGGTGTGCGGTTGATGAGAAAATCCGCTATAGATAAAGCTTCAGCCTAAAATCTCTTCTTCAATTTAGCAGTTAGTCTAAGACATCTTATTCTCTCCAACAATGACTGATTCATCCATTCTGCAACTCCATTAGACTAGGGGCGCCCGGTGTAGTGTAATGCCTCTTAATGCCTTCAGACTCACAATAATCGATGAATTCCTGTGATACAAATTCACCGCCATTATCTGAACGGAAAATTTCAATTTCTTCCCTGACTACTTCTCAACCATAGATTTCCACTTTCGAAACTTGGCAATGTTTTCACTCTTTGACTGAAGAAAGTATACCCATATTTTACGAGAGAAATCATCTATAAATGAAACGAAATATCTGGCTCCACCTAAAGACTGACAAGGGGAGCGACCCCAAACATCTGTATGAACATACTTCAAGACAGTTTTTGCTTTATGCTTTCCTATACCAAAAGAAATCTTTGTCTGCTTTCCAAGAACACACTCTTCACAAAAAGCAAGTTTTGAATGATGAACTCCATCAATCAATTCTCGTTTTCTCAGCTGATCCATGCTGCGCTCACAGATGTGACACATCCGTAAGTGCCATAATCTGAAAGAATTCGAAGCAACAGATGTAACAGAAGCTGATTCACCAATTTACAGTAGTGCCCTTTAATAGATAAAGATTTCCTGCCCTCAAACCTCTCATAACAATCATGGAACCCTTCGGTATCTTCATTTTCTCTCCTTCCACTACAATTTTCAAGCCAAGTCTACTCAATGCCCCAACAGAATCCTCAAATCAGGTACATGTCTAACATCGGTGATCGTATGAATAACACCATCAAACATCCTAATCATCACGCTACCAACACCCACCATACGGCAAGAAGCATCATTACCCATCGGAACTTCTCCTCCATCAATTTCACGGTTAGTGAAAAAACAGTTCCTATCAGGTGTCATATGATAGGATGCGCCAGAATCAATTAGCCATAAGTTGCTCTTCCGAGAAGAGCCAGAAGCTGTAAATACATCGGTGTCACGTTCTGTATCTAATTTCTTTGTTGTAGAACTGTGGCTTGCTTTGGACCTTTTCTTCTACCTCCAAGCTTGGGACATTGTGCTATGAAGTGCCCTGGTTTCTTACAATAATGGCAAGTCAAATTCTTAGGCCCCTTAGACTGAGACCGTGAATAATTCAGTCCTCCACCTTTCTTCGACCTGCTTTGGCCTCCACCTCTCTGAACAAATAAGCCTTCGGTATCACTATCCAAGCTAGTGTTTGCCAATCTACTTTTTAATATTTCATTATGAAAATCAGCATTTACATCAGACAGACTAATTTTACTGCGGCCATAAATCATGGAATTAACAAAAGCAGTATACTCCTTAGGCAAGGAACATAAAAGGATCCAGCTTGAGCCTCATCGGTAATATCAACTTCCGCTGCCTTCAGGTTCATAATCAAAGTCGTCAAAGCATCTACATGCTCCATGAGATCAGCTCCATGCTTCATCTTGAACGAGTAGAGTTGTTGCTGAAGAATAATCTGATTAGTGAGAGACTTGTCTTGATATGCATCCGATAATGCATCCCATAGTTCTTTCGCCGTCTTCTTCTGAGAGAATTCTCTAAGAACTTCATCTAAAAGGCTCAACTGAATTGTTGTGAGAGCTTCATCTTCCATCTCTTCCAAATCATCTGCATCAATACCTTTCAATTTCTCAAGCGTAGAAACAACCTTGTAAGTCTTCTCCTTCTTCAATACGGCCTTCGTCTTCATCTTCCAAGTAACAAAATCTCTTTTTCCGTCAAAACGTGTTACTCCATAATTGACACCAAATCTACCAACAGACTTACTAGAAGTAGCCATTAATATCCAAACAGGAACAATAACACTAGCTATGATGCCAAACTGAAGTGAATTTTGTTTTCATTTGAGCGAAAGCGATTTATTTGATCAGGATCTCATATTGCCTATTTAGATACCAATGACACTTAAAAAAAATATGCATTCTCACAGAAATAATAACAGAAACAAGAGATACAGAAGATTTAACATGGTTCGGATATGAATATCCTACGTCCACGGAGACCCAACAACTTCTTTTATTTCACTAAAGAAAAGAGTACAAAAGAGATGGAAGAATAATGGTGGATACTCTCACACACTTTCTTGTACATATGAAGATGAAATTCCTTCATTTAAATAGACTTAATAACGAAGGGTTGCTTGGAGTAAGAAAATCAATTTCCTGATTACCAGATATCTTTCCAAATTGCATGATTTGATTTTAGTACAAATAGATGGCGTAATCTTGGTTTTCATATCTTTCCTTTATTCTCCATGTCTAATCATTTATTTATTCATATGGCAAATATATTGACTAATTAATTGATTAACTAATTAATTGATTGACTAATTAATTAGTTTCCTTCAAAATATCCTTCCATATACCAGCCAAATTAATTGATTTGAATGACTCAATTAATCAATTTCTTTCCTCTTTAACAAATATTTGAATCATCCAAATTCAACAAGATGCTCTTGGGAGTAAAATAGTAACATAGTTTACAAATATATGATTAGTGCATATCGCAGTGGCAGTGATTGCGAAGGGTAGAAATATGTTGATCGGTTCGGTTGTTGTAAGTATCGTTAAGGGTATGCAGAGTTGTGAATGTTAGTGGAACCAATTTCGTCTATTACAATCTAAGTGGACAGCAAATTGTTAAAAGGCTTTATAGTTGATTTGTGCAAAAGCAGTGAGTGGTATGCCACAACTGCCAGTGAAGTAAATGGTTAGATGACTCTTACAAATGTGGAACACATATTGGGAAAGAAGAAGCACGTGAAAAAGTAATTTTCTGTAAATTAGTAGCTCGTCCAGATGACAACGGAAGGGGACCAAAAAGGTAACAGAGCACTTTTTTGTCACTGTAGGTTGAAAATTAAAACATACAGCTAACTATATGTACCAACAGTTTGTGGTTACGAGGAAGGCTAACCAGACAGCCAGAGCAGAAAAAATAGGGAACGGATTTTTTATAAAACGTATTGTTCAGGTAATCTTAATAGTATGTGGAACTCTTTGTAGCAACCCATAATTTTATCAAATATTTTAAATAAGATTTATTTGAAAACTTCGATTTTAAATCATTTAAATTTTGAAATTTTGAAATTTTACAATGAAATTTTGGTATTTGTTGAGAATTATTTTTCCAAATATAATAAAATAAAGATTTTTGTGAAATTTAAATTTTTGGTCTACTTTGGTCAAAATTTGACTTTCAGTTGAAATTTTTAGATTTGAATTTTTAATTTCTCTTCTTTTTTTTGTGAAGCTGGATTTGATTCTAACATTCTCTATGCTTTTCATTTCGTCAAATTCTAATTTATACTTTTTAAATCTGCAAAGTTTCAGCGTTTTACATGCAAATATTTTTCAGTATTTTATTTTCTATTTCATTTTGGCTTTAGGTTTGATTTTGTTTAGGTTTTAGCTTGTTTTGACATTGGACTTTGCTATTAGGCTTAGGAAATTCCCAAGAGACGCTTGATTGCCTTTTCATTTGAAATGATATCTTTCCAAAAATCATTCACGTACAAAACTTCCTTCCATCTCCTTCTTTCTCATTTTTGCATTCTACTGAGAAAAATTACAGTAAGTTTCTCTCCTCTTCTCATTCTTTTTCTCTTTTCAATTTTTCTTCCTTTATTTCTCTCCTTACATCGTTCGGCCTCCATCATCATTCCCCTAGCCGACCTCATCTCCACCCTCATCACCATCTAGTATTGATAGACCACCACTTCATTACCACTTCAACCATAGCCGTAACCCCTAAATCCAAAAATCACCAAATCCCCTTGCCAAAAACCCTAACTGACCCCATGCTTCTTCCCCCTCTCTTCCTATTTGCCTCGGCTAGCATCTCCTATTGCCTAGCCGTGACCAAATCCATGCCTTGTCGTGCCTAGTTGCCTTCAACCCATCATGGTCATGCATATAACCCAAGTAGCCGAACCCAAAATGACATGGTCGAACCCAAATGAATTTTTTTCCTTAGCCTTTTTGCCTTCCAATTGAACTTTTGCCTTGCCACCCCTTCACCTACCCATAGCCGTATCCTATGCACACCATAGCCGAGCCTAGCATGCCTCATAAACATCATGGCTGAGCCATGTTTTCATGTTAGCTAGCCTATATGCAAAGTGGCCGAGCCACTTGTACTTGTTTAGCCATATTTGTTTTGTTTGTTTAATTCTTGTGTAAACAATTGCTTCTGCATGTTGTATTTTGTTTGTTTACAAGATTTGGATCTTGACTCTACTTCCACTCAAGTTTGATTCGTGCTTTGTCGTGCTTTTCGAGGTTTGTTCTTGTGTCTTGAATTTGTCATCTCTAGCCAAAGAAGGTGAGTCTATCACTCTCGACCACGTACTTATATTCTAGTGAATCAATAACTTGTGAAATTGTAAAAGTGATATGCCATGATGTTAGTTATCTCACATATGCTTATGACATGATATTATATGATGTTATCACCTTATGTATACATGTTTTATCACCTAACATGAAATACTATGTTATGCTATGTTATTCTATTTATTTTATATTCTGTTTCTCACACTGCAAGTTCCCTCACTATGGGTTGAAATGATACATACCTGAACGGACTTTAGAATAGGAAAAAAATCGTTATGAGCTGAAATGATAGGCTCAAGTGATTTTTATTTGTTTGACTTGAGATTGTGGGTTTGAAATGATAAAACTTGTGATTTTATATGTTACGGATTGAAATGATACATATCTGTATCACGTGACCTAGTTAGAAAATATTATACAGCCCCCTGGTTAATTTTTAAATAGTAGTTTTCTGAAAATTATTAGGTATTTTTGAATTTTAAACATATGAAATTTAACTTAAATTTTGATTTAAATGATTTAAATAAAATATATATTGGTTTCTATAAGTTAAAATTTTATAGATTAATAACTGGTTTTAAACTGTAACTTAAAGATTTTATCTATGATATAAAATTTTGATATAACTTAATAATTTAATTTGATTTAATATGGAATTTTAAATCTAACCTAGTAATAATAATAATTTATTATGAAATGGATATGTTTTGTATAATAAATAGATTTGTATGATAACTATGATGAAAATTGAAGATATGATGTTTTAAATATGTTATAATAGAATTTGTAACATTTCTAAAATGCTATGCTACTTTAGGTTATGTTTTGAAAATGCTGCTATTTCTAAAAATATGACATTTTTTAAATGCTACTATATAAAGGTCACATTTCAAAGTGCTATGTTTTTTCTAAATATTACATTTTCAAAGTGTTATGTTTTTCCAAATATTACATTTTTCAAAGCGTTATAACTAAGTGTATAAATTTGAAATGTTACAAACTTTGAAAATGAATATTTATTTGAAAGAAGAATAACATCAGATTTAAATGGTTTTGAAATGACTATGTTTGATTTGAAATGTAAAACATTTGAAATAGATAACCACGGGTTATAATAATGGTTGGTGGTTAAAGAGACCGGGATCGGATACTGTCATACTCTTTCCCAATACCGAAAACTACTTGAACAACCGCGTAAGCGGTGGAGATTCCAAAATAAAGTAGGATGGTGGCGACGTTCTATTGAGGTATATAAGTGGACCTGACTCTCGTGAGTTGGCATAAGGTGGCTAAAACAGGAGAGATTCTCGGGCCAAGTGAGGTGGCTCCTTCGATCAGGCACACATGTCATTCTATTGATTTGTGATTGATTTAGTGCGCACCTTTGATTTAGGAGTGTGGCTCGAGGTGGGCGGTAGCTGGGGCTATGTGTTACCACTAGCCCAGATGCGTAATTGGTATATCTACCTTGGCATTGCCTTATTATGCCGTGTCACCTACCCTAGCGTGCCTTATACGAGTTTGTTTTATACCATACATATGGAGTGCCCTCTGACGACGCCCAGTACGGGGGAGATTACGGTACTGTATAGACTATGAGATTATATAAAATGTGTTAAGGTGGAAAATATAAAGCCTTAACGCTATTTTAATAGTTTGTTTTACTTTAGACATTATTATAATAGCGTATATTACTACATAGTAGATAGTTTAACGGATCCTTAAAGGATGGGCGACCCCAAGCATCCTTTAAGTTACTTGTGCATTCCTATTATAGTTCACTTGAGTTGATTTACATTTTATAAGTATGTATGTCCTGACTCGAGTGTTGTGTTTTACTTTATGCTCGCGTCGGCCTGAGTATTACAGCTTTGGATTCATCTTCTGGAGCTAGAGATTTGTTGAAGATTACCTATCTATCTAATTGTCTATCTATTTCTATTTCAGTTATTTTTATTCAACCTTGGCTTATGTATTAGTGGATTTATATTGTATTTGCTTTCAGATTCTAGTATTTTGTATTCTATTTTAAGACTATTTATGTAGTAGATTCATGAACTACTATGGTTATTTTATTCCGTTGCGAGCTATTCTGATATTCTGTATCCGTGATTCTGCGATTGGTTTTATTTGCTCCAAATATATTAACAATCTATTGTTTTGAATTGTTTAAGTCCGACATATATGGTTTTATTATCGATTTGAATGGTCCAAAATAGTGGGTCGTTACATTTGGTATCAGAGCTTTGGTTTTAGGCAAATCTTAGCCTACGAGCAAAAACTCATTAGAGAAAGAGTAGATATTCATAGAATGAGTGAAATCAATCTTAGAATCATTTCTTTGTGGGAGAACGTATTTTTAAATATAAAATGATTTTTAAATGATTCACAAAGGATTTTAAAGATTATTGTGATATAAAATTTTCTAGTTTAAAATCTAATTTTTCCTAAACTTCCTTCCTTTCCTTATCCACCTTGTTAATTAAATTCTTTTATTAGGATTTCTATTCTAGTTGAATCTTATCTTCGTATCTCCTTTACCTTTGTCTTAAAATTCATTCTTTATTTTTCAGGATGGATCGTAGGAACGCTAGAGGTTGAGGTCGTGGAATTGCCCCTATTCATGAGCCTGTTGCACCCATTAGGTTCACTACTCTCTGTAAGGAATTCATTGAGCTTGGTGGTACCAAGTTTACTGGATATGAGAGCATCATTGAGGCTCAGCAGTGGTTGAAAGGATTAGAGAGGATTTTCTCCGATCTTGAGATCACTGATGCTCAGAAGCATTAGTTGGTAGCTTAGCAGTTGAAGGAGGCAGCTCTGGATTGATGGGAGTCTGTTACGGCTTACACTATCGAGTCTGATATTTCTTGGAAGCAGTTTAGGTATCATCTTGTATTGGTTCTTGAGTTTAGTTCAGTTTTCTCTCTCTTTGGATTCTTTCTTATGTTTGGATATCGTGCTTTAGGGATGCTTTTGAGGCTAAGTGGATGCCCGAAGTAGGAAAGTCTCAGCTATATAGGGAGTTTATGGATCTTAAGTAGGGAGACATTTCATTTTCTGAGTATGAGCGGAAATTCAATGAACTTTTCAAGTTTGGTCCTGGCCTGATTGACGCCCCTCTTAAGAAGAATGAGAAGTTTATAGCTGGAGCTCGCCCAGAGTATTATGATCGTCTCATTTCTCATGTGCATAGCCCCTTTAGTGGATTGATGGATATGGCCATCAGATATGAGAATCCTACTTCTAAGGATCCTTCTATTGCTCGTACTTCTTCATCTCAGCCTTCCTCTAGAAACCTTAAGAAAAGGAAGCCTAATTTCCATCAACAGAAGAAGAATTGGAATAAGACTCTAGGTTTGGGATCTTCTTCTTCTCAAAGGCAGCTTATCGACTTATCTTCCATATCCGGCTTCAAGTGTGATCAGAAGCAACACTATGCCAATAGTTTCCCTACTTTCGTTGGTGTCTCTGTTCCTCCAGCTCAGTTGACTAGGCATGATCTCTGTCATATTTGTCTGCAGCATGGTCACTTCAAGAACAATTGTCCTACTCAGGAAAGGGCAAGCCATCTGGTATCTTTGTCGTTACCTCTGCCACTCCACCCGCGCCACCTGCTTCTAGTGATACTCAAGGTATTCTTCAGGGCACCTTTACTTTATTTAAATTTCTCGTTCGTGATTTATTTGACACTAGAGCTTCCCATAGTTTTATTTCTGCGTATCTTTGTGATAAGTTTGAGCATCTCTTTTCTTCTAAGTTTGCTGATGAACCTTTGTGTGTTTCAAATCCTATTGGGAGTCCCACGAACCTTAGTAGGATTTGTAACCAAGTTAAACTCCTCTATTATGATCATCGCTTTAGTGGTGATTTCTATGTTTTGGGTTTCGAGCTTTTGATATGTTGCTTGGAGGTGATTAGCTGAAGAGGCATGAAGCCATTATCTCTTATAAAACCCGAACTATTTCTCTTGTGGATGATTTTGGTAATCCTTTGGTGATTCTGTGCCGCATACCTCCGAATTATGCTAGCAGCTTTATTTATTCTCTTGATTCTTCTCCTGGTGATCTTGATTCAACTTATATGGTCAAACTATATCCCGATGTATTTGGTGAAGTCACTTCTTTATCTCCTAAGCGGAAAATCAAATTCCATATTGATCTTATTCCTGGAGCTCGATCTGTATTTCTTCCTCGCAGAAGAATGGCAACCCGTGAGAAGGTTGAGTTGGGAAGCAAATTGAGGACTTGTTCTATAAAGGTCTGATCAGACCTAGCTATTCTGAATGAGGAACAACAGTGGTTTTCGCCACTAAATCCGATGGTTCTTTGAGGATGTGTGTTGATTATAGGGAGATGAACAAGCTCACTATGAAAAACAGATATCATATGCCTCGTATCAGTGATATGTTTGATCAGCTCTATAGAGCTATTGTTTTCTCTCAGCTTGACCTTGTCACAGGTTTCCACCAGCTCAGAGTTGCTGAGAAAAGTATCCCCAAGACTGCTTTTCGTACTAATAATGGTTTTTTTATGAATGGTTAGTTATTCCTTTTGGTTTGACTAATGCCCTAGATTTCTTTGTTGATCTTAGGATCGTGTTTTTCGTGATGTTCTCAACAAATTTGTTCTAGTCTTTGTCGATGATATCCTTGTCTTCTCTAAGTCTGAGGAAGAGCATGAATTGCACTTGAGCTTTGTTATGAGAACTCCTAGGAGTTATCAGTTGAAAGCTAAATTATCAAAATGCCATTTTTCGAAAGATGAAGTCCAATTCCTCGGGCATATGGTTTTCGGCAATGGAGTTTCTATTGATCCGGTTAAGATAACTGCAATCAATGTAAGTCTTTCTTCTCTTCTCTCTCTGTGTAATTTATCATTCTATCTTACCTGTAGTCCTTATTTCTCCCTATTCTATTACAAGATTGGGAAACTCCTAGGACTCCATCTGATACCCATAGTTTTCTGGGCCTTACCGGTTATTATCGGAGATTCATTGAGAAATTTGTTTGGATTGCTGCACCTCTCACTGCTTTGACTCATAAGAATGCTAAGTTTAATTGGAATGATAAGTGTGAAGCTGCATTCAATGAGTTAAAGCACAAGCTTACTCTGCACCATTTCTTACCGTCCCAAATGGAAATGAGGGATTAGCGGTATACACTGATGCTAGTCGTGAGGGTTTGGGAGCTGTTCTGATGCAAGATGGGAAGGTTATTGCCTATGCCAATCGTCATTTGAAGACCCATGAGGCCAATTATGTAGCCCATGATTTGGAATTTCTTGTCGTGGTTTTTGCTTTGAAGCTTTCGAGGCATCATCTTTTAGGAACCAAGTTTGAGCTCTTTACGTATCATCAGCCTTTGAGGTATATCTTCACCTAGAAGGATTTGAATCAGCGACAAGTTAGGTAGCTTGAGTTCCATGCTTTGTACGACCTCGACATCAACTATACCCCTGGGAAAGCTAATGTTGTGGTCGATGCTTTGAGCCGGAAGAGGGCGGTGTTGTGTCAGCTTGTTGTTTCTTCTTCTCCACTTATGGATCTTATCATAGCTAAGCAGGATGAGGATAGGATGATTTGGCTTATTGAGGAGAATGTTCATAGCAGGGTTGGTGGTGGTAGTCTTGATGGTAGTGGAGCTCATATCGATGATAGAGGGATTTTGAGGATTAATAATCAGATTTGTGTCCTGAATGTAGATGATTGAGGCAAGAGTTACTTCGGGAAAATTATCGGTCCAGACTTTCTATTCATCCAGGTGTGATGAAGATGTATCAGGATATGAAGAAGTTTTATTAGTGGAGGGGTATGAAGCGTGATATCTCTATCTTCGTTAGTAGATGTGCGACTTGTCAGCAAGTCAAGGCTGATCATCAGAAGACCCCTGCTTCATTGCAGCCTCTTGAGGTTCTCAATTGGAAATAGGAACAGGTTTCTATGGATTTTATTGATGGATTACCGTGGTCTAGGAGGGGTAATGAGAGTATTTGGGTTATTATGAATCGACTGACCAAGTCAGCTCATTTTGATTCCCATCAAGTCTACCCATTTTGTTTCTAGTTGGGCTGAGATTTATATGAGGGGATTGTTCGTCTTCATCGTGTTCCTGTCAGTATTGTTTGTGATAAAGATCCCATCTTTGCTGGCCAGTTTTGGAGAGCTTTCTAGGAATCTTTGAGAACTCATTTGAATCTGAGCACTGCTTACCATCCATAGACCGACGGTCAAACGGAAAGGGTGAATTAGATTCTAGAGAATCTTCTACGTGCTTATGTCCTTGATTATGAAGGATCTTGGGAAGATCATCTCCATCTTGTCGAACTCACCTATAACAACAGTTATCAAGTATTATCTCAAACATTCTGTTTTAATCTTGTCTTAATTCTTTATCTATCTCATTTCATTTTTGAATCCAGGCTAGTATTGCAATGTCTCCGTTTGCTACTCTTTACGAATGATCTTGTAGATGTCCATCTTGCTGGATTGAATCCGGTAATCATTTGGTCCTTGGTTCAAATATGATTTTGGAGGCTTTTGGGAAAGTTTAGGAGATTAAGAGGAAGATGAAGAGTGCTCCGGATAGACAGAAGAAGTATGATAAACACCGAAAGAGGAGTTTGGAGTTTTGTGTTAGTGATCAGGTTTTCCTTAAGGTATCTCCCTTAAGGAACGTGATTCGGTTTGGTCAAAGAGGGAAGCTTTCTCCTAGGTTAGTTGGTCCTTTTCGTATCTTAGCGAGGGTTGGTTCTCTAGCTTATCGCCTGGATTTGCCTGAGAAGCTGTCTGGAGTGCATAATGTATTACATGTTTCGCATCTTCGCTGGCATCTTCATGATCCATCTTTGGTTGTTCCACCTTTTGCTCTCGAGAGTTTAGATATTGAGCCAAACCTTACTGTAGAGAGGAAGCCACTTCGTATTATTGATAGAGGTAAGAAGCAGCCGAGAAGGAAGTCTGTCAAGCTGGTCAAAGTACAATGGAGTACTGATGATCGAGATTGTACCTGGGAGACGGAGGAGAGCATGCGAGCTTCGAATACGGAATTGTTCATTTCAGGTACTCTTCATTATTTTATTTTATCTTCCTTTGTTTTCATATCTCGTTCCTTTCCGAGAACGAAAAGTTTTGAGTGGGTGAGAGTAATTTTATCAAATATTTTAAATAAGATTTATTTGAAAACTTTGATTTTAAATCATTTAAAAATTTAAAATTTAAAATTTCACAATGAAATTTTGTCATTTATTGAGAATTGTTTTTCCAAATATAATAAAATAAAGATTTTTCTGAAATTTAAATTTTTGGTCAACTTTGGTCAAAGTTTGACTTTCAGTTGAAATTGTTAGATTTGAATTTTTAATTTCTATTCTTTTTTTTGTGAAGCTGGATTTGATACTAACATTCTCTTTGCTTTTCGTTTCTTCAAATTCTAATTTTTACTTTTTAAATCTGCAAAGTTTTAGTATTTTAAACGCAAATATATTTCAGTATTTTATTTTCTATTTCATTTTAGAGTTGGGTTTGATTTTGTTTGGGTTTTAGCTTGTTTTGACATTGGGCTTTTCTATTGGGTTTAGGAAATTCCTAAGAGACGGTTGATTTCCTTTTCATTTGAAAAGATGCCTTTCCAAAAATCATTCACGTACAAAACTTCCTTCTATCTCCTTCTTTCTCATTTTTGCATTCTACTGAGAAAAATTACGATAAGTTTCTCTCCTCTTCTCGTTATTTTTCTCTTTTCAATTTTTCTTCCTTTATTTCTCTCCTTACATGGTTCGGTCTCCATCAGCATTCCCATAGGCAACCTCATCTCCACCCTCATCACTATCTAGTATTGATCGACTACCACTTGAACCATAATCGTGACCCCTAAATCCAAAAATCACCAAATCCCCTTGCCAAAAACCCTAGCCGACCCTTTGCTTCTTCTCCCTCTCTTCCTATTTTCCTCAGCCACCATCTCCTATTGCCTAGCCGTGACCAATTCCATTCCTTGTCGTGCCTAGTTGCCTTCAACCCATTATGGCCGTGCATATAGCCCAAGTAGCCGAACCCAAATTGACAAGGCCGAACCCGAATGCATTTTTTTCCTTAGCCTTTTTGCCTTCCGGTTGAACTTTATCCTTGCCACCTCTTCACCTACCCATAGCCATACTCTATGCAGACCATAACCGAACCTAGCATGCCTCAAAAACAACACGGTCGAGCCATGTTTTCATGCTGGCTAGCCTATATGCAAAGTGGCCGAGCCATGTGTACTTCTTTAGCCATATTTCTTTTGTTTGTTTAATTCTTTTCTTGTGTAAACAATTGCTTATGTATGTTGCATTTTGTTTGTTTAAAGATTTGGATCTTGACTCTACTTCCACTCAAGTTTGATTCGTGTTTTGTCGTGCTTTTCGGGGTTTGTTCTTGTGTCTTGAATCTGTCATCTCTAGCCAAAGAAGGTGAGTCTATCACTCTCGACTACGTACTTATATTCTAGTGAACCAATAACTTGTGAAATTCTAAAAGTCATATGCCATGATGTTAGTTATCTCATATATGCTCATGACATGATACTATATGATGTTATCACCTTATGTTATACTTGTTTTATCACCTGACATGAAATACTATGATATGCTTTGTTATTCTGTTTATTTTATATTCTATTTCTCACACTGCAAGTTCCCACACGATGGGTTGAAATGATACATACCCGAACGGACTTTATAATAGGAAAAAAATCATTATGAACTGAAATGATAGGCTCAAGCGATTTTTATTTATTTGATTTGGGATTGCGGGTTTGAAATGATAAAATCCGGGATTTTATATATTATGGATTGAAATGATACATATCCATGTCACTTGACCTAGGTTAGAAAATATTATAAAGACCCGTGGTTAATTTTTAAATAGTAGTTTTCTGAAAATTATTAGGTATTTTTGAATTTTGAATATATGAAATTTAACTTAAATTTTGATTTAAATGATTTAAATAAAATATATATTGGTTTTCTATAATTTAAAATTTTATAAATTAATAACTAGTTTTAAACTGTAACTTAAAGGTTTTTTCTATGACATAAAATTTTAATATAACTTAATAATTTAATTTGATTTATTATGGAATTTTAGATCAACCTAGTAATAATAATAATTTATTATGAAATGGATATGTTTTGTATAATAAATAGATTTTGTACGATAACTATGATGAAAATTGAAGATATGAAGTTTTAAATAAGTTATAATAGAATTTGTAACATTTCTAAAATGCTATATTACTTTAGGTTATGTTTTGGAAATGCTACTATTTCTAAAAATATGAAACTTTTGAAATGGTACTATATAAAGGTTACGTTTTCAAAGTGCTATGTTTTTTCTAAATATTAAATTTTCAAAGTGCTATGTTTTCCAAATATTACATTTTTCAAAGTGTTATGACTAATGTATAAATTTGAAGTGTTACAAACTTTAAAAATGAACATTTATTTGAAAGAAGGATAGCATCGGATTTAAATGGTTTTTGAAATGACTATGTTTGATTTGAAATGTAAACCATTTGAAATAAATAACCACGAGTTATAATAACGGTTGGTTGTTAAAGAGATCGGGATCAGATATTGTCAAGCTCTTTGCCAATACCGAAAACCACTTTAACAACTATGTATGCAGTGGAGATTCCAGAATGAAGTAGGATGGTGGCGACGTTCTATTGAGGTATATACATGGACCCGACTCCCGTGAGTTAGCATAAGGTGGCTAAAACATGAGCGATTCTCGTGCCAAGTGAGGTAGCTCTTTCGATCGAACACACTTCTTTGTATGCCATTACATTACTTTGTGATTGATTCAGTGCACACCATTGATTTGAGGAGTGTGGCTCGAGGTGGGAGGTAGTTACAGCTATGTGTTACCACCAGCCCGGATGCGTAATTGGTATATCCACCCTGGCATTGCCTTGTTGTGTCGTGTCACCTGCCCTAGCGTGCCTTACACGAGTTTGTTTTGTACCATACCTATCCCTCTGACGACGCGCGGTACAAGGGAGATTACGGTACTGTATAGACTATGGGAATATATAAAATGTGTTAAGGTCGAAAATGTAAAGCCTTAACGTTATTTTAATAGTTTACTTTACTTTAGACATTATTATAATAACGTATGTTACTGCATATATAGTAGATAGTTTAATGGATCCTTAAAAAATGGGCGATCCCAAGCATCCTTTAAGTTACTCGTGCATTTCTATTACAGTTCACTTGAGTTAATTTACATTAAGTACGTATGTCCTGACTCGAGTGTTTTTGTGTTTTGCTTTACGCTCGGGTCAGCCTGAGTATCACAGCTTTGGAATCATCTTTTGGAGCTAGAGATTTGCTGAAGATTATTTATTTATCTTGTTGTCTATCTATTTCTATTTCAGTTATTTTTATTCAGCCCTGGCTTATGTATTAGTGGATTTCTATTGTGTTTGCTTTCAGACTCTAGTATTTTGTATTCTGTTTTGAGACTGTATGTAGTAGCTTCATGAACTACTGTGGTTATTTTATTTCCGCTGCGAGTTATTCTGATATTCTGTATCTGTGATTCTATGATTGGTTTTGTTTGCACCAAATATATTAACAATCCTTGTTTTGAATTATTCAAGTCCGACATATATGGTTTTATTATCGATTTGAATGGTCCAAAATAGTGGGTTGTTACACCCTTGGAGATAACAATCAACCCTAGTATAACATATCTAACTGGCAGAACATAAAAGGTTCATAAAAGTCATATTACAAATACATAGTAAATTACAGTAGGGGAAAAGGGGATGGAGACATAAAACAACCTGGGGTTGAAATCAAAAGACAGTGTAGGAAGCAAGATATATGATAGTAAGTCAAATAGTGGTGTAAACATCTCAATCATTGGTCAATGTGGAGAGGAATTAAATGGCATTGTACCCTATAGAATCAGATGTTGTAACAAAAAATAACGTAAGTTATCAACTAACATCAAAGTGGCCGATAATATGTATGCAGCGCGGAGGAAACATCTATGGCGGGCAGTAAAAAAAACCAGAGAGTTGCCTGATGAAAATGTGGTGCATAAGGACTGTTAAACTTTGGTGATACAAAATTACAAACGGAATGAAACAAATATGCAAGAAGGAAAGTAATCGCGTTTGTTCATTATGTAAATCAATAAATTTGGATCGCATTTTCACGAGATGGCAAGGAAATAAATGTATGTGCACATTATGGAATAATATATATGCAAAATAATATACATATTATTTATTTCTCAGTAATTGCATTGCTTTGGGATTATTTTCTTCCATCTTTGAAATGAGTGAATTACTTGATATATTTGCGCAATTTGTTACCATTGTAACTTGCCTCCATTATCTTTTTACCACATCTTAGTAATTTAATCGATGACATTCAGTTAGCGATCTCCAAATAGAGTGTCTCTTCTTGTAACCCTAATTTAGGGCTTTGGTATGTAAACTTTAATCTTGTAATCTTTTGTAACTCCCTCATGCATAATAAAATTTCTCGTTTAAACTGGACGTACACTACCTTGATGATAATGGAATCAGTACAAATATTGTGTGTCTCTTTCTTCTTTATACTTATTTACTATTTATTTGGAGTAATGGAATAATTGGTGCTAGACTAAGTGATGTTCAAATTGGGAATTTAAATCTTATTTGTTATTGTTTTTTCGCATTTGTGCAATTTTTGCACAAGGACAACATCCAAATTCAATTTGTGTAGCAGAGATGGGTTGAGGAGAAAAAGGCAGGAAAGTTAGGATGGCGAGGAATGGTGGAGGCTGAAATTAAGGGAGCAGCTTTGTGATAGGATGAAATAAATGAAGGCAAAATTGTTGGTGGGATTTGTAATAGGAAGTGGTTGTGGTGAAGAAGGGATGCAAAAGTGACTAATTTGGTTAACAGTTCGAGGAATGGTGAAAGAGGATAGGGAGTTGCGCTGGATTCTTTATTTCGAAATACAGGAATGAAGCGTGTCCACGTCAACAGAGCTAAGTTTATATTTTCTAGCTTAAATAATCTATATTATATTTCCATAATCTTTTGACTGATGAAAGTTTTCACTATTCACAAAACATATTTTAACCTATTTAATATTATTTAGAAGAAATAGTTGAAAATTAGTTTTAAATACAAATATGCCAACGTGAGAAAATTATGGCAAAATATAGATTAAAACTCAAAATTAAACAAAAACCTTTTGATTTGTTATAAATAATGACTTCGGAAAATACATAATCATAAAAGGATGTTATTATTAATTTCTAGTTTGAGCCTTTCTATTATTACTAGCCAGCAAGAAACGTCCTAACAAAACTTTATATATATATATATATATATATATATATATATATATATATATGCTACAAAACTTTATATATATATATATATATATATGCTATAGAGTGAAATTATATCACTTAGTACACATATTTATAATGGGACATTGAAATAAAATTGTAAATATTATGGATCGTAGGTGTGTTGAGATAGGCAACATGCCAAAATTTATTTATGGTCCTCATATTCAACTACCATAGTAACATACGCAATTCTTGATTAAAGATTAATGTTATTTATGGTCATCATTTATAATAATAAGAAATATTCTCTATCCAAGAAAACATCCCAAAAGTTTTCGTAGTTTGTTTTTCTCCTTCAAGGAGGTTCCAGTATAAATTTTAAAGTCGTGTCGTGCCATTCATTTAAGTAATACACTGTAGATTGTAGTATGTATTGCTCAAGTCACTTCATGTTTGATTATAGATTTATATTTTTCAAAATGTACCAGAATTCCCTATATGCTAAACACATTAAGCTTCATATCTACCTAACCACTCTATCTTGATGTAAAATTCAATCCTTTCATTTCAAAGAAATTTGCAAGTTCTATTAAAAAAAATTACAATATTGTAATCTTATCATCCCAAACTCTTGAGATAAGGCTGTATATCATAAACTAGAGTATCTTTTTATCGATAAATCAAATGTAGAAGAAAGTTTACAAAAAAAACATGCAATATGATAACCAAGTGCACATAATCAACTAATATCAACAACATATTTTTGGGTGGAAGTCCACACATTTTCATTACAATCTGCTTGTTCATCTTCAGATGTACAATCATTTTCAATGTTGAATATGAGGTAGTTTATTTCAAAATTTTACTTTTATACAACTAGCATGTTTATTCGCATCACAAAATAGCAAAACCAACTTCGTAATCATTAAAAAAGAAAATAAAGCTTACTAATCAACCGTAATCGAACTAAGGCGATGACATGCACCATTGTTTCCACCTACTTCGAAGAAAATTAAATTCAACTAAGCAATTGAAGTAGGGTGATTATCGAATAAACCTGGAAAAAAAATCAATTTGGGCACCGTGACATCTAATTTAATAATAGAAGATTAGCGAGAAATCGAACTTGCTGAAGTAATTCTAAGATGGATGGAAATGATAAAGAGAAACTGAATTTAGTTTTTATTCTAAGTGAAATCGAAAGAGGTATTTTTAGGGATGATGAAATAAATTTTACTTGAGATAAGCATAAATGAGAGGCGGGCAGGTGAAATTTTAGTACTTATGACCCGCGTTAAAATATTTAACCAAAAACTATTATATGGATAGCATTCAACTAATTTATTTTCTTTTGAAATAAGTTTGCACTGCAATTATTGTTTAAATGTTGTGAATAACTACTGTCAAAAGTAAGTTTGGTTATAGCACTTAAATATCATGAGATTTTAGTTCACATTTTTTCCTATAAATACCACTCTCCATCTTCACTTAATTTGTTCATAAATTCCTAAACTTATTCATCTCTTTATACTCCTCCTTAATGGCTTCTCTACTTAGGAAAATTATGAAGAAAAAATAGCATAAAAGAAAATAAATTTATATAAGTGTATATATATACATTAGCAATCCACCTCAAAACAAGCTCAACCAACTCATTCCTTGTAAGAACCCAAAATTTGAGCTATAATAATTAATTAAATAATAAAATAAGTTTGTGAAATTGTTAGAATTGAGCCATGGGAGTTGTACCATCGTGTTCATGGTAATTTTCTAGTCAATTTACATATATAATTTGTCAAAATCCGAGCCAATATAAAGAAGATACGAAAGAAATAAGAAATCAATGGGAAAAAAAGGTCAGGTCGACCCCTAATATGTACAGGTCGACCTGTAGCTCGATCGCCAACATATATATGTCGACCCCTATGCATTTTAGGTCGACTCGCTTATGCTAATGGACATAAATCCATCAAGGTTCGAGCGTATGACGTGTTTTTCAATTTTCTTCAAATCATGTGCGTTCGTGCTACCATCTGATGGTTCCAAGCGAGCCTGTGATGTGGTTGCACTACATTTAATCTTCAAATCCAACGGTTTGAGGTCCCTAAGTTACACTGTAAATAGAACCCTAGGCCTAACTATTTTTCTCATTCAGATTTTCTTCTATTTGGGTTCATTGCCAGAGGCTGGACCCTAAATAGAGAAAATTTCTAAAGAGGAAATCTTTTTGATAATATATTCTACGCTCTAGGAGTGGATCAAGGAAGACCAAGGACTAGAGCTAAGGGCCGCATGTGATTGTTTTGTAATTACTTTAGATTTTTAAGTAATTTAAAATAATAGGGTTCTCGATAGTTGTAGTTTTTCTGCAATTTTGAGACAGTTTTAATGTAAGTTATTTACGGTAACTTTTAAGTAAATTTCTGAAGTTCTTTTCAGTCTATTTTACCCAACTATTTTTATTTAGCTATTTTATTCAGTTATTATAGTTATTTATATTAATTTACATTTATTTACATCTGTTTTAAGTTGGAATTTAGCTCGTAAATATTAGTTTCTTTTTATTCCTTTTTTACGCGAATAAAATTTTAAAAAGAGAATAATTTGAAAATATGGATCAAAATAGAAAAACACTAAATTTATAGAAATTAGATGTAAAATAAAAAGAAGATAGACCGAAATAGGCAAATTTAAGACATTTGGAAGCATAACTATAACAAGTGTTTGTAACTAAAATGTGATTATAGAAGAATAACAGAAGATGCATAATTTATAACATAGATCTTGATTAAGTTAATAAACAAAATAATAGTTATATCACACAAGTTATAGTTAGAAAATAATGAGATAACAGAAAAGACTTATTTTGAAATTTAGATTAAGTTAATAAGCAAATATAGCAGAAATAACAGAGATGCTTATTTTAAAACTTACACTAAGTTAATAAGCAAACATAGAAGAAGGGCCCGTACTAACAACATTCCCTTTCGGTCAGATGGTCTCACAATAGTTAGGTGAGGCTGGGACACGCTTATGCTAATTTGGGTAAATAGGTGACTAATAGATAGAAGCTCAATTCTAAGAAATTGGGCAAGAAGCACAACTAGAATTTGTTTGTTAGGACTAGTACCGGCAGTATTCCCTTTTAGGTCTAGGTCTAATGTTCTCACAATAGATTAGGTGAGGCTAGGCACACTTATGTGATTAGGATAAATAAGAGTTCACAAGATGGGGTGACATTTAGCATATACCGACAATGATCGAGCATGCAACATTGATTAGGATAAATAATTCGCTACTGCGTTCAAAGCGCTAAATAGGTGTCTTTTGCTATGGGACCAATATGATTGGACTAGCTCACAATGGCACAACAGAGATAGAAGGCCGAACAATGGGTAGAATTAGGATTTCAGCCTAATTAAAATAGGATTAGGATTTCAGCCTAGTCATAGCAGTTTAAGACAAGTGCAACCAACCCAAACAATCAGGACAACCAAACTAAATCATCAAACATAATCAGTATTTTAACCCACTTTTATCTTTTCAATATTCCTTTTTCATACTAGAACTATTGCTTAGTCTATTTATCTTGCTTATAAATGCTAGTAATTACTTCCACTCACCAGACTTATTCTCTGACCCAATCCTCTGTTTTCCCTTTTCCCTCTATAGGCCAGCAGAATCGAGAACAGTAGATTTAGATTTCTTTGAGATACAAACCTGGAGTTCTTCATGTAGTCTTCTCCTTTTTATTTTTCTTTTCATTTGGCTTTTGAAGTACGGGGATGATTATTGTTATTTTTTTACTCTAATTTTTTGAGACTGAGATGTATTTTCATAAGACATGATAAGTTGGGTTTCTGAGACATGTGATGTTTTTCAGACTTATTAATGAAGTTTAATTCTGAATAATGATTTACTAATTAAATGTTTCCACTTTTTTATTTATTTGTCTTGTGAAACATAGACTTTGTGATGTTTTACTTATAACGCACCACATTCTTTAGTGTGCCCTTTTTGGGTATACGAAGGGGTGTAGGATGTTTCACTTGGTATCAAAGCCTAAGGTCACAGGATTCCTAAAAACTTGTTTTAAAAATATAGTATTTTTCAAAAGAAACCTATGTTTGAAAGTAATTTCAGAAAGAAACTCTTAGAAATAGTTTTCAAGTATAAGAGATATTTTATAACAATCCGCTCAAGGTCTAGTTCAACCTTCTTTCGATTCTTTCAAGCCTAAAATTTCTTTTTCCTTATGTAGAATGACGGACGCATCAAATCTTCTAGAGGATGTCTAAGTCCCTGACTGGTTTCATAAATACCTCAAAGCTTCAGCACCAGAGGTGCAAAGGCAAGTGCCCAATGCAGCACCAACAGGTGAAGATCCCGTTAATCCACTTGCAGCATACAATTTTTCTAAGCTATGCAAGGACTTCGCTAATCTAGGAGGGATGTTTTCTGGCATGGAGGATTTCGTAGAAGCACAAACTTGGTTGAGGAATACAAAGCAGATATTTAGGCTGTTAAGATTGGAGGACCGACAGAGAGTTCATCTTGCATATTAGTAGCCGAAGGGAGAAGCTTCTTTCTAGTGTGAGATCATAGAGATGGAAGGTAGTGACATCGCTTGGTTTGGATTCCGAGAAAGATTTGAGAGAAAATTCTTGTCGCAAGCTGTGGAAAGCATGTAGTTGGATAAGTTCATTAGTTTGAAGCAAGGGAGTCTTTAGGTGGAAGGGTATATAAATCAGTTCAATGAACTATCGCGGTTCAGAATGGAGCTTGCTAATACACCACATAAGAAGGCCATCAAGTTTGCTAAGTGTTTGAACCTGCCTCTCCAAGGGTTGGCATTGGCACATGTACCTATGTAAGCGACGTATGAGTCACTTGTGGAAATGGCTCTCATGTCAGATGTTGTTAAGGAGAGGTTAAGGTGGTTCCTAAGTTAGAAAAATCTAAGAAGTGGTAGAGGATCGGATCGAAGAGGAAAGTCTCCGTAGAAGGTTTGATCTCTATTTTGAATTTTTATATTCGGACTCTTTTTGACTCCGGAGCATCGTATTCTTTCATTTCTAGTGCCTTGGTTGATTGTTTGCACTTAGACATTTCTCTAGTAGTAGACCCTATAGTTGTTTCAAACCCCATAGGAGGATCGGCACATTTATCCATGATTTGTAGGAGTTTGAAAATTTTTATACTAGGCGTAGAGTTTGATTGTGATGCCTATATACTGGGATTTTCAAGATATGGGATGATTTTGGGGATGGACTGGTTATCCACTTATGGTGTGATATTAGACTACGAGAGGAAAGTCGTCAGAATAGAGACATGTCGTGGAAAGACTCTTAAGGTTTCTTGTGACCCAAAGGGGTCAGCCATATTGAGCTTTCTTTATTCCCTTGATTCATCACTAGGAGAGTTAGATTCTGTTTCAGTCGTTAGAAATTTCCAAGACGATTTTATGGAGGTTAGGGGACTACCCCCTAAGAGAGAGATCGACTTTAGGATCTATCTGAATGACAATGCTAATCCAGTGGCATTACCCGTGAGTCATATGGCTCCTAGGGAGAGAAAGGAGTTAAGTAAGCATATCGGCGAGCTTTTGGAGAAAGGCTTCATCAAATGGAGTATATCTGACCGGGAAGCGCCAATAGTCTTCTCTATAAAGGCGGATGGTTTCCTTCGACTTTGCATAGACTATAAAGAGTTGAATAAGCTCAAAAAGAAGAACCGTTACCCACTTCCTATGATCAACGATCTTTTCGATCAGTTGTTTGGCTCTTAAGTATTTTCTCGGCTTGATTTAGCTACTGGATTTCATCAGCTTAGGGTCGTTGGCGATAACATCAATAAGACAACATTTAGGACACCCATTGGACTCTTTGAGTGGTGGTTATGTCGCTTGAGCTGACCAATGCCCCAGCTATTTTGTAGATTTGATGAGCCATGTTTTTCGAAATGTCCTAAATAAGTTCGTAGTAGCATTCGTGGATGAAATTTTAATATTTTCCAAGAGCATGGAAGAGCATGCTATTCATCTTGAGGAGGTTCTTCATATATGTCGTGTTCATCAGTTGAAAGCAAAGTTCTCGAAGTGTCACTTTTGGTGCAAGGAGGTATGTTTCTTAGGGCATGTAGTCTCAAGGGAGAGTCTAGTTATTAATCTTGCTAAGGTAGTAGCGATACAAGATTGGAAGGCCCCAAGAATGCTACAGAAATTAGAAGCTTCCTAAGTTTGACTGGTTGTTATAGGAAGTTTATCAGAGATTTCGCTAAGATTTCAGCATCGCTTACTCACCTCACTAAGAAGAATACGACATTAGTGTGGGATGTAGACTGTAAGGATTCCTTCATGATGCTGAAGAGGGCCCTTAATAGTGCATCAATGTTAGTTTTACTCGATAGAGATAAGCCTTTTACCGTATACACTGATGCATGTGGGATGGGTCTTGGAGCAGTATTGATGCAAGAAGGGAGGGTGGTATGTTATGGAAGTAGACAGTTGAGAACTCATGAGAAGAACTACCCCACCCATGATTTGGAGTTAGCTGCTATTGTTTTCTCGCTCAATTCTTGAAGACATTACTTGCTAGGAGAGAGGTTCGAGCTTTTCACTGACCATAAATTATTGAAGTACATATTCCCATAGAAGGATATAAACTTGAGGCAGTAGCGTTGGATGGAGTTTCTAGCATCATATGACTTTGAGATAGCTTACACCCCTTGTAAAGGGAATGTAGTTGCGGATGCGTTAAGTAGGAAGAGAGAAACCCTTAGTCCAGTGTTCGTGGAGTGAAAAAGCCTAGAGTTTATTTCCACCTTTGATTTTAAGCCCTCTATGGACATTACCCCTAGATTATTGGCAGCATTTGAGGTTAAGTCTACCCTCATATATCAAATTGGCTCAAGGCAGCGAGAGGATTCAGAGTTTATAGATATTTTGGATAGGATTAGAAAAGGAGAGGTCTCTAGACATCTCCAACACTATTCCATTGATAGTAAAGAGTGGCTAAGGAAAGATGGAAGACTTTGTATCCCCCGTACTAGTGATTTGACGAGAGCAGTTATTGAAGAAGCAGTCAATTCTCAAATGACTATTCATCCGAGCAGTGATAAGATGTATAGGCATGAAGGAAGTGTTTTATTGGAGCGGAATGAAGAAGGATGTGGCAGAATTTGTAGCTAAGTGTCTTATGTGCCAAAGAGTTAAGGCGGAGCAATAGAAACCCGACAGACTGCTTCAACCATTGGATGCACCTGAATGGAAGTGGGATAGTGTTTCGATGGACTTCATAAATGGTTTACCCCAATATAGAAAGGGAAATACCAGTATTTGGATGATTGTAGATCGTTTGACTAAGAGCGTCCACTTCGTTTCAGTCAAGAGTAAGAGGGCAGCACTTTATTTGGCATTCTTATTTGTTTATGAAATAGTCTGACTTAATGAAGTTCCCTCTACCATAGTGAGCGATAGAGACCATATCTTTACTAGCAAGTTTTGAAGAAGCTTGCAAGAGGCTTTAAGGATACAACTTAGATTGAGTACAGCCTATCATTCTCAGTCGGATAGCCAAACGGAGAGAGTTGATAGGATTCTTGAGGATTTGTTGAGGATGTGCATTCTCGGTTTTGGAGGAACTTGGGAGGAGCATCTTCCTTTAGCGGAGTTCGCATATAATGATATTTTTCAGACTAGCATTGGGATGACACCTTTTGACGCTCTTTATGGAAGACCTTGCAAGTTGCCTTCGCGTTGGTTGGAGTCTACAGAAAGATTTCTACTTGGTACCAACATGGTTAGAGAGACTTCAAAAAAGATCGATTTGATTAGGAGAAGAATGGAGACGGCCCAAGGTAGACAGAAATACTATGCGAAGAAGAGATATTGAGTTCGAGGTAGGAGATTTTTTTTATTAAGGTGTCTCTGCTAAAAAGGTAGTAAGATTTTGATCAACTAGGAAACTTTCTCCCATATTCGTATGACCGTTCCCCATTGTAGAAAGAGCAGGGAAGATGGCGTATCGGATAAAGCTACCGGAGAGGATCACAAGAGTTCATGATGTTTTTCATGTTTTGCACTTGAGAAAGTGCTTACATGATTCAGCAGAGGTAGTGGAACCTTGCCTACTTGAGGAATTTGAAGTGGAGAGAGAAGCATCGTTTCGTCGCATTCCTACCAAGATCATTGGGTGTGATATCAAGAAGCTTAGGAATAAGGACGTCCCTTTATTTAAGGTGTGGTGGGAAGATAGTATTGAAGACGCTACTTGGGAGGCTGATGAGATAATACGTATCTCTTATCCGTATCTTTTCGATGGTACGTTTTGAATTTCCTATTTCCATCTTAGTTTTGAATAGGTTTTTTCCTTAAGCATTCTTTGGGTGGATAAATCTTAGGATTTAACATGTGGATGGTAGGATTGGATGTAAACATGTGAATAAAACATGTTATGTATAATGGACGCTAATGGTTGCAAATGTTTGCTAGTGGATGCTAATGGACGCGCGCGCACACGCACACACACACACACACTAGGCAATATTATCTCTTAGGTATCGGTCTAGTAGGTCGCTAAAACATATGCATATGGATGTGTGTGCATTTGCATTTTTATTTTATTTTCATGGTTGCTATAAATGGATGATATCATATGATTGTTGAATTTGGATGATGATTGTCGCATGCATATAGAATTATCAGTTATCATTAGGGACTTTACATTCATTTGGACACATGACAAGGACATGATTGCATTAAAGGAGGTCGACTGAATCAGTAGACCGCCTAATCTCTTGCATTAGTTAGGGACATTGACACTACACTATTTATCATAAATTGCATTAGAAAGCTTAAGGAAAATGGATGTAATGGATGATGGTTGAATATTTGGTTCTAGAATTTGGATGAAAAAATTTATTTCATTCTTCTGTCCTTGGAAATTTCGAGAACGAAATCCTTTAAGGAGGGGAGAATATAACAACTCAAAATTTGAGCTATAATAATTAATTAACAAATTAATTAAATAATAAAATAAGTTTGTCAAATTGTCAGAATTGAGCCACGGGTGTTACACCATTGTGTCCGTGGTAATTTTCTGGTCAATTTTCATATATAATTTGTCAAAATCCGAGCTAATATGAAGAAGATACGTAAGAAATAAGAAATCAATGGAAAAAAAAGGTCAGGTCGACCTTAGGGTCGACCCCTAATATGCATAGGTTGACCTGTAGGTCGACCTCAAACATATATAGGTTGACCCTTACGCATTTAAGGTCGACTCGTTTATGCCAATGGACATAAATTCGTCCAGGTTTGAGCGTATAAAGTGTTTTCCAATTTTCTTCAAATCTTGTGCATTCGCACTTCCATCCGACGGTTCCAAGCGATCCTATGACATGGTTGCACCAGATTTAATCTTCAAATCCAACGTTTTGATATCCCTAAGCTACACTATAAATAGAACCCAGGGCCTAGCTATTTTTCTCATTCAGATTTTCTCCTATTTGGGTTCGTTGCTAGAGACAGGACCATAAATAGAAAAAAATTCTAAGGAGGAAATCTTCTTGATAAAATTATTCTACGCACTAGGAGTGGATCAAAGAAGACCAAAGAATAGAGCTAAGGACTACAGGTGAGTGTTTTGTAATTATTTTAGATTTTTAAGTAATTTAAAATAATAGGGTTCTCAGTAGTTATAGTTTTTCTATAATTTTGAGACAGCTTTTATATAAGTTATTTATAGTTAACTTTTAAGTAAATTTCTGAAGTTCTTTTCAGTTTATTTATTCAACTATTTTTATTTTAGCAATTTTATTCAGTTATTTATACTTATTTACATTTATTTACATCTGTTTTAAATTGTAATTTAGCCTGTAATTGTTAGTTTTTTAATTCCTTTTTGGCACAAATAAGATATTAAAAAGAAAATAATTCACAAATATGGATAAAAATATATAAAAAACTAAATTTATAGAAACTAGATGTCTCCTAAGACTCCTCAATATAGTCCAAATTCATGGGATATAAATTATATGAAGAATGAAGGGAAAAAGACTCCGAGTCCATCCACTAAGAAATAGTTAGTTTTGAAATCTATTTATGGTATTACATTTATATAATTGTAATTATTTCCTTGAATAAAGAGTTTACCTTCAAAATTAACAAAGAACAACAAAATACATGGGTCAGTCGACTGAAACCCCCTGTTCAGTCGACTGGACTCAAGGCAGAAAGCAATTTTTTTATAATTCAGTCGACTGAATTCTCTGCACAGTTGACTGAAATACTAACAGAAACTTTCAGACAAAAATTCAGTCGACTAAAAACCCTGTTCAGTCGACTGAATTCAGCCTAGAAAATTTTCGGCCTTCAATTCAGTCGACTGAACAGTGTATTCAGTCGACTGAACGCCAATTCCCAAGCAACTTTCCCCTTTTTAACCACCAATTTTTACCATATCCATTCACTTTTTACTTCCCAAAACAGTTTTCTTCCCCAATTATTTTCGAAACCCTAGCCCCTAATTCTTCAAAATCCACTCAAATCTCACTCAAATGGCACCAAAGAGATCAAGAGCTTCCTCTTCTTCATCCTCCGAGCCAATTGATGCTCAAATAGCGCAATGGCTTTACGATGGAGTCGCTGTCACTAGATGGAATAAGATGAAGAATTCCCGTATTTTCGAGTATTCCTTCGTTGATTTCCAAAGCTTTCAAAGCTACAACATCCAAGCGTTAACCGATCAAGCAGGTTTAACTTCTCTTTTGAATTTGAAAAGAAATGACCATGCCATAAATCAATGCTAACCTTAATCTTGGACACCAAACTCCAAGAAATCTAAATAATAGTGTTTGGAGTATGGTATGTGGAAAGAAAGTTTGGTTTTCCTTGGATAGAATAGCACACATTCTAGAATCACTAAATGTCGGGAGAAAGCTAGAAGAGATAGAATTCAATCCACATATTCGCGATAACATAAACCATCGATTTATGGATGATAATATCAACTTTAGAGATTTTAAGTCCACCTCTCTTCGACCTATGGCAAGAATCCTTCACAAAGCCCTAATGAGAACAATTACTCCTCACACGGGCTCGTACGAAATTGTCTACCCAAATAACTATCGAGCTCTATATGCTATTTTTGGCAATATACAAGTTAATTGGGTACAACTTATTCTTGATGAGTTTCTCACTTTTAATAATGGCAAAATGCGCACTATCTATTTTGGAGAATACCTCATGCGACTTCTCCTCAATGTCGATACGCCATTACCCGAGTCAGAGAATACAATGGTCCATCAAATTAACCACCGAACCATAAGCCTAATGCAACTCCCATCTCGACCTCCTCGCATAATATCACTCGCCGAATGGGAAGCAAGGCATCAAGAACAACAACAACAACCTCCTCAACCTCACCACGAAGAAAATTTCGAGCAAGATGATGAAATTCGTCTTGTTGACCCAAGCTTACTACCAACCAATCTTTGGGGATATTGTCAAAAAATCAACAAATTCTTGACACTCGTCTTAAAAAGGTAGATCACAAGCTTGGTAAAATCAAAGGATTCTTCAACAAGCTATGGGATGCAATCTCGTGCTCAAGCACCGCTACTGCTTCGACATCTCGCGGCAAACAACTGGCACCTACGTTTACATAGACGACATCCGAAGAACAAACAAGTAGCAGCGCAAGCGGAGCTAGTTGTGGCCAAGGAGGAAGAGCGTACAGACCACCAACAGGAGGACCCGTCATACGTGAACCAACAGGAGGAAGAGAAGGTTCATATGACTGGGATAAAGATGAGTAATTTTAGTATGGTTTGATGTTTATTTATAACTTTCTTATGGCTTGTATAAATAGCCATTTTGTGCTTGTTCGATGCAATATTTTTAACTTTTTTAAGCCATGGTTATGCAAATTTTCTATTATCTATGCTTCAGTGATTGTTTTGATAAAATATTTCTACTGTTAGTTCTTTCTTTTTGTCGATGACAAAGGGGGAGAAAATCTATGGTACTAACTTTGTTTTGTAGGAAAGATAGTGCATACATTGAGGAGGAGAAAATAAGTAAATACATCTCTAGAATAAATCAGTATTGTCATCAATCAAAAAGGAGGAGAATGTTGATACGTGAAGATTTTGATCAATGACAATGTGCTTCAAAAGGATGAAATATGTGCAAAGCTAAAGAAAGATCGAAGAAGACCAAACAAACATAAGTATGATTTTTTATATACGTCTTAGTCTAGATTTATTGTTAAAATCTATCCTGAAGAGGCTTGCACGAACACTAGAAAACATTTTATAAACTTCATTTTTTCACTATGCATATTTTATAAGTTCAGTCGACTGAACATGAATATCCAGTCGACTGAAACTAGTACAAATATATAAACATGCACAGTTTCAGTCGACTGAATTTCCTGCACAGTCGACTGAATTTGTTCCCGAAAATTTTACTTCATATTTTCAGTTGACTGAATTCTCTGCTCAGTCGATTGAATTTGAACCTGCGAAGTTTCTTTGAAAAGACACCTTCTTCCTCCCAAGAGTTGCAACCATTCTCCAATGGAAATGGAAGCATCTCTTGTTTGCAACCTTTGACAACAAATGTACCTCTTCTATAAGTATATATACATGATTCTAACATCATTTAACTCACCAAATTCTCTTGCTTTAATCTTACTATTTTCTTGATCATATTCTCTAAATATTCTCAAAGCAATCACCAATCTATTGCTTGAATCACTATTTTGTTTATAACATTCTTTTGATTCATAGCAATTCACATTTCCTAAATCTTCACAAACACATTGCATACTCTCGAGGATAAGATTATAGGAATATTGTACTAGACTCATTAGTGTGGACAAGAACACAACAAGTCGAATATTGTATTTTAGTAATTGAGTTGAAGTCCTCTTCGGTAGTTGAGGCAAGAAATACCGTTCGGTTGTTCGGGTAAGTTGTAAACCTATTCCTCCGGGTGAAGTGAGGGTGTTAGTTAGTGAAATTCCTAAGTGAAGCTTAGGGACTAGAGGTAGGACTAGAGGTCCGAACGAGTATAAAATCATGGTGTCTCCTTGCATTTACCTACTTTATCTATCTAGACTATTCCGTTATTCCATATTACACGATCCTACCGCATAGCCCTCTCTTTCATGATCGACATAACACAACCACATCAATCAGCAGCAGTAGTTCCCTTGAATCGAACCTCTCTGATCACCATTCAACAACCAGTGCAGTCAAGCAAAGTACTTCACCACTGCTGAAATCGACCCGTTATCACCTCAATTCGCAACAACTCCAGTGAACTAGATATTGCAACACAAACTCAACAATCATCACCAAGCCACTCCAGCCAATGAATTCCGACAACTAGCCTCGATTCGAACCCACTACGAATTGCCCGAACCACAGTCAGCCGCCATAGTCGAACCGAATCGTTTTGTGGAAATCTTTCGCTGTGCGCTTTTTGGAGTAATGCTAAGGTGGTTTTTATCAAGTATGGAAATGTTTGGTTATTTAACTTCTATAGCATTCTATATTATGATGCATGGACGTTTCTGTATGAACTCTTGGATTAACTGCATGGATCGATTTCCTTAAATGGCTGTAATGATAATTGAGACTTCGATTTTCTATTTTGGATGTTGAAACCAAGGCTGGAGAACTCGATTTCGTTCTCGGTTTCGGTCATTGGAAATTTTGTTAGTTTCTATGATTTCAGAATGTAACGACCCAGAATTTTTATTAATTAAAATTTGAATATTTAATTAATTTTAAATATTAATAAGTCAAATAATTTATTTATCGAATATTGGATTTAATTTGACAATTAAATCGATAATTTAATAATTGAAATTCCAGAAATAATTGAAAATTGGGTTAAATATGATTGAAAATGATTTGTAAAATTTTATTTAATCATGTTGGAGTTAGAATGATATTTTAGAACTTTTAAAATCGAATTAAAAGTTTATTTGTGAAAATTGAATATTTTAATATTTAATTATCGACTTTAAAATAGCCAATTTTTGAACAGTCTCAGAATTGGATGAAACTAGTTCCATTGGATCCGTAAAAGTTTGTTATTATCGGATTTCAATTTTTGTAGCAATTGGAGTTATCGTTTGACCGTGGCAGCTCGAAACGCATCAAAATTGTTTTAATATTAATTTGGCGAGTTAAAATAGCCATTTTTCAAATGTTCTCGGATTTCGACGAAACCAGTTTCATCGGATCCATAATGTGATATTATTATAGGGTTTCAAATTTCTTGTCAATTGGATTTACCGTTTGTCCGGTGCAAGCTAAAACGCCTAGAAAATCGTTTAATCTGTTTAATTTTAAACCGATCGTTTAATTCCATATCTCGCACAGATGATTGAATTAGCTTCCGAAACCTATTCCATTGTGTCTGGAACGCGGGATAAACCCTAGAAACGCCGATCAACGCGTGTAAATCGGAGTTTGGAAATTCCGGAATGAATAGTGTTTCGAAAATTTTATATAAAAGGACCATATTATTTTCATTTTTGCAAAATATAACCTAGCTAGAGTTTTACCCTTCAGCCGCCTCCCTCTACATTCAATGGCTGAGAAACACCCCTACTCTTCTTCATTTTTCTCCCAATCCACAAATCAATTCAAGAAAATGTCAACTGCAATGTTGTAGAGCATCACGAACTTTACGTTCTCAACGGTTAAGATCGTTTTTAGAGAACGGATTGGCTGCAATCGGAGTTTGAACGGCCACGTTTACTCACGTTTCTCGAGCAAAAAAAGCAACCGAGCTCCTTGAATCTCGGGACGAAGGTGGAGCTTGCTAGTGGCTTCAATTCAGTGGTGGCCGATCGATCTCCGGTTGAGCAAAAATGGGTGCGACTTGGAGGATTTAGAACGTGATTTTGGGTTCGTGTAACCACTGGACGCACGCGTATCACCTGATGGAGGGGAAGAGAACAGTAACAGCCTTGATTCAATATTTCAAAAAGGGACGGCCTGGATTTTTTTTAAAGGTTTAAGAATAAAAAAAAAGAATATGTAATTTGATTTTATTAAAATTCGTTTAAACTTTGAAATATCATATCTCTTTCATACGAGGTCGGAATTGGACGAAACTTTTTGCGTTGGAATCGTTTCGACGAGCTCTACGCGATGCAACTGGATTGGAGTCATTTAGAGCTAGTGAAAATTTCAGGTAAAATTAAACGCGCGTTTAATTTTATTCGAAATAAAAGATGAAACGGAAATAAAATCAAGGTGAGAACTTCTCACTCAATCGAATCGGTTTCGATTTTAATTTTAAATAGTTAGATTTAAAATTTTTGATTGTATGTTAAATGATGATTGTTATCTATTGATTGTTAAAATAGACATTATACGCCGTTAGTAAGCGGAGGTTATTTATTAAAAACGTATACCGCGAATATTTCACAGTATAGTGAAATTGGTATTACTTATGTACTTGGAATTGATTTTCCGCATTATATAGCGGATGAGACCCTATTGCGCCGTCTATTAAGCGGATAATATTTATAAATCGCATATACCGTGATAATTCCGTACTGGAGTGGAATTGGTATTGTGCTAATGTTTTTGGATGCAGGGAAACAGGTTGGAGGGATCCAACTGGATTCCTCAACTGTATTGATTTATTTACAGATATTGTGATATTTGTTGATTATCATATCGATATATGATATTTGGATGTCGTGATTGACTATTTGGTGCTGCTGCATCATCGGATCCATTTTTAAAGTTTAAAAATAATGATTTTGGTTTTTAAAAGGATTTTTAAAGTGATGTTTCAAAGTATATGTTTTTATTAAATTTTGAATTGATTCGTTTTAAATAATTAAAACGTTATAAATTTTTATGTTATAAAAATTTAGATTTTTGAGAAATATAACCGAAATAAGATTTTTTTTGGAAATAAATAGTTAAGTAATTTATAAATTGGTTTAAATTGGGATTTTTGAATTATTAAAAACGATGTATATAAAAGACTTATAAAATTGATATTTTATAAATTAAAAATATTGGAATATAAAACGAGTTTTTATAAGTGTTGAAAATGAAATAAAAATGGATTTCATAAGTGAATGGAATTTATAGATTTATAAATTGTGAAGTTATAAAAATGAATAGATTTTGTAAAATAGAAGATTTATAAGTAATTATCTTATAAATCGGATTTTAGCATTTAAATGAGATATAAATGGAATTTGTTAATAATGAGATTTATAAATCGAAGCTTATAAATAGAAATGTAATTTATAAACATTGTTTATAAATTCGAAATCAATTTAATTTGACAAATTGAATATTGAAGTTTATTAAAGGAAATATATTCATGATTTTGGACAGTGAATACATTATTGAATAAAATGGTCATGTTTGGCAAATTGAATATTATAAAATGAAGTTAATCGTTTTAACGATGTTTAAAAATGTATTATGAATCGAAACCATAGATTTCAACATTTATTGTTGAAATAGACGTTTTCGACAAAGAAGGAAATGGTGGACTATAACACTGTTGTTATAGTAAATGGTTTCCGAAAGGAAATGTTTTGTATAGTATAGGGATTTATATATCTATTTAAACTTTGAATCCCTATACTAGTGATTTTGGGTCGTCGTAACGATGTTTTACACAACATTCGTTTTTTGACCCAAATAAATGTGTTAAAAGAATGATTTCCTTAAGGAATGAAATATATACTAAATTTTGATTTAAGTATATCGAATATTTTCAAATGTTGAAAATAAATGGATTTGTGAATTATTTATTAATAAATAAGTATGGAAATATTTTTCCAATGTGAAATGAAATGTTTTGAGACTTTATCTTTTAAAGATAAATTGAAAATGAATATTAGAAATCGATTTGGGAAATCGTATATTCATAGATATTTAGGAATTATAAATTCATTATGGAATTTATAAAAGAAAGGGAAATTTGTTTAAAAATAAACATTGATTTATTTTTGAAGTGTGGGAATAAATTTACGGATTTGGAACATAAAAATAAAAAAATCGGTAAGGATTTATTTAATTGGTTTAAATAAGCCATTTTGAAATAAAAGTATTTCCGCGTAAGGAAAATGATTGAAATTTGTTCTCAAAAGTTGTAAAGGTGAAAAGTGATTTGAAAATTTGTTTTCAAATGTTGAAGTGTGGAATATATATATATATATATATATATATATATATATATATATATATCTTGTAAAGATATTTTGGAAAATAAATAATTTGGAAAATTATTTGGAATTTGGTGATGTTAAACACGCCTATTGATAGTTAAATAATCCGACTATCAATATTTACCTTTAAATAGGTATTTGTTGTGATTGCTTGAATTTGAATGCCACACTTATTTTTAAAAATAAGCGCTCACTATCCGGGTTAGCCGAGAAAGGACCTTGGGGTCGTATAACCCATTCCGAATATGTGATACGTCGTAATGGATTGCATTTAATGGCCGTTGTTGAAGACCGGATATTTTTGAAAACGGAAGGATTACCGTTGAGTTACTCTGCATCGGCTGATCTCCGATATAGAGGTTTTATCACCCTTAGTGACGGGAAGTCCAAACGTGATTAGAAATTATCCGGAATGCAAGGACTTCTTTGTAAGTGCCTTCGGTTCTGTTCGAGCCCGGAACAGACTTGTATGGATTGTGTGTCTGACATTACAAATTGAGATATAAAGCTGATTTCTTTCATATATATTTCTGTTGGTGGCGGAGAATTTATTCTCTTAGCTTAACACCCTTCTCTGAGACGTACGAGCTCTGAGGTTATATTGTTGAAGTTTATTAGTGATATACTCCCAATTTGGTAGTGTGGCATGCTGAGCGTTGCTGTGAAATGATCATTGTTTGATCATTTGTGATATGATCATTTGTTTGATCATTTATCTTGGTGATCATTTCTATGATCATTTGATTGACCCAAAGCACGGCTTTTGTATAAAGCATGGCTTTGTGGATGAGACTTCGTCGGACCTCACACCCCGGAAATGGTCAAAACAGGAAGGATGCAGCAAGGTTATTAGGGGGTAGCACCCCTTTAGTGTATGTCATTCCTTATGGATAGAGGTGGTATCATGGTATGGAGCCCAGATACTTAACCTATGTTGTTGCTGCAAATTTTATGGTTGTTGGAAATCGAGGATCCTCGGATAGATCGGTTACGATCGGGGGATGACATATTCGTGTCAGTAGTTACCCAGTTAGGGGTAACTCGGCCTTGTGTTGGCAGAGATCCGGTTAGGTTCTCGGGGTGTCTTTCCAGAGGCGTTTCCACGTGGCAATGGGAAGTTCCTTGGCCTGACCATTTGTTGGAAATCCAAAGAAACAATACGAAACTTGTACGGTTTTAGTTGTAGAACTTGCCATGGAATGTGGCGGTAACCTGCTATTGAACATGGTAGCTATAGTAGGCATACGATAATGGTCGTATGTTGGCTAAGATTTATATCTTTACTTTCGAAATAATTTTTCTACACTATGCACTAGTAATAATATCAAATGTTTCTTTTTAATGCGTATCAAGCATCTTTGACTATCATAAGAAGAAATCTCCTCCGATTCTGCGTTTGCATTGTGTGTGTGTGCGGGAGGCCTTATGGTAGTCTCATTTTTAAAAGCATTGCGAATTGACTTTAAAAATATTCCTGTATTTTGATTTTAAAGAAAAATAAACTGTTTTGAGTTCTCACACCAGTCACATGACTGACTCGGAGTTTATTGTTTTCCTTCCTAAACTCTGGGTGCCCACCAATTTCCACACGGGCAGTCAAGAGTTAAGGTTTATCAGGATATTCTGGAATTCAGGAGTTGCTGGAGGCAAGCTAGATGGCATGGCGTGTTACTAGTATATAGTATTTCTTTTCCGCTGTTGATGTCGTTTGTTGTTGTACACTCTGATGTAATGAAATGAAATGTAATGTAATGTAATAAATGATATAGTTCTTTGTTTAAAGATTATTCATTTATTTATTATATGTTGTTCCGCTGCGATTATGAGCTTCTGATATTGTTCTGTTGTTTCCATTCTGTTCTATCTTTTTCTCTCTTCTTCTATCTTCTCTTCTTCTTAAATCATAACGGTACGGTTTTTCGGCTTTCGATTGCTCGACATTTGATACAGTGGACGTATTAATGTCGGTGTTCGTGGACGAAAAACCGCGATCGTTACACAGAAGTTTCGGTTTTGATTTCGGTTTCGGTCATGATTTCAATTTTTAATGGTTTTTTTAGGGAAATGTGCTAATTATCTTTGTCGATGAATATAAAATGTAGTCTATAAGAAAATAAAATGCAGTATCGTAAATTTATTACATTTTAAAATTAATTCTTGGAGCTACATATAATTTTATTACACTCAAAAGCTTTACAACAAAGACATTGTGATGTTTTTCAGGGCAAACAATGACATAAACAAGGTCAATTTAAATCATGTAATGCTGAAAGTATGAAAGAGACAAGAATAAACTCACCATATAGTAGCATAAAAGAAGACTACATCCAGTTATGCATGATATAACTAGCTAAATTATCATGAACCTCATCTATCTCTTGCTGGCTATAAGAACCATCTTGTACAAAGTACTGCAATTACAACATTGTTTCGAAACATTAATCGAATAAATACTTAACAAATTATGAAGGAAAAAAATTAAAGTGGTATCTCAAGTATTTCGGCGCTTTGATCTTGGTTTTTTACTATATCATACATATACCTCATCACATAATATACACTATCCGTCGTTCTAAATTGTTGGGGACACTACAATAATATTACACAATAATTTAATAGTTAGGTTAAGTTGAATTTATATCCAACATAAAAGTTTATTTTTATTTTGTACAAAATAAATCACCTTAACAGTCTTCCATTTCAAGTAAGTTTCTCGAGATTTGCCACCATATGCCTTATAAGTTTTAAAGGCCCTACACATAGAATAAAAATTTAAATACAACGTACATATTCACTTGCATCAAGCAAAAAAGATATCAGAAGGAAAATAAATAAAACGTACATATTCACTTGTGGTCTAATTTCCAGTTTAGATTTTCTTTCGACTTGGGGATCCAAAACATAAACCTCATTCTTTTCTATATGAAAAACAAGCAGTAGACAATGTTTCCTACATTATAAGATTTATATGAAGTTAATATCAACATTAGATTTGTAAATTAGTTTCTAAAAGTTTATTGCTCATAACCTTCATAGTGTGGGGCTAAGAGTAAGCTCTTCGATTGTGACGCATGCTATGTGTTCGAAATATATATATTTGTTGCGTTTAGATATTTCCGCACTTGAGACAACTTATATAGACACATAAACCCGATGGTCTTTACTCCGAGGTCATTGCACATATGATTTAACCACCTAAAAATAAGTACAACATACAAATATTGTTATTCTACCATTTCATGTATAATACATAACATAAAATAGAACATATACAATGAATTTATAAGCTATATGTTGTAAATGTAACCTAAGTATTTCACAAAGTAGCTATATAGGTACACAGATAAAAGTATTCATCATATATATATATATATATATATATATATATATATATATAATACTCACATGATGCAAATTTGTAACCATTCTCCATTCAACCATCCCATACTAAGGAATTGGATAATGTCATCCATAGTGATATGGATTTCAAAGTCCTTATTGTACGTAAATAAATCCTTGTTCACATGAATTGCATTGACGAAATTATTATCATGGGATGGCACTTGAACTATCAGGTCATGGAAATATTTGCACTCATCCGTTAAAGTATTGATGATCTCTTCACCCACGATCGTCCTACGCTTTGCAGGCTCATTTATCATCTTTTTGTTATTATTCATGTCCATAGCAACACACTCTTCCACTTTGTCTTTGCTCCTAATATGTGTAACCTGCATACAAAAAATTCGTAAGCAGCATGGAGTCTGCATTTTTTATTCAAACAAAGCTCAAAAAAATACAAAAAGTGTTTTCTTTACCTTGTCATCATCACCTAAAAGCACGAGATTTTTAGGCCATTGTACAAAAATACCAAGTGCTTCTCCTATCGTGATGTGATAGTTACTTGGAACCGGAAGAGGGGTTCCTACATGAATAAGCTCTAATGCATCAATTCCAACCTTTACATGATTGGCCAAGATTTGTTGATTATGGCATTGATCTCCAGGCCTAGAAGCAGGATGCACCATGCCGTAACCCACTACGACAATTTTGGAGTCCAAATTAACAGCTAAACGACATTTAGTTGGCCTCTAGAATGACAAGTACAAAATTAAAATTATTGACTTACATGTTTTAGAATCATATAATTTTACAAAAATAGACTTTTGAATTAGTTACCTGCAAGTTTTCATAAGGATCCGTCTCTTGATTTGTGCTGGTAGTTTGTATTGTCCAATTGCACTAATTGACAGCTGCTACGATGACCAAATGATGGTATGTTTTCGACCACAATATCATTGGGCATTTGCATACCCATCCTATTGAAAAAGTTTGCAATCTTTTGCTCAACTATCATATCTACCATAGACTCAAATCTTTGGCTCACTTTAGTTTCTATTTCCTGGGTGATACAATATAGTTAATCTGCTGATATTACACCACTTGGACCTTTATATTTCACTACCTTTCCAAATACATCTTTGATACCGATCGTCCCACCAATTCCTCTAACTCGACCTCAAAGTTCTTTTTTTCAAGAGAACGATTTAAGACATCATCATGTCTATTTGGAACCCATGTTCCTTCGATGGCTTTTTCTCTCCAAGCATTCTGTCAACAAAAAAAAAATTAGTTTTCTCAATAATTTATTGCTTTGTTTTGTAAGAGATTAACCAAATGGGATAAAATGCATCAAAATTAGTCATACTGCTTTATCTGCAACTATCATAGTTTTCTCATTAAGGATTACATAACTTCCATTAGCTTCTTTTTTTTATCTTGCCAAAACCCAGTCAATACTTCGATCCAAAAAAGAACCACTTGGTAATGTAGTTGAGGAACTATGACCTTCGGTTATCCATTTAGCTTTCTTCCCTGCATATCCAGATTGCTCCAAATAATGAGGATGCTCATTGTATTCTTGACTCTTCCTACCCTTCTCGCTTAATCGCTGTCAAAAATAATGAATATTAATGTATACCCAAAGTGTCAAAAATAATGCATGTATTTACGCACGAAGCTTATTGTTCCTATCTACCAAATGAAATAAAAGCCTGTATTTGTGCAGGCATTCTGAAACCTAGAAGTTTTAGTAAATGTTTTATTAAATGAAACATAATAACAAAAAATACCTTAAATTCCTCAATTTCACAATTTTTATTGAACGTTTCCCACTGTGCTTGTGTAATGCCATCATAAAGCTCGTACGGCTCTTTATGGTCCTCTGGAAGTTTTCTTGTCTTCGTAATCCAACCACCAACCAATTTTGTTTTGAAATCTTTCCATCGTCCACAAACATATTTTAACACGTTATCTTTCATGTTGTCATCAATGTGGTACTCGATCCGAGATAACAAAAAATCATAGTTACATACGCCTTATATGACTTCAAATGTCCAATTGGGTCTCAAAGCCAAATAAGTAATAAGTGAACAAATGAATTTATAATACCTTAACATCTCCTCATATAGTATCTTTAAGACCTTTAGTAACGCCATCCTAATTTTTAATATTGATATCAATTTTAGATTTAGCAGTATCGCCTACATACGCCTTATAAGACTTCGCCCACTTTCCAATGGGTTTGCCATTATCACCCCACTCAATGAATTTTGGTTCTTGTGTTTTATATTTATTCTCGGTTGTTGGGCCTCTTCGCCTCTTCTTAGACAACGATTGTGAAGTAGAAGGATCATGTTCTGCATTTTGTCCTAATTGTTCTATCTCCATTATTGCTGTAGTTGATTGTTTAATGACCATTTAATTATGGAAGTTGGAAATAAGAAGTATTCTGGTTAAAGGTGAACATAACTTGAGATACTATAACAATTTTGTAGGAGACCATAAATAAATAGAAAAGACAATATCATTGAATGAAGGTTCTGGAAGCAGTTCACATTGCAGCTAATAAAAACACAGTACTTGGTGATGTCTCTGCAATGGTTCCTGGTGGGATTAGAATGGGTGAGTATTTCTTTTTATCATCATTTGTTTGTGCCTGGTGATGTCTCTGCAATGGTTCGTGGTGGGATCCAAACTGCAATACAATGTTACAGGGTAATGGTTGTAAGCACTTACAATAGTATTCATAGCCCACTAACGTTACACCAAATATAAGAGAAGCATATGCTTAAAAATTTATTGTCATAGCCCACTAACGTAAAGACACATTCATGGCAGTAAAAATTTATTGTCATATGCTTAAATAACTTACGTTGTATCATTTTTTTCTTCAGAAAACGAATCAATAATTAAAAAAACTAATTTTTTTAACCTGAGGTGATATTAATTAAAATATTGTTCATTACAAGTTTTTTAACAGACTTTTGAAATATTGTTAAAAGGTAAGAATGAAATAAGTTTCATAAATATACTGTCATGTATTTTATACTTAAGTTTTGAAATATATTAACATTTTTTACTTAAGTTTTGAAATATACTGTCATGTATTTTATACTGTCTAATCTTTTAACATTTTGGTAATAAGAGTTATACTCACCTGCATGGATACAAATTGAGATTTTGCTGATGCATGGTCTATTTATCGTTTGATGGTAATCATAACACAGTAGCTTTTTCTTAGAAAGTGTGTGAAAATTTAGAAGTAATGGGCTTTAGCAAATGAACATGAATCATTTAAGCTTATTCAAAATAATATTTTGGATGGACCAAAAGGAAGAACTATCGTAGTTTGAAAATAAGATAAACTATCAGTGAGACAGTAAAGTAGATAAAGCAGTGATTGCCACTGATAGCACTCAAACATCGAATATATCACATTAATAAAACAATTCTCTTTGTTTGATATTTTTTTCAATAAAACGAGAGGTTGGGTACTATCAATGATGGCTCAGCTGACCATTGAAGATAGCAGTTAGGATAAGCTGGATAGCAACCACATCATTTCACCTCTTTTTTTTTTTTTAAACTTTCAACTAAAAAAATATATAGGAACCTCCACAATGCAATTAAAAAATCAAACAAAGCCCTATATGATTTTGTTCAGAGTGTAGATAATCACCATAACAATCTGGCAACGCAACCAATATACTATTATCATCAGTCTAAAGCTTACGTGACCATTGAGTGATGGATCAATAACCGCTCCAAATATTAAATTGGCTGCTGGATCTACAAGGTCATAGATTACTTCTGCTGCCGCATTCACCTGCACGTATCCAAAAATAAAGAAGATGAGAAGTAACCCCTGGCCTGACCTTAATCTTTCTTTTTGGGTAATCCAACACGACCAAGGTTATCATTGGGTCCTAGATATAAACAAGCCTCGATATTTTGAATTGCATATACTTAAGTACTTAGTTTTAACATTCAGTGCAATTAGAGCGGCTCAGTTGGTAAACTGAGAAGTCGTAATCAAATAGATTAGCATTTCAATCTCTAACTACAACATTTTTCCTTTCTTCTGTTGCCATTTTCTCTCTGTTGTGATTCTTTTCCACTTATTTTGGTGCAGTTCTGTAACAATATAAGTTGTCAAAGCCTTTAAATAGTCACTGTATAACTATAAATATTTTTATCACTTAAGTTTTGTTTAATAACTAGTCACTATATAGCTATAAATATTTTTATCACTTCAGTTTTGTTTAATAGTCGTTAAAATATTTAGATGAGTATCCGATGCTTTTTACTGAGTAAGCACATCTCACGGTTTCTTACAAGTCCTAAAACTCTCAAAAATATGTCAGAAAATTCACTTTTATGGTTTTTATCAAAAAATATATTCAAGCATAACAAGGTAGTGGTCAGAGCCATTTAGGAAGACTTGAGTGATGGTAGAATGTGGTTTCAAATATCAGGAGCATGCTTTTTAATTAAATTGTATAACTAAAATAATATAGTACAGTCATAACTACAACTGAACTATTGATTTTGTAATCTATGCAGATGTAGGAAAATTTCCAATATAAGTATACAGGTAAGCAGAAGAAAAACACTGTAGAGTTAACAAATAAATTACCTGAGAGCAAGCAGTGATACAATGTACGAAGTCTACAACAAAAACAACGATCAAGTATCCCTGTAAAATATCTTATTAGTATTTATTCTCAAAAAAACTAAAGTATCACAGAAAATGAAAGATTTCAACTGGCAACTAAAGCATGATGAGCATAAAAAAAAAATACCCAACTATCCAAACCCCCTCATCGCGATCAGAACGTGCATAATTTGCATTTAAATCAACTTCTTCTGGTAGACTTAAGCCGACGGAGAAAGGTGGATTCTCATCAAATTGATTATACTCTTCTTCATCCACCACATCACCAATCCCAACAATGCTTTTTTGCCAGGAAGAACAACAGACCACTTATTATCGGTAGGATCAGTCACGTAAAAAACTTATTTTGCTTGAGATGCCAGGATGAGTGGATCATTATCATGACTCACTTGACCAAAGTCAACCAATGTGAATCCATGTTCATCCACTCGTACAGCACGATGATTTTCAGCCCATCTACATCGAAATAGCGGGATTGTGAAGTCTTTATACTCAAGTTCCCAAATATCCTTGTTTATCCCATAATATAGCATTGTCGTATTTATTGGTCTGTTATCTTTAGCACTAGCAAATTCTCTTGAAGATGCAACGATGCTAACTCTGCTATTTTGCATTTTGTTCTTCTCATCCTGACGCTTCGTATAAAAGACATAACCGCTCATATCATATCCTTCCCATGAATTGACATGAAATCGAGGCCCATATGCTAACCATTTTATTGTATCTGAAATACCATGATTTGTTTGAGACAAAATACAACACCAACATTATTTGATTCCAAATTGAGATCAATGCCTATTGTACCCTCTTCAAATTCTACTAATTCACCTGACATTACTTCATCAAGACCATGAATACGAGCAATGTCGTCCCCTACTTGAAGTACGGTACCAGTATTCACAACTTTTACTTCTCTATTATATTGTTCAATACGTTCACGGATAATATTACTAATTTCATCAGCTTGAAGAGTTACCATTAGTGTCTCTTTTTTCTTTTTCGGAAACAAAGGGAAAAAATAATGCCTAAACTCTAAACTAAATTGAGACATTACCGTATGTTTAAACCATATGATAAAAGAGCGGTTATGTTCATTCGTCAACCACCTTTCGTTCTTTAAAGGATTCTGGGAGTTTAGAATTGCCATATGCTCCCCAAGTAAGGATGTACCTCACTAAGGTGCTGCAAAACAAGTAGCTGAGCTTTGTGAAACATCTCATCACCAATTGAAATCAATTTTGATCCAATTATCCTAGGTCGTCAAGTCGTCCTTCATGTCGAGACTTACGAAGTCCAATAGGTTCAACCCCGGTTAAGTATGGATTGACAAATTCAATAACCTCCTCAGCTACAGTAGCTTCTACGATACTGGCTTCAGGTCTATATCTATTTTTTGTTTTTCTTTTTAAAGTTCCCATATGCATTTCAAATGGATACATATATCTCATAAATACAGGACCACAAATTTTGATTTCTCTTACAAGATGAACAACCAAATGCAACATAACATCGAAAAATGAAGGTGGAAAATACATCTCAAATTGGCATAAGGTAACAATAACATCGGCTTGTTGAGCATCCAACATATCAGGATCAATTAACTCGCTACAAATTATATTAAAAAAGAGACAAAGCTTTGTAATAACATGCCTAACATGTTTAGGCGATATACCTCTAATTGCAACAGGTAATAAATGTTGCATTAACACATGGCAATCATGAGACTTCATACCGGTCAATTTCAAATCCTTCATTGATACATGACTGCTAGTGTTTGAAGAATAACCTGTTGGAACCTTCACACCACGAAGACACTCACATAAGCTAGTTTTCTCTTTTTTGGACAATGCATAACATGCGGGGGGCAAATAGGTACGTTTACCTTTCTGCACCGGTGCTAACTCCTTCCGAATACCCATTTTCAACATATCTTGCCTAGCTTTCTCACCATCTTTTGTCTTACCAGGTATATTCAAGAGTGTCCCAACGATACTGTCGCAAACATTTTTTTCTATATGCATTACATCTAGACAATGCATAACCTGTAAATGTCTCCAATACGGAAGTTCCCAAAATATAGATTTCTTCTTCCACGAGCCTTCTAAAAGAGGAAATACTTTGCCAAATGCATTTTCAAAATCCTTGACCCATTCGTGAACATCATTTCCTGTTAATGGCAAACGAGAAACTCCATTCTCTATCTCCCCATTAAAAGGCTTCTTCTTTACGATAAGGATGATTAGGAGGGAGAAATCTACAATGATGCATATACACTTTTTTTTGCAATAATGTAAACGCTCAACAACCATATCATCTTAACAAATTGGGCGTGCTTTGGCACCTTTTGTACTATAGCCAAACAAGTTACCATATGCAGGAAAATCATTTATGGTACAAAAAATCATGGCACGCAATGTAAAATTACTTTGACTATATGTGTCAAACACACACACGCCTTTATCCCATAGAATTTTTAGATCATCAATGAGAGGAGTTAGGTAAACATCGATGTCGTTTCTTGGTTGTCGTGGTCCAGAGATTAAAAGAGACAACATGATATACTTGCGCTTCATACTCAAATGAGGTGGAAGATTGTAAATCACTAAAAGAATAGGCCAAGTACTATGTTGACTACTAAAGTAGCAAATGGGTTTATGTCATCTATGCAAAGACCAAGCCTGAGATTTCTATTTTCTTCACCAAAATCAGGATACATTGTATCAATGTTTCTCCACTGTGGAGAATCAGCTGGATGCCTCAATAGTCCATCGTTTTTCCTCACATCTGCATGCCACCTTAAGTTTTTTGCATTTTCTTTATTTGCAAATAAACGTTTAAACCTTGGTATAATTGGCAAATACCAAAGGCTTTTGCTGGAGGCCATTTCTTATCTGGGTCATTGTGAACGTTCCCTCGGACTTGTAACGGGATAATCCATACTTGGGACACTCATGCAAGTTCTCATATTCATTTCGATACAATATACAATCATTTGGACATGCATGTATCTTTTTATATCCTATACCAATTGGGCTCCTATACCAATTGGGCACATAATTTTCTTTGCCTCATAGTTAGAAGTTGGAAGCTCGTTACCTTTTAGAAGCATGTCATTCAAAAGTTCCAACAAAGATGTAAAACTTTTATCACTCCACCCATGCTTTGCTTTTAAATCGAAAAGCTTGAGCACAGACAATGTTGTGAACTTAGTACAATTAGGAAACAAAGGCTTCTCGGCATCAATTAATATTCTTTCATACAACTTTGGCTCTTCCATCAAATGTTCTTCAGCATCACGAAACATCTCATGAACACAATCATTCTCATCATTCGCGCCATTATTCATGTTATCTTCCCGGTCATTCTCATCACTCTCATGATTATTAGAACTAGCTCTATTAAGTATACTTTCACCATGCCATATCCACCGTGTATAATTTTGCTTAAACCCATAACGGATTATGTGATCTCTAATCTGATCTATGTTACGAAGTCTCCTCTTATTTTTGCAGTGTCTACAAGGACAAAAAATAGTTTCTTCCCCTCTTCTTAATTGATCATTCAGTGCACAATTGATGAACTCTTCAATTTTGTTTAGGAACTCGTCAACGTTACATTTTACGTTGTACATCCAACTACGATCCATATGCAAATGCTAGAGACACGCTGCATAAGCAAAAAAAATATTGGATTATGAAGAGCATTCATTATTAAATCAATATTTTTAGCTAATTCGAGTGAAGTGGATAATCAGTTCTTGTAACTCTTTGCCGCTGAATGATTATCCGGTTTTGATGAACTATGATTTTTTCAATAACATGCTGCACGCTAATGGCAGAAGCTATTTCCGTAAGTCAGATGATAATTTAAAACTTTTGGTGTACTTCTTTGAAAGAAGTCTCAGTTTATATAACGAGAAATTGTAATTGTCACCTTATTATCATTAATATTCATATCCTAAATGTTTCAGTTTTTATAATGCTGTTAGGGGTTATTTCGATGTATATATATCAAGGAATATTCAAAGTAGTAAAAGATTTTGCATATTATTCCTTAAATGATTATGATTAATGTTTTTAAACTACCTAAAGTAAGTAATTTAATTAGTCAAGAAAAAGCAATAAACCATCTTAGATTCGAACCCATCAAGCCAGCGGGACAGTCAATTAGATATTTACGAGCTTGTGTTACTTAATTTACTCAAACATTCTCCCCTTATACACAAACACAAACAACCAATGTCCAAAGAACTCTAACCTTAAAACCGACACTAATATTAAAGTATCAGCAAAAAATAGGTTAAGACGATATATGTGCGAAATAGTCATAAACTATAACAATGAAGTTTACCATGAAATTCATTGTAAAACGAATAAAAAGAAATTAGACTTCCAACACAAATCCTGAAAGCATGACGGCCAACAATAAAATTTAAAATAAGAGGATGATAATTAATGTTAATGCATCCAAATTCTAGTGCCACTATTTCAAAATGGGGGAAATAAGAAGGTATGGGAAAGTAAACGTCGGTTTTTTCTTGTAACACGAAGAAAGCACAAAGAATAGCTTTGCCATTATCATTAATGATTTGAAGAAGAAAACACACACACACACACACACACACATATATATATATAATTTTTTTGAAAATTGATTTATTTATTAATAACTAACAAATATAGTTCACCATTAATACAATGCAGCAAACACAGATACATAACGCTTACAATCACTAACTCCTTTATCCACTAATCTACCCAATTCATCCTAATTACTAAGACCTAATCTAGCATAATAAGATAAACACATTCATAACAGTACATGCACTTGTACAAATTGACTAAGTATCACATGAACAATATAACCGCTCACAGTTGTGAGCATGTATTCGCAGACTATTTGCCACATCATACACCCAAACTACTTTGAATTTTGAAATCAGGGTCTAGTGCAAATTTGCAGTTGAAAATAATGCCACTCCAGAACCATTAAGATAACTGAACCGCATCACGTGTCTCTTTCTTTCCAAATCGATCGCATATGAATTCAACATACGAGGCTCCCATCACTGCAATATCATTAACTCTACCCTCCTCTTTGAACAACTGTCAATAGTCAGCACAACCACTGTGCAATCACCAACCATTTCACCACCTCTACCCTCCTCTTTGAACAACTCCATCACCGTCTACTTCTGCAACTGCTTCATAGCAACCACCAACCCTGACAGCAAACAACTTCTCCATCGACACAACTGCTTACTACCATACTGACCAGCTACTTCAACATCACTCCACAAACACAACTGTGCATATCCATCACAACATCACCACAACCCACAGCCTCACCATCATTTCAACTGCCAACCACCTCGACTGCCTACTGCTGAAACATACAACTATGTGCACATCTAGTAGTGCATCTAACTCTCATCAACAACCTGAACATTACTTCTCCTCATAACCACCACAATCTCCCTACCATAATAAAAACCAGAAACCTATACTTCTTACCCCTGCACAATGACCATCATACCATTCCCTGTACCATAGCCTACAAACTTCTGCACCAAGTTTAACCACATCCATATTTCAACTGCAGTCAACTGCAACTTCAACTGCAGTCATCTTCACTTCAACTTCAACAGTTCAACTTCAATCACCATCCAAACCATAATGTCTTCACATAGACATACATTGTAGTTACAGTGTAGTTGCTTTGCATGTAACTGTGTCACAACCTCCTCATCAACCCCCTACATTTCAGTACATTTCACCAACTTCCACACAACCAAAACCTAATACAAGTACAACCTCTGTAAAACCCAGTGCGTCATTTACAACAAACTGACTGCCACAATCATACTCCACCACATTCATTTAACTATTATACGGTGTCACTACATACATACACTACTATCTCATCTTATTACCCATTTACCTCTATGCATACACACTGCCACCACCAACATCATCCATCATTTCTGTCAACAAACAAACTGCTTGCTTTCCATCATTCCTTGCTCCTCACATACCTTGCCTACCTTAACTGCTCCAGCTTACATCACCTATCTATCACCTCCCCATACCATCACAATTCATCAACAACAAACAACACTTCACTACTGTAACTTCTTAAATCAACAAAATCACTGTTTCCATTTCCACTAAACCACCCTGCCACCAAAATCAAAAAAATCAAAATCAACTGCATACTCCATCACATGCAAAATCCACTGCGAAATCCATCACAATTCACACTGCCTTTACTACTCCTTCAAACCATCCAACCATACAAAACTTCTCACTGTCTTACACAACTACAGTCACTAATATCATCACATCATACTTTAAACTTCAACACCACCCATAACTGCAACATCTTTCACCAACAAAACTGTGCATATCACCCCCTACCTTCAACTTCCAATGCACAACATACTTCACACAAAATACCACTCTACAAACCACTTTTTCACTGCCTTACATATTTATAACTATTAGAGCCATTAACTTCAACATCCTCTGTCTCTCTTCTACTAGACCACCACAAAACTGCCATTAACAGTCAACCTACAATTCAACACTATTCCCCAAATAAAAACATATCTACCACCATACTCACGACAATCTGCCACATAACTAATAAAACCAACCTTTCATACGTCATTGTACACTGCCTACATATAAACTTCAAAACTACATTTTTGTTAGGACTGATTCGAACACACAATCTCATTTATGTGTTTCAATTTTTAATTGAAAATAAACATCATATTTAAATTTATTGGGATCCAATGGAATGACCACACTTACATATGAGGGCATTCTGGGAAGTGTATGCCTGACCAAAATATTGTAATTCTATTGCAATTGTCCATAAAGACTTGTAAGATTCACAAAGTAAAATATACTTCTCAAAATAGAAAACTTCTAACAAAAGCACTCTATCACAAAGTTTTATATTTTGAAATAATGAATACTTTGGTTTAACAGCATAAAAAATATAAGCAGACAACAAGTTCACATGCTAACTTTTACTTCATAGAAATTTTCAATAATGAAATTATATTCCTAAACGAGGATTTGTTTAAAAGAAAAAAAGAATAAATAAATTCCTTTTATAAACCAGAAACCTATCTTTCAATAAGAGGACATGATTTAACACTTATGCACATTGATGTGGTGCTTTAGCTCTTCGTTATAATTTTTTTTAAAATAAGGGACATTTTCATTCACAGCCAACAACTAATCTCCATCGTCATCAACACACACTGCCTAAACACAAACATCACCACCTTCCTTTATAAACAACCCACAACTACCTGCACAACTCTGCCATATACAGTTGCAAACCTAAAACCACAACAACATATCATCATCACCTACTTCTTCCTCTACCACACACCCCATCTCCACTTCTGCTAGAAAAACTCCGATCACTCACCATAATCTGCCAAACTGTTCTCCAAACTCACTTCAATTGCCACCGCTACGTGTTACTGCAACCTAGCTTCATCCCTCTTCCATCATTCCAACCCGACAAAACTCGTTCATCATCCAAACCGACATCACCTAAACCTTCGAACTCCAACCTTAACTCCGTCTCCTGAATCAACCATCATATAGACAGACCGACCTCGCCCCCACATCATCAAGTCGCCCCAATCGCAATTCAGTCGCCACTCCTAATCGCAATTTCGAAAGCTGCTTTTAATTTGCTAATCGCAATTGCAATTTCATTCTTCGATTTGAATTTTAATTCGAAATTTGTATCTAGGAAATTGCAAATGCGAATTGCTTTCAAAATTTAGAAGCATCAAATTTTCGATGTTCGCTAGCTTACAATCATTCATTATTCAAAACATCAAAGGCAAAAATATATTCATTTTATACTTGAAAAATTAATCCAGCAAGCAAATACTTCCACTTCTCCACAACAATTTTCAACGCATTCTCCACAGCAAACTCAAAATTGATCGCCTAACGGTGATTTGGTAGGCCAAATCTAATCTGCGAAATTACGTATGATGACAATCAATTTTAGGGATTTTTTGTTTTGAAGCAGGCGAAATATTTGGGGAAATGAATGGGAAAATAAGCGGCGAAAAAAATTGGAATGGCGGGAATTAACAGGTAAGCAATGAAAGTGGTTTGATAACCTAAATAATTTGAAATTGCATCACCTTCGCTAGGGAACCGATGCGAAAATAATTATTTTAGATGCAAATTAACGTAATTGCATCAGTTGACTTTAAAACTGAAGCAACTAAAACTATTTGCATCGATGTATTTTCTTCGGTTGTTGGTGACAACTTATGCAAATTTGATTTTTTATTACCTATTTCTTTCCACGTACCAATTGCATCGGTTATTAAGACAGAACTGATGCAAATAGTTCTATTTGCATCAGTTTTTAGTTCAACCGATTCAAATGAGGCGAAGCAATATGCATTTTTTATGTTAGTGCCAGGAGTAGAACCTGTAAGTAGACCCTCCAGCAGAATGACACCTACCGAGATGAAGGAGTTAAAGGTGCAACTAGTGGACTTATAGGGAAAGGATTTTATCAGGCTAAGTAGTTCACCATAGAGAGCGGCTGTGGTTTCGTGAAAAAACCAGATGGGTCATTAAGGATATGTATCGATTATCATAAGCTGAACGAGAAGACGATCAAGACTAGATATCCTTTGTCAAGAATTGATGATTTATTTGATCAGATGTATGGAGCCAGAGTATTTTTCCAATTGAATTTGGTGACATGTTTCCATCAGCTAAGAGTGGAGAGGACAGTATTCCATTGACAGTGTTTCAAACTAGGTAAGGTTTGTATGAGCGGTTAGTGATGTCATTCAGGTTAACTAATTTGCTAGCTTTCTTTGTGGATTTGATGAATCAGATTTTCAAAGAGCACTTGGATAATTTTGTATTAGTATTCATAGATGACATCTTAACATAGGCTAAGGCTAAGGGTAAAAGAGAGCATGAAGTACATCTTATAGTGGTGCTAGAGATGCCAAAGCGGCATCAACTAAAAGCGAAGCTTTCATAGTATCATTTATGGAAGAAAGAAGTTAAGTTTCTTGGTCACGTGGTTTCGGAGAAGGGTTTATCACTTAATCCGAATAAGATCGAGGTTGAAATGGAAGAGACCAGAAAGGGTGATCGAGATCAGAAGTTTTGTTGGTTTTGCTGGTTGCTAACGGAGGTTTATTAAGGATTTCTCGTGGATAGCAGTGCCTTTGACTAAGCTAAGCAGGAAAAATGTAAAGTTTATTTGGTCTGACATATTTGAGGAACCATTCCTTAAGCTAAAGTATTTATTGACTAACGCACTGTGCTGGTAGTTCCAAATGGAAATTGAGGATTAGTAGTGTATACCGATGCATGTGGAAACGGATTAGGTCCCGTGTTAATGTAGAAAGGTAAAGCTATTGCCTATGCTTCACAACAGCTTAGATCGCATAAGTGAGATATCCTACTCATGATCTAGAGTTGGCAGCGGTGATCTTCGCATTGGAAGTATGAAGACATTATCTCTTAAGGGTAAGATTTGAGTTATACACAGATCATAAGTCCTTAAGACACTTATTCTCTCAAAAGGAGTTGAATATGAGGCAGCGAAGGTGGCAGGAGTTTTTGGCAGCTAACGATTTTGTTATGGAATATACACTTAGAAAAGGGAATAAAGTAGTGGATGCTTTTAGCAGAAAACATCAAAATGTGGTGATAGCTATATTAAAAGAAAGAAAGGACCTAGAGGCTTTGACTACTTGTAGTGTGCAGCTAAGATCGACTGCGAGTTCTAACTAGAACAACACCATGTTATCCTGCTTGGAAGTCCGACCATTTCTGCTTGAAAGAATTGCTTCTAAGCAGAAAGAGGATCCATTGTTGGCCGTAAAGATTTGAAGGCTTGAGGTTGGATTGAAGATTGATGGTATGAAAGACTTAAGTCTTAACCAGATTGGTGGTTGAGAAAGAAGGGACGGTTGTGTGTTTCGAATGTTGAGGACTTAAGGAGAGAAGTTATTGGTGAATGTCATTGATCAAAACTTACGATTCATCCTGGGGAAACCAAGATGTATCAAGATATGAAGAGGATTTTTTACTATGAAGGTATGAAGAAGGATGTTGGCTTATGGGTAAAACAGTGTGTGAACTGTCATAGGTAAAGGCCGAACATCAAAAGTCGAGTGGGTTTCTTCAACCTTTGGAGATTCCAGTTTGGAAATGGGATTCGATATCCATGAATTTTATAAACGGGTTGCCATGGTCGAATTGAGAAAGTGAAAGTATGTGGGTCATAGTAGACTGGTTGACCAACGGTGCCCATTTCATTCCAGTTAAGTTGACTAGGACAGCACCAGATTTAGTTAAGTTATTCGTAAGGAATATAGTTAGACTACATGGAATTCCTAGTAGTATAGTAAGTGATAGAGGTTTCTTATTCACTAGTAAGTTCTGGAAGAGTCTACAAGATACTTTAGTTACCAATCTCGGTATAAGTACCGATTATCATCCTCAAACAGATGAGCAAACAAAGAGAGTAAAGAAGGTACTCGAGAATTTGCTGAGAGCTTATGTGCTGAATTTTGGTGGATCATCGAAAGATCACCTTCACTTAGTTGAGTTTTCCTATAACAACGGTTATCAGACTAGTATAGGAATGACACCTTTCAAAGCTTTGTATGGAAGGTCATGTAAGTCACCAGCATGTTGGTTGAAAACTGGAGACAGACTGATCTTAGGTCCAGATCTAGTAAGAGAGGAAAGAGAGAAGATTGAGATGATCCAAGGTGGGATGAAGGAAGCTCAGTCTAGATAAAAGAGTTATGCAAATAAGTGGTGTAAGGATCTAGAGTTCTCAATTGGAGATAGAGTTTTTATTAAAGTATCACCGATGAAGGGTGTGGTACGGTTCAAAAAGTCAGGGAAACTGACACCGAGATATGGTGGACCTTTCCTAGTTATAGAAAGGATCGAAAAGCTCGCATACAGAGTAGAGTTGCCGAGCAGTTTATTATGTGTCCATAATGTGTTTCACGTGTCTCATCTTCATAATTATATGCATGATCCAGAGAATATTATCACTCCAACTACATTGGAAAACCTAATAATAGAACTGAATTTAATCTTTGTTAGGCAACCTGTTTGGGTAGTAATGAGAGATGAGAAGAGGTTAAGAAACAAGACAGTCAAGTTGGGGAAAGTTCAGTGGAACGACAACGAGAAAGATTGTACTTGAAAAACAAAGACAAGATTAGAGGTACTTATCCTGATCAGCTTTAAGGATATGTTTTATATTTACTTTATATGGATTGTTTGCTAGTCAGGTAAGCTATTATGGTAGTTAGAAAATGTTACATATGATTTCATAGATCCTATGCTTAGTATAAAGTCCTTCCTGAATTTTGAGGATGAAATTCTTTAAGGAGGGGAGCCTATAACACCCCTAATTTTAAGTAACATTATTCAAGAGATTAATTAGATAAATTAATAGAATAATGTAGAGGTTAGAATGATAAGGGTATTGAGATTTGGAAACTAATTAGGGTCATGCCTTAACTAATGAAATTATAAGTGTGATTTATAAATCAGAAATTTAAGAGAATAAGGCAAGGGAAAAATGGGAATAGTCGTATACATAACCCCTAAACCTATGACCTCATTCTCATTCACCTTTTCATAAAATAAAGACATAAGCAAAGAGAGTTGAAGGCCAGCCATAACCTAAGAAGAGGAGGAGCAAAAAATCCATTTAGAGGCTAGGATTCAAGCTAAAGATTAAAGTAAGAACAAATCTCAAGATTCTTATCCAAACAAGGTGAATAATGGTTTACACCATCTCGTATAAGTCATTTTGAATGATCTAGTTTAGATTAAGGTTTTAAATCGTATGATTGGATGAATGATGGAATATTTTGATAGACTAAATGGATATATATATATATATATATATATATATATGCTTGTTGATGATTTATATGATTTAATACGTATTATATGATATATTTATATTAGAAAACCTATCATATGACATCCAAATGAGTTGCATTTTTGATATATGGTCAAAAATATTATTTTAGATTGGGTTTCTTCATAATTTTCTGAGTAATAATGGATTTATTATGAATTTTTTATGAGAGAAACTAGCTAATTTTGAGTTTATATATTTAAGACAATTAAATAATGTGTTCGGGTTTGAAATTTATATAAGTTAAAAACCATATTTAATGTGAATTATTGTGATTTTTGGGAATTTTCTAAGTTCTTTATTAATGTAAATTAATTAACTTACCTTTTGCCTAAGTAAGAGGCTGCTTTTATAGCTCTTTAAATCAATGAGTTCGAAGGGCAGGGTTTCGATTCAATACCCTGCGCAACCATTGAAGTTGCTTTTCTTTCAACTTATACTTGCGAAAGAGTGGGCACCACTCCCATACCTTTCGACATGATAAAAGTCGCTGAAACATTTTTTTACCTGAACCCAATACTTTCGAATGATATGTTTTTTAGTGTCTCAAAAGGTATGTTTTTAAGTGTTTCAAAAGGAAAGTTTCCAAGTGTTCTAAAAATATATTTCATGGTTTTGAAAGAGGATGTCAAAAATTTCAAGCAATGAATTGAAGGGTCTTGCCGCTAGAGTAGAGTGGCGAAAGGGGCATAACAGCTTGCTTTTGTCCCATTTATTAAATGGAAGTAGACGGAGGGCTTGGTTTCTCTATGATGTTGAAAGGGAGAGTGATGGAGGGTAACTCATGATGTCACAATGATCCAATGGATATAATCGAAACCATAATTTTCAAATTAGAGAACCTAATCTCATTTTTTAAGTAAACCCATGGCAACGTAAAAGAATTTTGAATTGACATTTAACTTTGAAATTATAGAGAAATCTTTCCTTGCTAAAGACAGTGGGTTAATGTTATTAACCATATTTCCTTAGAAAAAAATATTACCATGAATTTAACCATGGATATTTATATTGTTGTGCTAAATCAGCTATCATGAATGCTTGTGTAACCTTATTCACCTCATTTATAACCCATAACTGCATCTTGGAGTGTTAAAGGCAGAATAACATGCTAGCTTGACCCAGTAGTGAATATATATTCAATTTAACTCCAACGTGAGTAGAATTGCATCCAAAAGGTCAGAGAGACGAGAATATAGGATGCCTAAGACTGATCAAAGGATTATTGGTTTAGATAGATTCTTAGTAAGCCCATAATAACTATGTTATGGAAATTGTTATTGGCAGGAGCCAATAGGTTCTTCGTGATCATATGAACACTACATCCAAAATAAGTTATGGACAGAGATCAATAGGGTCATAGACAGCCCATGAAAACTTTGACATGAGAGATGTTATTGGTAGTAACCAATAGTTCATAGTGATCCCATGAAAACTATGATTGGATAATAGTATTGGTAGAAACCAATAGGTTCATAGTGATTCCATGAAAACTGTAAAAGTGGATATGAAATCTATAAAGAATTGAACAGGTTATTAGTCAGCTTATGAAAACTAATAAGTTAATAGTGATCCTAGAAACTATAACTTGAGGCAAATAGTCAGGTGAATGGAGATGAGAAGCCCATAGCATATTGCTTGTTTTCCTATCATCATGATACATTTTATTATGTTATGTATTAAGTATTGAGGTGCATGGTATATGGTTATTGTAAAATGGGTTATGATACTAGTAAGGGGAAACATGTTTTGCTAAGCGCCGTGGTCTCACTAGATATCTACATGGTTCGAGATGGTAGGCTATTATCCACAGCAAGCTTTTTGTCTAACTTGATGTTTGTGTTTTCACCTTAAACTCTCGAGTGCTCAATTGATTTTGAGTATTTTGAGAGTTAAGGTTTTTAGGTTCTCCTTTAAACGAATACGCCGCTGGAGACGTGCATGAGAAGCTAGTTATTAGGAATTTTTTTGTTTGATTTTGCTGTGTAATTGAATACAATAGAAAAGTCATTTAGTGCCCATGTTTAGACTCTGATCAAATAAGGGGGCATCTTCATATGTCGCTCTTGGTGTATTTTGTAATAAATTGTAGTTTCTCTAAACGTGGCTTACGTTTGGGATTATGTAATGAATCTGAATGCTACTTGTAATGAAATGGAAACTTGTTTTAAATTTAGTTTAAAATTTCTCATATTCATGTGTTTCTAGTATATCGATGTATGTAACATTTCCGCATTTAGTCACCAAGAATTAATAACTATGGATGACTGTAGTATCCGTAGCAATTAGTTTTGGGCCTTCAAATGGTGGATGTTACAAGTTAGTGTAAATTTAAAAGAAATTTGAAACTAAAAGATTTTAACCCAATGAATCGAAGAACAAGACCAGAGTTTGAGTTAACGCTATTGTAACGTACTTGCATTTGTTATATAAATATCCATCAGTACGTATTCCCCTTTTCTCTTAGACAATTCTTATATATCTTTCTAAGGCTCATATATCGATATAAGAGAAAGGAAGATATGAAGGTAGGAAACAGAAGAGGAAATCTAGGTGGAGGAAGCACCACAACTAATGGAAATGCTCGACCAAGTACCAAGAGGAATCTAGGTTGACAGGAAAATGCTAATCCAAACGCAAATGCCAATGTAGCTGTTGGAACCCGGCCAGTAGATAAAGGGATAATGTATTGGTTCTTTGTCAATCTGATGCAAGCTGGAGCAGTTGGGGGAAATGTTGTTAATACTAAGGGGAGAAAATCATATGGCCCCAGTTTGCAATAACTATGCCAAGCTGAGCAAAGATTATACCAGCCTTGGTGGGAAGCAATTTTTGACAATAGAGGATGTTGTTGAAGTAGAGAACTGGGTATTGTACTGTGAATGAATTTTCACCGACTTGGTATAAAATGATGAGAAGAAGAGAGGACTTGCTTCTAGACAGTTGTAGGGTGTAGCATTGTATGGGGGAATAGAATTACCATGGGAGTTCTTGAGGAAGAGTTCACTTTGGCAGAGTTTCTAAGGAGATTCAAAGAGAGGTTCTTGTCGAAAGCTGTCAAGTCAGTACTGCTGAGAAAGTTCATGGACTTAGTGCGAGGTGAGATTTAACGATCGAGTAATCTACAAAGTTTAATGTGATATCTGGATAAGGATATGCTACCATTGACACTGTCATTAAAAGGAACGAGAAGTTTATTCGAGGGTTAAGACCCTAGATCGCTAGGGTGACTATGCCACATCTCCATAATCCAAGTACAATTGTAGTGGTGATGATAATCAGGAATAAAGAGATGCTTTCTACTTTTGGGAAAGAGAAGCAGGTTGAAACCCAAGATTCCCATGGCAAGAAGTGGAAAATCTTTAACAAAAAAGAGCTCAAAAGGGAGGAGCTACCAAGAAGGCAAAATCTGATCTAGTTTGCTTTAAGTGTGATAAGAAGGGACATTTTTCTCATGAGTGTCGGATAAGCAAACCAAAGAAGGTTGCTGACAAGAAAGGAGTGAAATGCTTCAATTGTGATCGGATTAGACACTACAAGAATCATTGTCCAAAACCAATTAAAGTGGACAAGGGAAAGATTTTTTTCCTTCGAACCATCATTTTATAGACCAACTACTACAGAGAAGGGAAAGACTGTGATGGAAGGTGCACTTTTGATTCATAGTATACCAGTTGTGGTACTATTTGGTACCGGTGCATCGCATTCATTTATATCTTAGCGTTTGGTAGATAAGTTAGGTTTAGAACCCTTATACCTTGTTACTTCCTTAAGGATTGCGAATTCGATAGGAAGGCATGCAACTCTAGGGATGAGATATGATCAGTTAGAACTTGATTTGTTAGGTCATAAGTTTGCATGTAGTTTGTATATTTTTTATTTGTAGGCGTCGGGATCATTTTGGATATGGATTGGTTAGATAGATATGATGCTAGAATATTTTGCCAAGATAGGACAATATCACTAAGACACCCTAATAGTGATGATCGAATTATGTGCTCAATGGAAAATTCATATTTGAGTGCTTACGCATTGTTGATGCTATGGAAGTAGAAGTAGAGTTGAATCAGTTTTGGTTGGAAAAATAGTTTGTCGATGTTATTGAGTCAGTCACATGACTACCACCGAAGCAAGCCATTGAGTTTCAAATAGATCTTGTGCCAAGAGCAGAACCTATAAGTAGAATTTCTGGTAGGATGACACCTACCGAGATGAAGAGGTTAAAGGTGTAGCTAGTAGACTTAGAGGAAAAGAATTTTATCAGGCCAAGTAGTTCATCTTAGGGTGCATCCACGGTCTTTGTGAAGAAACCGGATTGGTCGTTAAGGATGTGTATCGACTATCTTAAGCTGAACGAGATAAAGAATAGTCATCCTTTGTCAAGAATCGAACATTTATTTGATCAGTCGAGTGGAGTCAGAATATTTTCCCAATTGGATTTGATGACAAGTTTCAAACGGCTAAGAGTGGTAGAGGACTATATTATGTGGACGGTGTTTCAGACTAGGTATGGTTCGTACTAGTGGTTAGTGATGCCATTCGGATTAACAAACGTGTCGGCTTTCTTTGTGGATTAGATGAATTGGGTTTTTCGAGAGCACTTGGATAGGTTCCTATTGGTATTCATAAATGACATCTTAATATACTCTAGGGATGAAAGAGAGCATGAAGTCCATCTAAGAGTAGTGCTAAAGATGTCGAGGTTGCATCAATTGGAAGAGAAACTTTCAAAGTGTCATTTCTGGAAGAAAGAAGTTAAGTTTCTTGGTCACTGGTTTCAGAGAAGGTTTTGTCAATTAATCCAGATAAGATCGAGGGGGTTAATAACTAGAAGAGACCAGAGATGGTGACTGAGATCAGAAGTTTCCTTATTTTTGTTGGTTACTACCAGAGGTTTATTAAGGATTTCTTGTGGATAGCATCTCCTTTGACTAAGCTAAGCAGGAAGAATGTAAAGTTTATTTGGTCTAAAAAATGTGAGGAATCCTTAAGTTAAATCATTTATTGACCAATGCACCTGTGTTAGTAGTTCCAGACGGGAACAAGGATTAGTAGTGTATACCAATGCATATGGAACCAAATTAGGGGTTGTGTTAATGCATAAAGGTAAAGCTATTGCCTATGCTTCATGACAGTTTAGACTGCATAAATGAGATATCCTTCTCATGATCTAGAGTTGGCAGCGGTGATCTTTGCATTGAAATTAAGGAGACATTATCTCTTAGGCGAGAAATTTGAGTTATATGCAGATCATAAGTCTTTAAGGCACTTATTCTCTCAGAAGGAGTTGAATATGAGGCAGCAGAGGTGGCTGGAGTTTTTGATAGCTTATGGTTTTGGTATAGAGCATACACTTGGAAAAGGAAATATTGTAGCAGATGCTCTTAGCAGAAAATATTAGAATGTGGTGTTAGCTATGTTAACAGAATGGAAGGACCTAGAGGCTTTGACTACTTGTAGTGTGCAACAAAGATCGACTGCTTGTTCTAGTCAGAGCACTGCCATGTTATCCTGCTTAGACGTCCGACCAGTTCTGCTCGAAGGGATTTCTTTTAAGCAGAAAGAGGATCCATTGTTAGCCGAGAAATTTAGAAGGCTTGAGGTTTGATCGAAGATTGGTGATCTAAAAGATTTTAGTCTTAACAAGAAGGGGTGGTTAAGAAAGAAGGGATGGTTGTGTGTTTCGAATGTCAGGGACTTAAAGAGAGAAGTGCTTGGGAATGTCATTGATCAAAACTTACGATTCATCCTGAGGGAACCAAGATGTATCTATATATGAAGAGGAGTTTCTATGGGGAAGGTATAAAGAAGGATGTTGGCTTGTGGGTAAAGTAGTTTGTGAACTGTCAACATGTGAAGGCCAAACTTCAAAAGCCGAATGGGTTGCTTCAACCTTTCGATATAGCTGTTTGGAGATGGGATTCGATATTTATTGATTTATTGACAGGTTTCCACGGTCGAATTGAGGAAGTGAAAGTATATAGGTCATAGTAGATAGGTTGACCAAAAGTTCCCATTTCACTCAAGTTAAGTCGACTAGGACTGCACCAGATTTAGCTAAGTTATTCATAAGGAATATAGTTTGACTGCAGGAATTCCTTGTAGTATACTATGTGATAGAGATTTCTTATTCATTAGAAAGTTCTGTAAGAGTATATAGGATACTTTAGGTATGAAGCTTGGTATAAGTACTGCTTACCATCTGTAGACAAATGGACAAATAGAGAGAGTCAATAAGGTACTCAAAGATTTGTTAAGGGCTTGTGTGCTAGATTTTCATGGATCATGGGAAGATCACCTACAATTATTCGAGTTTTTCCATAATAATAGTTATCGAACTAGTATAGGAATGGCACCTTTCGAAGCTTTGTATGAAAGGCCATGCAAGTCACTAGCATGTTAGTTGGATACTGGAGGTTGATTAGTCGTAGGTTCAGATTTGGTAAGAGAGGCAAGAGAGAAGATTGAGTCGATCCGAGGTAGGATGAAGGAAGCCCAGTCTAGACAAAAGAGTTACGCAGATAAGAGGCGTAAGGATATAGAGTTCTCAATTGGATATGGGGTTTTCATTAAAGTATTACCAATGAAGGATATGGTACGATTTAGAAAGTCAAGGAAACTGGCACCGAGGTTCAGAAAGTCAAGTAAACTAGCACCAAGATATGTAGGACCGTTCCAAGTCATTGAGAGGATCAAAAAGCTCGTATATAGAGTAGAGTTGCCGAGCAGTTTGGCAGGTGTCCATAATGTGTTTCATGGGTCTCATCTTCGTAAGTATGTGCATGATCTAAAGACTATTTTCCCTCCGACTGCATTGGAAGACTTAATAGTAGAATCAGATCTGAACTTTGTTAGGCAACCAGTTCGGGTTGTAACAAGAGATGAGAAGAGGTTAAGAAACAAATAGTCAAGCTAGTTAAAGTTCAGTTGAGCGACAATGAGAAGGATCGTGCCTAGGAAACCGAAGAAAGGATTAGGGATACTTATCCTGATTTGCTTTAAGGTATGTTCTATATTTACTTTATATAGATTGTTTGCTAGTCGGGTAGGCTAGTATGTTAGTTAGGAAATGTTAAAGATGATTTCACGGATGTTATGCTTAGTATATAGTCCTTACTAAGTTTCGAGGACGAAATTCTTTAAGGAGGAGAGCCTGTAACTCCCCTATTTTAAATAACATTATTTAGGAGATTTAATTAGATAAATTAAATAGAATAATATAGAGGATAGAGTGATAAGGGAGTTGAGATTTGAAAACTAATTAGGGTCATGCCTTAGCTAATGAAATTATAAGTGTGATTTATAAATTAGAAATTTAAATAAGGTAAGGGAAAAAGGGGAATAACCATATACCATAACCCCTAAACCCCTTACCTCATTCTCATTCACATTTTCATAAATCAAAAACATAAGCAAAGAGAGTTAAAGGCCTGCCATAACCCTAAGAAGAAGAGGAACACAAATCCATTTAGAGGCTAAGATTCAAGCAAGGAAGATTAAAGCAAGAAAAAAAATCTCAAGTTTCTTATCTAATGAAGGATAATAATTATTTAAACCATCTCATATGAGTCATCTTGAATTATTTAGTTGAGTTTGAGGGTTTAAACCGTATAATTGGACTAATGATGATATGTTTTGATAGATTAAATGGACATATATGCTTGTTAATGATTTATATACTTTAATATGCATTATATGATATATTTAGATTAGAACACCTATCATATGACATCCAAATGAGTTGCTTTTTTGCTATATGGCCAAAAATATTATTTCAGAAGTGGGTTTCAAGTTTCATAATTTTCTAAATATTAATGGATTTATTAGGAATTTTTTATGAGAGAAACTAGCTAATTTCGAGTTTAAATTATTTAAAGTAATTAAATAATGTTTTTGGGTATGAATTTGTATATGTTAGAAAACACATTTAATGTGAATTATTGTGATTTTTGGGAACTTTTCTAAGTGCCTACTAAGGTAAATTAATTAATTAATTAACCTTTTGTCTTAGTAAGATGCCGCTTTTATAACTCTTTAAATTAATGAGTTTGGAAGGTTGAGTTTCAAATCAATACCCTTTTGTAACCATTGAAGCTGCTTTTCTTTCAAGTTATACTTGTGAAAGGGTGGGTGCCGCTTCCATACCTTTCAACATGATTGAAGTCGATTAAACAATTTTTACTTGAACCTAATACTTTTGGATGGTATGTTTTTAATGTTTCAGAAGATATGTTTTTAAGTGTTCTAAAAGGAATGTTTCCAAGTGTTCTAAAGATATATTTCATGGTTTCGAAAGAGGATGTCTAAAATTTTAAGCAACGAATTCGAAAAGCCTACTGCTAGAATAGAGTGGCAAAAAAGGCATAGCAGCTTGCTTCTATCCCATTAGTTAAAAGGAAGGGGACGACGGGATTGGTTGCTTTATGATGTCGAAAGGGAGAGTAACAAAGGGTAACTCATGATGTCACAATGATCCATAGGATACAGTCGAAACCTTAGTTTTCAAATTAGAGAACCGAATCTCATTTTTCAAGAAAACCCATGGTATCGTATAAGAGTTTCGAAATGGCATTTGACTTTGAAATTAGAGAAAGCTTTCCTTGCTAAAGACAATGGGTTAAGGGTATTACAAAATTTCATTAGAAAAAAGGATTGCAAGGAATTTAACCATGGATGTTTATATTGTTGTGTTACTTGATCAATTATCATGAATGCTTGTGTAACCATATTCACTTCAGTTATAACCCATAACTTCATCTTGGGGTGTTAAGGGCAGAATAACAGCCTATATTGACCGAGTAGTGAATATACATTGAACTTAACTCCTGTGAGAGTAGAATTGCATGTAGGATGTCAGAAAGACCATAATATAGGATGCCCAAGACTGATCAAAGGATTATTGGTTTAGACAGGTTCTTATTAAGCCCATAAAAACTATGTTATGCAAATTATTACTGGCAGGAGCCAATAGGTTCTTAGCGATCCTATGAAAACTATGTCCAAAATAATTTACGGACATAGGTTAATAGTTTCATAAATAGCCCATGAAAACTATGATATGAGAGATGTTATTGGTAGAGACCAATAGATTCATAATGATCCCTTGAAAACTATGATTGGACAATAGTATTGATAGAAACCAATAGGTTCATAGTGATTCCATGAAAACTATGGAAATGGATATGAAATCTATAAAGAATTGAACAGGTTATTAGTCCATCTATAAAAACTAATAGGTTAATAGTGGCCCTAGAAACTATAACTTGAGACAAACAGTCAGGTGAATGAGGATGGAAAGTCCAGAGCATATTGCATGCTTGAATATCATCGTGACACATTTATTATTGTAACGACCCAAAATTTTAGTAAATTGATATTGAGGATACTTTATTGGTTTAAATATTGGAAAGCTAATTTTATAAGTTAAATAACTTGAGTTTCAAATATAGCAATTTAATTGATAAATAAATTGTTAAATTTAGTAATTTTAATTGTTTGAATGATTGAATCTTGGGTTTTGAGTTGGATAAAAATAATTTCAAAGCTTATTTAAATTCTATTTAATAAGAATGAAGATAATAAAACTTTTAATGTAACTTTAAAAATGATTAATTTGATTTTTCTTAAATAATTAGTTTTAATTAACATATAAAATAATTCTTCCGGGGCACTGTCTCTGATTTCTATGAAACTATTTTCATTGGATCTGTCATAGGAATTTTAGCATGCCATAGAATTTCATGGCGATCAGATAAATCGTTTGGACATACGAATTTGAAACGAGTTGAAATTGATATCGGAAATTTAATATAATAACAAGGTCTAAACACCTATCTTCTGCTTAGATCGAATTAGATCTCAAAACAAGTTTCATTTCATTTGGAATAGAGGTATAACATATAGAACGCCTGGTGGCATGCCTCGTTTGGAGTTCGAGATTTTCGGGTATGTTGTGTTGAATATTTTAAAAATTAAAATAATAATATACATGCATATATAACCACCATTGCTGCCTCACCATCAGCCCATACCCATCATTTTAGACCCCTACTTCTTAAACATTGTCCGATCATCAAAATTTGCTTTTCCTCTTTGAATTCAAAGTTTAAAAATTCATAACCGAACATATACTCAACAATAAATCATGAAAAAAATATTCGAATTCGTATGGGATTATCTTCATCTGGGATTGCTTTGGTGGTATTCAATCAGGGTTTGGGGTGAGGTCATTCATAGGCAGAAGCTAGGGTCAGGTTTTATGGATTGTTTGGTCAAAGATTCACAGAACGGACCTTGGATTTGGATTCAGGGACAACTTTATCACCTAGACATGAATTTTCTCGATGCTTGTTGATGTTTTTGGTTGCACGAACAATGCATGTATGTGGAGGATAGCAGCAGGTCACACGTGCAGAGGGTGGCCTTCGGGCGTGAACTTAGGTTTGAGCGGGTTAGGTTCGGTGGAGAAGTTCGTAGGCGAAGACGGCTCACGAAATGAAGGTCCGTAGCTCCGTGTCAATGGAGATTCATACACAGCCTACTGGGTTTGGGTGTGATCCTGTGCACATTTGATTTTGGGGAAGATAATGAAAGGTAGTGGAGGGGTAAACTTGTAACTATTATGAAGTTATTTAATTATAAATTGAAATTTATCGGTAACTTATAAATTTCGTATCTTGCTCATACAAGGTTCGATTCGAATGCCATTTTTTACATTGGATACGTGTAGTTGATTTCTTCGTGATTGAGTTGTTTTGGTTAGATTTGGAGATAGTCGAAATTTGGGCTAAAATCGGCGCCGTTCGATTTTAGTTCCAAATCGGAATTCCTGGGCGACGACAGATAATTACTGTAAGTTAAACTCACCTTTTTGGTTAACTAGTATGATTTATAGTTGACTAAAATTATTGATTGAATGTTTGAATGATATACCGTTTTATATTGTTGGTTTGGATATATTCCTGCATATTGGAGTGGATGAGACCCTATTAAGTTTCCATGTAAGAGCGGATGACTATTGGTATATGAATCCTGCCTCGAAGTTGGTTGATTTATATTTTATAATCATATAACGTTGTGATGTAGGGAAAACAGGTTGGAGGGATCCAACAAGATTCCTCACAACTATTGATTTGATTTTTGTGTGTGTGTGTATATGCTAATATATATGTAAGCTGTGATGCTGGGAGACAGGTTGGAGGGATCCGACGGGATTCCTCACTATTGTTTAATTCTTTTGATAATATTTCTTTTAAATGGATTATTGAATAATGAACCTGATTGTGGGAACCATGGTTATAACATTGTTATATGTTGGAAAACAAAAAACCTTTAGTGATAGAAAATGAATATTAACATTGGTTAAGCGTTGAGTGGCTCTTGGCCTTGAATTAGTATTTTGAAATACTATAAATTTCCATTTGAGTCGAATTTTGGTTTTGAGACAAGAAATGATAAATAAATCTAAAATTAAGTTACATAAATATTTTGTTTTAAAGATTATCTGTTTATATTAATATTGTTCTAAAGTTATTTGACTACATTAATATTATTTTAAAGTTATTTTGTTTTATTAATGCTAATTTAAGGTTATTTAATTATATTAGTAATTTTTTAAAGCTATTTGTTTATAGTTAATATTGTTTTAAAGAATTTATCAAAATGTTAACATTTTGAAAGGTTAAATATTTCAAGAATAATTATGATTTGAAATTGATAATAAGGATTATTAATAATGTTTTGAAAATAAATTATTATTACCTATTTTTAAATGTTTCCGAGACCCATGTATAGAGTTGAAAGATTTGCATTTTATAAAGGAATTTATAAAATGGTTCGAAGACTTAAGGGAAGATTATTTATAAGGACAAAGAGCTTATAAATGGTTAGATATTTATAAATAATTTTAGAAACAGGTATATAGATTTATAAAAGGAGTTTTATAAAATGGTTTTCTGGGTTTATAAAGGGTTTATAAATGATTTTTGAAATGTATAAAGAGCTTATAAATTATTGATTTTTTATAAAGGGATTATAAATGGTTTTTTGGAGATTTATAAAATGGTTTTTAAATGGTTTTGGAGAATTGTAAGGAATTTATAAATGATTTAAGAATCAAATAAAAAGAAAATCTTTCTCAGTTTTGTGGATATACTTATACCATTGGGATAAGTATATGGATATTTGCTAAGTATTGAAAATATAGGGATTTTTGGATATACCGTTGTAAATATATTTTTATACAAGTAATTTACAAAGTTTTTTTATTAAAATGAATGAAAGATTTATTAAAAGGAGTCCGGTGGTTGCTTATGTGTTTAACCGATGTTGTTTTCACCTATGGAATAAATCTTTTTTTGAATGTGTGTTTGTTGATAGTTAAATGACCGACTATTAAATCTTGGCCTAAATATGCAATCGTTCTTAATTTTGGTGGTACAAAATTATTCCCAACTTAGCATCGAAGGATTTTAACTCGAGAAATGTATAGGAGAAACATGGGGATTATATGGTATAGTTACCATCTGCGATGCTATACTGTATTCATAAACTCATTTCATTCTTTTAGGATAAATGATGAGGAGATCCATCCACTTAAACGGTTAGGGGGTGATCCCCGCTCTTGTGTATTTTTCGATTATTTCTTAAAGAACCGGTATTGAGCATTTCGAAAAATCGATGATTGGATTTTGGAGCGCCAGGAAAACGGAAGAGTATACTCGTAAGGGATGACTCGAAAGCCGTAACCCCTCTGAATCCATATACGGTTCAATGGAGAAGTTACGTGACATATATTAAAATGTTAGAATCCATGCGTGGTTCCCTGACCCATTGGGGTATGGGAATCCATATGGGATTCCGTAATCTATTTGGTGGTGGTTGTGCAAGCTAGAGCATCAGACGTAGCCTCATCAGCGGTAATGGTAAAAACCAGAGATAGGAGGCATGGCCATTAGGGTTGGAAAACCCATAGGGTGCAGTCGACTCCACCTAGACATTACTTACAGTTGTTATGCATGCATGAGGCAATGCTTTCGATCTTAGCAAGACCAACTATGTTTTTCCTATGGCACATCACTAGGAATGTATGCTGCTTGGAAGGTTATCTCTGATCCCTTGTAGGAGGACTGTTCTCGAAGTACCGAGGGCACCTCCATGGAATCCTACACAATTAGCGAATGTGCCTTATCGATATTTGATAATATACATAGTATTTTTGTGATATACACTCACGAGCATCATAGTTAACTGATTATTATTATTTTCACCCTTCGACATTATTATAATATCAATGGATTTTCCATAGAAAGGTTTTAGTTATCGTAAGATAAAAACTCGTCCATGTTTATGTGCGGCGTGGTCTTACAAGATACTTTTGATTTCAAGGATTTATATAAGTTTAAAATCCAATTGGGTGTGTTTTCCCACGTTGGTTTTCCAGACCGACTCGGATATTATTTTATTATAATGCTCGGGTCAGACCGAGCATATTTACATATTTTAGTTGGATGCCTAGGACGTTCCGGAAATGAGGTGGAGGCCCATAGACGCATTCATGTAGATGGTTATTTTTCTATTGTGTTCATTGTTGTATCTATCAGCAATTGTAAGGACAGGCTGTTATAACTGTCCAGGCTGAAATTGGTTAGTATACTTTGATTGATTTCTATAAATATATATACATAATGCAATTTTGCTTCTGTCTAAAGATTTGTTGTATATTATAGATTATTCATTCCGCTGTGAGATTCTGTGTTGTTTAGTTTTCTTCCTATCTTCTTTCCTTTTTCCCTTAACTTTTGGGTTTTCCGGCATTTGATTGCTTGGCATGCAATACAGTGGATGTATCAGTATACCGTTGAGATAAGTATATGGATACTTCTTAGTATTGAAAATATAGGGATTTACGAATATACCGTTGTAAAAGTATTTTTATACAAGTAATTTACCAAGTTTCTTTTAAAACAAATAAAAGATTTATTAAAAGGGGGCCCGTGGTTGTTTATATGCTTAACCGATGTTGTTTTCACCTATGGAATAAATCTTTGTTTGAATGTGTGTTTGTTGATAGTTAAATAACCGATTATAAAATCTTGGCCTAAATATGTAATCCTTTTTAATTTTGGTGGTACAAAGATATTCCCTACTTAACACCGAAGGATTTTAACTCGGGAAATATTTAAGATAAACATGAGGATTATATGGTACGGTTACCGTCCTTGATGCTATACCATATGTATAAACTCATTTCGTTATTCTAGGACAAATGATGAGGAAATCCGTCCACTTAAACGGTTAGAGGGTGATCCCCGCTCTTGTGTATTGTTCGATTATTTTCTAAAAAACTGGTATTAAGTATTCTGAACAATCGATGATTAGATTTTGGAGCGCCAGGAAAACAGAAGAGTATATTCGTAAGAGATGACTCGAAAGCCGTAACCATTTCGAATTCATATATAGTTCTATGGAGGAGTCGCATGCTATATATTAAAAGGTTGGAATCCATGCATGGTTTCGAGACCCGTTGGGGAATCCATATAGGATTCCGTAATCTATTTGGTGGAATTGCGTGAGCTGGAGTGTCGGACATAGCCTCATCAACAGTAATCGCTAAAACCAGAGATAAGAGGCATGTCGAGTAGGGTTGGAAAACCCATAGGGTGTAGTCGGCTCCACCTAGAAATTACTTACAGTTGTTATGCATGGATGGGGCGATGCATTCGGTTTTAGCGAGACTAGCTATGTTTATCCTATGGTATATCACTAGGGATGTATGCTACTTCAGAAGGATATCTCTGATCCTTGTGTAGGAGGACCGTTCTCGAAGTACTGAAGGCACCTCGATGGAGTCCTACATAATTAGTGAATGTGCCTTATCAGTTTTTTATTATATAACTGGTACTGTTGTGATGTACACTCACGAGCATCATAGCTACTTGAGTATTATTATTTTCACACTTAGACATTGTTATATTGTCAATGGATTTTCTATAGAAAAGGTTTTGGTTAGCGTAAGATGAAAACCCGGCTGTATCTATGTATAGCATGGTCTTACGAGATACTTTTGATTTCAGTGACTTATATAACTTTAAAATCCAGCTGGATGTATTTTCTCACGCTGGTTTTCCAGACCGACTCGGGTGTTATTTTATTATATGCTAGAGTCAGACCGAGCATATTTACGAATTTACTTGGATGCCTTGGAGCTTTGGGAGACGAGTTGGAGGCCCAAAGACGTATTCATGTACATGGTTATTTTTCTGTTGTGATCATTATTGTATCTATCAGTAATTGTAAGGATAGGCTGTTATAACTGTCTAGGATGAAATAGGTTAGTCTACTCTGATTGATTTTTGTATATATGTACATATTGTAGTTTTGCTTTTGTGTAAAGATTTATTGTATATTATAGATTATTCATTTTGCGGTGAGATTTTGAGTTATTTAGTTTTCTTCTTATCTTCTTTCCTTTTTCTTTTCCCCAAACTTTTGGATTTTCTGGCATTCGATTGCTCGACATGCAATACAGCGGACGTATTAATGTCAATTTCCAAGGGTTGAAAATCCATTCGTTATGATAATGTTATGTCTTAACCATCGTGGATATAGGTGCATGGTATATGGTTATTATAAAGTGGATTAAGATACTAGTGAGGGGAAAATCCATTCCGCTAGGCGGCATGGTCTCACTAGATATCTACATGGTTCGAGATGGTAGTTTATTATTCACACCAGACTTTTTGTTTGACTCGATGTTTATGTTTTCCCTGTATACTATCGGATGATCAATTGATTTTAAATAGTTGAGAGTTAAGGTTTTCAGGTTCTCCTTTAGATGAATAAGCTTCGGAGACATGTAGGAGGCAAGCAAGCTATTAGGAATTATTTCTGTTTGATTCCGCTGTGTAATTGAATACAATGGCAAAGTCATTTAGTGCCTATATTTAGACTTTGATCAAACAAGGGGGCATCTTCATATGTCCCTCTTGGCGTAATTTGTAATAAATTATAATTTCGCTGAACGTGGCTTGCATAAGGGATTATGTAATGAATTTGAAATGCTATTTGTAATGAAGTGGAAACTTGTTTTAAATTGAGTTTAAAATTTCTCATATTCACATGTTTCTGGTATATTAATGTATCTAACATTACCGCATTTGATCACCAAGAATTAATAACTATGGATGGGTACAACATTCGTAGCAATTAATTTTGGGCCTCCAAATGCTGAATGTTACAAGTTGGTATTAGAGTATGGGTTTATGTCCATTTAAAAGAAATTTGAACCTTTTCAAAACATAACCCAATGAATCAGAGAAAAAGACCAGGTTTTGGGCTAATGCTATAGTAACATACTTGCATTTGTTATATAAATATCTATAAGTATGTATTCCCCTTTTCTCTTAGATCGTTCTTATGTATCTTACCAAGACTCACATATAGATATAGGAGAAAGGAAGATACGGAGGCAGGAAATGAAAGAGGAAATCTAGGCGAAGAAAGCACCACAACTAATGGACATGCTCGACCCAATATCAGAAGGAATCCGGGTTGACATGAAAATGCTAATCCAAATGAAAATGCCAATGTACATGCTGGAACCCCACCAATAGATACGAGGATGATGTATCAATTCTTCATCAATCTGATGCAAGCTAGAGTAGCTATAGGAGTAGCTGAGGAAATGCTGAGGTATAAATCCTATGGCCTCAATCGGAAATAACTATGCCAAGCTAAGTAAGGACTATACCAGTCTGGGTGGGAAGCCATTTTTGGGAACAGAGGATGCTGTTGAAGTAAAGAACCGGTTATTTCAGCGTGAAAGAATTTTCACTGACTTGGTATTAGATGATGAGCAGAAGAGAAGACTTGCTTCCAATAGTTGTAGGATGCAACATTGTACTGGTGAAATGGAATTACCGTAGGAATTCCCAAGGAAGAGTTCACTTGGGCAGAATTGCTTCCAGGCTGTTGGAGAATGCAGCATTGTACTCGTGGAATGGAATTATGGTGGGGGTTCCCAAGGAAGATTTGGCTTAGGCAAAGTTTAGAAGGAAATTTAAAAAGAGTTTCTTGTCTGAAGTTGCCAAGTCTGTATTGCCAAGAAAGTTCGTAGACTTAGTGCAAGGTGAGATGTCAGTGGTTGAGTATGCTACGAAGTTTGACAGGTTATCCGGATACATATATGCTACCATTGACTGTCATTAAAAGGAACAAGAATTTTATTCGAGGGTTAAGTCCCAAGATCGCTATGATGATTGTGCCACATCTCCATGATCCAAGTACAGTTTTACTGGCGATGTCAATTAGGAATAAAGAGATGCTTTCTAGTTTTGGGAAAGAGAAGTAGGTTGAAAACCAAGATTCCTAGGGCAAGAAAAGGAAATTCTTTAACAAGAAAGGAGCTCAGAAAGGAGAAGCTGTCAAGAAGACAAAAGCTAATCTGGTTTGCTTTAAGTGTGATAAGAAGAGACATTTTTTCCACTAGTGTTGGATAGGAAAAGCAAAGAAGGATTCTAACAAGAAAGGAGTGAAAATTTTCAACTGTGATCATATTGGACACTATAAGAATCATTGTCCAGAACCAGTTAGAGCGGACCAGGTAAAGGTTTTTTCCTTGGAACCTTCATCTTCTAGACCAACTGCCGCTAAAAAGGGAAAGACTATGATGGAAGGTACACTTTTGATTCATAGTATACCAGTTAGGGTACTATTTTATACTGGTGCATCACATTCATTTATATCTTAATGCTTGGTGGATACTTTAGGTTTAGAACCCTCATACCATTTTACTTCCTTAAGGGTTGCAAATCCGATAGGAGGGCATGCAACTTTGGGGATGAGATGTGACCAATTAGAACTTGATTTGTTAGGTCATAAATTTGCATGCAGTTTATATGTTTTTGATTTCGTAGGCTTGGGATCATTTTGGGCACAAATTGGTTAGATAGATATGTTGCTTGGATATTTTTTCAAGATAGAGAAATATCGCTAAGACACCCTAATTGTCATAACCAATTTATGTACTCGGTGGAAAATTCAAACCTGAGTGGTTTTGCATTGTTGAGTGCTATGGAAGTAGAAGAAGAATTGAATCAGTTTTCATTGGCGAAATAGTTTTCCGATGTTTTTAAGCTAGTCACATGACTACCACCGAAGCAGGCCATTGAATTTCGAATAGATCTTAAACCAGGAGCAAAACCTGTAAATAGACTCCCTAGCAGGATGACACCTACCGAGATGAAGGAGTTAAAGGTGTAGCTAGTGGACTTAAAGAGAATGAATTTTATCAGGCCAAGTAGTTCACTTTATGTAGCGACCACGGTGTTCGTGCATAAACCAGATGGGTCATTAAAGATATGTATCGACTATCGTAAGATGAACGAGAAGGTGATCAAGAATAAGTATCCTTTTTCGAGAATCGATGATTTATTTAATCAGTTAAGTGGAGCCATAGTACTTTCCTTATTGGATTTGGCTATAGGTTTCCATCAACAAAGAAACGCAGAGGACAGTACTCCGTTGATAGCATTTCAGACTAGGTATGGTTCATATGAGTGGCTAGTGATGCCATATAGGTTAACGAATTCGCCAGCTTTCTTTATGGATTTGATGAACCGGGTTTTATGAGAGCACTTAGATATTTTTGTATTGGTATTCATAGATGACATCTTAATATAGTCTAAGGATGAAAGAGAGCATAAAGTGCATCTTAGAGTGGTGCTAGAGATGTTAAGGCAGCATCAACCGAAAGTGAATCTTTCAAAGTATCATTTCTGGAAGAAAGAAGTTAAGTTTCTTTATTATGTGATTTCGGAGAAGGGTTTTTCAGTTAACCCAGATAAGATCGAAGCTGTTAATAACTTGAAGAGACCAGAGGTTGTGACTGAGATCAGGAATTTCCTTGGGCTTGATGGTTACTACCGGAGGTTTATTAAGGATTTCTCATGGATAGCAGTGCCTTTGACTAAGCTAACCACGAAGGATTTAAAGATTAGTTGGTCTGAAAAATGCAAGAAACCATTCCTTAAGTAAAACATTTATTGACCAATGCACCTGTGTTAGTAGTTCCAGATGGGACTCAAGGATTAGTAGTGTATATTGAAAGTGCGGTGTGTATACTAATGCACGTACTAATATAGTACACACGGATCGTGTAATATGGACTATAATATAAATGCGGAAAATAGATGATAGTAGCAAAGCAAAAATAAAAATAGAAAAATCACACCAGAGATTTTTATACTGGTTCGGAGCACCGTCCTACGTCCAGTCCCAGACTCCTATCTGGATTTTCACTATTAACTACCTCGCTTCACCCGGAGGAACAAGTTTACAATACCCGAACAGCCGAACGGGATTTCACGCCTCTAATACACTGAGGACTTCAACACTTGCCTCTTACAACACCGAGGACTTCAACACTTGCCTCTTACAACACGAGGACTTCAACAAAAACAAATACAATTGTTGTTGACAACTTGTGTTCTTGAAAACACGGATTTGTCACTAGTAGTACACCCTTCCTATAATCTTATCCTCAAAGAATATGAATGATGTTTTGTAAAGATTAAAGAAGGTATTTACTTATTGAATCAAAAGATATGAAATAATTTCAATGATTCAATAAGCTAAATTAATTTTTAGAATGCAGGAGTGTTAGAGATTAGATTAGAGAGCATATATGATCGTGTAAAAACTTGTGTTTGAATCAATGATTTAGATGAGTATATATAGAGAAAAATAGTTGTAACTCTTTGTGAACAGTTGCCATTAAGAGTTATGATCATTGATGAAAGATAGGAGATGCAACCTTTGGAGAAGAGAAGTGTCTTTTGGAAAAGTTGCTTTCTGTTTAAAAACGGTCGACAGGTCAAAAATGGACCGGTAGACAGGAATTCAAATATATATACGTTATGTGCATGTGTGCATGTTATCTGTGCATTCTGGGCAAAAACGGTCGACCACCTTATTTTCAACCGGTCGACCGGTTTAGTCCAATTTGCACAGTTAATGTGCATATGTATATATATTGAAAGATTGAAGTTATATGATTATTTGAGGATAGATTTTAACATAAATTACTAACATACCAAATAATCAACCTCTAATATATGGAGCTCTTTGTGTTTCTTAAATGAATAACTTCTTTTTGTCGATCACGGCTTATTCCTTTGTCAGAAATCAAAACTCTATAAAAATCTTGACTCAACATATATCGATGCATGTGCAACATAATTAGGGGCTGTATTGATGCAGAAAGGTAAAGTTATTGCCCACGCTTCACGAAAGGTTAGACCGCAAAAGTGAGATACCCTACTCATGATCTAGATTTGGCGGCGGTGATATTCACTTTGAAAGTATGAATACATTATCTCTTAGGGAAGATATTTGAGTTACACACAGATCATTAGTCCTTAAGGCACTTGTTCTCTCAGAAGGAGTTGAATATGAGGCAACGGATGTAGGTGGAGTTTTTGGAAGCTTATGGTTTTGGTATAGAGTATACAATTGGAAAAGGAAATATAGTAGCGGATGCTCTTAGCAGAAAACATCAGAATGTGGTGTTAGCTATGTTAATAGAATGGAAGGTCCTAGAGGCTTTGACTACTTGTTGACTGTAGCTAAGATCAATTGCTAGTTCTAGTCATAACACTGCCATGTTATCCTGCTTGGAAGTCCGACCAGTTCTGCTCGAAAGGATTGCTTCTAAGCAGAAATAGGATCCATTATTGCTTGAGGTTGGATGGAAGATTTATGATCTAAAAGATTTTAGTCTTAACCAGAGGGGGTAATTGAGAAAGAAGGGACGGTTCTATGTTCCAAATGTCGAGGACTAAAAGAGAGAAGTTCTTAGGAAATGTCACTGATCAAAACTTATGATTTATCCCAGGGAATCAAGATGTATCGGGATATGAAGATAATTTTCTACTAGGAAAGTATGAAGAAGGATGTTGGCTTGTGGGTAAAGCAGCGTGTAAACTGTCATCAGGTGAAGGTTGGAATTAATGAATGGATGGAAATTAGTTAGTATAAGTGGATGAATTAAAAAGACGTAGAAATTTTATAATATATTCCAGCTAACTGGTCTTGAAAAGTAAATGTGTTTGGGCATTTTTCTTACATGCTAATCTCGGGGATAAAGTTCTTTTAAGGGGGAGGATGTAACGATCTCGAATTTTAATCATTTGAATTGTAATATTTCATTGATTTTAAATATTTAAAAATTTAATTTTATAAGTTAAATAACTTGAATTTCAAATATAAGGGTTATTTGAATAATTGGAATTGTTTAAATCATTGAATCTTGAATTTTTTTATATAAAAATGGCTTCAAAAGTTGATTTAAATTCTTTTTGAATAAGAATAAAAACCGTAAACTTTTAAATTAGATTTAAAAGTGATTAATTTGGTTTTATAATAATTCATTTCTATTAACGTACAAAATATTCTTCCGAGGCACAGGCTCAGATTTTAACGAAACTAGTGTCATTGGATCTGTAATAGTATATTACAATATGCCGTCAAATTTCGTGGCAATTGGATGTATCGTTTGGTCATGCGAGATCGAAATGCGGAGAAATTAATTTCAGAAATTTATATAATAATTGGGTTTGAAAAGATATCTTCATTATATAATGGAAGTGGGTCCGATAGTAATTCCATTGTGTTCGAAATTAGAGTATAACATATAGGACGTCAGGCGGCATGCCTTGTTTAGATTTCGAGATTTATGAGCGCTTAGAATAGGATATTATAACGCACATACATATGTTGACCATGCTTTAGCCTATGCCCTAACACTCAAGCCCATACTCACGCATGCCTACCTATACCTTCATCCACCTTATATAAGTCACATTAGATCTAGGAATACAATTCTCATTTTAAAATTTTCAAAAAATAATCATGGCCAATCCAATGGCCGTCGTCCATCTAAGCCACCTGAGGTGGAGTTGGGTCACTGCCCAACGAAAGAAACGTTTGCGTAGGAGTGCTCGACTTGATGGACGGTCATAACTTCATGCAATGGTTGGGGACAGTCAGAATCGCAAGATGAACGATGTTCGTTCTTTGGTTGAATTCGCAGCGATGGTGGCGTTTCAGAGGCCGAGGTCAGGGTCGAAGGCAAGAGGGAGACCAGCGCTCGTGATGGTGATGGTTCAGTGGAATCTCAAGGTCCGTGGAGGCGGTGGCACGTTAATAAAGTCGCAATGTTGGGTTAGTATTTGCATGGTCTGGAATGAGCGAGTTTGAAGAGGGAAGGATATTAATTTTTAAAAGTTTATTTATTTAAAAAGTTAATTATCGCCTAATTGTTTAAGTCGTTTATTTTTGTAACATTTCCTTACGACGTCCAAATCGAACGCGACAAGTTGCATTGCAATCGTATTGACGAATGCTACGGCATGGAGTTGAACTGAATGGATTTGTAGCTAGTAGGAATTTGGATTAAAATTGAATGCCTATTCATTTTAATTCAAACCGGAGTGCTTTGGCGACTACTGGAATCAAAGTGAATTAAACTCACCTTTTTGGTTAACCAGGAATGTTATATAGTTGATAATAAATTGTTGATCAGATCTTTGGATGATTTCGTATTTTATTTGTTGTTTGGATATTTTTCCACTCTTGGAGCAGATGTGACCTTATTACGTTCCCATGTAAGAGTGGATGCCCCTTTGAATACGATCACACTTCAAGGCAGTTGATTTATATTATGTGATTGTATATTATATGTGATGCATGGGAGCAAGTTGGAGGGATCTAACAGGATTCCTCGCACTGGTTATTTTACTTTTCATATATATATATATATATATATATATATATATATATATATATCGTGATATATGACTTGTTGGATGCCATATTTCATGACATGGATATGATTTTGCTTGTTTAGTGCTTTAGTAGCACTGGGACTTATTTTTGGTATTTTAAAATACTATAAAATAACCATTTTGATTTAAAAAGGATTTTCAAAGTGATTTTGGAAAATTTTATGTTTTAATATTTATTCTTAAAAATTTATTTAAAAAAGAAATTTATTTTAAAATAAAATGTATGATTTTTAATATTATAAATCAATAATTTTATGAAATATTTCAAATAAGATTTTTGACCTATAAAGTAAAGGTTTTTAAAATCTTAAAATTTAGTCTGTCTTTTATAATATAGGAATATGGTTTTAAAAAGAAGTTAAAAATATTTTGTTAAAAATATTTATTAACCAATTATATAAAGTGATAAATATATGCCTATATTAAAATCTATTTATAAACGTGAAAGTTTATAAATGTGATAGGGAATAAAATTGCTTTTACAAATAAAGTGAAGATTTATAAAATCGTATTTTATAATAAAAGTGATAGATTTATAACGGTGTTTATAAATAAAAGAAAACCTTAATCATTGGATAAATTGGGAAATAAATCAAATCATGGATTTATAATGAGATGTGAAATGTTGTTAGAAAAACAGTTGATTTTATATGGAAATTAAAAGTAAGGATAGATTTGGAGCTGTTAAATGATATTTTATAAATAGTAAGGAATTTAATTTTTTTATAAATATGGAAGCAACGTTAAAACGAATGGTAATTTATGTCTTGAATGGGATTTTTATAAATAAGTGGGATTTATAAAGGGATAGAGTTATAGATGGGGATCTTTATAAATAAAGTTATTTTTACAAATAGGAAGTTAAAATTAAAGAGATTTATAAATATAGTTTAATAAACATGGAAATGGTTATGTTGAGATTCTAACTATGGGTTTTTATCAAGGAAGTATATTTATGTTTTTAATTTTTTTATCTATATTGTTATTATTTTAAAGTTGTTTATCAATATTTTAATACATTGAAAAGTTAATTATTTAAATTATCAATGTGGTTTGAAATTAAATATAATTATTCATCAATAAAGTTTTGGAAATTAATAATAATTATTTATAAAAAATTACGAAGATAAATTATAATTGTTTTGTTAAGAATGTTTTGGAAATTATTAATTATTATTTTAAAATGTTTTAATGTTAATATTTATTTATTTATAACGTTTACTATTATATAATTTTGTTTTAAAGTAAATGATGAGGGTTTATTTATACATGTCTTAGAGGTCATAAATAGGGTTTTATAAACAAATGTGGAGTTTATAAGATAAATTTTATAACATGGTTTGGAAAACTTAAAATAAAAGTTAAAAAGGGGTAAAAGAGTTTTATAAACGGTCTTCGATATTTTCAAAAGGATTTTAGAATGAGTTTGTAGATTTATAAAACGTGCTTTATAAATGGTCTTATGGATTTATAAAGGATTTATAAATGATTTTAGGAATAAATCAAAGCGAGTATATAAATGATTTCAGAGATTAATGAATGAGGTTATAAATGGGTTTTAGAGATTTATGAAGGAATTCATAAATCTGTTCTAGAATTGTGTAATAGGAAATCTTTTTTTTTGTGAATAACTTATAACATCGAGATAAGTATATAGATATTTTCTAAGTATTAAAAATATAAGGGTTTTTGAATGAATCTTTGTAAAAGTATTTTGGTACAAATATTCACAAAGTGATTTTAGTTAATGAAAAGATTTATTAAAGGAGGTTATTGATTGCTTATGTGTTTACCGGACATTGGTTTTTTCCTATGGAATTAAAATCCATGTTTTATATGTTTGTTTATTCTATAGTTAAATAACCGACTATCGAATATAGACAAAAAACATTACTTTGAAAATATCTAAGAGAAACACGTGAGTTATTTGGCAAAGTCATCTTCGATGATGCTGTACCGCGCGTATATTCTCGCTTCATTCTCTTAGGACAAAAAATAAGAAAATCTGTCCACTAAAGGTTAGGAGGCGATCTTTTCTCTTATCTTTGACGTTATTTCCTAAAAAACCGAGGTTGAGTTTACCGAAAATAATCGAATATTGTTTCGAAGAGACCGGATCAAATGTGTTATCCAAAAACCACTTTGATCCAACTCAAGCATTTCGAAGTGAAGATATCTTGAAGATGATGGAATTGAAGATGGTGCTCTTTAGCGTTTCATTTAGTCCTAGAATGAGCTTGTATAAATGAATGCTAATATTCCATTTTTACTTGGAGGGAAGTATTAGCATTCCATGTGGGAAGTGCTACATAAAAGTAAACGTAGCCTCAAGCCTCATCAACCGAGAATGACTAAAAAAAGGAAAATGCTGCAGGGCTAAGTAGGTCGCTCCTAAGTAGGGTATGATCATCCCTATCTATAGTTGATATTATCTCTAATTTTTATGCTTGGAGCCCCTTTAACCAAGAATGACTAAAATAGGGAAAATGCAGCAGGGCTAAGTGGGTCGCTCCTAAGTAGGGTATGATCATCCCTATCTATAGTTGATATTATCTTTCATTTTTATGCTTGGAGCCCCATTAACGGAGGGGTGAACCTATTCGGTACTACTAGTCAAGTGATAGGTAGGTTATGTGTTGGTAAGCGATCTTGAAGAGGTCCTCGGTTTTATTTTATCTAGAGGTACACCGTGACGGGTGGTACCCCAGTAGCCCAGTCATCGTATGGAATTCATTCTCCAATATGAGCCCTTACGGTTTTAGTTGTATACCTATTATGCTAGAATTTAATTAATGTAACTATTTCGTCTATGATTAATATGTATTTGTATCTAGAAGCTATTATAATATCAGAGAATTTCATATGAAATATTTTAGTTATCGTAAGGTAAAAACCTATCCGTGTTTATGTGCGGCATGGTCTTACGAGATAGTTTTGGTTTTCAAAGGTCTTCTATAACTTTAAAATCCAGTTAGGTGTGTTTTCTAATGCTGGTTTTTCAGATTAACTTAGATGTTATTTTATTATAATGCTTAGGCCAGACCGAGCATATTTACAGATTGCTTTGAATGCATTGGAGCTCAGGAGATGAGTTGGAGGTCTTCAAGTTGCATCCACCTATATGTTTAATTTCCGCCACATTGGTTATTTTAATTGTTAGCAATTGTGAGGATAGGTTGTTATAACTGCCTGTGTAGTTAATGCCCCGCTATGACCCCGCTACAACCCCGCTATATCTCATAGCGGATTTATACCGCTATAATTTTTCCATATAGCCCCAGAATATAGCCTTTCCGCTTTAATCCCCGCTATATCCTGTTATTTCCGCTATATTCCGCTATTCCCGCTATATCTTTTTTAATAAAATGAATTGAAAAATTGCGTTTATACATTATAAAATTATGAAACTAATTTATTTGATTTAATTTTTAATATATTTTCAGAAATGAAAATACTCTAATATTCTACCAAATTCAATTATGTTATATAATAGTTTTTCGTTTACTTAAAGTATATTTGCACATGTTTTTATTTAAAATTATTTATGTATTATTTATAATTCAATTGAATGATAATTTTTCATTAAATTACCATTCATATATTTGTAAAAACATTAAGTACGAGTTTTATATGCTATTAAGAGCCATCTGCTATATCCTGTTATATCCTCGCTGTATCCCCGCTATGACTTTTTGCACCTCCACCTCTTCGAATCTACCGAGTGCATTAACTGCACAGATAACTGCCCAAGCTGATGATTGTGTTTTTTGTTGTACTCTAATGGATGTATGTGTGTAACAGTTTCTGTTTTGCAAAGACCATGATATTATAATATATTGTCCCGCTGCGATTGTGAGGTTCTGTATTGTTTTTTTAGTTTCTTTTTTCTACTTCTTCTCTTCTCTTCTTCTTTCTTTCCCATAACTATCCATCTTGCCATTCAATTGGGGTTGGACATGTGTGGTTTATTGTAAGCTTAAATTGGGCTATTTTTGTGGGTTATTACAATTTTAAGCTAAATCCGAATGCTGTCCGTATTTAGACAGTATCGAAACATCTTGGAAACAACAAAGATTTTGATGAATTAAATCACCTTTTTCGTTAACCAGTATTATTATATAGGTGATAAAAATTGTTGTCTGGATGATTTACTGTTTTATCAGTTGGTTTAGATTTAATCTCGCCCATGGAGCGGATAACCCATATTATATGATTATATACTGTTTGTGATGCAGGGGGACAGGTTGGAGGGATCCAATAGAATACCTTGCCATTGTCAATTTTAATTTCAATAATATTCTTGTCATGTGAAGCACTGGATACAAAACCTGATTGTTAGACACTATTGGTTATGACATTGTTATATGCTCAAACTTATACCCTTTAGTAATAAAAATAAATCAATACCAATATTGGTCAGACGTTGGGTACCTATTGGCCTCAAATTAGTATTAAAAATACCGTAAATCGTTATTTGAGTTGAAATTGGTTTTTGAGATATGAAATGATTTTAAATCCGAAATTGGATTTTGAAGATATTTTTTTTAAAGGATTTAATTTCCATTTCCCAAATTTTTCATCTATCTTTTTCTAGATTATTTTTATTTGATATTGTGTTAAAGGTTATTTTTATTTAATATTGTTTTAAGGATTATTTTTATTTGATATTGTTTTAAAGATTATTTATTATACTTAATATTGGTTTAAAGATTATTTATTTATACTTAATTTTATTTTAAATCTATTTATCAATATTTTAATGTTTCGAAAAGTTAATCATTAAACAAACAATATGGTTTGAAATTAATAATAATGATTATTGAAAATGTTTTGGTAATCAATTATTACTAAAAATAATAAGGGTGAAGATTAATTATTATTGTTTATTAATAATGTTTTTTAATTATTAATTAATTTTTTTATAATAGTGTTTAAAGTAAACGATTTTTTTATAAATGTTTTTAAGATTTATAAATAGAGTTTTATAAAAAGACTTGAGTTTTATAACATGGTTTAGAACATAAGAGAAGATTAGTATAAGGGTAAAAAGAGATTTATGAATGGTTTTAGATACTTATAAAAGAATTTTAGGAATGAGTTTATAGATTTATAAAAGTAGTTTTATAAACGATTTTATGGACTTATAAAGAGGTTATAAATGATTTTAGAATTGAATAAAATATTTTTATGAATGGTTTCAGAGATTTATCAAATGGTTTATAAACGGTTTTAGAAATTTATAATGAAGTTTATAAATGACCAAAAAAAAAAATCCTCCTCGGCATTTCGCGAATATGCTTATATCATTGAGATAAGTATTTGGATATTTTCTAAGTATTGAAATTATAGAGATTTATGAATATATCTTTGTAAAAGTATTTTTATGCAAGTAATTTACAAGTGATTTTAATTAATGAAAAAGATTAATAAAAAGTAGGCTAGTGGTCGCTTATGTGCATAATCAAGGTTGGTTTTCCCGTTTGAATAAATCCTTGATTCGAGTGCTTGTTTATTCAATGATTAAATAACCGACTATCGAATTTGGATCCAAAAACATAACTTTGGAAATATCTAGGAGAAACATGTGAGTTATACGGTACAGTTATATGGTACAGTGACCTCCGACGATGCAGTACTGTGCGTATATATCTCATTTCATTCTCCTAGGACATATGATAAGGAAATTCATTCATTAATGATTAGGAGGTTATCTCCGCTCTTATTGTTGACCGTTCATTTTCTAAAGAACTGGGTTTGAGTTTACCGAAAATTATTGAAAGTTGTTCTGAAGAGACTAGGATCGGATATGTTATCCAAAAACTACTTCGATCCAACTTAAGTGTTTCGAAGCGAAAAGAGCTTGATGAAGAGTAGCTCTCAAGCATTTCATTTAGTACCAAAATGAACTTGTATGGATGAATGATGGCACTGCATTGTTGCTTGGAGGGCAATGTTAGCATTCCAAGTGGGAAGTGCTATATAAAAGGTAAAAGTAGCCTCAAGTCTCATCAATCGGGAATGACTAAAATACGGAAGATGCAGCAGGGCTAAGTGGGTCGCTCCTAAGTAGGGTATGATCATTATTATCTAGAGTCAATATTATCTCTCATTTGCATGCTTTGGGTCAGTCCCGTGTTGGCAGGGGATCCTGGCAAGGTCCTCGGTGTTATTTTATCTAGAGATGCACCATGGCGGGCAATACCCTATTAGCCTAGTCATTGAATGAAATCCATTCTCCAATAATCGCCGTATGGTGTGTCTAACTATGCTGAAATGTGAGATGCAAGCATTTCAGCTATATTCATATTTTACTTTGACCTTTAGGAACCATTATAATATAATGGATTTTCTATAGAAAATGGCTTGGTTATTGTAAGTTAAAATCTCATATGTGATTATGTGCGGCGTGGCCTTATAAGATACATTTTTTTCAAAAGGTTTTTATAACTGAAAATTCAATTGAGGTGTGTTTTTCTCATGCTAGTTTTCCAGGCTGACTCGGGTGTTATTTTATTATAATGCTTGGGGTCAGACCGAGCTTTCACAAATTATGTTAGATGCATTGGAGCTTAGGAGATGAGCTGGAGTTCCAGGACGTATCTACATATCTCTTTGTGCTTCGGTATGTTGTCGGTCGGTTGTATTTATTAGAAAATTGTAAGGACGGGTTGTTATAACTGTAAGGGCTGGTTAGATTACTCTTATTGGTGTATGTATATTACATTATTTCTTTGTGTAGAAATCTATTGTATATTATCGATTATTCATTCCATTGGGAGATTCTGTGTTTGTTTATTTTTCCTTCTTATATTCTTCCTTCTTTCTTTTCCCCTTACAATCCACATCTCCATTCAATTTGAGTAGGCATGTTTGGTTTATTATCTGCTTAAACTGTATGAAAAGTAGGTCGTTACATCGTGGTATCAGAGGTGAAGCTTAAGTGAGAACTTTGGCTTTGGTGGATTGATCATTATACGTAGGGTCAGTAGCACCCTAGAATGAGTTCGAGTGTGTGTGTGTGTGTATGAATGCATATTTGTTACTGATATAAAAAAGATTTAACATTATATTGGTTGATCTGTTGAGTGACTTATGGATTCTGGTCAATACGAGTAATTAACATTATTGGTAGGGATCTCGAAACACCCGAATAGAGCAGTTTCACATGTTATTGTTTTGAAATGGGTAAATGAATTAATTTTATCTTGATTATACTTTATATATAAAGGAATAATTTTTCAAAAATTATTATAGTATATATGGTATGTTTGGTTGTTAATGAATGATAATATTTGATTATTATCATTTGTAGTTTGTCATTGTGTTCTAATGAAAATTGTAATTATTATAATGTAAGCAAAGATAAGAACCTAAGAAATGGTTTTATATAACCAAAATGCAATTATATAAATATGGTTTATAAAGCAAAAAGATGTGAAAGTTGATAATTTGAGAATTTCAATCTCGTTGATTTTAAAAATTGTTTTCAAAGTCATGGGAAATAATAATAATATTATTTTGAAAATGTTTTGACTAGAAATATTTTAAAATGAAATTTAAAAGAGATAAAAAGCACTGAACTCACTTTGATCTCTGGAAAATAATTTCAATGATGACCACAACGTCATCGACGTTCATTTTTGGGTTTCCAAGGGAGGAATTGCTACCATTGGAGTTTTGTTTTGGTAAAACTAGTTTTGATTTAAAATTCAAAAGTATGATTTGAAATACAAATACATTAATTATAGTATTTTAAAAAAAATTGAAATAAGAACAAGGTGTTTAAGACGTTGGAAATTTTAATTTAAGTGTTTTATAAAAATATGAAAAAACAAGTTTTATAACTTGTGAATTTTGAGAATTAGTAAGTTAAAACAAATTTTTAAATTTGTTGAATATAAATGTCAAGAAGAGTAAAGTGGGAATTGAACAATGAAATGAAATTTAACTTAAGTTAAATAAATGAATTTTGAAAAGGGATTTGACTCAAGTAAAGGTAAATGAAGTGAATTAATGAAACAATTTAAATGAAATTGAATTTGATTTGTAATGAATTAAACAAAATGAATTATAAACTGAACACGAACTTAAGTTTTGAAGTGATAATAAACATTAGTGGTGGTCCATGAAATGTTTACAATAAATTTAAGTAAAATTTGATGGAATGGTTCTTAAGTGACGTTAGGATTGAAATAAATATACTAAGAGAAAAATTGAATGTAAATAAAGAAATGTGAATAATGCTATGAATAAATGAATGTGAAATAAAAGTATCTAAATAGTTATAAACCAATTGAAATAAATACGTAAGTTGTACGTATACTATTTTATTTGTACAACTGTTTGATCCAAATTCGAATACATGATTTCGAGATGATTTACATTGGTCCGAGTTCGAAATTTTCACTTGATTCTCGATGGCGAACACTGGATATGGATTTTTTCATTGATTCTAAAGTTCTCTGTCATAATATATGGCTATGCATGGGGAGTAGAAATTTCGAGTCAAGGAACCTGATCTGAGTCTGCACTAGAGAGGTCATGTGAATGATACTAGTTCGAAAGTAAAATTGTGTGGTCGAGCAAGCGATCAGATATGATATTGCGTACGGATGATATATATACATCGTATGGGCTTTAATAAATTAAATATTGGCATTGGAAAATGTAAATTGATATAGTTATGAATCAATTGGATGGATATTATTTGTTTGATGGTTTCCTTGGTTACATTTGCTACATTTGGATATGGTTATTGTATAGTCTATGTTATATATTGATATTACTTTCCTTATACGTGTGCTCATTAATTGTTGAGTGTTTAGTTGGTATGGATCGCGTATGCTTCGCGTTTGGAGCTCGTTTCACATTATATTGATTGTATATGCTTGTTAATGCAAATATAGGCATACATCTCGGTTTACATATCATATTTTTTATATTTCCCCCTGCGAGATGCCTCATTCTTGAATATGAGATGTATATTCATGATTATATATATTGTAAATTTTTCCGATCGAGCCACACAAAGGAGACGCTGGGTAAATTTTCCCTAAAGTTAAGGCGTTAGAAATTTTTGAGAATTTTGGAAATAAAATTGATAACAAAAATTTGATGTTTATATTATAACTTGGAATGATATCAATTAGCAACTATGAATGAATTCAAAGACTTAGAAAAGGCAATAAAAAAGTTTCAACAAATTGTTTTTTTGAAAAGTTAAAGGTTTAAAAAAACGAATTCGGTAATCCATTTCAACCAATTGATTTGAAAAGTTAATGGGTTTGAGGCATTTTTCTTGTTTGCTAATTTCGAGGACGAAATTCTTCCAAAGGGGAAGAATGTAACGATCCAGAATTTTAGTTATTTGAGTTTTGAATATTTAATTAATTTTAAAAATTCAAATATAATTTTTGTAAGTCAAATAGCTATAACATCAATATAGAGATTTATTTGGAGAGCGAATTTAAATAATTGGAATATTTAAAATAACCGAATGATGATTAATATGAACTAAAATGATTTGGAGAACTTATTTGAATTCAGTATAAATAAGAATGATGATGATAGGCTTTTAAATTTGAATTTAAAATTAATTTACTTGGTTTTAAATAATAATTCGTTTTAAATAACATGCAAAAATAGCCTTTCAGGGCACTGTCTTGGATTTTGACGAAACCAGTTTCATTGGACTCGTAATAATGAATTATTATACGCCGATGAATTTCATGGCCGTCGGACGTATCATGTGGTCGTACGAGTTTGAAACACGTATAAAATAATTTTAGAATTTATATAATATAATTGGGTGCTATCCTTGTTTATAATCAAATTAGGCCTCGAGACTAGTTCTAATGTGTTCAGAATAGGGTTATTATATATAGAACGTCAGGTGACATGTTTTGTTTGGAGTTCAAAATTTTTGGATGCTCGGAATTTGATATTTTGGAACTAAAAATATAGTGCATCCTACCGTACTAATCCCATACCCATTGTACCCATAGCCCATTACTCCATCACATATGCTGTACCCTATTTTCTTATAAAAATTGCGTTCTATCTGAGAATTTAGTTTGCTCTGTTCAAATTTCAACTCCCACTGAATCCAACATTGCTCAATGATCTGGACCACTATGGTCATTTTCTGGTGAAGTTGTTAACTATGAACTTTGGTTGCGAGGGCGAGGGAAAGTCAATGGATAGTTGGATTGAGCTATGATGTGACGAGGCATCGCCAGTTTGTAGATGAATGACTCGTGGCAATCTTTGACCTCGGCATGACGATTAGTGAGCTAGGGGAGGAGCTGCTGGTGACAATGGGGAGCTGGGAGGAAGGGTGTGCTATGGTGATGGAGTGGTGGCCATTCATGGTCGCGACGTTAGAATTTAGAAGTTGAATATCGTTCAATGCTTTGGTTTTTAGGAGATCGAGGAAGAGATTTAAGGGATGGTGCCAGCATCATAGGGTGTTGGGAGGTCAGGCGGTCATGCTGTGAGGGTGCAGTAGCCTCTGGCAAAGTCAGGTTGTGGCGACAACGAGGTAAAGTTCAGTATGGGTTGGGGATCGAACGAGAAGGAGAGAGGATAGTGGCGGTTTAAAATTTTAAGTAAGGTAAATTGTAAACCAATTGTAATTAAGGATTAAAAATATATTATTTAATTGTAGAATCGTATTAATTCAATAACTAATTCATATTAGGTCCAAATCGAACGCGGTAAGTCGCGTTGTGCTCGTATCAGCGAGATGCACGAAATGGAATTGGAATGTTTTTGATTTGTGCTTGCTAAATTTTTGTAATGATCCAGAACTTTAGTCATTTGAATTTGGAATATTTAATTGAGTTCAAATGTTAAAAAGTTAATTTTTTAAAGTTAAATAGCTTGAATTTCAAATATAAGGGTTATTTGAATAATTGGAATTGTTTAAATAATTGAACCTTGAATTTGTTATGAATAAAAATGACTTCGAAAGTTGATTTAATTTCTTTCTTAATAAGAACAAAAAATAGTAAACTTTTAAATTAGATTTAAAAGCGATTAATTTTTTTTTTAATAATAATTTTTGTTAATAAACGCATAAAATAGTCTTCCGAGGCATAGTCTCAGATTTTGATGAAATTAGCGTCATTGGATCCGTAGTAGTATATTATAGTACGTCGTCGAATTTCATGGTGATCAGACGTATCATTGTGTTGTGCGAAATCGAAATGCATAGAAATTAATTTTAAATTTTCATATAATAGTTGGGTTTGAAAAGCTATCTTCTAGTACCATTGTGGTTGAAATAAGGGTATAACATATAGGACGCCAGGGGGCATGCCTTATTTAGAGTTTGATCATATATTGTTAATTGGTTGTTTGGATGATTTACTATTTTATTTGTTGTTTGGATATATTCATGCTCTTAGGGCGAATGAGACCCTATTACGTTCTCGTGTAAGAGTGGATGACCCTTTGTATACGATCTCGCTTCGAAGCATTTGGTTTATATTATTTTATTATATACTTTATGTGATGCAGATGAATGGGTTGGAGGAATCCAACCCGATTCGTCACATTGTTGATTTTACGTTTCATATATATATATATATATATATATATATATATAGTGATATATGACTTGTCGGATGCCATATTTCATTACATGGACATAATTTTGCTTGCTTAGTGCTTTAGTAGCACTGGGCCTTATTTTTGCTATTTTTAAATACTACAAAATAATGATTTTGATTTTGAAAGGATTTTCATAGTGATTTTGGAAAATTTATATGTTTTAATAATTATTCTTGAAAATTTATTTAAAGAAGAAATTTATATTAAAATAAAAAAACATGATTTTTAAATATTATAAATTAATAGTTTTATGAAACATTTTAAATAGACATTTTTGAACTAAAAAGTAAAGGTTTTTAAAATCTTAAAATTTATTCAATCTTTCATAATATAAGAATATGTTTTTAAAAAGAAGATAGAAATATTTGGTATAAATATTTATTAACCATTTTATATAAAGTGATATGTATATGTACCTATATTAAGATTTATTTATAAATGTGGAAGTTTATAAATGTGGTAGTGAATAAAAGTGACTTTTACAAATAAACTGAAGATTTTTAAAATCATATTTTATAAATAAAAGTGATAGATTTATAACGGTGTTTATAAATAAAGAAAAACCCTTATCATTGGATAGATTGGGAAATAAATCTAATCGTGCATTTACAATGAGATGTGAAATGTTGTTAGAAAAATTGTTAATTCTATTTGCAAATTAAAAGTGAGAATAAAGTTGGAGATATTAAGAGATATTTTTTAAACTGAAAGGTATTTATAAAAAAAATTTAAATATGGAGGCAACGTTAAAACGAATGGTAATTTATGTCTTGAATGGGATTTTTATGAATAAGTGAGGTTTATAAAGGGATAAAGTTACAAATGAAGATCTTTATAAATAAAGATATTTTTACAAGGAGGAAGTTTATAAAATCAAAGAGATTTATAGATACAGTTTTATAAATATGGAAATGGTTATGTTGAGATTTATGTAGGACTTTTCAATAAAGTATATTTGTGTTTTTAAAAAGTTGTTTATTTATATTAATATCGTTTTAAAGTTGCTTATCAATATTTTAATATTTTGAAAAGTTAATTATTTAAATTATTAGTATGGTTCAAAATTAAGTATAATTATTTATCAACAAAGTTTTCAGAATTAATATTTATACAAAAAATGTGAAGATAAATTATTGTTATTTTATTAAAAATGTTTTCGAATTTATTAATTATTATTTTAAATTATTTTAAAGTTAATATTAATTTATAATATTTAATATTATATAATAGTGTTTTAACGTAACTGATTAGGATTTATTTATAAATGTTTTCATGGTTTATAGATAGGGTTTTATAAACAGATGTGGAGTTTATAAGAGGAATCTTATAATATGATTTGGAAAACTTAAAGAAAGATTTAAAAGGGGGTAAAAAGAGTTTTCTAAATGGCCTTGGATATTTATAAAAGAATTTTATAAAGGATTTATCGATTTATAAAAGGAACTTTATAAATGGTCTTATGAATTTATAACCGGTTTATAAATGATTTTAGGGATAAATAAAAGGGAGTTTATAAATGATTTTAGAGATTAATGAATGAGGTTATAAACGGGTTTAGAGATTTATAAAGGAATTCATTAATCTATTCTATAATAGCATTAAAAGGAATTCTTTCTTTGTTTTGTAAATATGTTTGTAACATTGAGATAAGTACATGGACATTTTCCAAGCAATGAAAATATAGGGGTTTGTGAATGAATCGTTGTAAAAGTATTTTGGTACAAATATTCACAAAGTGATTTTAGTTAATGAAAAGATTTAGTAAAAGAGGCTAGTGATTGCTTATGTGCTTATCCGACGTTGATTTTTCCCTATGGAATTTAAATACATGACTTGAATGTTTGTTTATTCTATAGCTAAATAATCGACTATCGAATTTGGACCCAAAACGTAACTTTGGAAATATCTAGGAGAAACTCATGAGTTATATGGCACAGTCATCTCCAATGATGCTATATTATGCATATAAATCTTATTCCATTCTCATAGGACAAATGATAAGGAAACCGATCCGCTATCGGTTAGGAGGTGATGTTCTCTCGTATCTTTGATTGTTAATTCCTAAAGAACTGGGGTTGAGTTTACCGAAAACTATCGAACGTTGTTTCACAGAGACCAAGATCAGATATATTATTCGAAAACCACTTCGATCCAACTCAATCATTTAGAAGTGAATATATCTTGAAGATGATGGAATTCAAGACCGAGCTCTCAAGCGTTTCGTTCAGTCCCAGATCGTACTTGTATGAATGAATGATGATATTGCATTGTTGCTTGGAGGGCCGTGTTAGTATTTCAAGTGGGAAGTGTTATATAAAGGTAAATGTAGCCTCAAGCCTCATCAACGGGGAATGACTAAAACAAGGGAGATGCAACAGGGCCAAGTGGGTCTCTTTGAATTAGGTTATGATCATCTCTATCTAGATTTGATATTATCTTTCATTTGTACGCTCGAGGCCCATTAACGGAAGATGGTCATATTCAGTACTACTAGTCAAGTTGTAAGCCGATTCTGTGTTGATAGGGGATCCCAATGAGGTCCTTGGTTTTATTTTGTCTAGAGATGCATCATGACAGGCGGTATCCCAGTAGCCTAGTCATTGTATAGAATCCATTCTCTAATACGAGTTCTTACGGTTTTAGTTGTATACCTATTGTGACAACCCGGAATTTTGAGCAATATCAATTTAATAATCTTTGTTAATAATTAAATTAATTTGATCATTTTACATTATAATTGACAATTTAAAATTCTTTAAAAAGCTAATAATAATAATTTGATAATATCTATCAACATTTTTCTTAACAAATATAAAATTGGCAAGTTTAATTCTTTTGAAAACTAAGGATTTTATTTTAGCAATTTAAAATTGGTAAGAATTATTTTTCAAAAGCTAATCAAAATATTTTCTATTTATAATATATATATATATATTGGTATATATTGTAAATAGGAAGTCTTTAATGTAATAAAAAGCTTTATATTCAAATTATTCATATTTTACGGTTTGGATTGAGTTTCAAAATTTAATACAGTAATTTTCAAATCTAATGTTAAAAATGTTTTCCATTTGAAATGTGTGTATATATATTTGTGTATATATATATTAGAAATGGGAAAATTATATTGATTTGAATTTAATAATTGTTTTCAAACTTTAATATATAGTTTGTAATTTGAAATTTTAATTTGATTTAATACTTTTAAAAATAATATTTGAGATTTAAATTTTAATAACAAAGTTAATTTCTTATTTTATATATATATATATATATATATATATATATATTAAACCTGAGTTTTAGTTAAGATTTAAATTTAAAAGTTCAATTGTTTTCAATATTCTTTCATTTTAATTTTAACATAAGATAAGCTTGTTTTAAAATTTTATATAAGGTTAAATTAAAACTCTCAAGTATATAAACATATGTTATATAAATTGAATTAAAAGCATAAATAATTTATAAATTAACATGAAGTCACTTTTATATTTATTAAAATCTAAAAGCTTATTTATATAAGATAAAAACATTTTATAATCTTGTGTATATTACATAATTACTTATATATAACTTAAATAAATTACAAATAAGAAAATAACATTCGTAAATTATTAATTAAACATTAAAAACATTTGTAAAACATTAATAAAACATTAAATAACAATTGTAAGTATTTTGAACTTATTAAGGACATTTGTAAACTTATGTGCATATGTAAGATAATTAGAGCATTAAAGTAGACATGTGTCATTCTCTTGATAAATTAAAATTTAAAAATTGTGAAATAAGAAGAAGAGTTTATTTTCAGCTAAATTTTTTCTTCATTTTCAATCAAAACATAAAATTGAGTACAAATCAAAGATAAAAAAAGGAAAGAAAATATGAAAACTATGAAATCTGGAATTCAATCTAAAACATGAAGAAGATGGCTGGAAATTAAACATCAATGGAAGATTTTCAAGTATAATCAAGCAGGCAAGAAAATTAATCAACTAGCAAATCTGGAAATCAACTGCAAGAAGATTTATTCAACATGCAGAAGATTCAGATTAAAAATTCAAAAGCCTGAAAAGCAAATTAATTTTCTGTCCTCTACATATAAAGGTGAGTAAATGGAATTTTAAAAGCAGTTTTAAAACTTGAATTTTTTCATGTTCTTATGATGAATATCATGATGTTGATGAATACTTGAATTGAAATTTGATGCATGTCTGGATATGGGTGTTTGAATGCTTGTTGAGTGTTAATATAGTTTCTGTGTGAAGATAACATGATTCATTTTCTTAATAAAATCAATAAATGCCTGTTGAATTCGAATTTGCTTATGATTTGTAAACAAAGGTTGTTTGTAATCATGAAATATTTCATCTAAAAATAATTGTAGGAATTTAAAGTGAAACTTTTGTTCAGAAATGCTATATTTACAATAAAAGTAAAATTTGGGTCAAAATTTATGAATTCAAATTCTAGTTTTGATTTTATAATTGAATTACAATTGGGAAATCATGATTTTTGAGGTATGAATCGTGATTTTTAGATTATTATTTGGGGAGAAATCTTGGTTTGTCAGTTTTGGACATTTTGGTCAATTAATGGCGAACGGTGGTAAACCAGTGGTCGGGGTTGAGCAAGAAGGTCAAAGGGATGTTGTAGATCATCAGAAAAATGCTCTGGGATTTTATTGATGATCGAGATGACCGAAAATCGAGGAAGTAGGGTTTTATACTCTGTGAATGCCGACGTTGTTCTATTGGGTTTTGCGATGGCGAGAAGCTACCGGAGTGGATCGCGTGTGTTGCCGTAGGTGTTGGAGGTCGCGACGTGGCTTCGGGGAGGATGGTGCGGCGTCTCGTGTGATGGGTCATCGGCGGCGTTTGATTTTCCTGATGATGTGGTTAAGGGAGTTTGGGTTGAAGGGTGAAAATTGGATGCTCGATCGAATCGAGATTTTTGGGTTGTGCAAGGGGTTACCGTGGTTGAGTGCGACTTATTGGAGGCCGGCGTGGAGTTCGCCAACGATCGGCGTGGTAGTGCACGTTGATGTGCACAATATCGTGCATCAGTATTTGGGTTTGGGAAGAGAAGGGTTGGAGCTCGAAGTTTATGGCGTGTATCCGATGTTTTTGGCTCGAAGCTGGGAATAAGGTTTGGGGTAACTCGAGGTTTTGTTTGATTTTCTCGAGATCGACTCGGGTACTAGTAGTGTTTTGCTCGGGTTTTAATATTGAGTAGGATTTAGTTTTCTACAACAATGTTTTTAAAGATTTTGAAACAAAAGAAATTTGACTTTGTAAATGATTAAAGTTTTAAAACAAAATAAAACAAGTTTTACTTATAAACTAATTTGTTTCGAAGGTTAAGTTTTAAAAAAGTTCTTATATTTTGAATATAAAAGTTTTAAAAATAAAACTAGTGGATTTTTGAAATAAAGTTTGTATTAAATTTTATTAAATAGCTTTGGAAAGTTCAAAGATTTAAAAGTTTTAATTTGAATGTTTAGATTATTTTCATTATAATTGATTTCTAATATATTTTATTTTAAATAAAGTTTAATGATTAAGAATTTAGTAATCAATTATAATAAAGATTATCTTAAGTAATTTAGAATTTTAATTTAATTGAAGATAAATATATTTGTGAAGATAATTAAATTATTAACAATTGAAAAGTTATTGGTCAATATAAATGATTTAATTAAGATAATAGGTTTTCTTAATTAAGAATCTTTTAAATATAAGAAGTTAAAGAATCATTTAATTAATTTAAATGATTAGTTAAATAATTAATTAAGTAATTAATTAGTGATTAATTAAAGATAATCACTTTGGAGTTAATTAAGTATAATTACTCGGTGAAGTAATTAAGTAATTAATTACTGGTGATAATTAAGTAAAAGGAAATTATTGAACAAAGTAATTAGAGGTTAATTACTTTATGAAAGTAATTAAGTGGATGTGATTAAGGGTTAATCACTTGTGTTATTAATTAAAGAATTAATTAATATAATTAATTAAAGGTTTAAATTTAGTTATTAATTGAAGACTAATTAATTAATGAAAGAATTAAGAGTACTTAATTAAGTGATTAATTACCTCATAAAGTAATTAGTTAAAAAGAAATTTAATTAATGAAGTAATCATTAATTAATGGAATTAAATAATTAGTTGTTAATTAATAATAAAAAGGTAATTGATCTATAATTAAGTTTTGATTACTAAATGTAAATAAAAAGTAATTAACCAAATGTGGTTAATTAAAAAGAAATTAATCAAGTATGATCAATTAAAAGTAGTTAATCAAGAGTGTTTAATTAAAAGTAATTAATCAAGTATGATTAATTAAAAAAGGTGATTAATCAGGTATGATTAATTAAAAGATAATTAAAGAATAATTAATCAAGTGTGATTAATTTAAAAGGGTAATTAAGAGATAATTACTTGGTATAATTAGGAAATAATTAATCAAGATGATTAATAAAATTTGTAATTAAGGAATAATTACTTAAAGTAATTAAGAGATAATTAATCAAGGAAGATTAATTGAAATGGATAATTAAGTGATGTTTAGTTAGTTAATTTGAAATTAATTAATGAATAAGTAAGCTGGATTGATGATAATCCAAGTGATTAAGAAAGGAATAAATTTAATTAAGGATTAATTAAGTTAATTAAGTTTGGATCAAACCTTGTTATGGATGATTAATGATTGGATGATAAATATCATTGGATAAGATTGGATGATATCGTATGTCATTGATTGATATGTGATGATATGGATGTGATATATCTGAGATGTGATATATATGCTGCTTCGTGATATGTGTGGTTGAATTTGATAATTTGAATTATCTATCTGTGTGTTATGAATCATCCATTTATGTTAAGTGATATTCTGAATATCTACTGTTTAAACCCTTAAGTACAACTTGGACATTAAAATGGCGTTTGGATTCGGTGAGACCGGGATCGGGTTTCCATATTTGGATATCCGAAAACCAAATCGATCCAAAATAAACGTTAGGCCGTGAATCCAAGTGGAGTGCAAGTGGAGACTCGAGGTGTAAGAACTATTCGTCGGTATAACTCTGGGGGTGATTCCGAGATGAGTTTGACAGAAATAGTACTTACAGGTTCGAGATGGTGATTCAGAGTGCAAGGGCTATGGTCGTTGACTCTGATGTTGATTCCAAAATGAGTGCAACGAGATAGTGCCTTTGGTTTCGTTCGAACCCGAAACGGACTTGTATGGATTGAATGCTTTCATAACATCGTCGGGTGGATGATGAGCATTCCAAGATAAATGTGTCCTATAAAGGTAATCGCAGCCTCAAGCCTCATCAACTGGGAATGGCTAAAATAGGGGAGGTGCAGCAAGGTTAAGTGGGTCATGCCCAAGTAGGATGAGATTTACCCCTGTCTAGATGTCCCTTTTTATTTCGGCTTTGTGGGCGGTTGGATCTGCAACCAACTCCAAGGTGGTCTTGTTCGGGACTGTTCAGTAAGGAATGGTCCCGGCCTTGTGTTGCAGGGGATCAGGAGTGGTCCTCGATACGGTGATCTAGGCCACGTACTGTGATGGGCGGTACCCCAGTAGCCCTGCCATCGATGGAAACCCATTCTTCCTACGAGACCCTACGGTTTTGTTTGTATTATCCACTTTTGTGGCTAGTAGCTGGAATTTAATAGATGTAACAATTTCAGCTATTTCTTATTTACTTGAAAACCCTAGACACTATTATAATATCACTGGATTTCCTATCAAATGTTTTGGTTAGCGTAAGGTAAAAACTTTTCCATTTTTATGTGTGGGAAGTCTTACGTGATACCTTTTCTTTTCAAAGGATTTTCTAAAGTTAAGCAACTTTAAATCGTTTACTCACACCAGACCCCTGTCTGACCCGAGTGTTTATTTTTTGTTTTATTAAACTCTTGGGTACTGATATTATGTATGAGTAGTCAAGTGATTAAGGTTATCCTTGATGAATTCTATAGGAGCTTTGGAGCAGGAGGCTTCAACGTGTAGATATATAGATAGAGTTTCCGCTGTGTTATTTTGTATTGATGTTCTTGTATTATACATTAGACAGAAATGTTATAACTGTCTAATTGAGATGTATAGTTGTGTACTCTGATGTATATGATACTATATATATGTTATATATTATATTTCATTCGTTCTGCTGTGAGATTCTGATGTGTTGTTGCTCTTTCTTCTCTTTCTTTCCTTCTTCTATCCCTTTCTTTCTTAAATAGTGATGCATCTTTCTGGTGTTAGAAAGTCGGGTCACTACACCTATTATGCTGTAATTTAATTTATGTAACTATTTCGGCTATGATTAATAAGTATTTGTATCTTGGATGCCATTACAATATTAGGGAATTTCATATGAAATGTTTTGGTTATCGCAAGGTAAAAATCCATCCCTGTTATATGTGCTGCGTGGTCTTATGAGATACTTTTGATTTTCAAAGGTTTTCTATAACTTTAAAATCTAGTGGGGTGTGTCTTCTCATGCTGATTTGCCGACTGACTTGAGTTTTATTTTATTATAATGATAGGGCCAGACCGAGCATATTTGCAGAGACCTTTGGATGCACTAGAGCTTAGAAGACGAGTTGGAAGTCTTCAAGTAGTATCCACGTATATGTTTAATTTCTACTGCATAGTTTATTTTAATTATCATCAATTGTGAGGACAGGTTGTTATAACTATCCAGGCTAATTATTTTGCTTATTTTTGTCCTTTGATGGATGTATGTATACAATAGTTTCTCTTTTGTAATGATCATTGATATTATATTTTATATTGTTTTGCTACAATTGTGAGATTATGTGTTTTTATCTACTTCTTCTCTTCTTTTGTTCTTTCTTCTTTCTTTCCAATAACTATCTGTCTTTCCATTCAATTTGAGTTGGATATATGTGGTTTATTATCAACTTGAATCGAGCGGTTTTTGCGGTTGTTACACTTGGTATCGAAGCTAGGTTAAGCGAGAACCTTGTCTTTGGTGGGGCAACTCATTAAGAAATAGGGTAATGGCATGCCTTTTTATGAGTTTGAGTTTATATATATGAGAGTGTATTTGTTAGTGATTATAAAAATGTTTTATGTTGTGTTAATTTATCTGTTGAGTGGCTTATTAATTATGGTCGATAAGTGGGATGCCATGATTTCAATAGGGGTTTCTAAACGCTTAAATTAAGCAAACTGACACGGTATTTTTTGAGAATTGGTAAATGAAATAATTTTACCTAAAATAATATTTTATATGAAAGAACTTTTTTTCAGGAATTATTATTGGTATATATAGTATGTTTGGTTGTTAGAGAATAATAATATTTGGTTATTGTCATTTGTTGTTTGTTGTTCTAATAAAAGTTGTTATTAGTATAGTCTAAACAAAGATAAACTTTTGTAAAATAAGTTATATACGAAAGTGAATTTATAAGTATCATAGATTATTGGTTATATTAAAATAATCAACATTTGTGAAATGATATTAATTAAGAAGCGAGATTACATAAATATGATTTATAAATGGAAAGGAAATGAAATGGTATAAGTACATTTATAAATATGATGCGTGGATAAAAATTGGATTTAAAACAAGAAATTTGAGAATATAAAACCCATTTATTTTTAAAATTGTTTTTCAAAAGGTGTTGGAAAGATGATAATAACATTATTGAAAATCTTTTGTCAGAAATATTTTAAATGGGATTTAAAAGAAATAGAAAGCAATGAACTCACTTAAGTCACTGGAAAATAATTCTAGTGATGGCAGCAGCATCATCGGTTTTCATTTTCGAGTTTCTAAGTGATGAGTTGCTACCATTGAAGTTTTGTTTTGGTGAAACTAGTTTTGGTTTTAAAATTCAAAGTATGATTTGATTAATATAAAAAAAATAAGTTTTTGAACTTATAATTTGAAAATGGTAGAAAAGAAAAATAAATTGAAATATGAAATTAAAATTTAACATAAGTAAAGTTAGATAAATTGAGTTAATGAAATTGAAATGGATTTGAAATGAATTAGATGAATTGATAAGGTGAATTAATGAAATGTAGCAATTGAATGAATAAGAACCTAAGTTGTGAAGCTATAATAAATATGAGTTATGTAGTATAAAAATTTTATAATGAACTTAAGTAAAAATTTGATGGAATGGTTCTTAAGTGATATTAATATTGAAAGAAATATAATAGTAATAATTGAAAGCGAGTAATTGAATGTTGACAAGAAACGAAAGTGTATAAATATAATGTTGACCTTGGGAAATGTAAATTAATGTGGTTAAAAATTAATTGGATGGATATTATTTGTTTGATGGTGTCTCTTATTACGTTTGCATGTGATATCGTATAGTGTATATATATACATGCACACGCACACATATTACTTCCTTATACTTGTCCTCATTGGTTGTTAAGTGATTAGTAGGTGTGGATGGCGTATGCTTCGCACTTGGAGCTCGCTTTCGCATTATATCGGTTGCATATGTTTGTTAATACTAAAATAAGGTACACATCTCGGATTACATATCGTACTTTAAAAAAAATTCCTACGGGATGCCTCAACCTTGAAGATGAGATGTATATTTATGATCATATATATATTATAAATTTTTCCGATTGAGTCGCGTAAAGGAAAGGCTGGCGAAATTTTTCGTAAATTTAAGGCGTTAGATAATTTTTGAGAATTTGAAGATTTTTTGATAAACAAAATTTGATTTTGAGTTATAACAATGAATTGATGAATGTATGGAAATTAGTGGGTATAAGTGGATGAATTAAAAAGAATTAGAACTATTATAATCTATTCCAGCTAATTGGTTTTGAAAAGTAAACATGTTTGGAATTTTTCTTACCTGGTAATTTTAGGGATTAAATTCTTTTAAGGGATAGGATGTAACGACCTAGAATTTCATTCAATTAAATTTGGAATATTTAATTTATTTTAAATATTAAAAGGTTAATTTTATAAGTAAAATTACTTGAATTTCAAATATAAGGGTTATTTGAATAATTGGAATTGTTTAAATAATTGAATCTTGAATTTGTTGTGAATAAAAATGTCTTTTAAAGTTGATATAAATTCCTTTTGATTAGGAATAAAAATAGCAAGCTTTTAAATTAGATTTAAAAGTGACTAATTTTGTTTTTATAATAATTCGTTTTAGCTAACATGTAAAATAGCCTTCCGAGGCACAATCTCAAATTTTGACGAAACTAGTGTCATTGGATCCGTAATAGTATATTATTGAATTTTATGGCGTCGGATACATCGTTTGGTCGTGCAAGATCGAAACGCGTTAATTTCATAAATTTATGTAATAATTGGATTTGAAAAGCTATCTTCTGTATACGATGGAATCGGGTCTTGATATTAATTCCATTGTGTTCGAAATAAGGGTATAACATATAGGATGCTAAGCGGCATGCCTTGTCTAAAGTTTGAGATTTATGAGCGCTTCGAACGGGATATTATTATACACACACACACACACATACGCATATACGTAGATATACTTATATATGTATATATATATATCCACCGTGCTTTAGCCTATGCCTTAACACTCTAGCCCATACTCACGCATGCCTACCCATACCATCATCCCCTTATATAAGTCACGTTAGATCAGAGAATATGGTTCTCGTTTTGAAAATTTCAAAAATAAATCATGGCCAATCCAACGGCCATCGTCCATCTGTGCCATCTAGGGCGGAGTTGGGTCTCTTTCCTAACTAAAGAAACGTTTGTATGGATGAGCTCGATTTGATGGACGATTGGATCTTCATGCAGTGGTTGGTCAGGGGTCAAAATCGTGAGATGAACGGTGTTCTTCGTTGGTCGAATTCGCGGCGATGGTGGCGTTTCAAAGGTCGAGGTCGGGGTCGAAGGCAAGAGGGAGGCCGGCGCTTGCGATGGTGCATTGACGTCTTGAGTTTCGTGGAGGCGGCGACACATTGACGAAGTCAAGAATGTTGGGTTCGTATTTGCGCGGTCTGGAACGAGCGAGTTTGAAGAGGGATGGGTATTAATTTTTAAAAATTTATTATTTAAAAATTTAATCATCGCTTAATTACTTCAATCATTTATAAATTCATAAATTTTCCTTACGAGGTCCAAACCGAAATGCGACAAGTTGCATTGCCATCATATTCAATGAATGCCATGGTATGGACTTGAATTCGATGGATTTGGAGCTAGTAGAAATTTGGGTTAAAATTGAGCGCCTGTTGAATTTTAATTCAAACTGGAGTGCTTTGGCGACTACTGGAATCAAAATGAGTTAAATTCACCTTTTTTGGTTAGCCAAAAATGTTATGTAGTTGATAATAAATTATTGATTAGATGTTTAGATGATTTACTGTTTTATTTGTCGTTTGGATATATTCCCTCTCCTGGAGCGGATGATACCCTTTTACATCTCCGTGTAAGAGTGAACGACCTTTTGTATACGATCCTACCTTGAAGCGGTTGATTTATATTATTCAATTATATAATGTATGCGATGTATAGGAATAGGTTGGAGGAATAGGTTGGAGGGATCCAATAGGATTCCTTACACTTTTTGATTTTACTTTTCATACATACATACATATATATATATATATATATATATATATATTGATATATGACTTGTTGGATGCCATATTTCATGCATGGATATGATTTTTGCTTGTTTAGTGCTTAAGGAGCACTGGGATTATTTTTGGTATTTTAAAATACTATAAAATAATGATTTTGATTTAAAAAGGATTTTCAAAGTGATTTTTGAAAATTTATACGTTTTAATAATTATCCTTGAAAATTTATTTAAAGAATAAATTTATTTTTAAATAAAAAGTATGATTTTAAATATTATAAATTAATAGTTTTATGAAACATTTTAAACAGAGATTCTTTAACTATGAAGTAAAGGTTTTTAAAATCTTAAAATTTATTCTGTCTTTTATAATATAGGAATATGGTTTTAAAAAGAAGATAAAAATATTTTAGTATAAATATTTAGTAACCATTTTATATAAAGTGATATATATATATATATATATATATTCCTATATTAAGATTTTTTTATAAACGTGGAAGTTTATAAATGTGATAGTGAATAAAAATAACTTTTACAAATAAAGTGAAGATTTGTACAATTGTATTTTGTAAATAAAAGTGATAAATTTATAACGGTGTTTATAAAAAAGAAAACCTCATTCATTAGATAAATTGAGAAATAAATCAAATTGTGGATTTATAATGGGATGTGAAATGTTGTTAGAAAAATAGTTGATTCTATTTTGAAATTGAAAGTGAGGATAGATTTGAAGATGTTATAAGATATTTTATAAATAGAAAGGACTTTATAAAATAAATTTATAAATATGGAAGCAACATTAAAACGAATGGTAATATATATCTTAAATGGGATTTTTATAAAATAATTGAGATTTATAAAGGGATAGAGTTATAGATGGGATCTTTATAAGTAAAGATATTTTTACAAAGTGGAAGGTCATAAAATTAAAGAGTTTATAAGTACAGTTTTATAAATATGGAAATGATTATGTTGAGATTTAAGTATGGATTTTACTAAGGAAGTATATTTATATTTTTGAAAAGTTCCTTATTTATATTAATATTGTTTTAAAGTTATTTATCAATATTTTTATATTTTGCAAAGTTAATTAGTTGTATTTTAATATGGTTTGAAATTGAATATAATTATTTATCAAAAAAATATGGAAATTAATAATTATTTATAAAAAATGTGAAGATAAAATAATTGTTTTATTAAGAATGTTTTGGAATTTATTAATTATTATTTTAAAATGTTTTAAAGTTAATATTTATTTAGTTATAATGTTTACTATTATGTAATAGTGTTTTAAAGTAAATGATTAGGATTTATTTATAAATGTTTTCGAGGTTTATAAATAGGGTTTTATAAATAGAAGTGGAGTTTATAAGGGGAATCTTATAACATGGTTTGAAAAACTTAAAGGAAGATTTATAAAGGGGTTAAAGGAGTTTTATAATTGGTCTTAGATATTTATAAAAGAATTTTAGAATAGGTTTATAGATTTATAAAAGAAGCTTTATAAATGGTCTTATGGATTTTTAAAGGGTTTACAAATGATTTTAGGAATAAATAAAAGGAAGTTTATAAATGATTCCAGAGATTAATGAATGGGGCTATAAATGGGTTTTAGAGATATATAAAGGAATTTATAAATCTATTCTAGAATTGTATAAAAAGAATCCTTTCTTTGTTTTGTGAATATACTTATAACATTGAGATAAGTATACAGATATTTTCCAAGTATTGAAAATATAAGGGTTTGTGAATGAATCTTTTTAATGGGTTTGGTACAAATATTCACAAAGTGATTTTAGTTAATGAAAAGATTTATTAAACGAGGCTAGTGATTGCTTATGTGCTTATTTGACGTTGGTTTTCCTTATGGAATTACAATCCATGATTTGAATACTTGATTATTGGATAGTTAAATAATCGACTATTGAATTTGGACACAAAACTTAACTTTGGAAATATCTTGGAGAAACATATGAGCTATATAGCATAGTCATCTCCGATGATAATATACCATGCGTATAAATCTCGTTTCATTCTCTTAGGATAAATGATAAGGAAATCCATCCACTAACTGTTAGGACGTGATCTCCACTCTTATCTTTGATGTTATTTCCTAAAGAACCAGGGTTGAGTTTTCCAAAAATTATCGAATGTTGTTTCGAAGAAACCGGTATCAGATATATTATACGAAAATCACTTCGATCCAACTCAAGTTTTAAGAAGTGAAGATATATTGCAGGCGATGGAATTGAAGATGGAGCTCTCAAGCATTTCGCTTAGTCTTAGAACGAACTTGTATAGATGAATGATGATGTTGCTTTATTTTTTGGAGGGTGGTGTTAGTAATCCAAGTGGGAAGGGCTATAAAAAGGTAAACGTAACATCAAGCCTCGTCAACCGGGAATGACTAAAACATGGGAGATGTAGCAGGGCTAAATGGCACGATCCCAAGTAGGGTGTGATCATCTTTATCTATAGTCGATATTCTCTCTCATTTTATACTTCGGGGCCCATTAACAGAGGGGTGATCATATTCGGTTCAACTAGTCAAGTGGTAGGCTAGTTCTGTGTTGGCAGGGGATTCTGGTGAGGTCCTTGGTGTTATTTTATCTAAAGATGCACCATGATTGGTGGTACCCTAGTAGCACATTTATTGCATGGAATGCATTCTCCAATAATCACTGTATAGACTTAGTTGTGCCCAACTACGTTGAAACGTGAGATGCAAGCATTTAGCTATATTCATATTTTACTTTGACCTCTGGACACTATTAGAATATCATGGATTTTCTATAGAAAATGGTTTGGTTATCGTAAGGTAAATTCCCATTAGTGTTCATGTGCGGCATGGTCTTACAAGATACATTTTTTTCGAAAGGTTTATATAAATTAAAATTCAATTGAGGTATGTTTTTCTCACGCTAGTATTCTGGGATGACTCGAGTATTATTTTATTATAATGCTCGGGTCAGACCGAGCATTCACAGATTATGTTGGATGCATTGGGCTGAGAGATGAGCTAGAAGTCCAATACGTATCTACATATCTCTTTTTGTTCTGTTGTGTTGTCGGTTGGTTGTATTTATCAAAAAATTGTAAGACAGGCCATTATAATTATAAGGGCTGAAATAGGTGAGATGACTTTGATTAGTGTATGTTTATTACATTATTTCTTTGTGTAAAGATTTGTTGTATATTATAGATTATTCGTTCCGTGAGTTTCTGTATTGTTTTCCTATTTTTCCTTTTTATCTTCTTCCATCTTTCTTTTCCCCTAACAATTCGTCCCTCTATTCAATTTGGGTGGGCATGTATGGTTTATTGTCTGTTAAAACTATATAGAATAGTAGGTCATTATATATACAAAATTAATATGGTTTTTAGTTACAATACTTATGTTCAAAATACTAATTGATCATCCAATGACAGTCGTTCCCAAACTCCTTTTGGGGTGATTCATACAAGATCCCTCACAAAAATTATTACTTGTAATCTTTTGACTTGCACAATTTGCCAACATTTTGGTATAGGATATGTTAGAGTTTCTCATAAACCCTTATCTTGTATGATTTTCTAAACTATTATTTAGATGAAATTAATTTTAACCTTGTATACTACTCTTAAGTCTGGACCTTATTATTGAATATAACTCAACTTCACTGGCAACTAATCGTACTTTGTTCAACAATATTTGATTATTCCTTATCGATACATCATTACGTATTATAGAAAGTGGTGGCTTTTGAGATTGAATCTTCATTCATTTTTAGGTACGTTCCGAACTCTTTTCAACATACTTAGATATTTGAATAGATTGAATCAATTTTATTTTTTATTGCACATTTTTTATTTACTTCATTTCATACTCAGTGAGCTTATTATAGACACACTACATGTGTATCAAATACACATGTCCATGTTTATGATAAATCATCAGTGAATATAATGAAGTACGTGGAACCACTTCGGTATCAAGAGACTTTCCATTGCATACATCTGTATGTATCAATCTTGTAACATCCCAGAATTTTGGTTTTTTGATTCTTAATGTTTAATTAATTTTAAATATTTAAATAATTAGATTTTGAAATTCAATACCTTGAATTCTAATATAGTGATCGTTTAAATAATTGGACCGAGAATTAAATATTTGAATGGTGAATTAAATATGAATTAAATAGATTTAATAGTTTATTTTAACTCCTTTTAAGTAATAAATAGTAATTGTGATGACCCAGAAATTTTGAACATTTTAAATTGGAAATATTTAATTAATTTTAAATGTTTGGGAGTTAATTTAAACTTTAATTTCAAATATCGCTATGAATTTGGAAGTTCAATTATTAAATTTAATTATTGGACACTATGCCATAGATGGCCTTCTACAACATTTTTGCAAGGTGTTGCCAGGTAAAATGTTGCGATAACTATACAATTTTGGTCCTACTGCAACGTTGAATTTTTGGTGTTGCCTTAGCCATAAAAATGTGTTGCTCTAGCTAAACAAGTGTAATTGATGCAACATTTTTTTATAGTGTTGCTATAGCAGACCTTTGCATATCTTTCGCGCCGATCCATGCCAATCTACCGAGGCAAATCCTACGTTGGAGAACGTGACACCTCATCAATCCGAACACCACTCCTTGATCTTTTAGAGCCGCGAAGAAAAATGTCCCCGCAAATAACTTTTTATTTTCATTCTTCTCTGTCTTCTTACAAACGTTCAAGCGAACATTCTTAATTTGGGGTTTAGTGATTTCAGTTCGATTAGGGCTTCGATTTGGGGGTTCAAGCTTTGTTCAGCGATTTCGCTTCGATTTTGGGGTTCAAGCATTGTTCACATCACTTTAGGGCTTCAATTTTGATTTTGAGGTATAACATTCTCTCCCATCACTTTAGCGTTTCGATCTAAACTACTTATAAATTCTTAATTCGGCCTAAATTAACAATTCGACTTGTCTAGGTTTCTTCTTGTTGGACACACACACAAATTTTATCTTTTTATGTTAAAATACTCATATTCATAATTGTAGTGATGGACAGCGAAAACATTTGGATAGAACTTCCAAAGTTTAGTGAAGGATATATTAGCGGGATAAGAGCCTTTATACAAAATGGTTTTTCTAAATTGGCCGTAGGCGATGAAATGACGTGCCCATGCAAGAATTGTAAAAATAGCAAGTGGCGTCATCCAGATATAATTTATGATGATCTCATCTGCAATGGTCCATCTCTATTGTATGTGAAATGGATTTGTGAGGTTTCTCACCCAAATTTTGGAAGGAGTGATGAAGATATAGACTGTGATGCTGGTGATTTTGGAGACAATCTAGGTGAAATGTTGCACCGTACTCGTGGAAATATGCAGAACTGTGAAGATGAGAATTCTGATGAACCAAATGCCGATGCTAAAAGATTTTATCGCCTTGTCAAGATGGAGAGCAGCCATTATATCCTGGCTGTTCAAAATTTTCGAGATTAAGTTTTATCATCAGGCTTTATTCTTTAAAATGTGTACATGGAATTACAGAGTCTGCAGTTGGGGATATACTAGAGTTGATGAGAGAGGCTTTTCCACAGGCCCACATACCTTTATCTTTTAGAGCCGCGAAGAAAATCATTAAAGATTTAGGTCTTGATTACAAGAAAATACACGCATGTCCAAACGATTGCATGCTCTATTGGGCAGAAAATGAAGATAAAGATGTCTGTAACTCTTGTGGTATTTCGAGGTGGGAAGAGGAAAAGAAAGGCACCTGTGGCAATGATCCAGAGAAGTTGATTCACAAAGTCCCGGCAAAAGTAATGCGTTACTTTCCGCTAAAACCAAGGCTGCAAAGGCTGTTTATATGCAAGGAGTATTCACAACTTATGAGATGGCATTCTGTGGGCCGAAAAAAAGACGGAAAACTTAGACATCCAGCTGATAGCGAGACTTGGAAGGCGATGGATGCTATGTATCCTGATTTTTCATCAGAAAATAGAAATATCAGATTGGGTGTAGCCTCTGATGGATTCAATCATTTTCGTACAATGAGTACAACTTACAGTACATGGCCAATTGTATTAGTTAACTACAATCTTCCACCTTGGTTGTGCATGAAGCCCGAAAATCTAATTCTTTCAACACTCATCTCCGGTCCAGAGTCTCCAAAGAATAAAATTGATGTATATATGCAGCCTCTAATTGAAGAGTTGAAAGAATTATGGGATCTAGGCATAGAAACTTATGATGCCTTTACTGATCAAAAAGTCATGTTACATGCAAGTGTGTTGTGGACCATTAGCGATTTTCCAGGGTATGCAATGTTATCCGGTTGGAGCACAAAGGGTAAATTGGGTTGTCCTGTACGCCATTATGATTCTCTTCAATGTACTTGAAACATAGTAAAAAAATGTGCTACATGAATCATAGAAAATTTCTGGAACCAAAATACAAGTGGAGGTCTGATAAGAGGAGGTTCAATGGTGAAGTTGAAATAGGACAGATTCCGGGAAATTTATCAGGAACAGACATTGAAGGACTGTTGCGTGACTTTGAAAATAATTTTGGGAAGAAAAAGGATTCCCCTTTCAAAAAGAAGTAAATATTTTTCAATTTATCGTATTGGAGCCACAATTTATTGCGACATAACCTTGATGTTATGCATATAGAGAAAAACATATGCGACAACATACTCAGTACTTTGCTAAATATTAGTGGCAAGTCAAAAGACCATTTGAATGCTCGTTTTGATTTACAGGAAATGGGCATCAGGAAGGTCCTGCATCCCATTTTATCAAATGACGGCGAACACTTTGAGATTAGGGCTGCCATATTTGACACGACGAATAAAGAAAAAGAAATATTTTGCTCAGTACTGGAGAATGTTAAATTTCCATACGGTTGTGCAGCCAATATCAGTCGGTATGTTCACACGAAGGAAAGGAAAATCTCAGGGTACAAGACCCATGATGCTCATTTTCTACTTCACTACTTGTTGCAATTTGCTGTGAAAAAACACTGAAGCCTGAGGTTGCATTGCCTCTGATAAGATTTGGTGCATTCTTAAGAGGTCTTTGGGCAAAATAAATTGATTTGGAAGATGTGAAGAGGCAACAACAAGAAATTGTCGAAATTCTTTGCCAATTTGAGATGATATTTCCACCGACTTTCTTTGACATAATGGTTCACTTGACGGTTCACTTGTGCAAGGAAGTTGAATACGGTGGACCTGTGCACGTTCGATGTATGTTTCCGATTGAGCGTTATCTAGATAAACTCAAATCTTATGTGCACAACAGATCTAAACCGGAGGGTTCCATAGCCGAAGGTTACTTGGCAGAAGAATGCTTGACATTCTGCTCAAGATTCTTAAGCGGTGGTGATGCAGTACCTAAATTTGAAAGTTGTCCACAAAATATGGAATATGCTATTGGTACAAGAAGAAATAAAGACGGAAAAGCTGTTCATCTAAAAGAATCTGAGTGGATGGCATGTCATCGGTACATTCTATTCAATTGTGGTAACGAGGAAATAGATAATTTAAAAGAGTAAGTTTTTATGTTCTAATTTTATTCTAGCAAGTACTAAAGAATTAGAATATTTCTTTATTGATATTAATACCATCATAATTATTATAGGGAACATTGAGCTTTAATTGATGGTCATGCAATATCGAGAAGATATAAAAGATAGAGAGAACATACTGAAGAATTCTGGAAATGGCTGAAAGATGAGGTTGGGAAAAAAGAGGACATTTCGAAAGAGCTAAAAGTGCTTGTAATGGGCCCTAATCGGAAAGCTAGGAAATTTAGTGGATATGTTATTAATGGATACAGATTCCATACAAAATATAGAGATGCTAAGTGTAAAACACAGAATAGTGGTGTATTCTTGACTCCCTTGACCACTAGCTTTGTAAGTTCAAAAGATCAGAATCCATTGGTTGGTAATGTTAGTTACTACGGAGCAATTGAAGAAATACTAGAAATTGATTATTCGGGAGAAATTTCAGTGGTTTTATTTAAGTGTTGCTGGTACCAAGAAGAGAAAGATTTGTATGGGATGACTCGAGTTAATTTTAATAGATTGTGCCAGAAATCTGATCCGTATGTTATGGCTTCACAAGTACAACAAGTATTTTATGTACAAAATCCAACTGATACGACACTTTATAATGTTGTCAAGAAATTGCCGAGGGACTGTTGTGAAGTCGAAAATGAAAATGGAAACGAAGATGATCCAGTTTTACATGATATTCAATGTGGTAATGGAATAGGAAATCAAGTTAGTGATGTTAGGTGGTATAGAGATGACGTCCCAGCAACACAAATCTTCATTCCGACTAGCATAGAGGAAACTTCCTCTTGATTTCTATGTAGCAATATCAAGTGACTTCTATTTATGCATTGGTTCTTAATTAAGGGACGACTTCTGTATCTGTTGATTTTCATAATTAATTTACTACTTTTTAATTACTTGACTGCTTGTAACTTATTCTGATTTTATGTGTTCCCTTGTTGTTTCTAGTGCTTTATATACCTGCATACACATATGTACTTAATATACCTTCCCATTTTATTATTTCATATCTTTCTTCCAATGTAAACTCACCATTCTGTATCCATTTTGTATAGGATGAGGGAACTCATGCATCTCACATTTCATCACAAGGGTGCATTTCAGAAGGCACAATATGTTGGTGGAACCGATACTGTGGTAAAGAGGGTCGATCCTGACTACTTCTCGTACACAGTGTTCATGGAGTTTGCGTAGGTTGACCTTCAATACACGAAATAGGAGGAATTTATATGAGAAATGGTGAGAAGGGTGGGTGGAAGTTAGTGATGAATGATGCGGACCTCTCCGAATTAGTCAAAGGAGTTAACTGTGGTGGCAACTTGGATTTTTATATCGACAGCGTTGTCGATATTGCAATTGAGCCACTAAAGCAAATGCAGCCACATGTAATCATGCGGCCAAGGCAGAATCTGGTTACAGGTATATATAAATGGATAGTTAATATCATTTATAGATTGTGATATTTTGATATAGCAAAAAATAATTAATTGTGATATTTTGATTATAACATTTAAAGATTATGATTATAATATCATTGTATTGTTGTAGCTACAAAACCAGTGAAATGACAGTACGTGATGGCTCATCAACTACAACAGAACCAAAAAAACAAGAAGTTAGCTGAAGTCAACAGTCCCCGAAAGTCAGCACGGCTGAATAGCAATGCAACTGTGAATCTAAAGTTAGATGAGGTGAACAATCCTCGACGGTCGACACGGCTGAATAATCCAGAAACCAACGATGCAACTGTGAATCTAAAGTTAGCTGAGGTGAAAAGTACTCGAAAGTCGGCATGGCTGAATATTCCAGAACCCAGCAATGCAACCGAGAATCTAAAGTTAGCTGAGGTGAGGAGTCCTCGGAAGTCGACATGGCTGAATAATCCAGAACCTAACAATGCAACCGTGAATCTAAAGTTAGCTGATCAGGTAAATCCTCAGAAGATGACACAGAAAAAAAACAAAAAATCAGCGATTCAACAGTAAATCTGAACTCATCAAGTGTTAATAGAAAGTTGGAATCACGTTTACCAACATCGGAAGAAAAAGATATGGATGAAAATGGCATGCAAGTTTGAAGAATTCTTATTATGATGATCTTATTGTAATTTGAATATTTTGTACCACTCTTGCAGCATACTTACTATGATGTTCCTATTTATTATATACTTGCAGGATGTTCATCTACCACCTCCACCACCTCTAAATGAGTATTCTATACCTCCACTATCTCTAAAAGATTATGAAGTACAAAGAGCTGCTAAGATGATGATGAACCTAAAAGATTATGAAGTACATAGAGTGTTAATGTGATGAGGAACAACGAAGTTCTTGCTTCTCTAGGTGTGCCTGCAATTTCAGCTGAACTGAAAAATGCAAATCAAGAAAAGATAAAGGAAAAGAAAAGATGCAAGAGGATGTGGATAGTGATCAGGAATATAATCCGGACCATGAGGAGCATAGTGAAGATGATACTTCACAAAGTCCAAGAAAGGTGTGTGATTGCTACATATCTTATTTTTTCTGCTTATGAAGATAATAACTATAAAATCCAATCTTATTTCCTACTTATATATACAATTTAGAGAACTAAAAAAGTTGAGAAGCCCAAGTCTGTTAGTGGACCACAAACTCGTTCAGCTAGTGGTATCGGAAAGGAAAAGGAAAAGTTGAGAAGCACAAGCCCAAGCCCAAGCCTGGTAGTAAGTTCAACTGAGAAGGATGTTGAAGGAAAAGGAACAATGGCTGATTATTTGGCTCTGCGGGAACGACAAAAGAAAAATGCTGCAACAGCTAGTGCAAGTGGTATGGCAAATAAGTATGTTGCGGAGAATGTCTTGCCAGACATTGAAAATGCAGGTACTGAATTGATTTGATAATAATATTTAATATTACAGTAGGATTAATATTTAAGTACCGAATTTTAATTATGATTTATGTTATTATTTGACGGGAATTTTCATTTTATTTAAAGGTGAAGTTCCTAAAAGACTAAGAGGTCACACAAAGATGTTTAATGTTCATACAAGGGCGAATGACAAAAGAGTTGTAATTATGATGAACCAGTGGTTCCAACCTATTTCAGATGATGACAAAGTAATATCTGAACTGAGTAACTTTTTAGGAACATTGAAAAGGTCTGTGCCACTTACGTATAAATCTTGGTCGGATGTTCCTGAAAAGTTGAAGAAATCTCAATAGGATTATGTTAAGGTAATCTATTATTAACTATAATGTTGCTGAATTTTACTTTAATAAGTAATATTGATCTATTAACTATAATGTAGCTGAATTTTGATTTATTTATTCTTTTTATCTTTGATTTATATTTAAGCAACGGTATATTATCCGGATGAATGTGAAAACTAGGTGTTGAAGTCTATTCGTGACTGTTGGAGGGGGTACAAGAGTCGCATAAAAATAGCTCATTATAAAGCTTATAAGACTGATGAGGAGAGGCTAGATAACAAGCCGGACAACATCCCAGTGGAGGATTTTAAAGTGCTCTTGAGTTATTAGGAAGATGATGAGATTCAGGTATACGTACATATTATTTATTTCGCAAGATAAACGAGTACTTTTTTTGTGAGATAAATGAGTGCTTTGTTTTTTGTGTATTTTTTAGCAAAAAGCCCTGAAAAATTCTGATAGTCGTAAGTCGTATCAAGACACACACACCACTGGTCCAAAGTCGTTCGCCCAGCTTCGTCATAAGATGGTATGTGATACTTTACATTTTTGACTGAAGAGAGTGTATGCTAAACTATCTATTAAACTTGTATCAGAAGACACCATCCGATGCAGCACTTTTCTTAAAAGTCGTAAGAGAACAGATGGACGTGAGTATGTGTCTAATCCTCAAGTAATGAATTACAAACTTGTAAGTAATAATTCTGTTTTGTAATAATTTTGTTCTGTTTTGCACCTGCTGCACATTGTTCATGTCTTGCTCATGTGCATGTATGCTCATGTGCTTGAAACTGTCCTTGAAACACTTGTTGAACCTGAGTTTTACAAACGTACTAATGGCATAGATGTTTGCTTTGGAAATTGTAATTGAGTATATTGTGAGATTAAGAATTTTGATCCCTCAGCCATTTTTTTCTTTTCTAGTCGAATGAAGAGGACTTGCTTTTGTGTTTGGCTGGAAATGACACAAAAACTGGAAACAAAGAAATGAATTTGGTTAAAGGGATTACTGACTTGGCTTATATAAAAATATATGTCTATAATAATACACATATGTGCATAAATAAAATGAATGGCCGTTTGAAGCCTTAGAATCCAGATGACGAAGCCGTAGCTGGCTGTCGACGGAATTGTTTTCCAGTTTTTACTAGTATATATGTTACAAATTGTTTTCTAATTACATGCACATAAACAAATTGTTTTCCAAAATGTGGCTTTCTCTGCATTTGCTGTACACAATCCATATGTAAGCATTTGCTGCATTCTCTGCATTTACTGTAAGGTAATTTTGATGTGGCTTTATTTTGTAGGACTTAGTTCAAAAGGCAATGGCCGGTGGAGAAGGAGGAAATACTGTTGAAACAGTAATTTCGAATGGAAAATCACAGGGTCGTCCTTTGCTTATAGGGAGGCGTGCAGAGTGTGCAAAACAATCAACCGAGGCTCTAACAAATTCTTCAAAGGCTTGTCGAAGAAATGGAAGTACAGGTAGAATCCAAGGTAAATCAGAAGGTACAAGAGAATTTGGCTAGGGTGCTTAAGAAATTAGGAAATGCAAACCCGGAGATGAACATCAATGTAGAGGATCCAACTTCCACAATCATGTCCAGTGACACTGATAATCTGACTGGAGGCACTAGCTCTTAAGTCTCATTTATGAATTGTTATGTGTACCGGATATTTTGGGGTAGCTTTATAGTATTTTAGGGTAACTAGATATTTTGAGGTAACTAACATGAATTGTGATGTGTACTGCTGTATGAATTGTTATCTGTACTGTGTATTATGCTGTGTATTATGTAAGTGTTTTATGTGATATTGTACTGTGTATTATGCAAGTGTTCTATGTGATATTGTACTGTTCTATGTGCTCTTAGTGTCTCTTCAGTATAGTGTTGCAGTAGCTTCAGTATAGTGTTGTAGTAGCTTTAGAATAGTGTTGCAGTAGCTTCATAATAGTGTTGCCACCGGGTTTTAAATGTTGCTTAAAATAATGTTGCAATAGTCATTCAAGGTGTTGCCATAGGGATGGACCCAGTTGGGTCGTGGGTCCCACATTGTGGGCCCCACAAGATGTGGGCCCCACAACTTCAGAAAGTTAATATCTATAGCAACATTTTTGGAATGTTGCTACATATACCTATGGGTGTTGCCATAGACCCAACTAGGGTTCTATTGCAACAATATTACTTATGTTGCCTTAGATAGTCAAAACGTTTCCTTTGAGGTCTAAGGCAACGACAAAAATTGCATCACCCTAAAAGTGTTGCCATAGACATATGGCAACATTTTTGTGTTGCAGAAGGCCATTTTTGGCGTAGTGGGAAGTGGGTGAAAATTTGAATTTTCAATTTTAAGCTTGTTAAAAATAATTTGATGGCTTAGAAAATCGATATTGACAATACTGAAGATAATGGAAGCTTCAGAATTGAATTTGAAAGCGATTTAATCAGTTTTTAAAATATATCGTTTAAATCGATATTTAAAAAAATAGCCTTCCGAGGCACAGTCTCGGAATTCAACGCATTGGATCCGTAATATTGTATTATTATCGGATTTCAATTTTTGTAGTATTTGGAGCGATCGTTTAGCTGTAACGACCCAGAATTTTTAGAAATTAAAATTTTAATATTTAATTTATTTTAAATATTAAAAAGTGAATTTATAAGTCAAATAAATTTTATTTTGAATTATTGGATTTAATTGAATAATTAAATCGATAATTTAATATGTTAAATTATGGAAATAATTGAAAATTGGGTTAAATATGATTGAAAATGATTTGTAAAATTTTATTTTATCATATTGAAGTTAGAATGATATTTTAGAACTTTTAAAATCGAATTAAAAGTTAATTTGTGAAAATTGAATATTTTAATATTTAATCGACTAGTGAAAATAGTCAATTTTTGAATAGTCTCAGAATTGAACGAAACCAGTTCCATTGGATCCGTAATAGTTAGTTATTACCGGATTTCAATTTTCGTGTCAATCGGAGTTATCGTTTGATCGTGGCAGCTCGAAACGCATCGATTTATTTTTAATATTAATTTGGCGAGTGAAAATAGCCATTTTTCAAAAAGTCTCGGATTTCGGCGAAACCAGTTTCATCGGATCCGTAATGTGATATTATTGTAAGGTTTCAAATTTCAAGTCGATTGGATTTACCATTTGTCCGGTACGAATCAAAACGCCTAGAAATCGATTTAAATCGGTTTAATTTAAATTGAGCGTTTACAGCCATAACTCGCACAGATGTCCGAATTAGCTTTCGAAACCTGTTCCATTGTGTCCGGAACGCGGGGTAAACCCTAGAAACGCTAGTTACGGCGCGTAAATCGGAGTTCGGGATTTTCGGATGAATAGTGTTCAAATTTTTCCTATAAATACACCATAAATCTCAAAAAAAAGAAAAAAAAAAGAAAACCCTAATCTCTAAAACGCAGCCGCCACCCTCCCTAAACAACGGCCGAAATCATCCCAACTTCTCCTCCTATTTTCTCTTCATCCACTCAACGATTCAAGGAACTTACAACTAGAGAATGGTAGACGGCAGTGAGAGCTTCATGATGAACGGTGGTGATCGAGTTTCGAGCAGTGTGGTGGCCAGAATAAGGGGTTGAACATCGAGAGTTCGGCCTCGAACTGCGTGCGAGGGGGGGGGCGAGTGTGCCGAGGTTGGGACCATGCATAGCTGGGGTGAAGAGCTTTCGCGTGGAGGTGGTTTGATTAACTTTCGTTGAGCGAGGTGATCGAAATTCCTAACCCTAAATTCAAAGATATGGGTTCGGTTTTGAATTGTGCGGCCTGTAGTTTGAATGAGGGGGAAGGTGATAGTGCGCACGGTGGAGATTGCAGGGGTTGGGATCCAACGGCTTGAGTTTGATAAGGTTGAAATTAATTAGAAAATGTTGTAATTAGTTTATATAAAGATCGTGTAAACTTCAAAAATTGATATCTTTTTCATACGAGGTCGAAAACGCGCGAAACTAGTTGTGTTGGAATCGTATGGACGAGCACTACGCGATCGAGTTGGATTGGAGTCGTTTGGAGTTAGTGAGAATTTTGGGTAAAATTAAACGTCCGTTTAATTTTATTCGAAATAAATCGCTAAAACGAAAAATCGAAGCGTTACATTTGGTATCGGAGCTTATGGTTAAGCGACAACCATGGTTCTGTTGGGTATTACTCATTAGAGATAGAGTCAGTAGTACTCTAGAATGAGTTGAGTGTAATAATAGCTATGAGAGTGTATTTGTTAGTGAATATATAAAATTGTTTTATATTGTGATGATTGGTTTATTGAGTGGCATATGAACTTTCGTCAGCGTGGTCCGCAAGACTATGCCGAAGGGGTTTCTAAACACTTGAATAGAACAATTCGACACAGTATTGTTTTAAATTGGGTAAATGAAATAATTTTACTTGAGTATATTTAATATATGAAGAAATAATTTTTCAGAATTATTAAAGTGTATATAAGTAGATTGTTTAGTTGTTTGAATAACCTAAATTAAAGAATAATTGTATAAGCAAATGAATTATAAGAATTGAATTATAATCAAAGTGATTTACAATTGTGAAATAAACTTATATATATAAGAAGTGAAACTATATGAATATATTTATGAATATGAGTTGTAAACAAAAAATGAATTTAAAGTTAAATGGAAATTTACTTTAGAAATGGAAATATAACTTAAAATATGTTGAATGAAGTTGATATTAGTATCAAAGTAAATTAATAAAATTAAGTGATGGATATGAACTTAAGTTATATAAATGAAATTCAACTTTAGAAATTGAATTGAATTGAATTGAATGAATAGATTGAATAGAAATCAATTAATTAAACCAATTGTAAGCAAAGGAATTTGGTTGTAATTAATATACATTGGTTGTTATATGGTTGTTAGTTGATTGTATATAATTCATTAAGAGTTAATGAAATTGATTTAATAAAATTGGAAGCTAAAGTAATTGAAATTCAATTGGAAGTTAAGTGAAACTTAAATAGAATTGAATTTGATTTGGAAGTGAACCAACTTGAATATGAATTAGTAAATATAAACTAATTGAAAATGAATGTTAGTTGGATGATAGTTGGTTGATGTTTGCATTTGTTGTTTTGTTTCATTAGCTATGTTGACATATATAGTGATTATGTTGCTATATGTTGTATATTGATACTATTGTCTATATACATGATTCTCATGTTGTTTGTTGAGTGATTAGTAGGTGCGGATCGCGTTTGCTTCGCATTTGGAGCTCGCTTTCGCGCTATATTAGCCGTATATGCTTGCTAATAAAATATAAGGTACATATCTCGGATTAAATATCGTACTTTTACATTTTTTCCCTTCGGGATGCCTCATTACTTGATGAGATGTATATTTGTGATATATATACTGTCATTTTTTTTTTCGGATCGAGCCGCGCAAAGGAGACTATGGCGAACTTTTTCGAAAATTTAAGGCGTTAGAAAAAAATTTGAGAAAATTGGAAATTTTTTGAAAACTTTAACTTTGATTTTGGAATTGAAAGTTAAACAATAGTAGTTGTTTTTGAAAAGATAACTAAGTATGATTTGAAAACTTAGTAAAGATTTTATAAGAAGTTTAACTATGGATTTATGGAAAATTAATAAATTCTGTAACTTTTCTTACTTAATAATTTCGAGGACGAAATTCTTTTAAGGGGGGAAGATTGTAACGACCCAGAATTTTTAGAAATTAAAATTTTAATATTTAATTTATTTTAAATATTAAAAAGTGAATTTATAAGTCAAATAAATTTTATTTTGAATTATTGGATTTAATTGAATAATTAAATCGATAATTTAATATGTTAAATTATGGAAATAATTGAAAATTGGGTTAAATATGATTGAAAATGATTTGTAAAATTTTATTTTATCATATTGAAGTTAGAATGATATTTTAGAACTTTTAAAATCGAATTAAAAGTTAATTTGTGAAAATTGAATATTTTAATATTTAATCGACTAGTGAAAATAGTCAATTTTTGAACAGTCTCAGAATTGAACGAAACCAGTTCCATTGGATCCGTAATAGTTAGTTATTACCGGATTTCAATTTTCGTGTCAATCGGAGTTATCGTTTGATCATGGCAGCTCGAAACACATCGATTTATTTTTAATATTAATTTGGCGAGTGAAAATAGCCATTTTTCAAAAAGTCTCGGATTTCGGCGAAACCAGTTTCATCGGATCCGTAATGTGATATTATTGTAAGGTTTCAAATTTCAAGTCGATTGGATTTACCGTTTGTCCGGTACGAATTAAAACGCGTAGAAATCGATTTAAATCGGTTTAATTTAAATTGAGCGTTTACAGCCATAACTCGCACAGATGTCCGAATTAGCTTTCGAAACCTGTTCCATTGTGTCCGGAACGTGGGGTAAACCCTAGAAACGCTAGTTACGGCGCGTAAATCGGAGTTCGGGATTTTCGGATGAATAGTGTTCGAATTTTTCCTATAAATACACCATAAATCTCAAAAAAAAGAAAAAAAAAAAGAAAACCCTAATCTCTAAAACGCAGCCGCCACCCTCCCTAAACAACGGCCGAAATCATCCCAACTTCTCCTCCTCTTTTCTCTTCATCCACTCAACGATTCAAGGAACTTACAACTAGAGAATGGTAGACGGCAGTGAGAGCTTCATGATGAACGGTGGTGATCGAGTTTCGAGCAGTGTGGTGGCCAGAATAAGAGGTTGAACATCGAGAGTTCGGCCTCGAACTGCGTGCGAGGGGGGGGGGGGGCGAGTGTGCCGAGGTTGGGACCGTGCATAGCTGGGGTGAAGAGCTTTCGCGTGGAGGTGGTTTGATTAACTTTCGTTGAGCGAGGTGATCGAAATTCCTAACCCTAAATTCAAAGATATGGGTTCGGTTTTGAATTGTGCGGCCTGTAGTTTGAATGAGGGGGAAGGTGATAGTGCGCACGGTGGAGATTGCAGGGGTTGGGATCCAACGGCTTGAGTTTGATAAGGTTGAAATTAATTAGAAAATGTTGTAATTAGTTTATATAAAGATCGTGTAAACTTCAAAAATTGATATCTTTTTCATACGAGGTCGAAAACGCGCGAAACTAGTTGCGTTGGAATCGTATGGACGAGCACTACGCGATGGAGATGGATTGGAGTCGTTTGGAGTTAGTGAGAATTTTGGGTAAAATTAAACGTCCGTTTAATTTTATTCGAAATAAATCGCTAAAACGAAAAATCGAAGCGTTACATTAGCCGTACGATTAACAAACGCACTGAAATAAAATCGAAAATTTAATTTAATAGCTGGGTTCAAAAAGTTATCTTCTCCATATGATCGAATTTGGACTCGGAACCTTTTCCGTTGCATTCGGAATAGGGGTTAAACGTTATAAACGCCTGGCGGCACGCCTTGATTGGAAATCAAGATTTTAAGTTGTATTTATCGAGGCAATTTGAAGTTAAATTTGAATTTAAATTTAAATAATTGCAGGGTTACTATACCAATCTTGACACGTAGAGGGAATTCAAACATTTGTCAAAATTCTTTACACGCGTTGCTTTTAAAAATAAAAAAAATAAAAAAAAATTTGGGTTATCTCGTTCAAAAACAAAGCCGAACAAAAACACGAAAGAAAAATTTACTTTCTCATTCAAATCAAATCTTCCTGACAAAAATCAAAATAAATGGCCGAAGCCTCGTTAAGAGAAAATCGAAATCAAATAATAATGGCCGTTGGTTCTCTCTCATCTCTCACGTCCTCATCCAAAAACCCTTCGTTCGAATCAATTCGAACAAATCAAGCCTCAATTCAAATTCGAGTTTATAATCAGAGACTCGTTTGGATTCACGAGTTGCCATAACATGGTTCGGCAGTAGTGGGGGAAGTCGCATGTGAGTAAGTGGAGGTTGCAGTTACGATTTGGGTTCGCATGTGGGCGATAGGGGCATGGAGGCCGATGATGGTTTGATTTGGGATGAGATGCGTCGTACAACAATTTAGAGGAGCACGAAAATTTGGTCGCGATGCTGGCGGCACTCGCGTGGGTTTCATGTACGATTGAGGCGATTTTGGGTTGTGCGGCAGGTCAGCAGGGGGTAGTCACGAATTTGTTGAGGCTCGCCATCGATGTGGCAAAGAACTCGAACTATGGGTCATGGAAAGCGATCAAGTGGAAGCAACAGGATTGTCGATGGGGGCAGTAAGCATCTCCGGTCGAAGTAGGTTGGTACTCGCAAGCGAAGGCGGCGATGTCACAAACTTGCGATGATGTTCACGATTGGGTGAACTCATATGCTCAGGCGAAATTGATAACACGACCGATTTGGGGGTTCGCTAGCTCGAAAAGCTGAGATAGTGAAAGTATGTAGTCCTGTTTAGTTTAATTTAATTTAAATAAATGTTTGTACATATAGATTTAAAATTTAATTTAGCACATATATATGAATGCATGCATATAAATTAGGAAAGAAAATAATATAAATATATTTATAACTCAGTATTTAATTTTTACAGTTAAGAAAATTTCTTTTAGTTTATTTACCGAAAAGAAAATAATAAATATGTATACATACATTTTAGCTAATGTAATTATTTTGGTAACTAGAAAATATTTTATTTAAAAGGAATTAGTTTAAAACTAATTATTAGTTAAGTCAAATTATCAAATGAAAATTGACTATTCGATTTTTTCGAATATTAATAAAAATCATATAATTGTTTATACAAGGTCTATAAATCAAGAAAACAAGCTGAAGTGGAAATGGATTGCATATGTAAGAAAAAGGTGAGATCATCTCACTCAATCAATTGTTTTTCTGATTTAAATTTTGAATAGTTAGATTTAAAGTTGATTGTGCTTGGATGATTGATTTATAATCAGTTATATTAGTTTAGACCCTATGCGCCGCATAATAGCGGATGATATTTTATTAAACATATATATCGCGATATTCCGCCTCGAAGTGGAATTGGTATTATATATATATTTGGAGTTGTTGATTTTCCGCATTATATAACGGATGAGACCCTATGCGCCGCATAATAGCGGATGATATTTTATAAATCCCATATACCACGATATTCCACCTCGAAGTGGAATGGGTATTTAATTGTTGTGTTAACGTCTGTAGATGCAGGGAAACAGGTTGGAGGGATCCAACTGGATTCCTCAAAAGATTTTGATTTGTTTCAATATTGAATGTTGATTATTTATAATTTATGTGTGACTATTTGTTATTGAAACCATTGAAGGCTAAAATTTAGCCGAATATATTTTTGGTTTCTTAGGGTACCAGAAATATGAAATTGGATTTTTGGGAATTAAAGTAGAAAAGCTTAGACCGTTACTATTAAAGTTTCAAAGTTGATTTTTATAATCCGACTGAATTAATTCCAAAAATATGGGAAAATATTTTAATAAAGGAATTTTGAGTAATATTGTTTAATGGTTGAAGAAATTATTTAAGATACGGATTTTAAATATTTGAAAGAGATAAAGGAATTTATTTCAAAAGGAAATAAATTTAGAAATTAAATTTGGAATTTAATTTGGAGTTGAAATTAATTTTAGAAATCGATTTGGGAATTAATTTGGAGTTAAAATAAATCTTAGGAGTCGATTTGGAAATTTGGGTTGGTGTTTTGGAAATAAATTGGGAAATCGATTTGAAATTAATTTGGTGTCAAAAAAATAATATAACCTTTGGGAAATCAATATGAAAATTGATTTGTTAATTGAAATAAATTTAGAAATCAATTTGGAATTCGATTTGGTGATTTAAACAAATTTGGAAATCAATTTAAAAATTTATTTGGGTGTTGAAGGTGAATATTTGGAAAACGATTTGAAAATCGTATATCGTGGGATATTTGAAGGTTTAAAATTCACAATGGAAATTTTATAAAGGAAAGGGAATTTTGTTTTTAAAAATAAATATAGGTTTATTTTTAAAGGAATGGAAAGAAATTTACAAATTTGGAATGTAAATTAAAATAAATTGAGAAGATTTATTAATTTATTTGAATGGACAATTTTGTAATGGAAAAAAATTCTTCCCTGAAAAGCCGAGTATATTTTTAAAATAGATTTTGAATCAAATTTAAAAGTTCTAGATTTGGTTTTAAAATAATATTGTTGGAGAAATTAGTTTTGGAAATTGTTTTAAAGTAAAAATTTATTTAATTAATTATATAAAGGATTATTTTAAAGATTTAAATTGATATTTAATTTAGAAAATAGTTATTTAAATATTTATACTCTATCTACTAATTTTATTTTAAAATTAGTTTTTGGACTTGAATTTTTATACGAGATATTAGTATAATATTTTTCATAACTAATATTTAAGAAAATATTCTAAAATAGTTTATTTTAAATGTTATTTTATATTATTTTAAAATATTTGGACTCTGCAGATTTTCAATGGAAATGAATAAATGTTTGGAAATGTTTTCCGCGTAAGGAAAAATTGATTTGAAATTTATTTTCAAAGGATTGAAATGTGAAAAATTGATTTGAATTTATTTTCAAAGGGTTGAAAAGTGAAATTTTATCTTGCGAAGATATATTGAAAATAATAATAATTGGGGGAAAATTATTTGAAATCCAGCGATTGTTGTGAATGGTGATTGATAGTAAATAACCGACTATCAATATTGGCCTTTAAATGGCATTTGAATTTCGATGCGACTGGGAGTCGAATTCCAACTGGATATTCGAAACCCACATCGAACCTTTGTGATTGTGATGGATCTTTTGTTTAAAAGATTAAAGTGGAATTTGTTATGGTTTGTTTGAATCTAAATGTAACACTTATTTTTAAAATAAACGCTCGTTATTCGGATTAGCCGGGAGAGGACCTTGTGTCATAAAACCCATTCCGAATAACGATACGACGAAATGAGATTGCATTTGAAGATGGTGTTAAAGACCAGGTATTTTTGAAAACGAAAGGATTGCCTGTCGAATGTCTCTGCACCGGGTTGCTCCGGTATAGAGATTTTAACACCCTTTGTGATGGGGATTCCGGACGTGATTAGTGAATATCCGGATTTGCAAGGGCTTCTTTGGAAGTGCCTTCGGTTCCGTTCGATCCTGAAATGGACTTGTATGGATGTGTGTCTGATGTTGCACTTTGAGATGTAAAGCTGGTTTCTATCAAATACATTTCTGTTGGTGATGGAGAATTTATTCTCTTAGCTTAACACCCTTCTCTGAGACGTACGAGCTCAGAGGTTATGTAGTTGATGGTTACTTGTAATACATTCCCAAATTGGTAATGTGGCATACGAAGTGCTACTGATAATTAGTTGATCAAAGCATGGCTTTTGTGAAAAGCGTAGCTTTGTGGACGAGACTTGCTTATCTAGGTGAAACGTGATGGGGGTTTCTCGCTTTTTGTTAGGTGGCGAGCAGGAGACTCTTACCCCCACCCGTCCTCTTTATGGGGTTGGTTAACCGGTTAGGCATGACAGTCGAAAGGCTGGCCGTAAAAGCAAGTCTGGGGTACCATTGTGAGCCACGGCGGGGCTGAGATGGTTGAAAAGCCTACCAGTCGAGAGTGGCTGCTGTCAGACGGTCGAAGACCCGAGACTATTACAAGTTTGGTATCAAAGCCTTTAGTTAAGCGTCAACCTTGGCTCTGTTGGGTGTTACTCATTAGAGATAGAGTCAGCAGTACTCTAGAATGAGTTTGAGTGTATTAATAGATATGAGCGCGTAATTGTTAGTGAATATAAAATTGTTTTATATTGTGATGATTGGTTTGTTGAGTGGTATATGGATTCTGGTCGGTATAGTCCGTACAACTCTATCGATATGAATCTCTAAACACTTGTACAGAGCAATTCGACATGATATTGTTTTAAAATAGGGTAAATGAAATAATTTTGCCCAAAATTATTTTCGTAGATAAAGGAAATAATCTTTGTAAATTATTATAGTATATGGCTGCTTGTTTGTTAGGAAGTGATAATATTAAATTAATATCATTGAAATTGAAGAAAAATTGGAATCATAATCAAAAGTTTAGAAATAAAATTCATATACAAATGAAATTTGAGAATGTAAATTATAAATGTGATTTGTAATTTGAAACGGAATTCTAGAGAAGTATTTTAAAATGTTTTGAAAAGAATTTGAAAATTTTGGAGATTTGGAAACTTTAAATCTCTTTTGACTTTGAAAAATAATTTTTAAAGGTTTGGAAAATGTTTTGAAGGGATAAAAGATCTAAACTCTTTTCGGTCGCTGGAAAATAACGTCGGTGATGACTACAGCATCATCGATGTTCATTTTCGAGTTTCCAAAAGAGGGATTGCTGCCAAATTGTTTTAAATGAAAGTTGTTTGCAAAATTGGTTTGGATTTTTGAATTCAAAGAATAATTTGAATTGCTTTCAAAAATGATTTTTGAAAGGTTGAAAAGACTCTGGATGTTATATAAAATATTTATGGGATATCATTAAGTTTGATAACTTGTAAAATTTGAAGTTGTTAAAATAAAATCCAACTTAAAGACAAGTTAGAAAAAGGTAAATGTGGAAACAAAATAAGTTGGAAGGAAAAATTTAAATCAAGTGGAATTAAAAATGAAAATTTAATAAAATAAGTGAGAGTGAAAAATTAAATCAAATAAAATGATGATATAGATTCAAAATGGAATTGAAATTGAAAATTTGAGTTAATTTGAATAAATGTGATTTTGAGAAGTCTTATAGACTAAATGATTGGAACAAATTTTATTAAGATGGAAAATAAAATTGTGAATGAATGAATAAATTTACAATTAAATGAAAGCGAAATTGAATGTTGAAATTCATTTCGAATTTGTAAGAAAATAGAATAGAATAAGAATTGAATTTGATTTGTTATAAGCAAAGCGAAGTATTGAAATAAAATTAGTGAGTGAAGCTAATTGAAGGAATGGCAAATTTAATATGGGTTGAAATGAAATGAATTCAATATTTATTAATGAAAGATAAACTAAATTCATATGGGATTTGAAGTCCAGTTTAAATATAAGTGGTTATAAACCAAAATAGTGAATTGAATTGTGTTTGGGAATAAACAAAAGAATAAAACTGGAATTGAAACTGAATATTGAAAACCAATTTGAATTGTGTGAAATAAAATGAAGTTGTAAAATTAGTTCGAAGTGAACTAAAGATAATAAAGGTGGAAATGGAAAAAATGGTTTGAGATGAAACGAATTAGAACTTGTAATGAATTACTAAAAGAAACTAATTTAAAATAGCAAGACGAATCAGTTGTGAATGAAAGATAATTGATAAAATTCAATATTCAGAAGGTAAATTGAATCCAAATAGAATTGAAATGGTAAATTGAATTCAAATGAAATTGAAAATGTAAGATTGAAACAAAATGGATGTATAACTTCAATAGTGAAGTAAAAATGGTATAAGAAGTATATAAATTGAAAATTTTGTAAAGGAATGTGCAAAATGAAATTTGAATGTTGTAATCGGATATTATGGCTAGCAGGATATACAGATGTATTAAAAGAAATGGAATTGGGATTTTGATTTCGAAGATAAAATTTGAATTGCTCGAAAAAGGTATGTATTTTAAATTTCAGTATGGAATTTGATGATTTTCTTGTCTAGCCGCTTGGCCTTTTCTTTTCTTTTTGAAATCTGGGGGCCGTGGTGCCATTTTGTAGTCGTATCGAGCTAGCTGCACAAAGGAGACGCTGGCGAAATTTTTCGGAAATTTAGAGAGTTAGAAAATTTATGAGAAAATTTTGAAAATTTAAAATTTGAGTTCAAATCTAAATTTGAATGGTTAAAAAAACAATGTTGATTGGGACTTATGATTGATTTGGGAAAGTTAGTTGAAGCGATAACGTGTCTTTAATATAAAGATTGGTTTTGACCAGTTGTTAAAACTGTTTATTTTGGGTACTTAATAAACGAGTTACGATCCATTTTTCTTAACTAGTAATTTCGAGACGAAATTCTTTTAAGGGGGAAGGATGTGACGACCCAGAAATTTTGAACATTTGAAATTGGAAATATTTAATTGATTTTAAATGTTTGGGAGTTAATTTAAACTTGAATTTTAAATATCACTATGAATTTGGCAGTTCAATTATTTAATTTAATTATTGGAAGTGGGTAAAAATTTGAATTTTCAATTTTAAGCTTGTTAAAAATAATTTGATGGCTTAGAAAATCTATATTGACAATAATTGAAGATAATGGAAGCTTCAGAATTGAATTTGAAAACGATTTAATCAGTTTTGAAAATATAGCGTTTAAATCGATATTTAAAAAAAATAGCCTTCCGAGGCACAATCTCGGAATTCGACGAAACAAGTTCCATTGGATCCGTAATATTGTATTATTATCGGATTTCAATTTTTGTAGTATTTGGAGCGATCGTTTGGCCGTACGATTAACAAACGCACTGAAGTAAAATCGAAAATTTAATTTAATAGCTAGGTTCAAAAAGCTATCTTTTTCATACGATCGAATTTGGATTCGGTACCTTTTCCGTTGCGTTCGGAATAGGGGTTAAACATTATAAATGCCTGACGGCACGCCTCAATTGGAAATCGAGATTTTAAGTTGCATTTATCAAGGAAATTTGAAGTTAAATTTGAATTTGAATTTAAATTTAAATAATTGCAAGGTTACTGTAGCAATCTTGACACGTAGAGGGAATTCAAACATTTGTCAAAATTTTTTACGAGCGTTGCTTTTAAAAGTAAAAAATAAAAAAATTGGGTTATCTCGTTCAAAAACAAAGCCGAACAAAAACACGAAAGAAAATTTTATTTTCTCGTTCAAATCAAATCTTTCTGACGAAAATCAAAATAAATGGCGGAAGCCCCGTTAAAAAAAATCGAAATCAAATAATAATGGCCGTTGGTTCTCTCTCATCCCTCACGTCCTCATCCAAAAACACTTCGTTCGAATCAATTCGAACAAATCAAGCCTTAATTCAAATTCGAGTTTATAATCAGAGACTGGTTTGGAATCGCAAGTTGCCGTAACGTGGTTCGGCAGTAATGGGGGAAGTTGCATGTGAGCAAGTGGAGGTTGTAGTCACGATTTGGGTTCGCATGTAGGCGATAGGGGCATGGAGGCCGATGATGGTTTGATTTGGGATGAGATGCGTCGTACGACAATTTGGGGGAGCACGAAAATTTGATCACGATGCTGGCGGCACTCGCGTGGGTTTCGTGTACGGTTGAGGCGATTTTGGGTTGTGCGGCAGGTCGGCAGGGGGTAGTCGCAAATTTGTGGAGGCTCGCGATCGATGTGGCAACGAACTCGAACTATGGGTCGTGGAAGGCGATTCAAGTGGAAGCAACAGGGATTGTCGATGGGGGCAGTAAACATCTTCGGTCGAAGTACGTTGGTACTCGCAATTGAGGCGGTGATGTCACGAACTTGCGATGATGTTCGCGATTGGGTGAACTCACATGCTCAGGCGAAATTGATAACACGACTGATTTGGGGGTTCGCTAGCTCGGAAAGCTGAGATAGTGAAGGTATGCAGTCCTGTTTAAATTAATTTAATTTAAATAAATGTCTGTATATATAGATTTGATTTAAAATTTAATTTAGCACATATATATGAATGCATGCATATAAGTTAGGAAAGAAAATAATATAAATATATTTATATCTCAGTATTTAATTTTTACAGTTAAGAAAATTTATGTTAGTTTATTTACCGAAAAGAAAATAATAAATATGTATACATACATTTTAACTAATGTAATTATTTTGGTAACTAGAAAATATTTTATTTAAAAGGAATTAGTTTAAAACTAATTATTAGTTAAGTCAAATTATCAAATGAAAATTGATTATTCGATTTTTTCGAATATTAATAAAAAATCATATAATTGTTTATACAAGGTCTATAAATCAAGAAAACAAGCTGAAGTGGAAATGGATTGTATACGTAAGAAAAAGGTGAGATCTTCTCACTCAATCAATTGTTTTTCTGATTTAAATTTTGAATAGTTAGATTTAAAATTGATTGTGCTTGGATGATCGATTTATAATCAGTTATATTAGTTCAGACCCTATGCGCCGCATAATAGTGGATGATATTATATTAAACCCATACACCGAAGGTGGAATTGGTATTATATATGTATTTGGAGTTGTTGATTTCCCGCATTATATAGCGGATGAGACCCTATGCGCCGCATAATAGCGGATGATATTTTATAAATCCCATATACCGCGATATTCCACCTCGAAGTGGAATGGATAATTAATTGTTGTGCTAACGTCTGTGGATGCAGGGAAACAGATTGGAGGGATCCAACTGGATTCCTCAAAACATTTTAATTTGTTTCAATATGAATGTTGATTATTTATAATCTATGTGTGACTATTTGTGATTGAAACCATTGAAGGCTAAAATTTAGTCGAATATATTTTTGGTATCGTAGGATAACAGAAATATGAAATTGGATTTTTAGGAATTAAAGTAGAAAAGCCTAGACCATTGCAATTAAAGGATTAAAGTTGATTTTTATAATTCGACTGAATTAATTCCAAAAATATGGGAAAATATTTTAATAAAGAAATTTCGAGTAATATTGTTTAATGGTTGAAGAAATTATTTAAGATATGGATTTTAAATATTTAAAAGAGATAAAGGAATTTACTTCAAAAGGAAATAAATTTAGAAATTAAATTTGGAATTTAATTTGGATTTGATTAATTTTAGAAGTCAATTTAGGAATCAATTTGAGTTAAAATAAATCTTAGTAATCGTTTTGGAATTTTGGGTTGTTGTTTTGGAAATAAATTGGGAAATCGATTTGAAATTAATTTGGTGTTAAAAAATATAAACCTTTGGGAAATCAATATGAAAATCGATTTGTTAATTGAAATAAATTTAGAAATCAATTTGGAATTTGATTTGGTGATTGAAATAAATTTGGAAATCAATTTAAAAATTGATTTGGGTGTTGAAGGTGAATATTTGGAAAACGATTTGAAAATCGTATATCGCAGGATATTTGAAGGTTTAAAATTCACAATGGAAATTTTATAAAGGAAAGGGAATTTTGTTTTTAAAAATAAATATTGGTTTATTTTTAAAAGCATGGAATGAAATTTACAAATTTGGAATGTAAATTAAAATAAATCGAGAAGATTTATTAATTTATTTGAATGGACCATTTTGAAATGGAAAAAGAATTCTTCCCTAGAAAGCCGAGTATATTTTAAAATAGCTTTTGAATAAAATTTAAAAGTTCTAGATTTGGTTTTAAAATAATATTGTTGGAGAATTAGTTTTGGAAATTGTTTTAAAGTAAAATTTTATTTAATTAATTATATAAGGGATTATTTTAAAGGATTAAATTGATATTTGATTTAGAAAATAGTTATTTAAATATTTATACTCTATATACTAATTTTATTTTAAAATTAGTTTTTGGACTTGCATTTTTATACGAGATATTAGCATAATATTTTTCATAACTAATATTTAAAAAAATATTCTAAAATAGTTTATTTTAAATGTTTCCAAGTATATTTTGAATAAGTATTTTATATTATTTTAAAATATTCGGACTCGGTAGATTTTCAGTGGAAATGAATAAATATTTGGAAATGTTTTCCGCATAAGGAAAAATTGATTTGAAATTTATTTTCAAAGGATTGAAATGTGAAGAAATTTATTTGAATTTATTTTCAAAGGGTTGAAAAGTGAAATTTTATCTTGCAAAGATATATTGAAAATAATAATATTGGGGGAAAATTATTTGAAATCCAGCGATTGTTGTGAATGATGTTTGATAGTTAAATAACCGACTATCAATATTGGCCTTTAAATGGCATTTGAATTTCGATGCGAACGGGAGTCGAATTCCAACTGGATATTCGAGACCCACATTGAACCTTTGTGATTGTGATGGATCATTTGTTTAAAAGATCAAAGTGGAATTTGTTGTGATTTGTTTGAATCTGAATGTAACACTTATTTTTAAAATAAGCGCTCGTTATTCGAACTAGCTGGGAGAGGACCTTGTGTCATAAAACCCATTCCGAATAACAAGACGACGAAATGGGATTGCATTTGAAGATGGTGTTGAAGACCGGGTATTTTCGAAAGCGAAAGGATTACCTGTCGAATGTCTTTGCACCGGGTTGCTCTGGTATAGAGATTTTATCACCCTTTGTCATGGGGATTCCGGACGTGATTAGTAAATATTCGGATTTGCAAGGGCTTCTTTGGAAGTGCCTTCGGTTCCGTTCGATCCCAGAACGGACTTGTATGGATGTGTGTCTGATGTTACACTTTGAGATGTAAAGCTGGTTTCTATCAAATACATTTCTGTTGGTGGCGGAGAATTTATTCTCTTAGCTTAACACCCTTCTCTGAGACGTACGAGCTCAGAGGTTATGTAGTTGATGGTTACTAGTAAAACATTTCCAAATTGTTAATGTGGCATACGAAGTGCTGCTGATCATTAGTTGATCGAAGCATGGCTTTTATGAAAAGCGTTGCTTTGTGGACGAGACTTCGTCGGACCTCACACCCCGAAATGGTCGAAACAGGAAGAATGCAGCAAGGTTATGGGGGTAGCGCCCTTTAGGGTATGTGCATTTCCTTCTGGATAGAAGTGGTATCATGGTATGGAGCCCAGATACTTAACTTATGTGGATATCGAAAATATATATTACTTTGTGATTGTTGTTGTTGAGGATCCTCGGATAAAGGTTGTTTACAACCGGGGGATGGCATACTCGTGTCAGTAGTTACCTATTTTTGCAGAGGTAACCCGGCCTTGTGTTGGCAGAGATCCGGTTAGGTTCTTGGGGTGTCCCTCCAGAGGCGTACCCATGTGGCAGTAGGAAGTTCCTTAGTCTGACCATTTGTTGGAAATCCAAACTCTAATACGCGCTTTGTACGGTTTTAGTTGTATAACCTGCCATCTACTTATGGTGGCGCCCCACTGTTTAGATGGTAGCTATAGTAGGCATAGTTCGGAATGTCTATGCTGGCTAAGATTAATATTATACTTTCGAAATGTTTTTTTACACTATTCACTAATAATAATATCGAAAGGATTTTGCGTATTAAGCATGTTTGACTATCATAAGGAGAAATCTCCTCCAATTCTGCGTTTGCATTGTGTGTGTGGCGGGAGGCCTTATGGTAGTTTCATTTTCCAAAGGCATAGCGCATTTCTTTTATTTTCTTTGTGAAAATAACTATTTTTAAAGATCTCATACCAGTCCCATGACTGACCTGGAGTTTATTGTTCCCTTTCTAAACTCTGGGTGCCCATAATTTTCCACACGGGCAGCCTAGAGTCAGGTTATCAGTTATTCGGGAGCGAAGTCAGAAAAGAGTTGCTAAGGAGATCAGGAGTTGAAACTGGATGACGAGACGTATCTCTTTACTATGTAGTGTCCGTTGCGTATGGTTGTGCAAATCAGTTTTCATATAGTCAAGTAATAATAGCTGTCAGTGATGTATGATGTCGTTGTAAACTCTGATGTTGTATTGTATTAACAGTGATGAGTCCTTGATTTAAAGATTATTCATTTATCTATTATATATTGTTCCGCTGCGAAATGTGAGATTCGGTTATTGTTTCTGTTATTCTTCTATCTTCTTCTTCTTAATCCCTAACGGTTCGATTTTCTGGCATTTGACTGTGCGACATTTAATACAGTGGACGCATAAATGTTGACTTTCGGAAGTCGTAAAATCGGGTCGTTACAGTAATGGTAAGCTCATTTGTAAATTTATTATAATAACAAATGGTTCGAATAAATAACATGAAATCAAACTATAATAAGACCACTTAATTTTTGATAATGTATCTTTAATTTAATTTATAGGATTTTTCCAAAAAAATTAGTTTGAAAAATAATTAAATTTTTGTTTGACATTATTTTGACAAACAATGATATTTTTGAAATTTTTTCAAAACTCAATAGGTAGTGTATATTATAATTGTTCTAAGGTCATGTCAGCTTTTTGAGTGCGATGGTATTTTTGTTCTGTCAACGTGCAACCGTACAGGAACAAATTTCTGTGTGGTGAGATGCCAAAAATTTCAAAATAAACATAGGTCAACACTTAACATCAACCCACAAATATTTTTCCCAGTTTCTCGTGTGTTCCCTTTCTCTTTGTCCTTGTTTCAGTAAAATAACTGCAAGAAATAAAATAAGAATATGTTCTTTCTTTCCACTCTGTTTTCAAATTTTGCATCTCCCTGTAAAAAAATGATGGCCATATGTTCAAAAATCCAAATCAAGTTAGATACTAATATAAAAATCCCGAAACTTGAATCTCAGAACTCCACATGAGTACACTTCAATCCTATATCCTTTTAGTTGCATACAGTCGAAATCGACTTTTGTAGCCGATAACGAGGGCTTCGGTTTTCGATGGATGTAAGCCATGCTTGGCAAAACCGACGATTGTTTTGTGCTCGTCATTGGAAGTCAGTTGGATGGAGTGGAAATGCAGCTGTGGTTTGGTACGTGCGACATTTGTAAGTAGCGTGCGTTTTGGTTGAGGTCGCAGTTTAGTCATGAGCATGAAGCTCCGATTAGTGGTGACTGGGTTATAGTGCTCGCAAAGAGGAGTTCGATGGCAAAGTTGGATTAGAGAATCATCGAGTATGGGTTGAGATTGGGTGTGCGTGTACACATAAGTGCACTTTGTTTTCATTATGCAGATGGAGGTTATTAACGAAATGGGGAAGAAGGATTATTTAAGGGTATTAATTGGTTAAATAAGTGATTAGTGTGTTTATTTATTTTAATTAGTTCGATTCCTTATAAAATCAATATCTTATCCATACGAGGTCGAAATCGAACGCGGTTAGTTGCATTGCGCTCGTTGGAACATTATCTTTGCAATGGAGTTGGTTTGGTTTAATTTGGAGCTTGTTGGAATTTATGCTAAAATCGAACGACCGTTCGGTAGAATATTAGCTTTACAATGGAGCTAGTTTGGTTTGATTTGGAGCTTGTTGGAATTTATGCTAAAATCGAACGGCCGTTCGATTCTAGTCCAAATCGAACACTTCGACGAAAATGAAAATCAATATGAGTGTAACTCACATTTAATCTGATTATATCATATCAATGATGTAATAAACGGTTATTGATTGCTTTGATGTTAATTAAATTTGTTTAATTGCGTGTTTGGTGGAATTGCTGTTTGGAAAAAGAATGACATATTAATTTGTTCGTGATAAACCCATATTATAATATATATATATATATGTGTGTGTGTGTGTGTGTGTGTGTGTGTGTGTGTGTGTGTGTTCCATAACCATAGTTTTACAGGGAAACTTTATAGAGAGACGCAAAGGGGATTTCTTGCCAATAATTTTTTTATTTACATCCTTATGCTATTATATTGATTGATGTTTAATTGAAATAAATCTTTTTATTTCATTTAACCTGTTAACTGTCATTATAGCGATTTCGCTATATCGTCGTTTATTAAATTCTATCCCAAAAACATATTATATGAGCTTGAGCTTGTGTTTCTACTAGAAAGAATATTGCAAATTTCATTAATCATTTTAATTAATGATAATTTAAAATAACTAATCATTTTAACTAATGATGATTAATTAACCAATTTAATAAATGATGATTAGAAAAAATTGGTTTATCTTTAGATTTGATTAATCATTTTTTATAGCGATGTTTAATACTTGATTAATCATTTTAACTAATGATTATTTGCGTTTAATTAATTCTTTTAATGAATGATAATGAAGTTTAATTAATTTGTTGAACTTAATTAATTATTTTAATCAATGGTGATGGAACTAAATTAATTATATTAATCAATGGTGATGGAACTAAATTAACTACTTCAATTAATGATAATTGAAATTAATAATCATTTTAATTAGTGATATTTAAAAGTAATTAATCATTTTAAATAGTTATATTCGAATTGTATTAATTATTTTTTAATGATTATCTAAAATTTAATTAATTGTCTTAACTAATGATATTTGGAATTCAGTTAAATCATTTTAATTATGTTTTATAATCAAATAAATCATTTTAACAAATGATGTTTTAATTAATTATCTTAGTTAATGGAGTTTGAATTTAATCATCTCAATTAATTTATGCTTATTTGAACTTGATTAATTGTTTTAATTAATGGTTTTTAAAAACTTACTTATCATTTTAATAAATGATGTTTGGGATGACTTATTCATTTTAACTAATGATTATTTGAATTTAATAAATATTTTTATTAATGATATTTAATTAATTAATTGATTTAATAAAAGTGATTTAAGTAAATTACCTAATATGATTAAATTGCTTTAATCAATTGATTTAAAGTTAATTTACCAATGTTATAAAAGTGTTTGGAAATAATTATCTATTTTATTAAAGATAATGGATTTGTTTATTTAAAGTGGTTTTAAATGTGATTAATTATCATTTGGGATAATCAATATTGGTTTAAAGTCATAAAAAGGAATTGGAAATCGGTTATAGAGATGCTAGGTTGGATAATCTTCTAGGTGTTCGGCTTGATGTTGGTTTAGGCCTTCGGGTTCGCTCCACTTGGAAATATTATTCTTTTTATGTTTTAACAATCAGGACCTACTTCTGAAAGTGTTTTACCAATATGAAAATCAAGCATAAGTTCAGTTCATTTTTATAAAGAAAAAGGTTGATTCGTTTATGGAAATGAATTATTTCTGTAATGAGAATCACTTATAGGTAAATGATTTATTTGTATAATGAGCACTAAACATCTAAGAAGTAGACTTGTCTCTATTTCAAAAGTCAAGAATAATCGTGTGACATGACTTTGAGGTAACACTACCTTGACTTGTTCGGTATTATTATTAACTAAGAAATAGTACAGGTTTGAATTCAATGAGTAGTGATAAGTATACAAGACTTAATTTCCATATATGATCATTTTATATCCTCTATAGTTGGTATGTCAGCTATCGATTACTTCAGCTACATTATTATCGTATTCCAAGACAATTTATTGCTCTGTTGAACATTACCGTCCTTCGTTGGAAATGACTAAACCAAAAGTGCGAGAGGAAGCCAAGCTATGTAGGGTTGCTCCCATTAGGGCATTTTCACATCTCATCTAGTTTGGATTCGTTTATGCATTTAGATGTGGAAATATTCAGATACTTGATAAGGTCTAGCGGGGTCCAGCTTGGTATTGTCCGAGAAGTGTCACAGAGTAAATGATCTTCTCAAAAGTATATTACTAGAGGTATACTTCAAGGGGGTGCACCTTCCTTGTCATTTGTTGGAAATTTTCCTTTCCTTATTTGATTTGAAACCCTCAATCTATATTAGCTTTAAATTGCCATGAGTAGAGCTAACTCCTCACCATGGCATCTAAGTGTTTATATAGTCCATTCTATCGAGTTTGGACTATTACCTGATTTAGTGCATTCTATCAAGTTTGGATTGTTACCTTATTTAGTCTATTCTATGAAGTTGGATAGTTTCCCTTGTTTTATCCATTCTGTCTAGTTTGGATTTTAATCGGTTTATTTTCATTCTTTCAAGTCTGGTTTAATATTATTTAAGCTCATTCATATGTGGATTTGTTTCCTGATATTTATTTCCTCTCTTTCCTATATGGATGTTATTCTTGTGAGGTAAAAACCCGTTCCGCGTTAGCGGTGTAGTCTTACAGAACTTTTATAATTGTTCTCCAATATTCGAGTTATCTCGTGCTGGTATTTCCAGATTGATATGGGTGTCTTTGAAGTTTTGGAGATCACGGAGGGGAGCTGAAGTTTACCTATCGTAGTATTTTATTTCCACTATATTATATGGTATACCTATCAACATTTGTAAGGTCCAGATTTTATAATTGTCCAGATGATAAGGTTTCTTTTAACTTCGATATACTATGTATTTTTTTGAAGTGATAGTTTCTACCGTCCTTGTTATATTATAAGTTGTCTATTCCGCTGTGAGATTCTATTTTCTCTGTTCTTTTCATTTTATTTACCCTAACAATCTACCCTTTTGTCCATTGGGTGCATGACATTTGAATACAATGGAAGTGTTCGGTGTCGACTTTCGATGGTCAAAAAGGCAGGTCGTTACAAGTCGTATCAGAGCGCAAGATTAAGCGAGAACCTTGGCTTTTGTAGGGTTTGTCTCATTTGAGATAGTGTAAGTGACACCCTAGAATGAGTTTGAGAGTATTATATATATGGGTGTGTATTTGTTATTGTTATAAAAACATATTGTGTTAATTGGTCTATTGGATTCTTTATGAATTCAGGTCAAGAATGTGGGACGCCACGTTGTCGAAGGAATTTCGAAACACTCGACCTAGGCCAATGTACATAGTACTGAATTTTTGAAAATTTTAGCAAATTAAATATCCTACCTAGGATTATATTTTAAATATATAAAGGAATAATTTTTCAAAAACTTTCTATAGTTATATAGTCTATTGGTTCAAATGTGATGGTATTTATTTATTATCACTATTATTTGCGCGATTATGCTTAATTTAAATAAGAAGCATAAACTGTTGTTTATTAATCATTAATTTGTGCTCGTTTTATTTAGGAGCATTTATCGCTTTGATTTAAACTGAAACCTTTGTGAATTAATTTTCACAATTTTAGTATAAGTTATTCGAAGAATATGGTTAAGTTAAAGGCTCGCCATTTAATAATAGCGAGTTTAGATTTAAACTTTAATAGAAAGTTATAAATATAGAAATGGTAAGATAAAACATTTAGATAATAAACATTTAAGAAAGTATGATTATGAGAAAGAAGAATTATTATAATATGAAAAGATATTTATATAAAGGAAATTTTATATAAATTTAGTTTGAGAAATGTGTTTAAAAAAAATTGAATCTAAATCCTATAATTTTTGAAAAATTTTCAAAGGACTTTTTGAGAAATAGCAGTACTTTTGAAAGTATTTAAAAATATAAAATATGTTGGGAAGTAAAATTTTAAATGGAATGCATTTTCTTTGGGATGATTAAGAGGAAATTGTTTCGATTTGTTTTGTGGTAATCTGGATAATCTTCTAAGTGATGATTAGATGTTTGCTTAGGCGAGCGTTGTGGAATACTTAGTAAATTATTCTCATTATCATTGTGCAATCGAAATGAGTTCAAATCTGAATAAACTAAAAGTGAGTTTTAATAAATAAATCGTTTGAAGTTATTATATATAAAAATGTGCAATATGCTTTCAAAGATAAGTTTTGAAATAAAAACCGAGAATCTAACTTTTGAGTTCCCTAAAAATGAAATTGGTTTGACAAATAGAAAGTATTAGTAATAAGACACTGTTTTGAAATTAAGAATTTTCCCTTAGATAAGATATGGGATAATTTAACACATTTCTAAATTGGGTTAAATTAAATAAGATGGCTTTGATAAACATTATTTTTATTAAAACCATTTTTTTATAACATCTTAGTAATGTAAAATATTTATTAATTGAGTCAACCCATAATATTATTCATTTTAATACTTTAAGTTAAAAAGGTTAATAGGTTAACTTGGTTTTAAAAAATCATGATTTAATTTGATCTCCATCTTGATCTTTGAAATGGTAAAATAAAATTTGTCTGTACTCTTAGAATATAAAAGAGTATTATACAAGTAAATAAAATGGAACAAGTTATTATTTTATGTTATATAAAGAGATAACTTTATAAAATATTTCTAAATTTGGGAGAGAGTGAATGAAGTAATTCATAAATAATTTTAGTATCGAATAAAATACTAAGTGGAAAAAGTAGTAATTTAGAATTTTTTAATGAGATTACGAAACTAATAAAATATATAGTATAACTTTCCATTTTGTCCGAGTGAGTTTGGATAACCTTCTAAGCAATAACCAAATGTCAATGAGAAAAACGGTGTGCTTAAATAATTATCAATATTTTTTGGACAATCAAGGAAGTTTTGAACCTAAGTTTAGATTTGTTTGTTAGTCATTTGATATTTCAAAACAATGTTAAGGGATAAGTTTTCCCTTATGGAATTAGATTGACTTTTAGAGTTATTTTATTCCCTCACGAAATTTGATTGATTTGATTTAATTGAACTAAATTGACACACTATGTGATTTCATATACCATTTTCTATAAAAGTTTAAATTAAGACAAAGGATTTTAAATTGTTGTTATTAAGGACTAAATCACGGTGGTTTTGCAAAAAAAAAAAAAAAAAAACTTTTGAAGGTTTTGGGGAAGGAATGATATTTATTCACTCTAATCGATTTTTTTGGAGGAATCAAAATACCACTTGATGCTCCATGTTGTTTTGATTGTAGAGTTTCACCACACTTTATTACGAGGAGTTCTCTCCTTATAATTTTGACTTTTGATCTTTGATTATCTCATATGAGAAATTTGAAAATAAATTTTTGTATTAGAAAACCAAGGTATTTAGATCTAAATTCAACGTTTGAAATTATTGGATGCATATCATTCATTTATAGAATATTCTCTGTATTTGGTCATATATGATTAAGATAAGATTGTTGCTGTCATGTAGATTTATATCAGACTTGTTTTGCATGTAGAGTTACTTCACAATTTCTGTTGTCGGCTTGATTTTATTTTAGATTTTATAAGTATACGTATGCAAGAGATTGCTATTTGATTCTTGGCACTTGCGTTTGCATAGAAGATAATAAATTGTTAGCCAAGAATATAAATCAAATGTAAAAAGGTACGCAATTAACGTAGAAAATTTAAATTGGCTGATGATTTTATGCGCCAGACATGGGAGGCCACTTGGATTTTGTTTTCTTTGATTGGTTTGGAGGTGATTTGTGGTTATTCAAATCGAGCCATGTAAAGGAGACGCTGGCAAAATTTTCGTAAATTTAAGAGTTAGTAATTTTTTGAGAACTTTGGAAAAATTTTGATAACTAAAATTTTATTTTTGAAGTAATATCTTGGAATAAAGGAATGTAAGATAATTAGTTGGTATATGTGAATGAATTTAAAAGACTTGGAAATTTTAAAATCTATTCCAACTAACTGATTTTGAAAAGTTAATAAGTCTAGCAACTTATTTTAATTAATAGTTTTAAACTTAAGGGTTTGGAAGCATTTTCTTCCTTAGAAATTTCGGGGATGAAATTCATTTAAAGGAGGGGGAGAGAGAATGTAACATCCTAGAAATTTGGTTATGCAACATAGGTCAACACATAGCAACAGCCCACAACCATTTTCCCCTATTTTTCACATGTCCCCTCTCCCTTTGTCCTTATTTCAGTAAAACAACCGCAAGAAATAAAATAAGAATATGTTCTTTCTTTCCTCTCTAATTTCAAATTTTGCATCTTCATATAAAATAAAATTGTGGCCATATGTTTAAAACCCAAATCAAATTAAATACTCGTTTAAAGATCCGGAAACTTGAATCTTTGAACTCCACACGAGTGATCTTTAATTCCATATCCTTTTAGTTGTGTGCGATCGAGTTTAGTCAAGATCAACTTTTGTAGCTGATAACTAGGGCTTCGATTTTCGATGGATGTAGGTCATGTTTAGAAAAATCGACGATTGTTTTTCGCTCGTCATTGGAAGTCGGTTGGATGGAGTGGAAATGGTGAAGTGCAGTTGTGGTTTGGTACATGCGTCATTTGTAAGCAGCAAGGGTTTCGGTTGAGGTCATGTTTGGTCTTGAACATCAAGCTCCGATTAGGTGGGACTCGGTTATAGTGCTCGCAAAGAGGAGTTTGACGGCAAAGTCGGATCGGATAATCATCAAGTTTGAGTTGAGATTGGGTGTGCATGTACACATGAGTGTAATGTGTTTTCATTTAGCAGGTGGAGGTAATTAACGAAAAGGTGAAGAATGATTACTTAAGGGTATTGATTGTTTAATTAAGTAATTAGTGTGTTTATTTATTTAAATTAGTTCGATTCCCTATAAAATCAATATCTTCTCCATACGGGGTCGAAATCGAACGAGGTCGGTTTCTTTATGCCCGTTGGAACATTAGCTTTGCAATGGAGTTAGTTTGGTTTGATTTGGAGCTTGCTGGAATTTATGCTTAAATTGAACGGCCTTTTGGGTTTAGTCCAAATCGAACACTTCGGCGAAAACGAAAATAAATGTGAAGTTAACTCACATTTAATTTTATTACATCATATCAATGATGTTATAAATGGTTATTGATTGCTTTGATATTGGTTAAATTTGTTTGATTGCATGTTTGGTGGAATTTCCGTTTGAAAAATGAATGACATATAAATTTGATCGTGATAAACCCATATGATTATATATATATATATATATATATAAACATATTAATTTGATCGTGATACATCCATATGATTATATATATATACACATATAGATATACTTATACTTATACATATACATATATACATATATATATATATATATATATATATATATATATATATATATATATATTCCATAACCATTGTTTAGCCAGGAAAATCTGTAGAACCCAAAGGGGGTTTCTCGCCAATAAATTATTTATTTACGTCCTTATGCTATTATATTGATTGATATTTAACTGAAATAAATCCTGATATTCCTTTTAACTTGTTAATCGTCGTTATATGATTTTGCTATATCATCATTTATTAAATTCTATCCCCAAAACCCTATCGTATGAGCTTGGGCTTGTGTTTCTACTAAAAAGAATATTGAAATTTTCATTAATCATTTTGATTAATGATAATTAAAATAATTAATCATTTTAACTAGGGATTTCAAAATAATTAACCAATTTAGTAAATGATGATTAAAAAAAATTGGTTTATCTTTAGATTTGATTAATCATTTTTGTTAATGATGTTATATACTTAATTAATCGTTTTAATAAATGATTATTTGAGTTTAATTAATTGTTTTAATTAATGATAACGGAGTTTAATTAATTTATTGAATTTAATTAATTATTTTAATTAATGATGATGGAATTAAATTAATTATTTCAATTAATGATAAATGAAATTAATAATCATTTTAATTAGTGATATTTAAAAGTAATTAATCTTTTTAAATAATGATATTTAAATTTTATTAATCATTTTTATTATTTAATATTTAATTAATTATCTTAACTAATTATATTTGGAATTTAGTTAAATCATTTTAATTAAGAATTTTTATAATCAAATAAATCATTTTAACAAATGATGTTTTAATTAATTGTTTTAGCTAATGGAGTTTGAATTTAATCAACTCAATTCATTTATGCTTATTTGAACTTGATTAATTGTTTTAATTATGGTTTTTAAAAAATTATCATTTTAATAAATGATGTTTGAGATGACTTATTCATTTTAACTAATGATTATTTAAATTTAATAAATATTTTTAATTAATGATATTTAAAGTTAATTAATTGATTTAATAAAAGTGATTTAAGTCAATTAACTAATATGATAATTACTTTAATCAACTGATTTAAAGTTAATTTACCAATGTTATAAAAGTGTTTGGAAATAATTATCTATTTCATTAAAGATAATAGATTCGTTTATTTAAAAGAGATTTTAAATGTGATTAATTGTCTTTTGGGATAATCAATATTGGTTTAAAGTTATAAAAAGGAATTGAAACTTGATCATTGGGATATTAGGTTGGACAATCTTTTGGGTATTCGTTCTGATGTTGGTTTAGGCCCACGGGGTCGCGCACTTGGAAAAATTATTCTCTTAACGTTTTAAAAATATAGGAACTAATTCTGAATTATTTTACCAATATGGAAATCAAGCACAAGTTCAGTTTATTTTTAAAAAGAAAAAGGTCGATTCATTTATGGAATTGAATTATTTTTGTAAAGCGAATCACTTATTGGAAAATGATTTATTTGTATAATTAGCACTAAAAATCGAAGAAGTAGACATGTCTCTATTTTGAAAGTCAAGGATAATCATGTAACATGACTTTAAGGTAATACTACCTTGACTTGTCCGGTATTATTGTTAACCAAGTAATAGTACAAATTTTAACTCAATGAGTGGTGATAAGTATACAAGACTTAATTTTCATATATGATCGTTTTATATCCTCGATAGTTGGTACCTCAACTGTTAGTTACTTCATCTATTTTATTATCGTCGTTCTAAGACGATTCATTGCTCCGTTGAGCATTACTATCCTTTGTCGGAAATGAAAAAACCAATAGCGCGAGAGGAACCAAGCTATGTGGGGTTGCTCCAATTAGGGTATTTTCACATCTCATGAGAGGAACCAAGCTATGTGGAGTTGCTCCAATTAGGGTATTTTCACATCTCATGAGAGGAACCAAGCTATGTGGGGTTGCTCCAATTAGGTATTTTCACATCTCATCTAGTTTGGATTCGGTTGTCCACTTAGTTGTGGAAATATTCGAATACTCAGTAAGATCTGGCGGGGTCCGACTTGGTATTGTTCAAGAAGTGTCATAGAGTAAATTATCTTCTCAAAGGTATATTACTAGAGGTATATTTCAAGGGGGGTGCAACTTCCTTGTCATTTGTTGGAAAATTTCCTTTCCTTATTTGATTCGAAAACCCTGAATCTGTTTAGGCTTTAAATTGCCATGAGTAGAGCTAACTCCACACCACGACATTTAATTGTTTATTTAGTCCATTCTATTGAGTTTGGACTATTACCTTATGTAGTCCATTCTATCAAGTTTGGACTGTTAACTTATTTAGTCTACTCTATAAAGTTGGACTGTTTCCCTTATTCTATCTAGTATGTCCAATTTGGATTTTACTCGGTTTATTTCCATTCTTTCAAATTTAGTAATATTATTTATGCTCATTCATATTTGGATTTTTTTCCTAATATTTATTTCTGCTCTTGCCAGTATGGATGTTATTCTTGTGAGATAGAAACACGTCCCGCATTAGCGGCATGGTCTTATAGAACTTTTATAAATATTCCCATTATTTGAGTTATCTCACGCTGGAATATTCAGACTGATCTAGGTGTTATTTATTTATAGTGCTCGGGTCAGGCCGAGTATTTTTCTCGGCTGTCTTTGAAATTTTGGAGATCGTAGAAGGGATCTGAAGATTCACCTGTCACAGTATTTTATTTCCATTTTATTATATAGTATACCTATCGGCATTTGTAAGGTCTGGATTTTATAACTGTCCAGCTGATAAGGTTTTTTTTTAACTCTAACGTACTCTGTATTTTTTTGAAGTGACAGTTTCTACCATCCTTGTTATATTATATGTTGTTGATTACATTGTGAGATTCTATTTTCTCTGTTCTTTGTTCTTTTATTTTTATTGACCCTAACAATCTGCCCTTTTGTAGATTGGATGTGTGACATTTGAACACAGTTGTAACAACCCGCATGTTTATCGATTTTATATTTAAATATTTTATTTAAATATTTTATCGTTCGTCGGATTTTGGTCCGAAAAGCTACTTATTGCAAACAGTCGAAGTAGGACTCGAGACCACCCCCATTGAGTTCAAAATGACGTTTGCGACCTTTTTGAGCATAAACTTCGATATGTTTGGAGTAAGTTGAATTTTGCTACTTTTTCTTTAGGGCTTTGGGTTGGGTTTCAGCCCATTAACCCCACTTATACTCTAGCTCAGCCCTCTCCTCTCCATTCACTCATTCCCACTCCTCAAACTCAAGCTCCAACTGAAAATGGTGGAAAGGAAAGGGAATTAGAAACTCCAAGCCCTAGTTCCTCTTGCTAGCTCAAGTTCTTGCTCCAAAATCAAAGAGAACCCATTAGTAAGCATCTCCTTCATCTTCTCCAACTCATTCTCTCTTTGATTTCAGAAATTTCCTAAACCTAATTTAGGAAATGTTTCTCTTTTAAGCTTAGATTCAAGCTTCTTGAGTTAGGATTAAAGTGTGGTTGATCTTTCTTTGCTTTCAAGCTTCTTCTTCATTGATTTGGGTTCAAAGATGAGATTTTTATCTCACATCTTAGTCTATAATTCTCTTCGATTGTTAGGTATGAATTCCTAACGCTTATTCTTGTGCAATTGCTTTTGGTTTGGATTGATTCGGTGAATATTTCAATTTTTAGTGTTTTGAGTTCAATTCTTTAAAAATCCTAACATTGATGTTTGAACATGTTTTTGGTGATGCATCGAGGAGCATATAGGGTCGGGTAGTCGATTGGCATAAACCCTTAGCGCTGTTGCTCGTGCGATTGCAATTCGGTCGAGATTTGCACCTGATTTGAAATTGGGTAGGAAGTGCAGAATACAGGATTCGGCCGACCGAGCCCCTGGGCCGGCCGACCGACCTGTAGTCCGGGCACTTCCTGCCTCTATTTTGGAAGTGCTGGTTTCAGGCTCCGGCCGACCGAGCTCAGGGTCCGGTCGACCGACCTGCTACCCGAGCACTTCCATCTTTGGTTCAGTCGACCGAGCTCTGTAGCTGGCCGACCGACCTGATGATATTTTGCCTATTTCGCCTAGTTGCTTGAATTTCCAACTTTAATCGATTCGTGTTGTTTCTATTTGTTGCTATCATTTATTATCGACTTTGATGACATTTTCTTTGGGAATTTAGAATATATCCACTTTGATGGATTCAGTATCGATTTCTTGGATTTTATTCATGTCTTCGAATGTGAATCTTAGTGATTGATTGTTCCTACAATCTTCTTTGTGATTTGTCACTTTAAAAATATAAAGGTTTTCTATACTAGTAGTAAATATTAAAACTCTTTCTTCAAATGATTTCAACACTATTTTATTACAAAGCTCGTTTTCATAAACCGTTTTCCAATCTATTAGTATATACAAGCCTTTACCTCACTCGTATGAGAAATCTAATTAAACGACTTAGTAAAATGAGTGGTATGAAACACTTGCGTTTACTTCGTCGGTTAATTCTTGGACTTGTTCGATTGAACCTCTTGTGACAATTTTCTAGTGGAGATTTATAATTTGTTCGTAAATATTTAAGTTAAGCTGGTTATGGGACATGAAGCTAAGCTCATATATTTACTAGCTTACTGCAATTGACACTTCTCGGTGATCATGACGATCATTTTATGGTTTAGACTAGCATTGTGCGATGTCTCTTTGTCCACGTGGAGGACTGTACGTCGTTTTTATTGAGCTTCGGCTCACCAGGAGGAGCTTCGGCTCAAAGTCCGCAATGGGGGACTATACCCTGTCAGGAGGAACTTCGGTTCACCAGGAGGAGCTTCAGCTCAAAGTCCGCAATGGGGGACTATACCCTGTCAGGAGGAGTTTTTGGTTCACTAGGAGGAGCTTCGGCTCAAAGTCCCCAATGGGGGACTATACCCTATCAGAAGGAACTTCGGTTCACCAGGAGGAGCTTCGGCTCAAAGTCCGCAATGGGGGACTATACCCTGTCAGGAGGAACTTCGGTTCACCAGGAGGAGCTTCGGCTCAAAGTCCGCAATGGGGGACTATACCCTGTCTGGAGGAGCTCCGGCTCATTTTTCCGGGATTGGCCATCCTTTTATTGTGATTTCTGGATTTCTATTTGATGATTTCTGCAATTTATGTTTCACCAAATTTTACGATTGGCATTGATATATATATGTCATTTATTGTGGCTTGGTGAATGAAATTAGGAGTGTGACATTCCTTTTGATCCTTGAGTAGATTTTTGTGATACTGATTAATCTCTTATTGATTTTTCAATTATTTATTTATCACAGCTTGGCATTGTGATTATTATACGTTTAGTCATATTTCTTATTCTATATCATTTCATCTGATATTTATAGCTAGACCGATCCGTTTATTATTTTCTTCTTAAATAATACTCGGGTCAGACCGAGATGTTACAGGTGCTTCTGCTTGACTTCTCTTCTGGGGTTATCATATGATCTTTTGGCTAACTACTTAGTTAGTAGTTTATTTTTTTGTATACACTTGAGATATGGACTCATAGATGTATTCTTTTGTATAGCACGTGTTGCTATTCTTTTGTATTATGGTGGATCTTTTTGACCTCTACTCTGATATGCACTTTCATGTGTTAGTTATATATTCATATCTTCTTCTGCCTTTGTGATATGAATTATCTGTGACTGATTTGTGTTATGCTTATTTCTATATTTATTTCCGAAGATTATTATATCCACTGTGTAGTAGCTTTGTGTTTGTATCGGTATGTCGGATTTCCTCTTGAAATAAAATGCATGTTATACTATCTGACATATCGGTGCTCGCGCAAAGCAATTACACGGATGGTCGCTCCTCAACAGCCTTATTCTCTGTGCTAGTTGATAGCATTACTCCGTAGTGTTCTTGGTTAGCGTGGGTATAGAGGTGGGGCGTCACAGCTTGGTATCAAAGCCAAACTTCGGAACAATGTAGAATAATCTAGCAAGGATCATGTCCTAAGTCATTCTTAGGAGTTGTGCCTTAGGATTTATTCGAGTCTTCGTACCGTTCTATCCTACTTTCTTTTATGATTATTTGTTTTAGCTATCAAGATTGCTTGATATTTATTTTGAGAATAACGTTTTCCTCTTCTCTCTTTCTTTCTTAAAGAAGAGAAATGGTTAGACCTGGTCGTCCAAGCGCCGGTCAATCTAGTGCTACTCCCCTGGATGGAGTATTCATGTCTGCTCAACAACTTTTGGATCTTTTAAAGAATCCAGAGTTTATCTATTCTTTGAGTAAGAACCCCGAAATGGTTCTACCTTTGAAACTTGAAGTTTCTTTCAATCAGCTTGTGGATGTTACTCTTCTTCATGGAGAGGTTAGTAAAGGAAGTGTTTGTGATATTGGGACTTCCAAGAAGAGGCATATTAAGTTCAAGAGCCTTAATCCCAATAAGAGAGTGAAGCAAACTACTTTTGTAGCAAAGACTCCAATCCCTAATCGTGAAGGATGCTACAATTGTAATTCTAAGGAACACTATGCGAATATGTGTCCAAAACCCCATTCTTGTGGCTATTGCAAGAAACCGGGTCATCTTTTATCTGCATGTCCCAAACTTTTAAACAAGGACATGAGAAAGCTAAATATTGTGCAAGCCCCTAGAAACTCTTCTCTCGGTCATGGTATTTTTCATTCAATCCTTGATTACATTTGTTTTATGATTTTCCTTTTCGAGTTCTTTTGATATGGGTTTCATCTCATTATTTTTATATCAAAAGAACTTGTCGATTCTTTTTCTTTGAATATTTTGGGCTTGATGACTTCTTTGAGGATTGTGAATCCGGATGGTAGATCCGCAACACTCAATTTGTCTTTATTGATGTCGAAATTATTTTACGTGATTTTTCTTTCCAAGCCGATATTTTTACTTAGGCTCCGGAATTGATTTGTGCGATAGGATTGGCTTAATCATTAATGAAGCCTATATCCTATTTTCTTGAGTGGACTATTCATCTTTGACATTTTTAATCTGTTAAGCAGATTTCTATTTTTCCTTTATGATTTTGATTCCAACTTGATGGCATCATTTTATTCCTCAAGCCCACTTATAAGGAAAGTGTTATTACTCTCATTCATGTAGTTTGAGAAATTTTCCGGTATTTTTGAGCTTGTCTTAGGATTATCACCTAAGTAATCTTTTGAGTAGTGTTAAGGTCTTTTTAGTTCGACCTTGCCACCAATTTTCATTTTCTACGAGTTGCGGGAGTTAGCATTCCACTTACCGCATTCCGCACTCGTTATGATTTTATGAATGACTTATTATGTCATTCGGTTTATCCAGCTTATTTCATCCATTTTATAAATCGAATATTTTATGAATATTTCGATGAGACCATTCTTGTATTTATTGATTTTGGATGAAAATAGTAATTTAAAATTTTGCAAATTTTTTCCATAAGATTTATTTATAAGTAAAATTTGATTTTGTTCTTTAAACGAACGAATAATATTCTTAAAAGTTTTTAAGAAACATGTTTATTATCTAGAAGACGATTTTGTGATTTTATTTCCCGTTGAGTGCTTCAAGAATTTTGGTCGATGCGCTTGATCAACGTTATCGATAGGAATTTCCTAAACGCTTTGATGAGACAATCAAACACAGTAAAATTCACTTCAAATAAGTAAAATTTTCTAAAAAGATAATTACTTAAAGATGATTGTAATTTTGAAAGTTTTAGTTTTTCGGGAAAGAAGATTACTTAAAAGAACTCTTCCTTTTGATACTCTTATTTTGTGATTCCTGAAGGGGAACCAAGACTTTGCTATTTGTACCGATACTTGTCATATTGGTTTGGATGACGTTCTCTTGCAAAGGAGAATGTGCTATCACTTGTGCTTCTAAATCATTATAGCTTATCGAGACTAGATATGCCACTCATGATCTAGTGCTCACGGCTATTGTTTTTACTTTTAAAATTTTGGCATTACCATTTTTGGGGAAGAAATTTGTTCTCCACCTCGATCATAAATCTTTGGAATATTTATTTTCTCTTAAGGAACTTCATGTCAACTCGAGTTCCTGGCATCTTATGATCTTGATATTCTTTTTATTCCCGGAAGGGAAATCGTGTTGCCAATGCGCTTTGTTGTAAGCAACAAGTGGTTGATTCTTTGATGTTGTCCGAATGGAATTATCTTTTTATCAAGTTCATCGGACGTTTTGATATACTTCGTTTTATTAAGCTTTATCTCATTTTTTTCTATGGACTAGCGTCCGATGTTCTTTTATGTTGTTCGGTTCATCGGATGTACTGTTATTATACTACATCTATGTTCCGTCTTATCTAGATCAATGGATGTACCATTATTATACTACATCATTGTTCCGATTTATCGGTTCATTGGACGTACCGTTTTTGTACTACGTCGGTGTTCCAAATTATTCGAGTTTCTAGTTTCTCGAGCGTACCGTTTCTGTACTACGTCATTGCACTGGCTTAATTTTCTGCTATTCTCGAATGTGAATCTTAGTGATTGATTGTTCCTGCAATCTTCTTTGTGATTTGTCACTTTAAATATATAAAGGTTTTCTATACTAGTAGTAAATATTAAAACTTTTTCTTCAAATGATTTCAACACTATTTTATTACAAAGCTCGTTTTCTTAAACCGTTTTCCAATCTATTAGTATATACAAGCCTTTACCTCACTCGTATGAGAAACCTAATTAAATGACTTAGTAAAACGAGTGGTATGAAACACTTGCGTTTACTTCGTCGGTTAATTCTTGGACTTGTTCAATTGAACCTCTTGTGACAATTTTCTAGTGGAGATCTACAATTTGTTCGTAAATATTTAAGTTAAGCTAGTGGTTATGGGACATGAAGCTAAGCTCATATATTTACTAGCTTACTATAATTGACACTTCTTGGTGATCATGACGATCATTTTATGGTTTAGACTAGCATTGTGCGATGTCTCTTTGTCCACGTGGAGGACTGTACGTCGTTTTTATTGAGCTTCGGCTCACCAGGAGGAGCTTCGGCTCAAAGTCCGCAATGGGGGACTATACCCTGTCAGGAGGAACTTCGGTTCACCAGGAGGAGCTTCGGCTCAAAGTCCGCAATGGGGGACTATACCCTGTCAGGAGGAACTTCGGTTCACCAGGAGGAGCTTCGGCTCAAAGTCCGCAATGGGGGACTATACCCTGTCTGGAGGAGCTCCGGCTCATTTTTCTGGGATTGGCCATCCTTTTATTGTGATTTCTGGATTTCTATTTGATGATTTCTGGAATTTATGTTTCACCAACTTTTACGATTGGCATTGATATATATGTCATTTATTGTGGCTTGGTGAATGAAATTAGGAGTATGACATTCCTTTTGATCCTTGAGTAGATTTTTGTGATAGTGATTAATCTGTTATTGATTTTTCAATTATTTATTTATCACAGCTTGGCATTGTGATTATTATACGTTTAGTCATATTTCTTCTTCTATATCATTTCATCTGATATTTATAGCTAGACTGATCCGTTTATTATTTTCTTCTTAAATAATGCTCGGGTCAGACCGAGATATTACAGTTGCTTCTGCTTGACTTCTCTTCTGGGGTTATCATATGATCTTTTGGCTAACTACTTAGATTAGTAGTTTATTTTGTTGTATACACTTGAGATATGGACTCATAGATGTATTCTTTTGTATAGCACGTGTTGCTATTCTTTTGTATTATGGTGGATCTTTTTTACCACTACTCTGATATACACTTTCATGTGTTAGTTATATATTCATATCTTCTTCCACCTTTGTGATATGAATTATCTGTGACTGATTTGTGTTATGCTTATTTCTATATTTGTTTCCGAAGATTATTATAGCCACTGTGTAGTAGCTTTGTGTTTGTATCGGTATGTCGGATTTCCTCTTGAAATAAAATGCATGTTATACTATCTGACATATCGGTGCTCGCGCAAAGCAATTACACGGATGGTCGCTCCTCAACAGCCATATTCTCCATGCTAGTTGACAGCATTACTCCGTAGTGTTCTTGGCTAGCGTGGGTATAGAGGTGGGGCGTCACAACAGCAGTAGTGTTTGGTGCCGACTTTCGATGGTCAAAAATTACGGGTCGTTATAAATCTATACGGTTTATCAACTCTTATGATGCTCTCATTGAATTGGTGTTTTGCATGACTTCTTAAGATATAGTTTACTAGCATCATATGATTCATAACCATATAATATAAATTATTTTTCAAAACATGGCTTGGTCCATGATTTCAAAATAATTACAAATAAATTTAGATATTTATTACTTGCCAGTGCATCGCTAATACTAATACTATAGTTTTATTTTAAAAAAATATCTATAATATTTATATTGAATTAAAATTATGTCTATTTTTCAGTCGGTACTCAAAAATAATTATTTTTCATAGATAATGTTTGGTATGATTTACGAAAACGATTTCTGTAACTTGATGTGATCAACATGTGTTATATAGACTGCTTGGGATATTTTGTTTGATACTATTATTGAAACTAGGCCAGCCAGCAGTGGAAGAATTGGGTAAATTTCAAAAAAGTTTCCATTATTGGATCTCGTTGACCTATAAAATCTAAATTTATCTTAAATAAAATCAAATTTTTTGAGTGAAATGAGTGATTCTCTTTTAGAAGAGAAGAGTACTCGTGTAATATATTCTACACTTAAAAAAATAGTTGCCAACATGTTTGACAGATAGTGATACCCTACACCGTACAACAAAATAAAAGAAAACCCCCAAACCTAAAATTAAAGTCCATAATAAAATGAAACAAAAACCTAATAATCCACTACCACTTATAAGAGATCATTTCAAATATTGATTAAATTGTCCTAACCACGAACATAACTATAGTTGCAAAAACACTAAACAAAAATTGTAAATCTAAAAAATATACATTTATATATAATATATATTTATATACATATATGCTATAATAGTAAAACAAACAATAGAATGAATGAATACGCTAAATAAGAAATAGTAAATGCCATGATATAAATCAAATTGCCTAAAAAACTTACGAGAAAGGAACTATAAAAACATACTAATATTTCTAACTCAAGACTAATTTTCTAATGATAACACATTATCATAGATGCCATTAGGAAAAATATATATGATATTTGAACTAAACTATTGCTTTTTCTTCTACTATTTAGAGTGATTTTTCTTTTAAAATAATACAAAATTTTACATTTTTAAGGAATTATATAAATATATCATGTTTACTTAATTTATAACTCGAATTAGAAACACATTTAAAATAAACTAATTATATATATTAAAATTCCAATAAAATGTTAATACTATTAAACATTTTTTGGCTTCTTACAAATCAAATAGACCAACACGTAACAATGCAAATAGTATCTAGTAAAATTCTATTTGAACCATTATAATAAAATCTAAAACTATACCAATATATTTCACTATTAATATTCCTATTCGTTATATTGAAATCAAATATCCTAAAAAATATTTAAGAGAATAGATCTTGTATTACTACACTCAAGTACAAATGCTTTATATCTTCTGTTATATTAAAAAAACAATTATTACTATTGAATATATTTTTCTTTTTTAACATTTCAATAGTATTTAATTTTTCATCTAAAGTTAACCATATATGTATTTTTGCTTTAGGTGGAGCATTAACTTCCCAGAGGTATTTTAAAATGTTTGGTTTTTCTCCCAATTTTTTTATTAATTTATGAAGTAAACTAAATGTATAAAATTTACTTTTATCCCAACATCATAGTTTAAAATCATTTTCATTTATCAATATTGTACAATTCCATCTTAGCACATAATAAGGCAAATTGAGATAAAGCAATTCCCTCTAACATATGATTAAAACTAAATTCCCATGGAAAACTCATATTTGGCCTATATATTTCTCATATCAAGGCGTTTTTAAGATTACAAATTTCATATAATTCTTCAAAATCTACTTTTAAGGGAATTACATTTATCCAACAATCATGCCAAAAAGAAGTGTTATTCCCCTAATGCATTACATTATTAGTACCTTATTTATAGGTATCAATATATACTATTATTGATCTCTTCCTCCTGGTGTTATCTTAACTCTTTTTCCTAGACTTACCTGTCTTCACTCTAGCTCGGATCAGCTCTACTTTCTTAGTAGCAACTTAACACAATCCTATCCCCATCTTTGACCAACATGCAAGCGACTTTCACAGCCTTCCATGAAACGTCTCAAATGGGGTCATCCCAATACAGTTCTGGTAGTTGTTGCTGTATGAAAACTCTACCAGATGTAAATAATACTTCTAAGATCCACCAAAGTCTAAAATGCAAGCTTTTGACAAGTCTTTCATGACCCTGTTGACCCTCTCAGCCTGCCCATCTGTTTGTGGATGGTACGCAGTACTAATGTGCAACTCTATACCCAATAACTTCTTCAAATTATGCCAAAACACACTGGTGAACAATGAATCTTGGTCACTAATTACAGTGCTAGGTACTTAATGAAATCTTACTACTACCTTTATATATATCTCCACTAAACTTGATGCAGTTCTTGTGGCCTTCACTTGAAGGAAATGGGCATATTTAATCAGTCTATCAACTATGACCCATATGCTTTCATTCCCCGCCTTTACCTTAGTAGTCCATCTACAAAGTCTTAGATACCGAATCCCTTTTCCAAACTGGAATCTCCAAAGGCTGCAAGAACCCATTAGGTTTTTGACGTTCTGCATTCACCTATTGGCTTGTAAAACATCTCACATACTCGCTCACATCCTTCTTCATCTCTTCCCAGAAGAAACTTTTCTTCGTATCTTGATACATCTTAGTATCTTTAGGGTGAATGGTGAACTATGAACAATGACATTCATCCAATATTTCCATCTGTAGTTCTTCTATACTCGGAACATACAACCTTCCGTTCTTCCACATTCTGCATACCCTATCAACATTGAACCCTATCAGATCTACTGCCTTGATCCCTTAGTCTAAGGTCTTTATTATGTCGATGCAAGTCTTATCTTCCTTCTATAGTTCAACAACCCTTTCTACCAACACAAGCCTTACTTCTCGGTATGATGGCATCCAGGAAGTACTGCTTGAATCTACACTAGACCAAACCTGGAAATCACACGCGGACAATATTTCTAGGACAATCCATTCTTCTATCATATCTAAAACATAACTCTGACATTTTCAACTTAAGGAATTAACTACTTTATTGTCTTTTCCTATGGTATACTCTATCCTAAAATGATATGATGCTAGAAACTCTAACCACATCTTTTGCCTTATGTTCAGCTGCCTTCGAGAGAACAAATATCTAAGGACTTGTGGTCAGTAAACAACTCAAATCTTTCTCCTAAAAGATAATGCTCCAAACCTTCAATGCAAAGATAATGGCCGCTAACTCCACAAAATGAGTTGGATATCGAACTTCATAGGATTGCAACTGTCAAGATGCATATGCAACTACTCTACCCTTCTACATCAAAAATGCTCCTAATCCTGAACATGATGCATCAGTATACATAGTCATATCATCGTTTCCTATAGGAATCATTAACACATGCACATTCATCAATCGATACTTCAATTCTTCTAATGCTTTCTCACACTTCTACGTCTAAGTAAACTTCTCACTTTTCATGGTCAGTCTTGCCATTGGCACAACTACACGAGCGAAGCCTTTGATAAATCTCCGATAGCAGCTAGTCAAGCCCAAGAAAGCTTGCACCTTAGGTCTCTTCCATGCATTTAGTATGTAAACTTTTAAAGGATCTCTTACTAACCTTCTTTCGAAAACACATGGCCTAGGAACTTGTAACATCTCTCTACTTGGAGGCCTAAAACTAACGGCTACAGTTTCTACAGTCATCCATAGTTATTAATCCTCGGTAACCAGATACGGCAACATTAGATACATTAATACATAGAAATACAAGAATATGAAGAAGAAAATTAAACAACAAATAAATTCCACATTCCATTTTAAAATATTCCAAATTAATTACATAATCCCAAATTGCTGATCACATTTAGATAACATATAATTATTATAAAATACGCAAACAGTGACATATGGAGATGCCTACTTGGTCGATTAGAGTATATAGATAGGCAAGAAAATAATTGGCCTTTACAAACAATACACATAGTGGAAATAAAAGAACTCTAATAACAAGCTTTCCTCCTGCGCGTCCTTAGAAGCTTTATTCGTCTAAAATAATACCTGGAAACCTTAACTCTCAACCACTCAAAATCAGTTGAGTACCCAAGAGTTTAAGGGGAAAGTACAACTTTGAGTTAGACATAACGTCTGGTATGAATAATAATTTACCATCTTAAACCACCTAGATATCTAGTGAGACCACGCCGCTTAGTGGAATAGGTTTTACCCTTACTAGTATCCTAAAACATTTATAAAACCACATATTGTGCTCCTGCATCCACAATGGTTAAAACATAGTATTTCAAAAACTTTATGATGATATGCAAGCAAGTAAATCAAATCTGGATTACCCATCCCCATTCATCTTGACTATCTATCTCAATTGTAGTTTCTAGGAATACTATTAACCTATTAAATGTTTATGGAGTATCTATTCAATATCATATTTTTCATGGAATCACTAAGAATCTATTGGTAACTCCAATATCTTATCTCTTATCTAATTTTCATGGGTAAACTAGGAATCTATTGACTAATTGTCAGTATCTTAGTCCCAATATAGTTTTCACGGGCTAACTACAAACCTACTTGCCTCTGCCAGTATCAAATCATAGTTTTCATGGGCTGACTGTTAATCTATTGGCCCCTGCCAATATCATAAAGTTTTCATGGGCTTACTGTAAACCTATTGGCTCCTGCCAGTATCTTCAATTAAGATTTTAACCTTTGTTAAGTTATGTTCAGTACTGGGTAAATCTAACTGGTTATTCTTCCCTTTCCCAAACTACAGTTATGGGTTAATAACAACATGAATAATATTTCCAAAATATTTATTTATGCCATGGTTTTTCTTTTAAAAATGAGAATGGGTTATTTGTTTTGATACTTTAAAACGCCACTTTTGAAACCACCAGTTGACCTCCTTCGAAAACATAGAAAACCTCTTTTCAAAACTCTGAGTATACACCAACTAATGATACCTCTCGATGACACCAAGAAAACATTCTTTAAAACATAGCTTTGAGACAAATAAAGTACCCTTTCAAAAGCATTGGGATTACTCTTTAGAAACATCATTTAGGTCAAAATGGTTATATATGAAAATATCACTTTCAAAACCAACTAAAATTAATTTGGGGAAAAGTTGATGGTGTCGGAACCATCTAGTTGAAAGCAAGGACCTTCAAAAATTAAAACTTCGAAGGTCAGAGTCGAAACCCCCTTTGGACTCTATTACCTTCGAAGCCCTCAACCCCTTTCGAAAGCAATTAGGAATCAACTTAACCTAGGTAAAAGCAAAGATAAACTTTTGAAGGCATTGACGACTTCAATACTTCGGAAGGAAAATAACGGCTAGGTTTCGATTAGGTCGGAACCAACCCTTTCAAAATCTCTTATTTGAAGGAAAAAGACACCTCTTTGAAAGCTAATACTTTAACATAATATGACAACCTTCTTTGAAAGCTATTTATAAAACCCTTCCGAAAGCATATGTTTTGACTATGTTGAAGGCTTTAAGTAAAACAAGGCAAGACTTTAACTTTTGAAAACAAAGCAGAATTTCAATCCTATCGAAAGCTTACCTTCCAACACCAAGGCTTCCGCCTTCCTTCCAATCCACCATGTACCACTAGGTGATACCTTATGTATTGGTTTCGACTATATAGGTTTTGACTAAGATGGGGTGGAATCATTGGAGTCGATATGGGATACTAATTGAGGTGAAACACCTTTTTCTGAATTAAAGGCTGAAATGTTGCTTCCTTTTAGTAATTGCTTTATAACAACTTGCCTATTTATAAACAATTGATTGGCTGCCATAAAACTTTTTAAATGCTTTAAAATTAAAAATGCTGCATTTATACCAGATCTAAACCATAGAATTGTAAATTTAAGCCATTCCATATAACAAAAGTAATATTTGTAGAAAAGTCTCTCTTTAAAATAATTTATTTTCCATAGTAAATCAATTGGGAAAAATCCTCAAAAATCACAGAATTTTAATTTCTTCATGTAATAAAACCTAATAAAATACCAGACCCAATTTCTATCTATAATTCTTGAAATAAATTTTTAAACCCAATTATATCATATTTTTCATTAAAATCTCATAATAAAATTTCCATAACTTGAAAAATTCTGAAAATAAAAACCCATCTTCAAAATCATGTTTTGCTTAACATAAAATTTTCCATAGCATTTAGAAATCAATGAACCAGACTTTTGACCCAAAAACTGTACAAATTTTTCCTATAAATAAATCATTTAAATCAAACAATCCATAACTTTAGCATTCCATCATCCCAAAATATCATGGAAACAAAATAAATACTTAAATACGAAATCATAAGATTATAGAAACTAAAAAGAGATGGAATGAATTATTGTTCACCTTAAACTTAATAGGGAATCTGGGATTTGTTGTTGATTAATCCATCCTAGCTTTGATCCTCAACTTTAGATTGAAATTTCTTCTTTTTTCTTCTCGGACGACACTATTTATTTTGATTTGCATTTGTGAATAATGAAAAATAGGACGTGAATGGGCAAGCATAAGATGTGTATAACTGTGTATAATAAAATGGGTAACTACCATTATGCCCACGTGTAAATTAATTATCTTATAAACCAATTTAATGCCCACTAAAATTTTATTATTAAGCACGACCTATTATATAATTTATTCAAATCTCAATCCTCGTATGATCATTATTCTATTTAATTTATCTAATTAAATTTCTTGAATAATATTATCAAAAATTAGGGTTGTTATAGAACTTCACTTCTTCTCTTCAAAAATAACACGTAGAAAATCAAGTCTACAAAAAATCTAGGTGCATTGGTAAGTCCAGATAGCATTGCTATCCACTAAAATGAAGCACACATCTTTATGGACGTAGTTAAAGGAACACTTTTCTCCGCAACTCTTAATTGATGGAACCCTGTGGCTAAGTCCAACTATGAAAACACCATAGCTCCACCCAACTGATCAAAAAGGTTGTAATGGCAATGAGTTTCGAACAATTTGAATTTAAATATATGAATTATTTAAATATTTAAATCTTGGGTTTAATGTAAATAAATGTAGTTTTATAACCTAGTTAACCCATTTTTAATTAATAATCAATATAGAAAAAAAATTGAAATTTGTTTACAAAAATAAATAGTTCGAAGAAATATTGATAATATGATCAAAATTCGTTTTATCAATAAATGATTTTTTATTCAGTAAAAGTTGTTCGAACTTCTTGTACATATCTTAGAAACAAATGAACATATAAATAAAAAGTTAAAACATTTAAGTTAACTGAAAATTAAATAAAGTTAAAGTGCTTAATTAAGGGGATGAATATGAGTGATTTAAGGCATGAAAGGTAGTAGGAATCATGGAAAGCATGGAACAGAAAGACGAAGGCATGTGCCTGCATGAAAAGGAGGGAAAGAGGAGGGCTGTGGCAACAAATAAAGGGTATAAGAGGTCATTTAGCATCACTAAAATATTCTCAAATACTGCTATTTCTGTAACGACCCAGAATTACAGTCATTTGAAATTGAAATATTTATTTGATTTTAAATACTGAAAAGTTATTTGTATAAGTTAAATAACTTATACTTCAAATACAATGATTTATTGGGTAATTAAACTGTTTAATTTTATAATTGGGATTGTTTAAATAATTTAATCTTGAATTTAATATGGACAAAAATGATTTCAATAACTGATTTAAATTCTGTTTAAACAATAATGGAGATAGTAAACTTTTTAGTTGGAATTAAAAGTGATTCAGGAAATAATTATTTTAATTTAATGTGTGAAAATAGCCTTCCGGGGTACTATCTCGGATTTCGACGAAACTATTTCCATTAGATCTGTAATAGTGAATTATTACACACTATCTAATTTCGTGGTGATCGGACATATCGTTTGATCGTGAGAGTTTGAAACGCATAGAAATTATTTAAAGGAATTTAAATTAATATAATTTGTTTTTGAAACTTAACTTCGATATTTAATGGTATTGGCTTCCGATATATATTTTATTATGTTCGAAATTATATAGAATGTCAGACAGTACGCTTTGTTGGGAGTTCGAAATTTATAAGAATGAATAGTGCCTTAAACTTTTTTATACCAGGACGTCAACTTTCTTCATTTGCAAAACCCTAACATTAAAGCTCCAGTCGCCATTTCCCAAACCCTAACATCCAACGGCCATAATTTCTCTGACTTATCCAGGCCGAATTAGCTAAAACCTTTAATATGAAAGTTGTTGCTCTCATCCTTACAAACCCATCCTATATGTCAATCATTGATCAATAAACCATGGCGGTGGTTAGGGTGGTGCGTTCGTAGGGCTATGCGTTCGTTTTTGGGGTCGATTTCTGGAACAGCAACGATGGCATGGATGGGCGAACGTTAATAAGGGGAGCAGAGGCGGCAGGCGTAGGCGATAGTGGTGGCAGTTCGTGGACCACGATCGATAAAATAAAGAAAAAAAGAAAAAGAAAAAGGAAGAATGCAGTTGGAATGAGCAAGAGGAAGAAGGATGGAATAAAGTTTAATTTAAATTTTTATTTAATTAAAGTTAGTTTTAAATTTAATTATCCTTTACGTTCGTTAGTTCATAAGCTTTTCATATGGGGTCAGTTTGAGCACGACAAGTTGTGTTATGATCGCATCGATGAATTCTATGCTATGAAATTGGATTGGATAGATTTAGAGCTAGTGGAAATTTTAGGTTAAATTGAATGACTGCTCAATTTAAATTCAAACCGGAACTCTTTGGCGATTTTTGGAATTTAAATGAGTTAAACTCACCTCTCTAGCCCATTTATGTTTTCGTATAAGTAGGAATCATTTTACATATATTATTTGCTGATTATTTGATGATTTACTATTTTAATGGTTGGTTTGGATATATTCCTGTACCTTGAGTGGATGAGACCCTATTAGATTTTCGTGTATGAGCGGATGACCCTTTTATATGATCCCACCTCGAAGTAATTAATTTATATTATTTGATTATATACTATATGTATGCAGGAGGACAGGTCAGAGGGATCCAACAGGATTTCCCACACTATTGATTTTACTTTTCATATATTTTGATACATGATGTATTGGATGCCATATTTGATTGCTTTTGCTTATTTAGTGCTATATTTATACTGGGCCATATCTTTTAGTATTTTGAAATACCAAAAAATAGCGATTTTGAATTGAAATGATTTTCAAAGTGATTTTGGAAGTACATATGTTTAAATAATTTTTAAATTATTAAAAGGAACGAATTTATTTTTAAACAAATAAAAGTATGATTTTTGATGTTTTAAAAGTATGGGTTTGTGAAATATTTTTAAATAAAGATTATATCAAGGATTTATAAAAGTGATATTTTGTAAATAAATAAATAGATCTATAATTGAAATTTGTAAATATTTGGTAAATAATTTTGTAATTAATTTGGTAAATTGATTAATAAATGGATTTTATAAATAAATTAGATTTGTAATGAAATAGATTTATAGATGGATTTTATCAATAAATTAGATTATAAAGAAATGTATTTATAAGTGGATCTTGAAAGTAAAATGTGTTTTTATAATCAAAAAATGGTTTATCAATAGAATTTTATAAATAAAGGGATTTATAAAATAAAAAATTTATAAAATAGGAAGGAGATTTATGAACATGGCTTTTTAAATATAGAAATTGTAACAACACGTAAATTTTAATAATTTTTATAACGTAATTAACTGAATTTTTATGAAATTTTCAATAATTGAATTTGGAAATAAAAATTTGATATTTGGAATACATCTAATTAAATATAGCAAATGGTAAATTTTTATCTGATAATATGGAAGTTTATTTTCTTGTGTAAATTCTATTTAAATTTAGATCAGTTAATATTTGATGACAATAAAATGTTTTCCAAACCTGAATATTTTTCCATAATAAATTTGTAAATCATCTTCTGAGTAAGACGTCATATTTTGTTTCGTCAAATTTGGATTGCTATTGCTTTATTTATCTTATTTTCGACGTATTAGCCGCATTTTCGGTATCGATTATCAACTTTTAATAGGATGATTGTACCACTGACATCAGTATACCATTTTGATCGTCTCGTCATGCTGATCTATGCGGTATATTCAATTCGGTGTTTTGAAGTCTCATACGCAGTGGAATCCATGAAAAGGTAACCGTATGGTTCCGCAACTTGCCTTTTGTTTTGTCTATGACCATTCATTATCCATCGGTTAAACTGTAGAGCTATTTACAATTCTATTTCCCTGAATTCAAGCCTAGACCTTTTCTATTTCCTATTCTCATTTATTATTTCATAACCCGTTCATATTTTTGGTTCGTTTTGCAAACTTGAAAATTTATATAACAAATAATATAGGTTGTTCATTCCTTAGCCTATTCATTTCCAATTCATCAGCTACTCAACCTCTCATTTTTCCTCCCCACCTCCACCATGAATCGTACTCCACTGCAACCATCAAACCGCATCCTTTCTTGGCCTGCGCACGACAAAGCATCCATCTTCTTTACCCCTCCATCCCGTGGAAATCGAACAGCCTACCACTTCATCCTCTCTAGTAGCCGTAACCTTGTGGCCTTCCTTCCCAAACCCACCACCCAGCCCACTATGTTTGCCAAGCAACCACCCGTTCTCTCAACTTTCGGCCCTCTCTCTCACCCCACCAACTCGCAACCTCCTCACCCTCGGCCGAAGCATCCCTTCCCACCTTGTCGACCACCTCCAGTGCCATGTCTTCCCCACAGGCTCAGGTGCCTTCCTCTCCAACCACACCTTCCTCTTATATTCAAGGTATATGTTTAGTAGTGTATATATATAAGAAGAAATTTTATATGTTACTATATATATGTTTACAGTTACAGTATAAAGGTTGTACATATTTCGATACATATATGTATGTATGTTTAAAAAAGTATATTTGTGTGTGTGCTGTTGTTATATATATCTGGGTGTGTGTATATATATGTTTGAAAAGTATTATATATATACACTGTATTATGAAGTTTATTCCTATTACTTCTCTTCGTAGGTTAAAAAATGAATTACTATGTATATTATTTTTTGAAATTCGATTCTATTGGTTAATTATATGAATTTATATAGGTTGTATATAGCTGTTTGATTTTGGTGTATATTTACGCTTACATGTGTGATCTATGAAAGGTTTTATAAAATATGTTTTCCATGTTAGAAATTATATTATCTATTGTGCTGACACAATATATACGAAGTTATGGAATATAGTGTATATATAAGTATATTAAAGACATTTGGATGTTTGTGTTAAATATTGAAATTTTGAACCGGGTATGTATATCTATAGTTACAAAGCAAGCTTATGGGATTCATATACATATAAGCTTTTATAAATATACATATATATTTAGTTATATATGTGTTTGTATGTATATAGAATGATATATATGTTGAAATTTTTGAGATACTTGCTCCTTTATATGTTATAGTATATACAAGCTTATAAATGGTCGGTTTGTTAGATATATATATATATATATATATATATATATATATATATAAGCTAGTTCCTGTTTTGATCTCTCTTTATATATTTATTATATATAGATTTTTTTTATGATGCAAGTTGATAACAGTTACATGTTATATATGTTATATGTACCAATTTATTTGTTATATAAATTTGATCTATTGAGTTCCAATACATGTTATGATGAATTAAGTTATATTGATTATTATAGTTATTGATTATAAAATATAATAAGTATGTAAGCTAAACATACGCTTATATATTAGTCTATATATCATATTTATTTCGGTATATATAAGTATTGATTCTAAGTATAATATATATATATATGTGGTTCTTAATGCTTGAGTTTTAAGAATAATGATTTTGAAATTTTATATTATTTTAATATTTGTTAATTTAAAATGTGTAAATATATATATATATATATATATATAGTATAATAATAATGTATATATAATTTCAGTTTATATCAAAACTGATTTGATTTCATCAATTCCTATTTATCAGCATTGTTCGTCGAATCGTGTCCATCTAGCGTTGATTTGGAATTCGTAGCTCATTTCTTTGTCAAATCTTTCTAGCCTCGAAAGGTGAGCAATCACTCATGATTAATGTTCTTATATTTAGTAAATTTGATTTCAGTCGAAACGATAATTGAAATATGCCACAGCTAGTTATTTACATTGATATATATATATGCTATTATCTGTATCTGTTCACCTGTGACATCTGACACCACTATCTGTTTTTTATATTGATGATATATGCCTGTTATATTACTACCATATCTTCTATCACTCTGCAAGTTCACTGTTAGACTAGAATTTCCTATGGGTTGAAAAGATACATACCCGTACGACCTATAGAATAGGAGAAAATCATTATGGCTGAAATGATACATTCCAAGAGATTTTCATTTGAATGAATTTGAGATTGTGGGTTGAAATGATATATACCAGTATATATTTAAATTATGGATTGAAAGTACAAATATCTATATCACTTGACCATAGGATAGAAAATTATATACAGACACCGTTGGTCTATATATATAAAGATTTATGTGGTTTCGAAAAGAAATATATGGTTTATTTAATATTGATTTTAAGATAATATATTTAAATGTATTTTTATAAAGTTTTAAAATTCTTGATTTTTAAAATTATATGTTCTAAAATTTTTAAAAGTATAAGTTAGTTTTGAAATTATAAATTTAAGAATTTACTTATAATTTTACTATTTTAAAATATGTATAAATTAGTTTTATTATAAAATAAGTTTAATAATAAGAATTAATTTGATAAATTTTGATTTAATTAATATATAATATGTTCGGTATCTATTTAAAATTATATTTTAAAATAGATTTTTTAATAAAGATTTTTATAAGTTAAGATTGGGAAGATAATTTGAATTTGTTTGAAATTGTATGTAATTAAGAATTTTAATTAATTAAATCGTTTTGAAACTTATTGAATCGGAGATTTTTAAAGGATATGGCTTTATAACTTGATTTTGGTTTAAGGCGATTTATGAATATTTCAAGTTTAAATAAATTGAAGGAAATATTTAGTTTATTTGTAATTTGGGTTTTATTTTAATAATATTGGATTTATTAAGTGAATATTTCAAAACTAAATAATAATGAAGTTAAATTAAGATATATATGAAATTGTCAAATATAGTTTTGAAAATGTTGAATATTTAATGTTTGAAATATATTGAAATTGAAATGGTTTATTTTGTGGTTCAAATCTATATTTGAAATCAAAATAAATCAAAACGGTTTATTGAGAAACTGAATTGAATCGAAATTTATGGATTGAGATTGAATTAAATTTGGATTTTGGAATTCGAGTTGATTTGAATCGATTTGTGAAATTTGAGGAAACTATTTTATTATATAAAGTATTTTTAAATTATATTTAAACTATTTATATATTTTGCTTCATAAATTATTTTAATATAATCCATTTTAATATAAATCATTTTTAATTTGAACTATTTTATATAAACTATTTTAATGTACTAATTATTTCAATATAAGCTATTTCAAATAGTGGGAAGTTATGATTTCCATAGTGTTATAATTTTTAAGCTTTACAATTTCAAAAGTGTTATAACTTTGAAAGCGCTATGATTTTTAGAAATGAATACATTTGAAGTGAAAAAATGATATCTTATTGATATGGTTTTGAAATGTAAATGATATTTTGGTTTTGAAGTACAAATTATTTTGAATGATTGCGGTGTTATAATAACAATTGGTTGTTAAAGAGATCGAGATTGGTCATTATCATACTCTCTGCCAATGCCAAAGACCACTTTAACAACCGTGTACATATGGAGATTTTAGAATGAAGTAGGTGAAAGTATGCTATGGATTGTGTAATATGGATATATGAAAATATAGAGTGTAGTGATGGTAGCTATATAGTAAATAGTTCGAAATATAAAAGCAGTATAATAAAAATAACACTAGAGATTTTTATGCTGGTTTGGAGCTTCGTCCTATGTCCAGTACTAGACTCCTTCTAGAATTTCAATTAAACAATAACCCTCACTTAACCCGGAGGACTAGGTCTATACAAGCCATGAGCAGCAGAACAGGGACCTGAGCACCATAATAGGATTTCGCATCAGCAGCCGAAGAGGACTTCACATGCCTGAGCAACAGAACAGGACTTCAACAAATACAAAAGATTGTTTGAATTTTTGTGTTCTGATAACATGGATAAGTCTGTTTATAGTAAACCCTTCCTGTGATCTTCTTCTCGAGTATAAATATATATATTTGAAGTTCATGAAGAATAGAAAGGAATAATATTGCTTAGAATATGTTAATGCAGAATAATTGAGAGTATTATTGCAAGTATATTCAAGAGAGTTAGATAAGAAAGATAAGAAAATTCAGTGATTTGGAATCAAGTTAGAATACGTATCTATAGATGTTAAAAAGCAGCGACCATTGACGAAGAGTTCTGATTGAAATGTTACGTCCAAATCTCTTCATAGAGATTCATAACTCTTCACAAATGGTCGCGTCTTTTCAGAAAATATAGTTGTTATAAAACTTCATTCAGTTGAACATCTAGGTCAGTCGACTGGATATTCAAACGAATTTAAAATAGATATTTGTTTATTTATGCACCTGTGCATGTTGCACAGAAATTGTTAGGTCAGTCGATTGACCTATTAGGTCAATCGACTGACCTGGTAATTTCTCTGCAATTCATAGGTTTATATATAAATATATTATATATGATTCTAAAGTAAAACTTTGATTATATATATATATATATATTATATGCTTATATATGTATAAATCATTTGAAAATAAGAAGATTATATATATAAGCTAATGTATATGTAACGAGGAGAGATCTTAACAAAATTGACTTAAGACTCAAAACAAGAAAATATAAAAATTGATGCATGGTTTTGATGTCTTGTCTCCATGTAGCATATATTCTCTTTTTTTCGTAACAATCGTCAAATCTGTATGTTGTAGTGATAGCTTTATGTCATGAGTCAAAACCAAGTCTCAAACATTCTCCCCATTTTTGATTAATGACAACCTGTAAATAAATATAGATTTTGACTGTATATAATATAAATACTTACTCTCCTTGAATCTTTGACGATCTATATCCTGCATTCTTAATGTTAGTGATGATTTTTCTCCCCCTTTGTCATCGACAAAAGGGAATAAAGAACATAAATAATAGTATGATGTATTCATAGATATTAAAGAGAAACGAACATTTATATATTACAATATCACGGACAAGAGTTTCGAAATAATACTAAAACATTGGCTATTTAGTACATGCCATAATGCTGTGAAATAAAAGACTAATGTTTTTAGAACATAAGAGAAGCAACAACTTACTCTATTATATGCTTACCCCTATCACCGTGAGAACTTTGACTACCACTATCGCCTCCATTTCCATTGTTGTCGCTGCTACTTGCTTGATCATCGGAAGAGGAAGACCAAGTGAAGACGGATTGTTTTCCCGAATCACCTAGTGTAGCCGTGGAAGTGCTGGATGAACACGAGATTGCTTTCCATAATTTTGTGAAAAATCCTTTAACTTTATCAAGCTTTTTGTCAACCTTAGTGGCATGGGATTGAAGAACTTGTTGGTTACGGCATATCATGGAAATAGACTTATGTGGAGGAAGGCCTGGATTTGGAATCATAATTTTGTCTTGTTGACGAATAGTTGATCTTTGGCGAGTTAGACGGTGAGATGCTTCGCCTTGTTGTTGCAGTGGTTGATCTTGAGGTAATTGGCGTTGAGTTCATTCTTCAAAAGAAATGATACGAGGAGGTCAAGCAATGGTAATTTCATTAAAGCTAGAGTACATGAGTTTAAGTAGCCGATGGTAGAAACCGGTGAGTCGGGTTTTGAAATCTCACATTCTTTTAGTAAGCGCATAATGTACTCACTATAGTATATAACATTCTTTCGACCATTGTAGAAGCTTAAGCACTCATCGAGAATTAACCAGAGCCAATTGACTTTAATATTTCCGAAGATGGCATATAAGGCTTTGAAATCATGTTCGTAAACAAGTACAAAGCTTCCGGTTCTTGAATTTATAGTTTTCATTAATGCATGGTGCATAATTCTAGCTTTAAGCCTTAATGACATAGATTTGAGTTGGCGCCTATCATCTTCCAAAAATAAATTACTTATTCGATCACGAATGACCATATCACAATCAACATTACTTAATTCAATCCCATTTAGATCTTAAAATACGAGCCATTCGATCTAACGAGAAAACTACCGGTTTTCCACAAACCAAACTCCATAGACAATCATCTTGGTTTTGAATGTTTTGGTGACGTAAATTAAGATTGGCAAAAAATAGCTTGACCATAATTTGGTTTATTTTATGCTTTTTTCATCAATATTGAACAAAGACTCCAAATTGCTACGACGGACCAATTCTTGTATATGATAAGGTGAAAAATCGGCAAATTTTACAAAAAAACCTTCAAAAATACGAGAATCTTGCATTCTTCTCCATTGTCTAACCGCAGCATCATCGAAAAGCCATTGTTGGATTTGGTCATTGGAAGGAGGTTGGGAAGATGAGGATGTTTTACCTTTTCTTTTTGGAGCCATTGATTTTGAGCGTTTGGAGGTAAAAATTTGGTTTTTGAAGATCTAAGGTTTTAGTAGAGTTGAAAAATCTTAAATGAGAGTGAAGAGTAAAGGGGAAATTAAAGGTTAAAAGGTGAGAATGGGTTGGTAGGAGCAGTAAATTGGCTCAGATCTATGAATCAGTCGAATGAATTAGGTGTTCAGTCGACTGAACCTGAATTTCAATGTTTTCGAACTTTTAGTTCAATCAACTGAAGGCCTGATTCAGTTGACTGAATGTGAGTCATTAAAAATTTAAATTATGGTCCAGTCGACTGATCCACTATGACAGTTGACTGAATCTGGTGTAATAAAAAAAATTATCCCTGTATCAGTCGACTGATCGACTGGTTTAGTCGACTGACCTGTGTAAATTTTCCCAATAAATCTAGATTTTTGTAATGTTTTGTATATTATATATTCATACTTATGAAGCTGTATATTTATTTATTTGAATATTAGAACCAGCATATGTGATGTGAAAACATGAAGGAAAAGAAATGATTATTTTATTAATATTTTTTTTACATAATCTGTTAAATTATTCGAAAAATGAAATATAATAACAACTACTCTTATTTTGAAGGACTAGGAGTTTTTTAGCCTTATAGTTGTTTGCGTCGAACATTGGATGCTTCATTCTGATCCCATGAGTTTAGTGAGACCGGTGGTCGTGGCGGAGAGGAAGTAGAAGGTCGACGAATAGGCGAAACGACGTGTTCGTCCATTGGATGGGATGAAGCATCGCAGAATTTCATGGCAATGTGTACTATAATACCTAGACATCTCGAATTGATTTTCTACTCGTAATACATTTCGCGCTGAAGCATCAACGACTCCTGCTGATAATGATGAAAATCACTTATTTTTTGTTTAGTAGTTGGAGAGACATCAGACATCATCTTCTTTCCTTTCTTTTTTTTCGGAGTGTATCCGTTATGATCGTGAGAAGTAGAAGGCGGTGTAGAATGATGGACGGGTGTTTTTGGTGATTTAGGAGAGGTTACGATTTCAATGGAGTGAGTTGATTGTGAAGAGTTTGACATAACGGTTGACTTTTTATTTTTGTTAGTTTGTATGAATAATAGAGAATAAGTATGCCTATTTATAGACTATAGTTGAGAATAAAAAGGATGAAATGAATGGATTGTATTGATTTTAGCTACAATAAAGTTGTTAGTTGCTATTTTGGTGGTTTCTGTTATTGTGATTTATCTATGTAAATGTAATATGCAAAAAACACACACACACATATATATAAGGGTAAGTGTTATACATAATTTAGAGTACCATTTTAATCATATAAGAAAAGCCCCAACCTGGATTGTAATGAAAATAATCAACAGCTCAAGTGGTTAAGACATCTGGGCTATTCACAATAGGTCATAGGTTCAAGTCTCAGCATGGTCATAAAAATAACTTATTGTCAAAAATTTTATTTTTTTAGCTTTGGTCCAAAATTTCGTATTATATCATTTATATATCTTTAATTGACATTATACCGAGTTCTCGACATAGTTTTATAAATATGTTCTCTAACAATGGTTTAGTAAAAATATCAGCTAATTGATTTTTAGATGGAACATAATCTAAATTTATCATATCTTTTTCTATATTCTCGTGTAGAAAATGATGTTTAATATCTATGTGTTTAGTTCTAAAGTGATTTACTAGATTTTTAGATAAATTTATTGCACTGCAATTATCACAGTAAATTGTTGATTTTGATAAATTAACTCCGAAATCTTTAAATGTCTGTTGCATATAGATTACTTGTGCACGGGCTAATACTGCAGATATATATTCTGCTTCACAAGTTTATAGTGAGACACAATTTTGTTTCTTGCTAAACACGATATTAATGATTTACCAATGAAGTGACATGTACCACTTGTACTTTTTATATCCGTTCGTGGTCCTTCGAAATCAGCATCGCTATATGACACTAACTCGAATGAGCAATCTTTTGGATAGAAAAGTTCGAAAACTTTAAAATTACTAAGATAACGTTGTATTCGTTTTACGGCTCGTAAGTGTGATTCTTTTGGGTCAGCTTGAAATCTTGCGCATAGACATACACTTATCATTATATCTGGTCGACTCGCTGTTAGGTATAGTAATGATCCTATCATGCTATGATATAGTTTTTGGTCTACACTCTTGCCGTTTTCATCTTTATCAAGATGTGTTGTTGTGCTCATAGGTGTCGGTTTGGCAGAAGTGTTTTCCATTCCGAATCGCTTGATAAGATTATTACAATACTTGATTTTCAAAAACTAAGAAAAGAATTTCAGCTGAACCAAAATTGAAAACAAATCAGCAACCAAACTCCTCAAAACCAAAAATCATGTTCAAATTTGATTTTCAATTCTCAAACTCCTCACAAAAACCAGAATTTCAATTCAAGCATGCAAACCCTTCTTCAATCAAAAGCCTGAAAACATCTTCATAATGCAATCTGTAATCCACTTTCAAATTGAAGATCAGATCAAAAACCTGTAATTATTTTGCAAATTTTCAAATGCAAATCTGTGAAGCATCCTCAAAATCAAATCTGGTCAAGCCTGCATTTTAAAATCTGTTCAAACATGCATTTTCTTCCATCTGTCTAAAAGCCATCTCTGCATGTAAGTCTAAACAACAACAACTCAAGTTTTATATCAAATTCAAAGAAGCATTTTAGTTGAAGTTTTAAAAGCAAAGGCACTCTGGTTTTAAAATCAAAACAAAAGCTTTTCAAAAATCTGGTGCTATGATCATCACTGTTTCCAGGTGAATAACATCACTAATTAAAAGATTAAGTATATGATTATGTTGCATATTTCCCTCTGAAATAAGTATGTTTTGTGTGAATGTATATTGATGAATTTCTATGCATTTTGGATGTATGATATATGCATGTTTGTGAATGTCAGTAAACATCTCTTTTCCCGGTTTTTAAGAAAAAAAACTCAAGCTTTGGTTTAAAATTCTTTATCTCTGGATCTAGTCACTGTTAGGATTTATGTTATAAACAAAAATTGTATGCTTAATCTTAAATCAAAATTTAAAAATTTATTTGAGTCAAAATAAATTGGATATTGCACTAGAAACCAAAATGAACATGGAGGTTTAAGTTTTGGGAAAAATTCAAACTCTCGAGTTCATTGATTCAGGATTAAAATCTGAATACTTATACAAAATCATGATTTTAAAAAATGAAATCACAAATTTTAATAGTAAATTGAATGAGCAGTTCTGGTTTTACTAGAAATTGGTATTTGAGGGTTTGCTGATGTTCTCGAAGGTCAGAGAGGTCGAGGTTTCTTCTGGTGATAGTAGGAGGATCAATGATGATGGGAAAATTGTTAGGGTGGTGATCAAGGAACGGTGGTGGCGGCGGCGACTGTTTTAAATTTCTAAACCTAGTTTTGGTTGGTTTAAGAATCTGTGATCATCCCAATGTCTCTGGGTGATCGAGTTCGATAGAACTTAAGGAGGTGGAAGCTGGAGCGTTGACGATGGTCTGGTCAGAATCTCAGAGGTGATGGTGGTCAGAGATTCAAAGACGAGCTGGTAACAGGTCTGAAATTGGATGTTCCAGTTTGGGTTATCATACTCGAATTCGAATTCGAGTTAGTGGTCACGATCTGATGATCGTGATGAGTTGCGTGGATGTTCCTTGATGTGGTGAGGTCATAGGTGATGACCGAAGAGGGTCGTTGCCACCTTGCATATGCACGGTGCAGTGGTGTGTCTGGTGAAGATTGGGGTTGCAGGATTTTTGGACTCGGGTAATTCTCGAGGAATTCGAGATTTTTCTCGAAGTGATGAAGGTCTACTCAAAGTAAATAGAAGGGGCTCGGGTATAGGGTGGTTACAGGTTTCTCTAGAACCTGTTTGTTTTCAAATTCAAATTTAGTTTTAAATTTGAAATCAAGTTTTAAACAGAGTTTAAAACTTAAATTTTAAAGTATGGATTGAAAAATGAGTTTGAATCCTAGTTTTAAAATTTAATTAAGTTTTATAAATTGAAATGTTTTAAACAACTTTAAAAGGGTTTAAATAGCTAAATTTAAAAGTAAAGCTTTAAAATAAAAGTAGAGATTTAATCTAAGTTTAATCTAGATTCAAATCCAAATTTGTATTTTAGTTTTGAAATGAAGGATGTTTTTAAATTTAAATTGTTTTATATAACTTTGAATGTTCAAAGTGTATTTAAAAGGTAAGAATTTAAAAGTAATTTGGTTTTAAATTCTTTTAAGTTCTTTATAAAATAAGTAATTCTTTCACATGAGATTTTTTTAAAAGATTTTTAAAATGTTTTTAAACTTTGTTAAGTTAAGTTGTTTTCATTTTAAATTTTATATTTGAAGTGAAATTTGAAAGTAAAATGTTTTGAAGTTTGTGAATGATAATAAGATCATTAATTAGTCAAGTTAAGATTTTAATTAATGATTAGGAATTAAATTATCAAGTAATTTAAGATTAATCAAGTTACAGTTAAACTTAATTAATTAAATAATTAGAGATCAATTAATGGGTTATTAAGGATAAATTAATTTGTAATTAATAATGAATAATCTAAGTTAATTACTTAAGAAATGGTAATTAAAGAATTGTTGATAAGTTAATGAAGGTCATTAACTTGAGATTATTTAAAAATTAATTAATGTGATTAAGTTTGATAATTAATTGGATTAATTAATTTAGATAATCATTTATGGAATTTGGTTAAGTATGATTACTTTATGAAAGTAATTAAGGTATTAATTACTCAAGGTAATTAATTAAATGAATTTGATTAGTTTAAGTTAATTAATTAGGTTTAATTAATTTAGAATAATCATTGGATGGGTTGATAAGTAATTACTTAATGTAATTAATGAAGAATAATTACTTAGAGAATTAATTAAGATGAGTAATTACTGAATGTAATTTACTGAAGTATGGAAGAGTTTTGGGATTAATTGCTTTAAAGCGTAATTACTTAGTGAAAGTAATTAATAATTAATTACTTAGTGTAATTAATTTAAGAATTGATTAATTAAGTCATTTGAAAATAATTAAGTGATGTAATTAAATAAGGGTAATTAATTACTAATGAGATTAATCAAGGGTGATTAATAAATATAATTAATTATTAAATGTAATTAATTTAGGAGTAATTAATTTACTTAATGAATTAATTAAGGGTAGTTAATTACTGAATGTGGTTAATCAAGAGTATTAATAATTGTGGTTTAATTAAGATTAATTACTTAATGTAATCAATTAATTAAAATGTAATTAGGGATCATTAATTTATATAATTAATGATGTAATTAAGGTTGATTAATTAAGATTAATTAATCAATGATAGGTGATTAAAGTAATTAATTAATGTAATTAATTATAGATAATTAATGAAGTAATTAAAGGTTGATTATTGTTTTTGGTTAAGGATAATTAATTTGTGAAATTAATTAAAGGATAGTTACTTGAATGTAATTGAAGGATAATTAATCAGGGATGGTTAATTAAGGTAGATAATTAGAAGTTAATTAATTGATTGATTTGTAATTAATTAATGGTTATATAAGCAGGATTTATAGAATGAAGTAAATAATTTAATTTACTTTAAATTAATTAGAGATGAAATAAATAATTTAAATCATTTTAAATTAATTACAAATGGTGTGATTATTAATCCTTGTTTGTATATGGATGATATAGATTTCCTTGAATGGTTTGAATATCAGATATGAGATAAATAATGTTGTGTGGTGTGGATGCTTTGGTTGCATTGAGATGATAATATGAATTATCTATTTGTGATGATAATGTAGATTATCTATTTGTGATGATAATATGGATTATCTGTTTATGATGATAATGTTGATTATCTATTATGACGATGAGAATTATCTATCTGTGTGTATATAGATAATTTAATTAAATTGTTTTAAAATTTAAAACAACTTGGACCTAAAAGATTGCGTTTTGGATTTCGATGAGACCGGGATCGGGTTTCCATATTTGGATATCCGAAAACCACATCGATCCAAATTAACGATAGGTCGTGAATCTCAAGTGAAGATGAAGATTCAGAGTGCAAGGGTTATTGTCGTTAACTCTGAGGATGATTCCAAAATGAGTGTAACGAGATAATGCCTTCGGTTTCGTTCAAACCCGGAACGAACTTGTATGGATTGAATTCTTTCAGAATATCGTCAGGTGGACGATGAGCATTCTAAGATAGATGTGTTCTATAAAGGTAATCGTAGCCTCAAGCCTCATCAACCGGGAATGGATAAAACAGGGGAGGTGCAGCAAGGCTAAGTGGGTCATGCCCAAGTAGGACGAGATTTTCCCTTGTCTAGAAGTCCCTTTATATTCGGCTGTGTGGGGCAGTTGATTCGCGACAACTGTCCGGGTTGTCTTGTTCGGGACTGTCTAGTAAGGGATGGTTCTGGCCTTGTGTTGCAGGGGATTTAGGGTGGATCCTTGGTACGTTGATCTAGGCCATGTACTGTGATGGGCGGTACCCCAATAGCCCTTCCATTGTATGGAATCCAAAATCCAATAAATGCCAATGGTTTTGATTGTATTACCCACTTTTGTGGCTAGTAGCTGAAATTTAATCATGTAACAATTTCGGCTATTTCATATTTACTTGAAAACCCTAGACCTGTTGTAATATCACCGAATTTCCTATCAAATGTTTTGGTTAGCGTAAGGTAAAAACTTTTCCATGTTTATGTGTGGGAAGTCTTACGTGATACCCTTTCGAAGATTTTTCAAAAGTTAAGCAACTTTAACCTGTTATTCACACTAGACCCATGTCTGACCCGGAGTTTATTTCTGTTTTCTTAAACTCTTGGGTACTCAAATTTTTACGAGTAGTCAAGGGATTCAAGTTAGCTTTGACAAATTGTGGAGGTGCAATGGAGCAGGAGGCTTTAGCGTTATAGATATGTATAGTGTTCCGCTGTGATTGGTATCTCTATATTGTATTGAGTTGTAATAACTAGACATGTGTTTATAACTGTCTAGTATGTGATGTATAATCTGTGTAACTCTGATAATGGTTGTATAGTATGTAATACTTACGTTATTAATATAATTTATTCGTTCCGCTGTTAAGATTCTGATGTTGTCCTTTTCATCTTTATTCTCTATCTTATTATTCTCTACCCCTTTCTTTCTTAATTCATGATACGTCTTTCTGGGCTAAGGAGGATGGGTCGTGACACTAGGAAATACGATAAGTCTCCCGTATAGGACATTTCGAATTCTATATTCATTATTTCAAAAAATTCTTTACATAATTTGTTATTAGTTGAACAAAATTTAATGTCTCTACATATACTTGAACTATTAAAATATCATTTTTAAAATGTTTTAAAAATAAAGTCTTATCTACTTTTCTTATTTCGAATCCAGATTCAATTAAATAGCTTTAGGCATTCATACCAAGCATGTGGTGCTTGTCTTAAACCATATAAAGCTTTCTTAAGTTTATAAACATGATTTGGATATTTTTCATGAACAAATTAAGGATGTTGTTCAACAAATTTTTTTTCTTTAATATAACCATTTAAAAATGCACTTTTAACATCCATTTGATAGAGTTTAAGGTTATTAAAACATGTGTAAGCTAATAAGATTCGAATTGCTTCTAGTCTAGCGACTGGAGCAAACATTTCTTCATAATCTATTCCTTCTTCTTGGTTATACCCTTGTGCAACTAATCTCGCCTTGTTTCTAGTTATATTTCCTAGTTCGTCTGCTTTATTTTTATAAACCTATTTAGTTCCTATAACAGTCTGATTTGTCGATCTGGGCACTAGTCCCTAAACTTCACTTCGTTTAAACTGATTTAGTTCTTCTTGCGTAGCAATAATCTAATTTTCATCAGATGATGCTTCCTTAGTATTATTCTTAGGTTCTATAGTAGAAAGAAAAGCTACATGACCCACTAAATTTAGTTGATTTCTAGTTCGAACATTTGGATTTATTTCTCCAATTATATTTTCTGTAGGATGATTTCGTTAGATTCTTCAAGGAGATCTCATTGTATTAGTAATATTTCTATTTTCTGAAATATTAACAATGTTTTCATCTTCTCTAGAATTATAAACAATATTTTCATCTTCTCTTAAATTGTTTATTTCTATATTCGTGTTATTAACAAGTAAATCATCATCATCACTTGTTTTTGAAATAAGTTAGAGTTTTCATCGAAAGATATATGGAGTGTCTCTTTAATAGTATTAGTTCATTTATTGAAAATTCGATAAGCTTTGCTTCGATTCGAATATCCAAGAAATATACCTTCATCACATTTGAATTGAATTTGCCATGATGGTCTTTGGTATTTAATACAAAACAATTTGATCCAAATATTATAAAATAAGATATGTTTGGTTTTCTACTGTTAAAAAGTTCGTAAGGTGTATTCTTAATATGGGGTCTAATAGAAACACGATTCAATACATAACAGGCAGTTGCAATGGCTTCTGCTCAGAAATTTTTTTGGTAATGTGCTTTCATTTAGTAAGGTTCTTGTACATTCTTGTAAAGTCCAATTCTTTTGTTCTACAACTCCATTTTGTTATGGAGTTCTAGGAAAGGAAAAGTTACGAAATATTCCTTTCTTTTTACAATAGTTATCAAATAGTTCATTTTCAAATTCACCTCCGTGACCACTTCTAATAATTTTAATTTTAATACCTTTCAAATTTTGAATTTGTTTAACAAATGTTTTGAAATTTTCAAAAGTATCACTTTTATTTTTCATAAAGATAGTCCATGTATATCTAGAAAAATCATCAACTATTACAAATACGTATTTATTGTTATTTATGGATTAAACTTGGGCAGGTCCAAATAAATCCATATGAAGTAATTCAAGTGGTTGCAATGTCAAAATGACTTTCTTAGATTTAAACGAAGATTTAGTTAATTTGCCTAATTGACACGCGTCACATATATTATTAACTTCAAAACTCATCTTTGGTTGTAACGACTTGTAAAATCATACTTGTTTTAATAATATATTTAACTGAATTTTTGAGAAATTTTAGATATTTGAATTTTGAAATATAAATTTAATAGTTGAAATACGACTATTTAAACATAGCAAATGGTAAATTTTCATCAGAAAATGTAGAAGTTTATTTTCTGATGTAAATTTTATTTCAATTCAAATCGGTTTAAAATTGATGATAATAAAATATTTTCCAAATATTTTTATACAATAATTTTTAAATCATCTTCTGAGTGAGACGTCATATTTCATTTCTCCAATTTGAACTTCTGTTGCTCTGTTTATCATATTTTCGACAAATTAGCAGTATTTTCGGTACCGATTATTGATTTTGATAGGATGATTGTGCCACTAATATATGTATACCGTTTTGATCATCTCGTCGTGCCGATCTCTGTGGTATAAACTCTGTGTTTTGAAGTCTAGTACGCGATGGAATCTGCGAACCATATCGCTACCAGTTCCATGCTTTCTGGTTTACTTGTGACCATTGCTTTATCTATCAAAAAATATATAGCCTTTTTCCATTTATAATTCTCTCAATATGACTATTGGCTTTCACTATCTTCAAATTAACCTTTGACTTTTTTTCATATTTCTTCCGTTCGAAAGAAAATTTAAAATGCCGCATCATTTTTCTGCATGTTCATTCTTTTACTTCATCAAACTATTCCTCTTCCCATCTCTGCATTTTACCCTCTCCCTCAAACACATGCATGCGCACAATGCTCACCGCCTTCAACGTAACTCAGACATACCGAGATCCGCCACTGTTCAACTCGCCCTCCCCTCTATTTTCTCTACCGACGCGCCATTCTTCCTCGCCTCACCTTTCCCTCCGCATAATAGCAGCCGCCTCCAAAACTGCACCCCTTGAGCTCATCTCTCGGCCAAGTCACTCGCATGCAATTGCCGAAGCAGTGCCTTCCCCCTCTGTTCCAGTGCCGTTCATCCTCTTCTCAACCGAACCCCATATGAGCATTATATATATTATTTACTTTAAACTGTGTGCACATATTCATGACTTGTCAGATGTATACTGCTATAGTTTATACATTGTGATAGCTATGTAGATTATAAAATTTGTTAGTGTATATATATATTTTCGTAATGTAGTATACTTAGGATGTAATAGTTTTGTTTTCTTGTAGCGAGTGTATTTTTTTTTCATATAGTATATATATATATATATATATATATATTATACATCAAATTTTGTTTAAATATGATATACAGTGATTTGGTTTTTAAATTATACGTATACAGGTATATATATTTCCTATTCCTATATGTTTATATGTGTTTATAAAAAGATATGTGTTATTTATATAAGAAGTCTTTACTGTTTTATAATTTATATTGACTTAAATATAATATATATATATATATATTGATATGTATAATATAATATCAGTTTATATATATATATATATATATATATATGTTATTTTGGTCTTTGCCGAAAAGAATGTTATGTGTTAGATTTATATAGTGTATGTTTACTAGTATAAGTATAATATACTATAGGATTTACCTAAGCTTATGTTAACAACTTAATATAATTTTGTAATAAATGTAATAGATATTTTTTTAATTATAAAATTTTAAGTATATTTTTCTTATATATTATCCGCAGTTGTTGCCGTATACATAAGTTATACTGATTTTTGCAATTTTTGATTTTATAAGTATGTAAGTTTGTAGATACGTTTATATACATTAGTTACGTATATGTATATGTGAATTTGTTTCTCAAATATATATAGATATTTTATATGTTAGTATTTAATGTTTATTTGAAATTAAATATATATTTTATTTTGAAATATGTTTAAATTGATTTTAGAAAATTTATATCCATGTAATATATCATGTTTCATTGATCTCATGCCATTTGACTGACATTCTCAATATCAAATCTATCCCAACAAAATCCTAACTTGTCGCTGTTCCGCTCGCTTGATCTGTATGCTTATCATTGACTATTCGCTTCCATTCTCGTGCATTTCTCTAGCCTCGAAAGGTGAGAAATCACTCACGATTAACGTTCTTATATTTATTAAATTTGATTTCAATTGAAACGGCAATTGAAATATGCTGCTGTTAGTTATTTACATTGCTATACATATGTTATTATCTATATCTGTTCTATGATATCTGACACCATTATCTGTTATTTACATTGATGATATATGTCTGTTATATTTTTATCATATCTGTTATCACTTAGCAAGTTCCCTTTTAGTATAGAATTCCATATGGGTTCAAATGATACATACCCTAACGATCTGTAGAATAGGAGAAAATCGTCATGGGTTGAAATGATAAACCCAAGCGATTTTCATTTGAATTGAATTTGGGATTACGGGTTGAAAGGATCTATACCTGTATATAATTTAAATTGCGGATTGAAATGATAAATACCCATATGACTTGACCATAAGATAGAAAATTATATACAGACACCATATACAAATATTTTGAAATGATTTCTATGGTTTTTGAAAGAAATATATGGTTTAATAAATATTGATTTCAAGATATTATTTATAAATGTAATTTATAAAGTTTAAATTCTTGATTTAAAAATTTTATGTTTTGAAAATTTTAAAGGTTATAAGTTAGTTTTGAAATTATGAGCTTTAAGATTTACTTATAATTTTACTATTTTGAAATATATATATAATAAGTTTAATAATAAGATTTAATTTAATAAAGTTTGATTTATTTAAGTATTTATTTAAATTTATATTTTAAAATAGATTTTTATAATGATTTTATAAGTTAAGGTTGGGAAGATAAATTTGAATTTATTTGAAATTTGTAAATTTATTTAATTAAATCGATTTGGAACTTATTGAATTTGAGATTTTAAAGGACATGATTTTTATAACTTGATTTGGTTTAAAGTGATTTAACGAATATTTCAAGTTTAAATAAATTGAAGGAAATATTTAGTTATTTGAAATTTGAGGTTTTATTTAAATGATATTGAATTTATTAAGTAAATATTTGAAAACTAAATAATAGTAAATTGAATTAAGATATACATGAAATTATCAAATTTAGTTTTGAAAATATGGAGTATTTAAAGCTTTGAACTATATTGAAATTGAAATGGTTTAATTTATGGCTCAAATATATTTTTATTGAAGACGATATAAATTAAAATGGTTTATTGAGAAACTGAATTGAATTTAAATTGATGATTTGAGATTGGACTAAATTTGAAATTTGAGTTGATTTGGAATCGATTCGTGAAATTTGAGGAAGCTATTTTATCATATAAAGCATTTTTAAATTTTATTTAAACTATTTATATATTTTACTTTATAAATTATTTTCATATAAATTATTTTCATATAAACTATTTTTAATATAAACTATTTTTAATATAAACTATTTTTCATATAAACTATTTTAATATACTAATTATTTTAATATAAGTTATTTTAACTTATAATTATTTTATATATAATATTTACTTTATAAACCATTTTATTATATATATATACTATTATTAATATCTAAACTGGTTAAAGGAAAGTGTTGTGGTTTCCAAAGTATTATGATTTCAAAGTGTTATGATTTCCAAAGGGTTATAATTTTAAGTGATTTGATGTAGAAAGTATTGTAACTTTGAAGTACTATGATTTTGGAAGTGAAAATATTTAAAATGGAAATGATATCATATTGACATGGTTTTGAAATGGCAATGATATTTTGGTTTTGAAGTATAAACTATTTTGAAATGGCTGCGGTGTTATAATAACGATTGGTTATTAAAGAGGCGGGACCGGATATTGTCATACTCTCTGCCAATACCAAAACCACTTTAATAACTGTATATACGCGGTGGAGACTCCAGAATGAAGTAGAATGGTGGCAACGATCTTATATGAGGTATATACGTGGACCCAACTCCTGTGAGTTTGTATTAGGTGGCTAAAACATGAGCAATTAACGGGCCAAGTGAGGTAGCTCCTCCGATCGGACACATTCCTTCGATACTATATTCTGACTTTGTGATTGATTTGGTGGCCACACTTGATTTTTTTGATTTGGAAGTGTGTTCCGAGGTGGGCGGTAGTGGCTGCTATGCGTTACCACCGGTCCGAAAGTGTAATTGGTATATCTTCCTTGGCATGCCTAATTGTGCCATGTCACCTACCCTAACGAGACATCTACGAGTTTGTTTCGTGTCGTATCTATGGAGTATCCTCTAGTAGCCTTCCGATCTAGAGGTATTACGGTAATGTATAGACTATTGGCACTATAAAATGTGTTAAGGTGGAAAATGTTAAGCCTTAACGCTATTTAATAGTTTACTTTACTCTAAACATTATTGTAATAACGTATATTACTACATAGTAGATAGTTTAACGGATCCTTAGAGGATGGTTATCCCAAACATCCTTTAAGTTACTTGTATTTCAGTTGATATTTCACTTGTGTTTTCCTTTACGCTCGGGTCAGACTGAGTGATACAGCTTTAGAGACTCACCTTTGGAGTTGGAGCTCCGTTTGGAGATCTATCTACATCTTTTCAGCTTATAGCTATTCAGTTGATTCCAGTGATGTGTTCTGATCTTGTATTTGACTATTGTATTCGAGACTTCTGTTGTATCTTATTTAACTCTATTATATATATATATTAGCTTCATGAACTACTATTCTTTTGTTTCCGCTCTATATTGTATATTAATCCGTGTTTGTGATTCTGTGATCTTTATTTACTGTATATGCTGAGTTTTGCCAAATATAAATTAACAATCTGATATTTTGAGCAATTCAAGTCCGGCATGTGCGGATGCGAACGGTTGAAAATAGCAGGCTGTTACGTTGGTAATCCTTTCACGAGATTATTTGTAGAAATTTTATTTATAGTTGTGAATTTGATATGACAGAATCATTTGTGCCATATCCAGAGATCATTTTCTTTGGCTATTAAACACATTTCTGAGTTATGATTAACTTTCATATTCAAGACGTAAATGTTTTTATCTCTATCTCCTTCGAAAATAAGATTCTGATTTTGATCGAAGATACTACATTTATTTTCAGAGAAAGATATTTTAAAACCTTTATCACATAATTGACTTATACTTAATAGATTATGTTTTATATTCTTAACTAATAAAACGTTTGTAATAAGAGGTAAGTTAGATCTACCGTAATTGCTCACATCGCCTTTGCCAATGATATATCCCTTGGAATTATCTCCAAAAGTGACAGAACCTCCGTCTGAGTATGTAATGTTTGTTATCATATCTTTGTCTCCTTTCATGTATTTTGAGCAACCACTGTCGAGTATCCATTTTCCTCTCTTCTTAAGTGGGACCTGCAAAAAATATGAGATGACGTTGGTACCCACCTTTTTAATAAGGTCCTAAGATTTAGATCTTAGGAAACAAAACCCAAGTGGGTTTAGTATCCCTTTTATAGATACAATTATTATTATTATGAATGTTTTCTATGAATGATCTAATATACTTATTCCTTATTAACTTATTATTAGTTTTAGGAACCCATACATTGATAGTTTTAGAAAGTAGTCTTTTCGAAGATATGGGTGTTTTTATTATACTTGACATTGTTTAAATTACCAAATTGTGAATTCTTGACTTTCTTCTTATAACCTGTACCATTTTTATTGTTAACAGGTTGTGAATTTTCAATAATTCTAGATAAATTTTCTCTGCCTTTATTAAAATTTGAAACATTTTTAGTGGTTCCTTCTAGTTTGGTCTTTAGACTTGAATATTCTAGTTCTATCATTTTAATATTAGTTTTTAAATCATGATTTTCAGAAACAAGAACATCATTCTTTTCTTTTTGAGTTTCAATTTCTTGATTTAATAATGTCAGTTGAGAATTAACATTTGAAAGCGATTCTTGAGTTTTTTAAAGTTCTTCTTCCAATATTTTCTTCTCATCTTTAAGCATATCTCTTTTGAATTTTGCCTTATTCGATTTTCAACAGCCTCTTTATATTTTCTTTTAAGACTTTTTAAAGTGTCTAACAATTCTGAGTTTATCTCTATCATATCATCAAAATTTAAATCACTAACCTTATTATCTTTGGCCATAAAACATATGTTGGCTTGTTCATTATCGATGTCACTCTCACTTTCAGAAGAGGAAAAGGAGTCTGAATCATCCCATGTAACTAAGAAGGCTTTCCTTGTGAATTTGTCCTTCCTTTTATTGCGATATTATTTCTTTTGATCCAGACAGTCCTTTTGTATATTCCCCTTGTTGTGACAGTTAAAACACTCCAAAACTGATGAAGACGGTGGTTTATTGTTGTTTGAGTTTCTCTTGCCATTATTTCTGTTTCCTTTTCTATACTTTAAAATTTTCTTGAAGTTTTTGGCAATAAGGCTAGATTGCCCTTGTCTAAATCCGATTCTTCTTGTTCTGCATGGAATGCTATATTCTTTTGCTCTTGAGCTTGAACTCATTTAGCTTGTAAATTCACTTCATAGGACGTTAGATTTTCTATTAACTTTTCCTGAGTTAATTTGGAAATATCATTTGCTTCTTCAATAGCGAGAACTTTTCCTATCCATTTTTCCATTAAAGAGTTAAGGATTTTGGATACAATATCAAAATCTGAATATTTTTCTCCTAGTCCTACTAATGAATGGTAGGTATCCTGAAATCTTGAATACATATCATTTATAGATTCATTGTCTTTTATCCTAAAGTTTTGAAACTAACTTTTGAGCATGGATATTTTGCTTTGTTTGACCTTATTAGTTCCTTCGTGTGTAACTTTGATTGTACGCCATATTTCATATGCAGTGTTGCACATGCTAACACGGTTAAACTCATTTTTATCTAAGGCACAAAACAACATATTCATGGCTTTTGCATTTGCTGTGGCATCTAATTTCTACGTATTTGTCCAAGTAGAATACTCTTTAATAGGAACAATATATTCTACCTGAGTTATATTCCATGAATCAAGACCATTTGCTTGCATATATGTTCTCATTCATGTGGTCCAATAATTATAGTTCATGGCATTAAATAGTGGTGGACGTGCAGTGGATTGTCCTTCAATGAAGCTAATGTTAATGCTAGTGCTAGTGTTAGTTTCCATATTATTAGATTATCAAATAGCTGTGTTATGGTTATATGATGACCTTGCTTTAATACCAAATGAAAGTATGTTATGGATCATGTAATATGGATATATGATAATACAGAGTGTAGTGATGATAGCCATGTAGTAAATAATGCTAAATATAAAAGCAGTATAATAAAAATAACACCAGAGATTTTTATACTGGTTCGGGGTTCGTCCTACGTTCAGTCCCAGACTCCTTTTGGAATTTCACTAAAACAACAACCCTCACTTAACCCGGAGGAACAGGTCCATACAACCCCTGAGTAGCAGAAAAGGGACATGAGCAACGGAACATGATTTCGCCTTAGCAGCCAAAGAGGACTTCACACGCCTGAGCAGCAGAACAGGACATCAACAAGTACAAAAATTGTTCGACTTTTTGTGTTCTGATAACATGGATAAGTCTGTTTATAGTACACCCTTCATATGATCTTCTCCTCGAGTATAAATATATATATTTGAAGTTTACAAAGAATAAAAAGGAATAAAACAAGAGTTGGCTTAAGGTGGCTAAATATGTATATTTGAGGTATATACATGGACCCGACTCTCGTGAGTTGGCTTAAGGTGGCTAAAACAAGAGCAATTGACAGGCCAACTGAGGTAGTTTTTCTGATTGGATACACTTCTTTGATTTTCATTCTATTACTTTGTGATTGATTTGGTGTGCACCTTTGATTTGGGAGTATGGATCGAGTTGGATGGTAGCTGCGGCTATGCATTACCAACAGCCCAGAAGTGTAATTGGTATACCACCCTAGCATTGCCTAGTTGTGCCATGTCACCTACCTTATCGAGACCGCTATAAGTTTGTTTTGTACCATACCTATGGAGTGTCCTCTGACGACGCCCAATACATAGGAGATTATGGTACTGTATAGATTACGAGAATATATAAAACGTGTTAAAGGAGATATGGGTAACACCTTAGCGCTATTTTAATAGTTTACTTTACTATAGACATTATTATAATAACGTATATTACTACATAGTAGATAGTTCCATGGATCCTTTAAGGATGATTATCCCAAACATCCTTTGAGTTACTTGTATTTTAGTTGTTATTTCACTTGAGTTAAATTTATTGATATAAGAATGCTAATCCTGACTCGAGTGTTTTATGTTTTGCTTTACGCTCGGGTCAGACTGAGTATCACAGCATAGACTCATCTTTGGAGTTGGAGCTTCGCTTGGTGTTCCATCTATCAATTCAGCTTGCAGTTATTTAGTTGTCTCATGTGATATATTCTAATCTTGTATTTGACTATTGGGACTTCTATTATATCTTGTTTTAACTCTGTTATATATATAATAGCTTCATGAACTACTATTCATTTGTTTCCACTGCTTATTGTTATATTCCTCTTTGTCAGTGATTTATTTATTTAATGTATATGCTGAGTTTTGCCAAATATAAATTAAAATATGATATTTTGAGCAATTCAAGTCCGACATGTGCGGATGCGAATGGTTGAAAATATCGGGATGTTACAGAAATGATTTATGATGAGATTTAAACATGGATTTTTATATAAAGGAAATACATTCAAGTTTCTAAAAGTTAAATAATCTTATAAAAGGAATGTTTGAAAGTAAAATTTTGATGGAGTTAATGGTTTTAAAAGTAATTATCCTTTTAAAGTAATGTTTCAGAAAATAATAATTCCAAATAGAATTTACTAGTTTGAAAAATGACCTAACATGTGATATGTAACGAAAATATATATTTCAACATTTATTATTGTAATAGATGTTTTGATGGAAGTATGGAAGGCAAGGACTATAACATTGTTGTTACAGTAAATGATTTTTGAAAGGAAATGTTTTATATAGTAAGCATGATTTATATATATATATATATATATATATATATATATAATTAATAAAATCCATATGCTAGTGTTTTCGAGTTGTCATAACGATGATTTACACGACATTCGTTTTGACCTAATAAATTATGTTTTGACCTTCCGTCGTGAATTATACGAATTGGTTCTTATAATCTTACTAAAGGCTTGGTGGTATAGGAAGCATTGCTTCTTATACTTGTCACTTGTCCGAAGGCATATGAACTCTAGAGTTGTGCGGTTATAGAAATCTATTTGGCGAGTTTTCAAAATGGTAGTGTTATTAAATATATGTATAGGTTGTTATAAGTATATGGAAATGTTTTCCAATAACAAAGGATTGAAATGGTTTTGAGGATATATCTTTTTAAAGATAATTTGAAGTATATATTTGGAAGTTGATTTAATTAATAAAAGCTTAATTAAATGGGCCTAGTGGTTGCTTATGTGCTAGATATTGTTTGTTGCTTTGATAGTTAAATAACCGACTATCAAATTTGGTCATTTTTGATTTTCTTGACTTGATGTGGGAACTTATTGTCATGCACTTAACACGAAGCCAACTGAGTAGGCTTGATTATCATTTGGATTAAGAATATTGATTCAAGTAGTGCGAAGTGTCTATGGTACTCTAATCTACCGGGCTTCCTTCTTGGTCGAAGGATAGCAAGTTAAGAGTTGGAAATGTGACAAGTCTATGGGACTTGGTCTCCGTATAAGGTAAAGGGCCTCTTTATTGTTGTTGATCCGGAGATATAGGGGTTGGATTTATCCAACAACTATTTCGGACCAATGTATGCATCGAAAGTGCAGGTTTACGATGATGATTTTGAAGACAGAGATCTTCATGATGTAGGGCCATTTACCACTAAACCCACGAAGCATATCATATATATACATATAGCGGCAGTAGTGCCTGGTTATGAAAATCTATTATATGCAAGGACTTCTTGCTACTAATCCTAGGGTAATTCTTTGGCCTGTTCAACTTGTACAGATGAATATGAATGTATCATCTGATTAGTAGCAGAAAAGACAACAACTCCTAGTTTAACACCCTTTCCTGAGACGTATGAGCTCAAGAGTTATACATTTGTAGAAATTAGTTGTGTGATTGTGGGAATGACAGTGTGGAATTCAAAGTGGAATGTGCTATGTGTGAGGTAAACATTACCTTAAGCCCTATCACCCAGTAATGGCTTAAACAGGGTATGCCATAAGGCTATGTGGTTTGCAAGCATTAGTGTATGATCATCACCTTTCTAGACAACCCTCTACATTTTAAGTATGTGGTATATACCATGAGACGTCTCAGATAGGTTAGTAACAGCTGGGTTGATGACATGTTTGGTATCTATCTAGGTCATGTATGAGCGCCAAATAGGGATAGACTGGTCTACCAGACGCGGAGGATTGTTTGTATCTCTTCGGTACATTACTTTAGAGATGTACTATATGAAAGTTAGTTACTTACCTACCATTGTATGGAAATCCATTCTTCGATACGTACCCGCCATTTTGTTTGTAAATCTATTACGCCGTCAAATTTAACCAATGTAACAAGTTTGACTATTCTAATATTAGTTGTATACTAGACCTAGTATAATATAACAGGATTTGATATGATATGTTTTGGTTATCGTAAGGTAAAAACCCGTCCATGTTTATGTGCAGCATGGTCTTACAAGATACATTTATTTTGATAAAGAAAAGTTACCGTAAATTCACTAGAGATGTGTTTTGTCATGTTAGTTTGCCAGAATGATCCGGACATTCTTCCTTTTCAATACTCAGGTCAGACTGAGCATATTTACATATTTAGATTTGGATGCTTTGGAGCTTCAACAGACGATTTGAAGGTCTTCAAATTTTATTCATGTATATGTTTATTTTCCGCTGCATTGTTGTTTAAATTATCAGCATTTTTTAAGGACAGATTATGATAACTATCCAGGCCAATGATTAGTAATTTGTTGTTGTACTCTATGGATGTATGTAAATTATATTATAGTTTCTCTTTTGTAAAGATCATTGATATTATATTATACGTTGTTCTGCTGCAATTGTGATATGTTGTGTTTCTTTAGTTTCTCTTTCTTTTTTCTCTTCTTCTTTCTTCTTCCTTTCCCATAATTATCCGACTTTCCATTCAATTTGGATTGGACATGTGTGGTTTATTGTCAGCTTGAATTGTGTGGATTTGAGGGTCATGAAAGTTAGTATTAGAGCTTAGGTTGTGCGAAAACCAGGGCTTGGGTTGGGTACTCATTATAGACAGGGTCAATATAACCATATAATGAGTTTAAGTGTATTATAGATATGAGCACATATTTGTTAGTGATTATTTTTTTATTGTGAGTGACTTATGAATCCTGGTCGGTGTGTGGGATGCTACGTTATCGATAGGGGTTTCTAAATGCTTGAACAAGGCAAATCGACACAATATCGTTTTGAAATTGGGTGAATGAAATAATTTTACCTTGATTGTGTTTAATATATATAAAATAATAATTTTACAAAAATTATTATAGTTATTTATGGTGTGTTTGGTTGTTAGTGAATGATAATAATTTATTATTATCATTTGGTGTTTGTTGTTTGTGTTCTAATAAAAGTTATTGTTATTATTATAGTGCAAATAAAGATAAACAATTAAGAAACGATTTTATATAGCCAAAGTGAAATTATATATAAAGAAAATTTATAAATATGATTTGTAAATAAAAATAATTTAAAAGAAATATAAAGCACCGAATTCTCTTCGGTCGCTAGGAAATAATTTTGGTGATGACTCGGCATCATTGGCATTCGTTTTCGAGTTTCTAAATGATGGATAACTAACATTGGAGTTTTCTTTTGGCGAAACTAGTTTTGATTTTAAAATTCAAAAATATGATTTGATATAAAAAGGAATTATGTATAGCATAGTTTAAAAATGATTTGAAAATAATAAATAAAAACTGGGTGTTTTAAATTCTGAAAGTTGTTATCTAAGTTGTTATCTAAATATTTTTATATTTTTCCCTAGGGGATGCCTCATCTTTGAAAATGAGATGTATATTTGTGATTATATATATTGTAAATTTATCCGATCGTACCGTGCAAAAGAGACGCTGACGAAATTTTTAGTTCGAGGCGTGTCGATCGGCGTTTTAAAATTCTTCCGTTCGAGGTCCTATACAATTTTAAAATCTCCAAACTCCAATCAAGGGGAGTCGACTGGCGTTTGATACTAAATACCCCAACGAAACCATTATTGGGGCCTTTATCGATCATATACAAAAGTTATCTTGCCAAAATCAGATTATATTAATTTAAATTCCTGTAATTAATTTCTACACGTTTCGAGCTCGCATAACCAAACGATACACTCGATTGCCATGAAATTCGTTAATGTATAATAATCACTATTGTGGATCCAATGAAACTAGTTTTATCCATATTCGAGACAATGTCCTGAAAGAATATTTCACACGTTAATTTAAACGAATTTATTATTAAAACGATTTCAACCACTTTTACTTACCTTTAAATTATAATATAAAAGTCTACAAGATCATTCTTATTTATACTGAATTCAAATAAGATCTCCAAATCAATTCATATTAAATCAAAGATTCGGTTATTTTAAATATTCCAATTATTTAAATTCACTATTCAAATAAATCCCTATAGTCAAAATTTAAGTTGTTTGTCTTATAAACTATTGTTTCGATATTTAAAATTAATTAAATATTTCAAAATCAACTGACTAAAATCTAGGTTGTTACATTCTTGCCCTTTTAAAGAATTTCGTCCATGAAATTACCAAGGTAATAAAATACAACAATCTGTTTATGTAGCGACCCGTAGATTTCATGGGTTTAATTTGGTTAAATTAAGTTGTAATTAAATTTAGAAGAAAAATAAATTAAAAACCTACTTATAGTAATTCGAAGTTAATTCAAATGATTTTAAGTAGTGAAAAGAATTTTACCAGTATATGAGTTGAATATGAGGAATTTGAGGAAATTATTAAACTAATATAATGTAATAAACATTGTTAACAGTAAATGGAATATGATAATAAGAAAAATTGCAAGTTTGTATTTATGGGCAAAATAATATGGATAGGTAATAATTGTTGTAGAGAATAAATTACAAATGTATAAATTGTATAATGGTAACAACTATTGTTCGTTACCAATGCATTTAATTTATAGCGATTAAATAAGAAATAACTGAAAATTTTGAAGGAAAAATCAATAGAAAGGTTAACTACATGCATAAGATGAAAGTTGAATAGAATTCTAATAAATGATAATAATGGAAAATATATATACAATCAATGTAGGTAATTTGAAATTACAAATGATTAAACGTTTCTTGTGATAATGAATAAATAACGAAAGGAGTAAGCATATTTATTTAGAGTATTAATTACTATTGGGAAGAGATTTAAGTAACAACGTTTAATGCAATGTAAGTAATGCCATTTTAAGTCAATAATAAGGAATTGGGAATCATATCTATGAAATGATAATGAGAATACAAGATGATAAATGCCAATTAAGGGTAATAATTAAGAAACTTAATGAAATCCCAATTTTATACAAAATAATTTAAAAGTCAAGTTTGGTTATAATTTGAACATAAGTAAATTGAATTTGTAGTATGAAAATATATGCAGAAATTGATTTTTGTAATAAAGGATTTTGTATGTGACAAAAAGGTAACGGTAGTGTTTATGGTAGGTTGCCTATTCATTTATTTAGATTGTTAGTTGGAACTGGAAATAAGTTTGTAATAAATGTAAATAAATGATACATTTATGTAACCAATGTAAATTTTACTTATAATATAGCAAAAGGTGGATTTAAGAAGTGAAATTGTAGAATTTGAAGCTAATTAATAATAGACATAGTAAAAATGGCAATCCAATCAAATGCTTAGGAATCAGATTTATTGGAAGGTAACCTAATTTATAAATAAATGGTAAGTATTAAGATATAATTCTATATAAATTAAAACTGATTGTAGATTTAGTGTAGTAACGTTAAGGCTAACTGAATTTGATTTATAGATGGAATTAAAATCAAGATGGATAGGTAACGAACTTAAAAATTTAATAAGTGAATTTATTTCAATCAGTGCAATAAAAGGATACGTAAATAAATGGTAAGATGAAATGGTAAATTTTTGATGTTAATAAAATGATTTTTTTTTTTTTTTTGAATTGAAATAAGTATTATAATGGGCAAATTTAGTTACTTTAAGGTGAAACGGAAATTTTAACGCAATAGTTTGAATGCAACATTAAATTCATCTAATTTATAATAAAGATTCATTAGATTTATTTAATAGAAATTTTGGGACATTTAATAGATAATTGCTGATGTTGAATGGAACAAAGGAATTGAATTTAACATGAATAGCATGAATAGCATGAATAGCATGAATATTAATAAAAGAAATTATGTAATAATTGATTTATTTTAGCATTTATGAATAAAATAGGAATTTAGGTTTAAGCAAGCGATGAATAAGATGTTGTGCAATCCAAATTAATATAGTAATTGTGAGTAATAAGAGCTTATTTGAGATTCTAATTTTTTTATATATGTTTTACAATTTCAATATAAATGGAAATAGTAGCAATACAAAGAAAGGCAGAATTTTTGAATATAGTAGTTAAGAAAAGGCAAACAAATCCTTCCATCTAAATCCAATTTAAAATAAAGCTTAATTATTGCAGTGGTTAGAATTAAATATTATGCTAGTCGAATACTAACTAATTCATTGAAATACCTATTCATGAAAAACAATTGAAAGGTTTTATTTGGTTATAATTGGTAGATTTGAAATAAACGTAAAGTTATATTAATTGACGTAATAATACGCAGTAAACTATAAGGTCATAGTCAAAGTTAAATTTAAGTAAATTCTTGGAATTTACAATATCTGAATTTACCGTAATTGAATTCAAACACTGAAATTTATAAATTTATTTACTTGACATTGATATCTGGGTTTGTTTAATTTGTTGTAACTAAAGTAAAATGATAAAAATGATCAAATTTTCAATTTTAAAGTCAAAAATTTTAAAGATTGAATTTAATTAATTTATTTGCCTATTTATTTAATTAATATAAAAATAGCCATTTTGGGCACGGACTCGGATTTCGACGAAACCAGTTTCATCGGATCCGTAACGGTGAATTATAATAATGTTTCAAGTTTCGTAGCGATCGGACTTGTCGTTTGATCGTACGGACTCGAAACGCCTTGAAATTTACGCATTTTGAAATCAATGTGAAATTTTTGTTTTTTAGCATAACTTCTTCATACGATCGAATTTGGTCGCGAAACTTTTTCCATCGCGTTCAGAATATTTTAAAACACCTACTTGGATATATAGTTTTAACAAATCCGACTCCGGAGGCATAGCGGACTTTTTGGACCATGGTTTGTCACGCACGTTCGCGTATCCAGTCTAGCTACCCTACCTCTAGCCTATCTATAAATATACATCTATAAACCCTAGCTCCTTTCTTTTTTCATTTGCTGTACGTTCATTTCTTCACTCTTTTCTCTTCCCCAAATGTATACATCTCAGATCCAATTCCAGATCCATCCACAGTTCAAAATCAAAAGTCAAAACTCAAAAATTTCAGAAAATTCCAGAAAAAATATATGTTGAAGTATTCGATAGGCGTAAAATACTGATGAAATTCGTTTTTCAATTGGAGCTGTCGTTCATCCAGAATAAATTCAAACAGCCCAAAACCGTTCATCATCGTCGCGCAAAACTTTGTCGGATCGGAAAAACATTTCTGGGTTTTGGAGAGGGAACCGAGGGGATCGCATCTATGTAATTTGTTTGGCGATTCAACGATCGGATTGGAGTCAAAAATTTGACTGGGGTTGCTAAATTTGTGGCGGCTATAGGGTTGAGGTCCTTGCGCATGCTTACTGTAGAAGATGAAGAGAGGCCGCATGTTTTCGTGTACAGGGAACGTGGTTGCTGAGGTGGCATGTTGGGGGTTAAGTGTTCTCTTATATTTTTTTTTTATTTGAATTCAATCACCATTTTCCGTCATAACTTTCTCATACGAAGTCGGATTCACACGAATTTTTTTTTGTTAGGATCGTAATTTAATTCCGGACTCGATGACGCTGGTTTGGACGAATTCTGAGACGGGCGAATTTTTGGGTTTAAATCGGGTTTGAATTCGATTTAAATTCAAAAGGTGAGTGTTTTAACCCACTCACAACTACTAGAAGCTTTTATGTTTGTTAAATAAATTTTAGAAATGAATAGAAATTTATTTATGAGCTTTTTGCATGTTATTTCATTTATATCTGTTGAATTGCATTTTATTGAATTTAACTGTTAATTTAATTGATTTATTGCGTGTTAATTGGCTGTTAGAAATTATTGTTTGCATATAAACTGCTAGTTAACAGTTATGTCAATTATCACTGAATATAAATTGTTAGATTAATAGTTGATAAATATAATTTGAAATAAAACTGCCAATTATTACCTGTTGTATATTACCAAACATATATTGTTATTGATTGATATTGGTTGATGGTTGCGATTGGATGATGGATGTGTTGATGAATGGATGTTTATTACATATCATTAAATTGCAAATTATTATGCATATTTCATTTTTCGGGATTGTGGTTTGAAATGATATATAACCGCAATTTTTATTTTTTTAAATTGCGGATTGAAATGATAAATATCCGTATCACTTGACCATAGGATAGAAAACTTTATACAGGCACCGTGGTCTATATATAACTATTTTAAATGTGATTTCTATGGTTTGGATGGAATACGGTTTATAAAGATCTTAAATTTTATACTGAATAAATGTTTTCTTCCATATTTATATACATATGAAGTTGAAAATTTGAAATAAAATGGTGTATAAATCTCTTTATTAAAATGGAAGAAAATTTAGAAATGGAGTTTGATAATTTATATCCTATGTTTTAAATGTTAAGTTGGAAATTTTAAGATATTTATAATTGGATTGTTCCCAAATAAATTAAAATGAATATTCTAGTATAACTTGAATTGAAAAATATATATAATTTATTACTAGAAATTGAAGTCTTATTAATTATGGATTCTATGTGAATATTCAAGAATAATTAATAGAACATTTGATTTGAAAGAATAAAATCCAACTTTAGTTGAAATATTTATACTCAAAATGGATATACGTATATATATGAATTTATTGAAATGGTTTTGGAACTTGAAGCGATATTAAATTTTGGTTTTAACTTTAAATAAAGAAATGTATTGTAAAGCCACGAGAAATATTTCTTTTCAAAGTAACATTTAAGTTAAACCACTTATTTTATATACTGTTGAATATCCAAACCATTTAGTTTTGAAAGTAATGGTTTTAAAAACTATGGATTTCGAAGTATTATGTTGAAAGTTAATATTCAAATATTTGGTTACAAGGAATTATAAATTTTAAAAGTGGCATAATTTTTGGAAAGGATTTATATTTGGGAAATGATATCAGTGATTTGGGTTTTATAAAAATAATATCAAAATGAATCTTTTTGGGTTTTAAAGAAGAAATGATATCGTAATATTATGGTTTTGAAATGGATTATATTCTGGTTTTAAAGTATAAACTATTTTTAAATGACCGCGGTGTTATAATAACGATGGGTTGGCAAAGAGACCGGGATCGGATATCTGACATACTCTCTGTCGATACCGAAAACCACTTTGACTAACCATGTACGCGGTGGAGATTCCAGAATGAAGTAGGTGGTGGCGACGTTTCCTGTAAGGTAAATACGTGGACCCGACTCCCGTGAGTTGGCATAAGGTGGCTAAAACAGGAGCGATTCTCAGGCCAATGAGGTCATTCCTCTGATCGGACGCTCCTCTTCGATATTATACTTTGACTTGGATTTGATTCAGTGGCCACTTCTATATTTTGATTTTGGGGAGTTAGTCCGAGGTGGGCGGTAACTGCGGCTACGCGTTTCCACCAGCCTGGATAGCAATTGGTATATCTACCCTGGCATTGCCTCGTTGTGCCGTGTCACCTACCATATCGAGCCTTGTACGAGTTTGGTTTTCTCCCGTAGCCCGTGTGATATCCTCTAGTTGCTTCCCGAGTAGGAGGAGCTATGGTATTGGATGGACTACTGGGACTATTACGTGTTAAGGTGGAAAATGTAAAGCCTTAACGCTATTTAAAAGTAAGTTTATTTTATAAATAGACACTATTATAATAGCGCAATATACTACATAGTAAATAGTTTAACGGATCCTTAGGAGATGTAAATCCCGAACATCTCTTGAGTTACTGTACTCATATTTATTTCTGTTTATTTAACTCACATAAGATATTCTAGTCTGACTCGGGTGTTTTTGTCTATTCAAATTCGCTCGGGTCAGTCCGAGCATTTCAGGATAGCAGATTTTAGCTTTGGAGGACGAAGACGAAGAATAAGTATTATGTTATATATAGTATTACACCACACTCTTTCTATTCCGCTGCATTGCTTGTATTGGTATGTGTAACTCTGATATTTATTGTAAAAGAAGAATCAAGCTTTTGTAAACTGTTTATGAACTGTATATTTGTTATTATATTTTATCCTTCCGCTGTGAGATTCTGTTTTTGTTTTTATTTCTTCTCTGTTTTTCTTATTTACCCCATAACAATCCGCCCTTGCGTATGCTTTGAATTGGCACGTGTGTCGGTTTAAAGTGTGCAAAAAGGCGGGATGTTACAGTTGGTATCAGAGCTTTGGTTTAGCGATAAACCTTGGCTTTGTGGGGTTTGACTCTTTGTTAATAGGGTAGAAATATCCTATGGGAGTCGCTGAGTGTATATATATGAGAGAGCGTATTTGCTAGTATTAATAAAAGATTTTGATATTGTGTTAATCTGTTCCGCTTTGTATTTATAAATTCTGGTTGATGCATGGGACGCTATGTCATCAATAGGGATTTCTAAACACTTAATAGGACAGACCGACATAATATCCGTTTTTAATATAGGTGAATGAAATAATTTTGCCTATTATATTTTCTATATATAAAAATAGTTTTATAAAGATATATATATAATTGGTTGCTATAGATGGGGTGTTAGAAAATAAAAATATCTATAATAACTGAAGCCAAGTTGAAATTATGATAAATCAAATTGGAGATTTTAAGAACTTAAGTCCGGGATTTTTCCAAACATGTTTTCAAAGAATTTATGAAAAATAATGGTTCGGTTTATAAGTATTTTCTTATATAAATATTTCGTATAAATTGGAAGAATTGTTTTAAAGAAGATTTTGGAAAAGAATTAAATTCTGTACTTTCCCCTCTGTCGCTGGAAAATAAATTCGGTGATGACGGCCGCATCATCGACTTTCATTTTCGAGTTTCAAAGGGAAAAGGCCACTGTAGTAAATTCTACTGCAGATTTATTTTGAATTTTCTAAAAATTTTCTTTTATTGTTCTAAATATAATTAGAGATATAAAGGTTGCAAGAAATTAATTATCTATTATTTTGAAATAAATTGAAATTTAACCCGGTATTTAGTTCTAAATTTTTCCGTTAATTAATTGTTTAAAATTTGTTAGTGGAATAAAAGTTAAGTAATAAATGAATTGAAACCTCTAATTGAAATAAGAGAATAACTGCAAAGCTATAAAGAGGAATTTGCATACATATGAGAAAAAGGGTAATATGAATAAACATTAAATTTAATTAAAAGAATGGAGATTAAACTTGTATAAGTTCAATTGCAATTTCCTAAACATAAATAACTTACCCAATTATAAAAGTTGAAGTGTTAAATGAGAAACTGGAATTGAATATTTTACAAGTAGGAATTTAGGAAAAATGAAGTATTCAATAAATTACTGATATAATAAGAATTTATTGGTTTAAACTTAAGTGATAATTGAAATTTTACCCAAATTAAAGGTGAGTATTATTAATAGGTGATTTTAACTTAAGTAAATAAAATGAAATTCTTTAATAAATAAAGATTGATGTGTAGGGTTATAAACTTAAGTATGTTTTAAGATGCTACTAGTAACATAATAAAAAGTAGGTAATATAAATAAATGTCTGTAAACCCTAGATAATGAATTAATAAGATCCTTTATTTATAAAAATGGAGGTTTTAAGGTTAATAATTTAAGTGTAAGTAGAGGGTTACTGTAATTAAATATAATAAAACGTAAACATTAAATAAAGGAATGAAATTAAGGGTAAGTTGAAATTGTAATTTATAAAACGAATATATATTTATTGAACCATTAATAAATAAAAAGGAATTGAGAAGAAACTTGTAAATTTTCACTTGCATTCTTAAACATACATAACTTACAATATAATAAAAGTTGCAATGTTAGTAAGAAAATGTAAGGGGAAATCTTACAAGTGAAGCTTGAGGTAATTAAGGTATTCAATAAATTTGCTGTTATAAATGAGAATTAATTGTATAAACTTAAGTTAAATTGGAAATTTTACTATATAAGAAAGGGTAAGTAGTATAAATAGATGATATAAACCTTAGTCAATAAAATTGGAATACAAATATAATGAATTTTGTAATAAATGGAAAATAAAACTTGTAAGAACAAAGAAATCCCTCATAAAGGAAGGGAAGAAAATCAAACCACTGAAGTATGAAATAAATGTATAATAAGCTATTTTGGTGTTGATTTGAATTGTTTGGTTGATGTATGGTTGTTGGGTAAGAAATTTTGAAGTTGTGGGATGGAGAAATAATCTATCTTTGTTCCATCTAAGACTGTTGAGTAAAGGATGCACTTGATAGTTATTTTACATTTCGTACAATTTCGGAATTTGAACCTAACAACTAATTGTTTGTTTGATTGAATGATTGTCTGTTGGTGGCATGTGCTGTTTGTTAAAATTTATGGTTGTTGCATTTGATTGGATATAAATGATTGAATCTACCCAAACATTTCACTGTAAAATAAATATTTAACCTCTTAGATTATATAAGTGAATACAGGGGTTGGAAGCAACTGCTACTGCTTTTGGTTCCAAAATAATAAGCGTATGTTGCCCGACAAATAGGTACGTTTCCGGATTACGTTTAAAGCGCTGTTTATATATTTTCCCGTGTTGGGATATTTTATTTTGGATATATATGTAATATATTTGTATATTTGGATATTATATTTTCTCCAGAGTCCCTCCGTACAAAGTAGACTCTGCCAAAATTTTCCGAAATTTTTGGGACTTAGAATTTTGTTAAAGATATTTTTCCAACTTTAATAATTTAAGTATTAAAAGACATAATGATTACAAAACAAGTGTAATTCATTAAAGGAAATTAATTTAGTAAATTATTGTTATAAGTTAATATTTGAAACAAGATATACTGTTTTATTCTTCTTCTCCCTTCCTTTTCCTTTTCGGGGACGAAAAGTTTTGAGTGGGGGAGAGTGTAGCGACCCGTAGATTTCATGGATTTAATTTGGTTAAATTAAGTTGTAATTAAATTTAGAAGAAAAATAAATTAAAAACCTACTTATAGTAATTCGAAGTTAATTCAAATGATTTTAAGTAGTGAAAAGAATTTTACCAGTATATGAGTTGAATATGAGGAATTTGAGGAAATTATTAAACTAATATAATGTAATAAACATTGTTAACAGTAAATGGAATATGATAATAAGAAAAATTGCAAGTTTGTATTTATGGGAAAAATAATATGGATAGGTAATAATTGTTGTAGAGAATAAATTACAAATGTATAAATTGTATAATGGTAACAACTATTGTTCGTTACCAATGCATTTAATTTATAGCGATTAAATAAGAAATAACTGAAAATTTTGAAGGAAAAATCAATAGAAAGGTTAACTACATGCATAAGATGAAAGTTGAATAGAATTCTAATAAATGATAATAATGGAAAATATATATACAATCAATGTAGGTAATTTGAAATTACAAATGATTAAACGTTTCTTGTGATAATGAATAAATAACGAAAGGAGTAAGCATATTTATTTAGAGTATTAATTACTATTGGGAAGAGATTTAAGTAACAACGTTTAATGCAATGTAAGTAATGCCATTTTAAGTCAATAATAAGGAATTGGGAATCATATCTATGAAATGATAATGAGAATACAAGATGATAAATGCCAATTAAGGGTAATAATTAAGAAACTTAATGAAATCCCAATTTTATACAAAATAATTTAAAAGTCAAGTTTGGTTATAATTTGAACATAAGTAAATTGAATTTGTAGTATGAAAATATATGCAGAAATTGATTTTTGTAATAAAGGATTTTGTATGTGACAAAAAGGTAACGGTAGTGTTTATGGTAGGTTGCCTATTCATTTATTTAGATTGTTAGTTGGAACTGGAAATAAGTTTGTAATAAATGTAAATAAATGATACATTTATGTAACCAATGTAAATTTTACTTATAATATAGCAAAAGGTGGATTTAAGAAGTGAAATTGTAGAATTTGAAGCTAATTAATAATAGACATAGTAAAAATGGCAATCCAATCAAATGCTTAGGAATCAGATTTATTGGAAGGTAACCTAATTTATAAATAAATGGTAAGTATTAAGATATAATTCTATATAAATTAAAACTGATTGTAGATTTAGTGTAGTAACGTTAAGGCTAACTGAATTTGATTTATAGATGGAATTAAAATCAAGATGGATAGGTAACGAACTTAAAAATTTAATAAGTGAATTTATTTCAATCAGTGCAATAAAAGGATACGTAAATAAATGGTAAGATGAAATGGTAAATTTTTGATGTTAATAAAATGATTTTTTTTTTTTTTTTGAATTGAAATAAGTATTATAATGGGCAAATTTAGTTACTTTAAGGTGAAACGGAAATTTTAACGCAATAGTTTGAATGCAACATTAAATTCATCTAATTTATAATAAAGATTCATTAGATTTATTTAATAGAAATTTTGGGACATTTAATAGATAATTGCTGATGTTGAATGGAACAAAGGAATTGAATTTAACATGAATAGCATGAATAGCATGAATAGCATGAATATTAATAAAAGAAATTATGTAATAATTGATTTATTTTAGCATTTATGAATAAAATAGGAATTTAGGTTTAAGCAAGCGATGAATAAGATGTTGTGCAATCCAAATTAATATAGTAATTGTGAGTAATAAGAGCTTATTTGAGATTCTAATTTTTTTATATATGTTTTACAATTTCAATATAAATGGAAATAGTAGCAATACAAAGAAAGGCAGAATTTTTGAATATAGTAGTTAAGAAAAGGCAAACAAATCCTTCCATCTAAATCCAATTTAAAATAAAGCTTAATTATTGCAGTGGTTAGAATTAAATATTATGCTAGTCGAATACTAACTAATTCATTGAAATACCTATTCATGAAAAACAATTGAAAGGTTTTATTTGGTTATAATTGGTAGATTTGAAATAAACGTAAAGTTATATTAATTGACGTAATAATACGCAGTAAACTATAAGGTCATAGTCAAAGTTAAATTTAAGTAAATTCTTGGAATTTACAATATCTGAATTTACCGTAATTGAATTCAAACACTGAAATTTATAAATTTATTTACTTGACATTGATATCTGGGTTTGTTTAATTTGTTGTAACTAAAGTAAAATGATAAAAATGATCAAATTTTCAATTTTAAAGTCAAAAATTTTAAAGATTGAATTTAATTAATTTATTTGCCTATTTATTTAATTAATATAAAAATAGCCATTTTGGGCACGGACTCGGATTTCGACGAAACCAGTTTCATCGGATCCGTAACGGTGAATTATAATAATGTTTCAAGTTTCGTAGCGATCAGACTTGTCGTTTGATCGTACGGACTCGAAACGCCTTGAAATTTACGCATTTTGAAATCAATGTGAAATTTTTGTTTTTTAGCATAACTTCTTCATACGATCGAATTTGGTCGCGAAACTTTTTCCATCGCGTTCAGAATATTTTAAAACACCTACTTGGATATATAGTTTTAACAAATCCGACTCCGGAGGCATAGCGGACTTTTTGGACCATGGTTTGTCACGCACGTTCGCGTATCCAGTCTAGCTACCCTACCTCTAGCCTATCTATAAATATACATCTATAAACCCTAGCTCCTTTCTTTTTTCATTTGCTGTACGTTCATTTCTTCACTCTTTTCTCTTCCCCAAATGTATACATCTCAGATCCAATTCCAGATCCATCTACAGTTCAAAATCAAAAGTCAAAACTCAAAAATTTCAGAAAATTCCAGAAAAAATATATGTTGAAGTATTCGATAGGCGTAAAATACTGATGAAATTCGTTTTTCAATTGGAGCTGTCGTTCATCCAGAATAAATTCAAACAGCCCAAAACCGTTCATCATCGTCGCGCAAAACTTTGTCGGATCGGAAAAACATTTCTGGGTTTTGGAGAGGGAACCGAGGGGATCGCATCTATGTAATTTGTTTGGCGATTCAACGGTCGGATTGGAGTCAAAAATTTGACTGGGGTTGCTAAATTTGTGGCGGCTATAGGGTTGAGGTCCTTGCGCATGCTTACTGTAGAAGATGAAGAGAGGCCGCATGTTTTCGTGTACAGGGAACGTGGTTGCTGAGGTGGCATGTTGGGGGTTAAGTGTTCTCTTATATTTTTTTTTTATTTGAATTCAATCACCATTTTCCGTCATAACTTTCTCATACGAAGTCGGATTCACACGAAATTTTTTTTGTTAGGATCGTAATTTAATTCCGGACTCGATGACGCTGGTTTGGACGAATTCTGAGACGGGCGAATTTTTGGGTTTAAATCGGGTTTGAATTCGATTTAAATTCAAAAGGTGAGTGTTTTAACCCACTCACAACTACTAGAAGCTTTTATGTTTGTTAAATAAATTTTAGAAATGAATAGAAATTTATTTATGAGCTTTTGGCATGTTATTTCATTTATATCTGTTGAATTGCATTTTATTGAATTTAACTGTTAATTTAATTGATTTATTGCGTGTTAATTGGCTGTTAGAAATTATTGTTTGCATATAAACTGCTAGTTAACAGTTATGTCAATTATCACTGAATATAAATTGTTAGATTAATAGTTGATAAATATAATTTGAAATAAAACTGCCAATTATTACCTGTTGTATATTACCAAACATATATTGTTATTGATTGATATTGGTTGATGGTTGCGATTGAATGATGGATGTGTTGATGAATGGATGTTTATTACATATCATTAAATTGCAAATTATTATGCATATTTCATTTTTCGGGATTGTGGTTTGAAATGATATATAACCGCAATTTTTATTTTTTTAAATTGCGGATTGAAATGATAAATATCCGTATCACTTGACCATAGGATAGAAAACTTTATACAGGCACCGTGGTCTATATATAACTATTTTAAATGTGATTTCTATGGTTTGGATGGAATACGGTTTATAAAGATCTTAAATTTTATACTGAATAAATGTTTTCTTCCATATTTATATACATATGAAGTTGAAAATTTGAAATAAAATGGTGTATAAATCTCTTTATTAAAATGGAAGAAAATTTAGAAATGGAGTTTGATAATTTATATCCTATGTTTTAAATGTTAAGTTGGAAATTTTAAGATATTTATAATTGGATTGTTCCCAAATAAATTAAAATGAATATTCTAGTATAACTTGAATTGAAAAATATATATAATTTATTACTAGAAATTGAAGTCTTATTAATTATGGATTCTATGTGAATATTCAAGAATAATTAATAGAACATTTGATTTGAAAGAATAAAATCCAACTTTAGTTGAAATATTTATACTCAAAATGGATATACGTATATATATGAATTTATTGAAATGGTTTTGGAACTTGAAGCGATATTAAATTTTGGTTTTAACTTTAAATAAAGAAATGTATTGTAAAGCCACGAGAAATATTTCTTTTCAAAGTAACATTTAAGTTAAACCACTTATTTTATATACTGTTGAATATCCAAACCATTTAGTTTTGAAAGTAATGGTTTTAAAAACTATGGATTTCGAAGTATTATGTTGAAAGTTAATATTCAAATATTTGGTTACAAGGAATTATAAATTTTAAAAGTGGCATAATTTTTGGAAAGGATTTATATTTGGGAAATGATATCAGTGATTTGGGTTTTATAAAAATAATATCAAAATGAATCTTTTTGGGTTTTAAAGAAGAAATGATATCGTAATATTATGGTTTTGAAATGGATTATATTCTGGTTTTAAAGTATAAACTATTTTTAAATGACCGCGGTGTTATAATAACGATGGGTTGGCAAAGAGACCGGGATCGGATATCTGACATACTCTCTGTCGATACCGAAAACCACTTTGACTAACCATGTACGCGGTGGAGATTCCAGAATGAAGTAGGTGGTGACGACGTTTCCTGTAAGGTAAATACGTGGACCCGACTCCCGTGAGTTGGCATAAGGTGGCTAAAACAGGAGCGATTCTCAGGCCAATGAGGTCATTCCTCTGATCGGACGCTCCTCTTCGATATTATACTTTGACTTGGATTTGATTCAGTGGCCACTTCTATATTTTGATTTTGGGGAGTTAGTCCGAGGTGGGCGGTAACTGCGGCTACGCGTTTCCACCAGCCTGGATAGCAATTGGTATATCTACCCTGGCATTGCCTCGTTGTGCCGTGTCACCTACCATATCGAGCCTTGTACGAGTTTGGTTTTCTCCCGTAGCCCGTGTGATATCCTCTAGTTGCTTCCCGAGTAGGAGGAGCTATGGTATTGGATGGACTACTGGGACTATTACGTGTTAAGGTGGAAAATGTAAAGCCTTAACGCTATTTAAAAGTAAGTTTATTTTATAAATAGACACTATTATAATAGCGCAATATACTACATAGTAAATAGTTTAACGGATCCTTAGGAGATGTAAATCCCGAACATCTCTTGAGTTACTGTACTCATATTTATTTCTGTTTATTTAACTCACATAAGATATTCTAGTCTGACTCGGGTGTTTTTGTCTATTCAAATTCGCTCGGGTCAGTCCGAGCATTTCAGGATAGCAGATTTTAGCTTTGGAGGACGAAGACGAAGAATAAGTATTATGTTATATATAGTATTACACCACACTCTTTCTATTCCGCTGCATTGCTTGTATTGGTATGTGTAACTCTGATATTTATTGTAAAAGAAGAATCAAGCTTTTGTAAACTGTTTATGAACTGTATATTTGTTATTATATTTTATCCTTCCGCTGTGAGATTCTGTTTTTGTTTTTATTTCTTCTCTGTTTTTCTTATTTACCCCATAACAATCCGCCCTTGCGTATGCTTTGAATTGGCACGTGTGTCGGTTTAAAGTGTGCAAAAAGGCGGGATGTTACAGTTTACTTTTCAAAAACCATTATTTGAAACTTGTTGTCAAATGCTTCTAAGTTTTAAATTTACGAAAAATTTCGATAGCATCTCCTTTGCATGTTTTGATCGGAACAACTATAAATCTTCACTATGGACCCAAATCAACTAAAAGAAAACAAAAGCCAAGTGGCTAGTCATAAAATCATCAAACCAAACAACAATATAAACATGCATCTTTTTAGTCAGGCAACCAAATCTTACTTATGAAATCAAAGGCATCAACTAGTCTCTTGCTTCTATATACCAACATTCTATTTGCACAAAATATCTAACCATATAATTTCTAACCATATCATTCCGCATTTTCCAATGTCAACACTTTACTATGATAGGGCCGGTAAGATGTACATATTCCATCCATATGCACTATCAAATCCGATCGCTCGTTTGATCACACAATTTTACTTTCGAACTAGTATCGTCCAATCTTCTTCTTTAATGTTGACTCCGATCTGGTTTCTTGATTAGAAACCACTATTCTCCTTGCATAACCATATACTATGAAAGAGAACTCCCGAATCAATCAAAAATCCGTATCAAATATTTGCCATTAAGAATCGAATGAAAAATCCATGTTCGGACCAATGTAAACCATCTCGAAATCATATGCCCGAATACGGATTAAACCATTATGCGAATAAAATGATCTTTGTATGATTTACATATTTATTTCAATTGGTTTCTAACAATACCAAATTATTTTATTCACATTCATTATCACTTAGTATAAATTTTTTAATACTTATATCACCTATGAATCTTTTCATAAATCCTTACTTAAGTTCGTACCATCCTTTAATTACAACTTAAGTTTATATTTGTATAACACACTTCTGTATCCTAATAGTATATATACGCTATTCGAATTTGTTTTACCTAACCCAAATGTCTAACAAATTTAGAATTTGTCATTTGCTCCCTGTAACTACCCGTATTTTTAGCTATTTTAAATATTTAAATTTATATTAAATAAAAATGGTTAAAAATAATTATTTTAATAATTTTCAATTCAAGTATTTGATATGAACTTGAATAAAAAATTAAAATAATCTAATTTCGAAGATTTAAGTAATAACGAGTGTTGAAAAATAATGATATGTATTGAACGTGTTCACAATCAATACTTGGATTTAATAATAAATGCTGAATTTAATAGATGTAAATAAGTAATTTATTGATAATGAGAATTCAATATTGAAATTTGTTGAATATTGAACAATTAAATTGTTTAAATTCAATATTTGAAATTAATTGAATAACGGGAATTGATTAACTGTATAATGGGAATAATTGTTCTATAATTTGAATTTGTTTTAAAAGTTAAGTCTTATAAGTTCATTTTCAAATATTTCAAAAATAGTGAATTATTAAATAATCAAAATTTGTTTAAACTTAATATTACAATTATTTGAATAAGTAAATTGTGAATTTAATATGATTGAAGATGAAACTGAAAATTGATGTAAATTTTATTTAAACAGCAACGAAGATCGTTAACATTTAAAATTGGATTTAAAAGTGAATAACTAGAAATTGAAAATTTTATATTATAATCGAGACTTTAAAATAGCCTCCTGGGGTACAGTCTCGAAATTCGATGAAACCAGTTCCATTGGATCCGTAATAGTGTGTTATTATCGGATTTTAAGTTTTGTAACGGTTGGACTTATCGTTTGGTTGTACGAGATATAAACGCGTTGAATTTAATATCGAAATTTCAATATAATAATTGGGTCCAAAAAGCTATCTTCTCCATACGATCAAATTAGGACTCAAAATATTTTCCATTACATCTGGAATATGGGTATAACATTATAAATGCCTAGCAGCTTACTTCGATTGGGATTCGAAATTTTGAGATACGTAATCGAGACGGTTTGAAAATTTAAATAATATATATATTTATTCTATTGACTATATTTTAATATTAGCCCCTTTTCTTTCCCTTCAAAACACTATAGATGGCCGATTCAAACATGGCAACATCGTTTCTCCCTCCCTTCTTTCTTAAACCCACGCAACCTTTATAGTAGGAAAAAATCAAACTGTAAAAATGGAGATCTCACAAAATACTCCACAGAAAATTACCAAACAAGTTTCTAAATCTAATTTTTGGATGGGCTACGATCTTATATGGGTATTGGGAGGTGCATCTATGGTTGGGGATAATCGACAGTGGGGTCGAACTGTCTTAGGAACTAGGTTTAGAAATGGTTAAGGATGTAGGCTTCGATTCGCGAAATGGAGCCTTGATTCGAGTTCATCTATGGCGAATTTTTCGTGAAGCTTATAGGTGGTTTGGAGTTCACGACTGTACGGCTTGGGCAAGCTTTTTGGTTGGTCGTGCATTGCTAGGGTGTTGGCAAGGTGAATCCAAGGTGCCGAGCATGTGTAGCTTGTCCAGAGAAGTTGATCGGCGAAGACATGACTCGATTTCATAGAGAAATGCTCTGTACCACTCGGACGTGCACGTGTGTGAATGGATTCCTTGTTTTTGTGTGCAAGCATTGGCAGTGGGGGAAGATGGAGCTTGAGCAGGCTTTGGCCATTGTGGGCTTAGTAATAGGTTTGAGTAAAATAAAGTTATGTTAATATTGTAAACTATTATATAATTATCAATAAACTAAAGAAATTTATAACTCCTGCATGCGAGGTCGAAATTGGACAAAACAAGATGCGTTGGGATCGCGGCGACAAGCACTATGTCAACGGAGCTGATTTGGAGTTGTTAGGAGTTTGTTAAAATTTTAAGTTAAATCAAATGTCATTCGATTTGATTTAAAATTGAAAACCCAAGGTGAGTGTTTTATAACACTCACAACGTACTAGAATATCCTCATGCTAGTTAAATTTGTTATATAAAGTGGTATGATTTTTATTGGTCGTTATTTGATAAATTTAATTGTCATCAAGATAGTCATTGAATTTAATGTTAGAAATTAAATTTGATAATCAAATTAAAATTAGAATTTAATTGCAATTAAATTACCTGATATTGATAACTATAAAATTGCTGTGAATTATATTGTCTGTTTGAATGATTGATTGCAATGGATGCAAATTGGTTGATTTGGATGGTTGGATGTTATTTGTTATATATATATATATATAGCTTGTGTTACCCTGAAATTAATTTACAGTATATAAACTGTAAATTAAATTAATTTGAATAAATTAAGAAATAAGTTGAAACGATATATATCCATCCTCGAAATTTAATTGAAATAACCGATCACTTGACCATATGATAGAAAATTATATACGGACACCGGATTGGTTAAACTAAATGATTTTAAAAGTTTTGATTCGAAATTTATTTAAATAGTTTTGATTTAAAAGAAAATAAATAAAAAATCAATTTACAGAGTCGAATTTTATCGCGAATTTGAGTTTGAAATGTTGAAATAAATTTTGGTTAAAAGACATTCTTAAATAATTGATATTGAGACTTTGAAATTAAAATCGGCATATGATTGAATTTCGTAAATTGTTTTATTTTAAAAAGATTGAACTTTTATTTCAACTTTGTATATTACTAAGTAACAGCGATATAAAAACGACATTTCAAAATTTAGCTCAGAACTAAATTATATTGAAGATTGGGGTTTTAAACTGAATATTGTAGGATAATTTGATGTAAATGCTTTGAATTGATATTTTGGAAAATCGAGCTCGAAATCATTATAAATTGAAATCGAAATTGAAGAAATTGGATTTTAAAATGGAATTGAATTAATTTGAAATCGAATTCAAAATTTATTTGAATCGACTTAATGGAGATTGGAATTTGATTCGGATTGAGAAGTTGAAATTGAAATGGTTTGACTTTAAAACTATTGCATTTTTTGTCTTTCCAAAATTATTCCACTATATAAACCATTTTAAAAACTTAAACTATTTTATATTAAAATATTTTAACCTATATTAACTATATTAAATAATTTCAACCTATCTTAATCCACGTTAGCTTATTGAATCTTTTTTAAATCTACTTAACCCAATTTAATTTATTTTAAACTAATTAACCCATTTTAATTTATTTTAAATCTACTTAATCTCTTTTAAAACTATTTAACCTATTTAATTATATCTAATCTGTTTTAAATCTATTTAACAATATTAGATCAATTAAAACTATATATAAGTCTATTCTTTTAAATATTTTAGAGTACTTTAACTATTTTAATTATTTAAACTATTTTTAAAATTTTCAAACTATTTTCAAAAATTCAAACTGGTCAATAGGGTGAAATGTTTATATTTAAATCTTGGATTTAAATATGAATTGGGTAAAATGAAATTATAATCGAAATTCAAAACGAATTTGAAATCGAAATGAGATATTGAGGCAAAAATGATTTTTGAAATGAAATTGTATATTTTGAGTAGATATGATGACCTTGAAATGGATTTGATTTTGAAGCGAATATGATATTTTGATGTCAATTATGAATTGATTTTTGAAAATGTAAAAGAGCCATCTGGTGTGTAATAAGAAATTGGTTATTAAAGAGACCAGGATCGGATTGTCATACTCTCTGCCAATACCAAAAACCACTTTAACAACTATGTACATGGTAGAGATTCCAAAAATAAAGTAGGATGGTTTAGTGAACGATTTCTATATAAGTATGACGTGACCCTGACTCCCTTAAGTCAGCTTAGATGTGACTATAATCAGGAGCCACGTCGGGCCAAGTGAGGTCATTCCTCCTACTGGGCACATTTCTTCGATACCATTCTATGATTGATTTGGTGGCCGCCCTCGATTTGATTTGGGAGTGTGTCCAAGGTGGGACGTTACCATCAGTCCAGATACGCAATTGGTATATCTACCATGGCATTGTCTCGAGTGCCGTGTTCACAATGCCCTAGAGCGCCTTCTACGAGTTTGTTTTGTACCATACCTATGGGGTGCCATCTTTGTAAACCTCTCGAAGGAGCATAAGGTACTGTATAGATTATGGGAATATATAAAATGTGTTAAGGAGGATATGGGTAATGCGCTAACACTATTTTAACAGTTTACTTTACTATAGATACTATTATAATAGCGTATTGTATTACATAATAAATAGTTTAACGGATCCTTAAGAGATGGAAAATGTCGTTATATCTCTTGAGTTATTGCAAGCACATTACACACTGGATATGAGGTGTGAAAACCCGTAAACATTTCTGACACTGTTACACTCATATTTATTTACGATTGATTTAACTTACATAAGGATATTTTAGTCTCGACTCAAGTGTTTGTCCTTTCGTTACGCTTGGTTCAATCTTGAGTTTTTCAGCTTATTGAGATCTATTCTGGAGGACGAAGATGAAGATTTGGTATACTTTTACTATTATTGTCCTTGCATCATGTTGTCTGCTGCATTATTTATTTGTTCAGTTGCATATGTATAAATCTGACAAATGTTGTATAATTGTAATTAAAGTATAATAACAGCTTCATGAACTTTTTATTTGATTATTATATTTTATCGTTCCGCTACGAGATTATGTGTTTTTTCCATCCTTTATTTCCTTTCTTTTCCTATTTTTCTGATTTAACCCGTAAAGATTTGTATTTCAATGCAATATGAGTTGGACACATGTGATTTATTGTGTGCTCAAAAGGAACAAAGATGCGGGCCTTTACACTCCCTATTTCCCTTGAATTTATAAGTTAGCAAAACTTATTTTCTTAGCTTTCTCAAACACTTAGCTTAATTTCTATATCTAATTTAGAAATCCCAACCGTCCAATATTGTCAGAAATTCCATTTCATTTCAATAATGTAAAGTAACAACATATCAAAATGAGATGCAAAACAAACATACTCTAATGCATCGGCTACATGCATCCATATAATACTTAGTTGAAAATTTCAGAATTAAACATTCGGATTTCAACTCTATTTTGAAATAATATATATAATATGTATCACTTTTTGTATATTAATTTATATTTTGGGATTAGAATCAAAACTTGTTTTACCAAAAAAATTCTTCTATGGTAACAATCTGTCACTTAGAAAATCGAAAATGAACATCGACGATGCTACAGTCATCATCGAAATTATTTTCCAGTGACCTATGTGCATTCAATGCTTTTTATCTTCTTTTAAGACTTATTTGAAATATTTTTAACCAAAAATACTTCAAAATAATACTATTATTGTTTTTCCTAAAACCTTTGGAAAACAAATTCTATTTTTGAAAATGCATATCCTAAAACACCAAGGGTTTTAGTTCTCAAATCTTCACTTAAATTCTTTTATTTAAAACCAAATCCAAATCCAACATTAGCCTTGAATGCCTCATAGTCAAATTATCAAACTAAATTCGTAACGTGTTCATTTTTAATGTTCCCATAATCACTAATCTACTCAATCCATGCAGTAAAAGGGATTAAGTCAATGCTCATAAACTGGTTAGGCACGAATACCCATCAACAATCAGGATGCAATGCTCCTAACTAGTGAGCATGACCTATCAACGATAAATGATAATAACTAAATATTATCACTTCCTTAATAGCCAAGCATATAATATATAACCATAATAATTTATGGAAAATTACTCCTTTATATATAAAATATAATCTAGGTAAAATTATTTCATTTACCTACTTTCAAAACAATACCATGTCTATTGGCCTTGTTCACTACTTGTATTGGCTAGAATCCATATTCCACTCAACAGATTGATTAACATAATATATAACAGTTTTATAATCATTAACAAATACGCACTCATATCTATATAAACTCAAACTCATTCTAGGGTATTACGAACCCTATCTCTAATGAGCCGTACCCTACCAAAGCCAAGGTTCTAGCTTAACCTTCAGCTCTGGTACCAAGTGTACCAAACCAAGATTTTCGATCCTAAAAAACCGACACTAATACGTCCACTGTATTGCATGCTAAGAAATCGAACGCTAGAAAACTCGGTCGTTTGGGGTGAAAGAAAGAAAGAGAAAGAAGAAAACTAAATAAAACAGAATCTCACAGTGGAACGAACAATCTATGATATACAACAAATCTTTACATAAGGAAAAAACTGTAATATACACATATCAATCAGAGTGCACTAACCTATTTCAGCCTGGATAGTTATAACAGCCTGTTCTTACAATTGTTGGTAAATATAATCAACTAAAAACATAGCAGAACACAAAGAAATATGTAGAAACATCTTGTGCCTCCATCTCGTCTCCTGAGCTCAAATGCATCCAAAGAAATCTATAAATATACTTGGTCTGACTCGAGCATTGAAGGAAAGAACGCCCAAATCAGTTTGGTAAAACAATGTGAGAGAAAACACACCCTAATGGAATTTAATGATTATCAAAAAACTTTCAAATAAAGGTATCTCATAAGACCACACCGCATATAAACATGGATGTGCTTTTACCTTACGATAACCAAAATATTTTCTTTGGAAAATCGATGATATTATAATAATGTCTAAGGGTCAAAGTAAAATATGAATATAGATGAAATGCTTGCATCTCACATTTCAAAATAGTTGGGCATAACTAAGTCCATATGGCACTTATTGGAGAATGGATTCGATATGATGACTGGGATGTTGGGGTACCGCCTTTCATGGTGCATCTCTAAACAAAATAACATCAAGAGCCTTGTTGAGATCCTCTGCCAATGCAAAATCGGCCTACCACTTGAATTGTAGTAGTGAATATGATCACCCCTTGGTTAATGGGCCTCGAAGCATACAATTGAGGGATAATATCGACTCTAGATAGGGATGATCATACCCTAATGGAAGTGACCAACCTAGCCCTGCTGCATCTTCCATGTTTTAGTCATCCCCTGTTGATGAGACTTGAGGCTGCAATTTACCTTTTATATAGCACTTCCCACTTTGAATGCAAACACCGCCCTCTACAAAACAATACAATGCCAACATTCATCCGTACAAGTTGTCCAGGAGATGGATAAACTAAAATCACTGCTCCTACTACATCCATTTTGGAATCACCCATAGGATTAGTAGCAAGCAACCCTTGCACTTTAAATGCTACGTCTTCAATTCCATCATCCTTAAGATGCCTTCACCTCAAAATGCTTGAGTTGGATTAAAGTAGTTTCCGATAACATATGCAATAATGATCTCTTCGAAATCATTCAATAATTTCCGACAAACTCAACCCAGGTTCTTTAGAAAGTAAACAATCAAAGATAAGAGCAGAGATCACCTCCAAACAGTCAATGGATGAATTTCCTTATTATTTGCCTTAGGAGAATGAAACGAGATTTATACGCATAGTATAGCATCATCGGAGATAACTGTGCCATATAACTCACATGTTTCTCCTAGATGTTTCCAAAGTTACTTTTTGGGTCTATATTTGATAGTCGTTTTTTAAGTATCAACAAAAACACAACCAAATCATGGATTTAATTCTATAAGGAAAACCAACGTTGGTTAAGCACATAAGCAACCACTATCCTCTTTAACTAATCTTTCATTAATTAAAATCACTTTATAAATACTTATATGAAAATACTTTTTCGAAGATATATCCCTAAATTCTTATATCCTTTCAATATTTGGAAAATATCCATATACTTATTTCAACGGTATAAGCATATTCACAAAACGTAACACTTTCATAACTTAGAAAATGTATTTATATATTTATCTAAATATTATAAGTATGTTCACAAAACAAAGAAATATTTCCTTTTTATACAATTCTAAAATCATTTATAAATCCCTTCATAAATCTCTAAAACCCATTTATAAACTATTTTATAAATCTCTGAAAACCATTTATAAACATCTCTAAATCATTTCTCAAATCATTTATAAACTCTTTATAAATCCATAAAACTGATTATTAAACTCTTATTATAAAATTATAAGTCCATTTCTAAAACTCATTGATAAATATCAAACCATTTATAAAATCCCATTTACCTTGTAAATAATCTTCCTTTAGATGTTCAGACCATTTTATAAATAAATAATAACTATTTACTTTAAAAAATTATTATATAATAATAATTATTATTAACAATAACATTGTAAATTAATAAAAGTTATTAACTTCAAACATCTTAAAAATAATGATTTGTAACTTCGAAAAAACATTATTAGTAAAACAATAATAATTAATCGTTAACATTATTAAAAAAGATATTAATTATTTTCCAAAATATTATTAATAAATCGTTAATCTTAATTTCAAACCATATTAATCATTTAAATAAACTTTTCAAAATATTAAAATATTGATAATTAACTACAAAACAACATTTAAATATAAATAAAAATCTTTAAAACAATATTAAATATAAATAAATAATCTTAAAAATAATAATAAATATAAATAAATACTTTGAAAACATTTAATAATCTTAAAATAAATTAAATATAAACAAATAATTTTAAAAAATTTTATAAATGACTTAGATAACACAGATAATATAGTTTTACTAAAATAGTAACCAAACCTTTTTTAAAAAGACAAAATATTTTCGAAAACCTTAAATTCATATTTTTGAATCATTTCCCATTTAAAAACCAACTCCAGTCCAAATGGCAATTTATAACGTTTCAAAATACTAATTTTGAGGCCAATAGCCACCCAACGCTTGATAAATATTGATAGTGGTTCCTTATTACTAAAGGGTTTAAGTTTCAGACATATAACAATGTTATATCCTATTATGTCAACAATCAGGTTTAATATTTAATAATCATATAACAAGAACATTATTGAAAACAATTCAACAATGGCGAGGACGCCCGCTGGATCCCTCCAACATATCCTCTTGCATCTCACCTCATATATATGTCAACACATATATATATAAATAAATTTTAACAGTGGTGAGGAATCCTATTGGATCTCTCCAACCTGTTCCCTTGCAATTGATTTCATAGATTGATCACTTTCAAAAGCGACAATTCATCAAACCAAACATTCAATAGATAAACATCCTAACATCCAATCAATAATTTTTATCAGTTATATAACAATAGTAGTTAACCAAAAAGATTAGTTTAACTCACAATTATTCCAGTTGTCGCTACCGTGCTACGGTTCCATCTGAATTTGATCGAACAACGTTCGAATTTTGGCGAAAAATTCAACTTTCTCCAATCATCACCAATCCAATTTTATGACATAGGTTTCCTTTCTACGAGTAGAACTTGACTGGCCATATTCGATTCCGACCAAATACGAGTTAAATATTGCAATTATAAGATTCACTTATTTTAATAATATAATAATCCTTTATTACATTATTAACGGTTAATTAGCCTCAAAATAATAAGCCACTAATCGCTTCTTCTCTACTTCAAAACACAAACCCAGGTCGCGTTTAAATTATCATGCCACCACGCCAATGCTCCACCGCCCACCACCATCGAACCGCCTAGGGTAGCCTCGACCCCAAGTTACCCTCCCCCATCGGCCTCGACAACAATGATGCCACCATTGCCTTAAAAATCAAACCTAAGTGTGACATGTTCAACTCAGAAATCCCACTGCCATGATCATCCAATTGCTACCAAAGTGCCTAGCCCTCCTCATCCTCTACGACTTTCCTTTAGATACCGTCGCCCAATGATGACCCAAATTGTAGCAATTCGTGAAAATAGATTTCACGTTCATCACCGTTTTTCCCCCACTATGAGTTGCTGTAGTCGATCTCCACCGTTGAACAAGTTCATTTCATCATTGCCGATATTTTCCTAATTGGAAGCCTCGCCTGAAATTGCCATGATTAGCTCTGATTGATTTAGGCCGTAGGATTTAGTGGATTTTGAATCTGCGAAGTGTGAACCACTTCTTAGGTTTTAGACGCGATTACATAAGGGAAAAAGTAAGGTCTGAATATGGAGATTAGGGTTGAAAATATAGATGATATGGGCCTTGAACAGTAAAGCAGTATGGATTTAGATATTATTTTAATTAAAAAATGTCCGATCCTATACCATTTTAAAATCTCGAACTTCAATCAAGGAGTGCAGACTGGGTACTATAGTAAATACCCCTACCTTTAAATTAATGAAACTATTATCGGAAACTAATTCAATCATATACAAAAGTTAGATTTCCAAAATCAAATTATATTAATTTAAATTCCTTCAATTAATTTCTACACGTTTTGAGCTCACATGACCAAACGATACACTCAATCGCCACGAAATTCGTTGATGTATAATAATTCGCTATTATGGATCCAATGAAGCTGGTTTTGTCCAAATCCGAGACAATGTCCCGAAAGGATATTCTCAGACGCTAATTTAAACGAATTTATTATTGAAATGATTTCAACCACTTTTACTTACCTTTATATTCTAATATAAAAGTCTACTATGACCGTTCTTGTTTATTCATATTAAATTAAAGATTTGGTTATTTTAAATATTCCAATTATTTAAATTCACTATTCAAATAAATCCATGTAATTTAAATTTAATCTTTTTATCTTGTAAACAACTATTTCAATTTTTAAAATTAATTATATATTTCAAAATCAATTGACTAAAATCTGGGTCATTATAAGGGAACATAAAGTGATCAATTCTATATTAACTTCCTTTCTTCGTCCTCGACTCTCCGGCTAAGGACTTAATCCATGATGTACAATCCCATCCTATTGCTCTCCGACGAAGGGACTCACACCTTGCGGTTATTGGCCCAACTCAACCGCGACCTATTTTTTTCATTGCATTAATGCAGATTTGAAGTAAATTATTAAATTTGAGCCCTTGTAGCCAAAACGCTAGAAACTAAAGAAAAACAAACATTGCCTCTCCGGGTGTGATGGTTTATTATTATCTCAGAGCATGCCTAGGGTCCGTCCTCTGTCCCATATATGTGTAAGTGACTTAGCCACTTTATTACGGAGTTTATTATTATAGGTCATGCCATCTCGATCATAAGATTCCAATCTGTGACCTCGATCCAAGGCCATTTCCGTTTGAGGCCACTCCTATTCCACCATCGCTACCCGAGACCTCACGTACTGCGGCAGCCTGCCTTTCCTGACATGTTCCTCAACCATACCCTTTAAGTGCCTGCATTCATCTGTGGTATGCCCATTCAGTTCATGGAAAAGCGGTATTTTCCAGACCTACGCTCTCGCTCATAGGATCCCTCCTAATCGGTTTTCAATAGGGAAGTTGCCCCCTATTGTCCACTCAAATTCATTCCAAGCTTTTTGTCAAATCTGAATAAGAAGAGAACTTCGGCTCTCACTTGTTCCTTTGCCTTCTCGATCCATCATATCCATTGTCTAGCTTTTGCCTACCGTTATCCTTCCTAAGTCCTTCTCCCAACGATTCTTTGCCTCAAACGGCATTTACTTCCAGTTTATTGGTTCGTGATCCTTCTGCCACATGAACCTTTCGCTTCATGATAGAATTACCTAAGACCCATCAGTGGATTTCGTACCAGTGAAATCTTGAATCCTATTTCGTCAGCAATTCCTGATACCGCTTCCATTAAAATAATCCGGCCAATCCACTGAAGCCACTACCACATTGAATCGTGTTAAAAAGCCCCTTAGGGACTCTTTGGTCCTATGTTTCAGTGTCGCCAATGCCATCACATTCTTGGGTTGTGAAATGTGAACCATAAACTATTTCATGAACTTATCCACTAGCTCATTCCATGACCTGATTGATCCATTTTCCATTGCCTGAACCAAAATGTAGCAAACTCCGTCAAGTATAAAGAGAAACACTTTGCCATTACCTCTTCTGATACCTCCAACGCTTCCATATGCTAGATATATCTCATCATGTACATTGTTGGATCCGACTTTCCATCCTAGCCTCCAATGTTAGTAGTTTGAACTTTGGTGGGTTCCTAGTATTCCTAATATTTGGAGTGAACAGACTCCTATTAATATCCTATGGACTCCTGTTGGGCAATCCGCCTCTCATTATCTGACGTATCAACTCAATCATCCTTTCATTCTCATTCACATGTTGTTTTCTACCCATATTCCCAGCCTGTCCCCTGACTTCGCGTGGGTATTCCGGAACATACTCTTTATAACATGCATCACATTCCAATCTGCACCATATTGCACAGCACTAACCATTGGCCTGCCATGGACCGATCCAACCAAACCCAAGTGCATGCCCCCAAGTCCTCAGTGATCGGCATCGACCTCTATAAAGGGGTCAGTGTCAATCCCTCCATATTAATGGGGGTTGACCTTGGATGCTCCACTCGATTCCTCTATCTGTTAGCTTCATTTCCTTATCCCTAGTTTTGATTTTCAGAAGCTCCTGCTGCTTCAACTCCTTGATCTACATTTCCAATAGCTTCTATATGTCCATCCTATCTAATTTTCCTAAGGAAATTATGCATTATCTCATCTTGCCTCTTCATCGTGCGCTCCTACACAGCTTCCATCGTAGTCTCCACCTCGTTCCTAGTGATGTAGACAAAGCGTTGATTAACTCTAACTCATGGGGAAGCCTCCCGACTTCCTCCATAGTGACTCCTTTCTACCAATGGTCTCCTTGTTGAATACCTCACCATTGATCCAAATCCAAATATTTTCCAAATCAACCCGTGCTAAGTTTTCTTAGTGTAAGCACCAAAATTTTGACGGCAAGAATGGCCACCAATACCAAATAATATGAAAGCACCAATAATCCAATATTTCAAACCAAACAAAGTGATGCAAAGAAATAAATATGAAGAAAATAAAATTAAAAATAGTAAGAAAGTAAGTAGAAACTCAGAATTACAGTAGTTCGGCGTATTTCGACCTACATCCACTGCAAAAGTTTTTCCTTTTATTGATTTATACTGCTAATTATAGTTGCAATCCATGAAATCCAAGAATACAAATGACATAATATAGCCTAGGTAGAAGAAGAAGAAGAGAGCTAGACCCCTGGTCCATTCCCTTGAGCCATGCCTACAGTATTTACAAAGGAAGCCGACGAAATATCTCACTCAAAATCTTCACGTAGAACCTCCAGACCTAGATAAACTAGCGCACACACAAATTAGGGCTCATCTGGGCCTCCTAGAGGGATTGACATTGATCCCTATAAAGGGATCGGCCTTGATCCCTATAGGGGGATCAGGGCCGATCCCTAAGCATCAAGAATGAGGGTCGATGATCCCTAGAGTAAGACCCCTCATGTTGCTTGCTTCTTGTTCCTATAGTCGTTTCTTGAGTTGCTTTGGTATTCGTCGAGTTATCGAGCAATTATCATTGAGTTGAACCACCAATTTAAGTGATCCATAGCCATATTGATATGATCCGATCCGATTTGTACTCCATCACATTGATCTGATCCAATTCCCTACCTAGGGGAAGTACCAATCCATACTTAGCCAATTCTAGGATGTCATTCGCTTGAATCCACTTGACTATCATCCATATTCTTGCTTATAACCGATCCCCGAACCTGATAACCATCTACCTGGGCTTCCTTCTTTGATGATCATGAAATCCATTTAGCCAAATCTAGGGCATCACGACCTTGCCAAAAGGTAGGCTAACATTGTGCTACCAAGAAAAGACGGTTACTTGTGGGAATAATTCTCTTATGTGTTTTCATCCTGATTCTGCACTTTGAAGAACCAACTATCGATGCCCACGTATTGGCCAATATAAAGCAAAAGCCAAATGAATTATCAAGGGATTACTTAAAACGATTCAATGCGGAAGCAAATAAGCAGAAAGAGTAACCGACTGTGAAAAGTTAACGATGGTAAAATCTGATCTGATTTAGAACACTCCATTTTGGAAAGAGCTATATATCTATGGATGCAAGGATCTATAATGTTTTCATTTTTAAAGTGGATAAATCTATTCGAATAGCCGAGATTTTCCATAGCAAGAGAAGCCAAAAATAAAGAGGGAACTTTGCAATTTTAAACAAAAAAGGAAGGTAGGATGAAGTCACGAAGACCAACTTCGTCAAGCTAAACCAACCTATCTCCTATATATATGATGTTACTAAATGTCAACCTGGTTATTCTACTTCATTCAAGTCAAGAACAAATCCCGAGCCGAATAAAGATAGGGACATAAGACCAATAAGGGCAGAGTTTTAGCCGAGGTTATTCAAAATATGATTAGAAAAGGAGCACCCAAAGGGTTTTTTAGGAGCAAAAACCCTCTCGTGGCGAGAAACCATCTGCCATCAACAACAATATCTTAGAAGGCGGGCCACCTTATGACTTTCTATGACCAATTGGTCATATTAATTTGTTCTATGAAGGACCACATACCACAGGCATGTGTGAAGGGGCAAGAAGCAGAAAAAAAGCCAAGGAAGTTAGATACTTGACAAGTGAAGAGCTACCTCTAAAATCTGTTGAAGTTTATGCACAAATTCCAGATTTTGTAACAAAACCAAGAGAATAGAGGGGATTGAGGCACCTTCATAACAACCACCATGATAACTGCCCAAATTAGACTCTCATTTGTCTCAAAAAATTTAGTTATACAGGCAGCGTTATTAATGTCGCTTTAGAAAATGCGTTCGACCAGACGAGAATTTTGGAAGAAAAACTCGAGCCAAGTTTGGAACTAATCTTGGATTCAACAACAAAGGCTCCAGCCAATCTGTTAAAAAAGGCTGTTTGTCCAATTTGGAACCCCACCCTGCGTAAGGATGTTTGAAACTTTATTCGGGGTGATGAATCAACCATCCTACTATAGTGCGTTCTTTGGGAGACCTACGTTCGATGAAATTGATGCTTTTGTCTCACTAACACATTTACTAATGAAATTGCTATAAAAAGCTAGATAGGGGAACCATCCATGAAGAACAATTTAGTTCACATGAAACGTATTTCACCATACTTGAATAATATAACAAAGAAGGAGAATCTTATTACGAGCCCATGTTACATAAATATAACAAAACTAAAATTTTCAACCCTTGCATATAAGCCCCTAAAAAATGATAGCTATGGAAACAAAATAGAACCTTCCATCAGAAATGCCACAAGCAATGAGCAAAAGAATCGATTTAAAAGGAAAGAAGAGTGGTATATAGAGGTGAACCAAGTCAACTATTATAAATGTGAGACTTCAGAAGAAATGGGGCCAAATATAGATTCTAGTGATGGGGAAAAGAACACACAATCAATAAAGGACTTGGAAGAAGTGTGCTTAGATTCCTAAGACTCAACAAAAATAATAGAAGTGGGAAAGAAAGTGGATCGAAGCATGGAAGAAAAGTCGGTCTCATTCCTATAATCAAAGATAGACGTCTTTGCATGGACCCATGCTAGTATGGAAGCGAACAAATCAATAATAATGTGCCATGCACTTAATATTGATTCAAAATTTACCTTAATCAGGCAAAAGAAAAGAGGCAATTCGACAATTTTTTGAACTATTGCTTTACACGAAGAAGTAAAGAGATTGTTAGAATATGGATTCATTAGGAAGATGTTTCATCTGAAATGGCTAGAAAATCCAGCTTTAGTTATGAAATCAAAAGGAAAATAGTAAAAGTGCATTGATTATATGGATTTGAACAAAGCATGCCCCAAAGGCTATTATCATCTCCTAAGAATCAATCAGTTAGTAGATGCCACAAGCGGTCATAAATACAGTCCATCATGGATGCATATTCAGGGTATAATCAGATTTCCATGCTCAAGCCTATTGAAGAACATACAAGTTTTGTGATCGATTGGTGAGTGTATTGCTATGTGGTAATGCCATCTGGATTGAAAAATGCAAAGGCCACAAACCAGAGATTGGGGAATAGAATGTTATGAGACTAAATTGGAAGGACTATAGAGGTCTATGTGGATGATATGTTAGTAAAATCTAAAAATGAGAACAACCATGTAGGGGACTTGAACTAAATGTTTGGAATATTGAGAAAATATAAGATGAAACTGAATCCAAAAAAGTGCTCATTTGGAATTCAATCTGGAAAATTCTTTGGATACACCATAAGTGCGTAAGGAATAGAAGCTAACCCTAATGAAATCAAGGCAATCTAAGATATGGCATAACCAAAAATGAGTAAGGAGGTAATGGGTTAAATGGGATAGTTGCAAAACTTAATCAATTCATATCTAGAGTTACTGATAATTTTATTCCTTTCTTTTGATGTGATCAAAAAGGGAAAAACCTTTGAATAGACAGAGGAATGCCAATAGGCTTTCCAAGAGTTAACGCACAATTTGGAAAAGCCACCGATACTTTCTAGCCTAGTGGAAGGATAAGATTTTTTCTTGTATATAGCAGCATTAGAGTATGAAATCAGTTTGCTCTTGATCAAAGAAGAAGTCAAAAATCAGTTCTCGGTATATTACGCAAGTAAGAAATTAAAAGACACTAAGATTAGATATCCCGTTATAGAGAAACTAGCATAATGGGTATTATTTTAGGCACAAAAATTATGGTCATATTTTCAAGTGATCTAATCAAGGTTCTAACCAACTGACCACTAAGGAAGATCCTTGGCAAACCTAAAGCATCAGGAAGATTAATTAAATAGGGGTTGGAACTAAGCCAATACAATACCGAGTATCTACCATGAGTATCAACTAAAGGGCAAGACTTAGCAAATTTCTAATATAGTGTACAATGTTTATTAAGAAGCAACAGGAAAAGGAAGGAAGCTCAAACCAAATAGAAATCATATGTGGATGGAGCATCAAATAAGCAAGAAGCTAGGGTAGGTAATGTAATAGTTACCCCTAACGGGCATAGGCTACTGTACACAATGAAGTTGGGATTTTCAACAACTAACAACGTATCCAAGTATGAGTCCATGATAGTAGGTTCGACCGTGGCCCATAACCTAAGATCCAAGAATTGAAATTTTTAATGATTGCCATTGGTGGTGAATCAATTAAAGAAGACATTCCAAACCAAGGATGTTTGATTAGCTTAGTATGTAAAGAAAATTCAGGAAATGCTAATTTGGTTTGAAGAATTTTCTAAACATCAAATACCAAGGGAGAAGAACGCTTAAGTGGATTCTTTGGCAAAATTAGTAAATTTGCGTGGGGTACCTAAAGTAAAAATTGTCTCAATTGAATTTCAATAAAATCCTACTATTGGGTCAGGAAATGAGGAATTAAGTAATGAAGCCTCGGTCCTAACTTGGTCTTAAGTCCAAAAATCGATATTTGATAAGGAAAATACCAAAGAGGATGACAATTGTGGAGAAGCTTCCAAAAAATAAGGACGATTAAGTATACATACCAATATTCCAACAGTTGCATGACGCCCTTAATCAAATATTTATAGGAAGATATGCTACCCAAAGAAAGAATGAATCACAAAATTAGGGTATCAAGCCCCTTTATATACCATAGTTAACAGAATAATATATAGAAAAGAGTGGTCAACACCTTACCTAAGATGCATCACCCTAGAAATGGGAGCTAAGGGGCTAGAGGAATCCCATGAAGGATTTTGTAAGGATAACTCTAACAGGGTAAAATTAGCAAAGAAGTAATGTGACATGGATATTATTGGCCCAACAGAACAGAGGACATGTTTAAATTTGTGACAAATGTCAAAAAATTTACAAAATTCCATGATTGGTGTCGAGAAAATTAACTATGATTGCTAGTCCATGGCCCTTAGATGTATGAGGGGTTTACTTGATTGGGCCACATCTATTCTCAAACGGTGGAGCAAAGACCATATCAGTAGCCATTGACTACTTTACCAAGTGGATGAAGGCCGAACCATTATTAAATAATATTGTAGGAAAAGTTTTAAAGCCCGTTATTAAAAATTTAATCACTAGATTCGAATTTCGAAATAAGATTATCTCTTACAATGAAACTCGGTTTGAAAGTGAAGAATTTAATCGTTTCTATGAGCAAAATGGAATAATCAAAAGCTTTTGTCGATAGCTCGCTCAAAAGCTAGTGGAGATAGTAGAGGCCGCAAATATAACCATTAATAACATCTTAAAAAATCGATTAGGTAAAGCTAAAAAATAGGGTAGAAGAACTTCCTCTCGTTTTATAGTCATACAGAACTTCTACAAGTATGGCTACTAGTCATTTTCATACTCTTTGACGTATGGGTTCGACAATGTTATCAACAGAGATCAAAATCCCATCGTGTTAAAGAATTTCCATACTTTTGAAATGAATTAAGAAAAAAAGAAAGATTCACTTGATTTGCTTAGTGAATTATGAGGCCAAGTTTCCATATGAACGACTGAATATTAAGGAAAAATCTTCAAGCATTATAATTCTAAAGTAAATGGAAGAGCATTCCAGAAATGAGATCTAGATCTGAGAAAAGTAATGGCCAACACTAAGGATCCAGTAGATGGCCCATTGGTACCAAATTGGGAAGCGTCGCTAGTTATTCACAAGGTCATTCCCCTAGAAACTTATTGCTTAAGTAGGCTAGATAAGAGTGTAATATCAAGAACATGAAATGCTGAGTTCATATGACCATACTTCACAGCATTGGATGAATAAAATGGATTATCAAGGGACTTTTCCTTCTCTAAATAATTTCCCCTGGATTGAGATGCAATATATCAAACTTGACTCCTTTTCTGACGAGGTTAGTGAGATTTACTAGGCAAAAGCACACCTTATATCTCAAAGAGGAGATTTAAGCCTTTGGTCCTGCCATAAGGCCTGACCAAAGCAACCATCCAAAGAGTGATTGTCAATTAAGCCTTAGATCCCATCGTCGGGCCTGATCAAAGCGCCTAATCAAGGAAGATGGATGAGAAGCTACCAGTCTTGCCGCAACGCCTGGCCAAAGCAACAATCCAAATGGTGTTGTTTAATTAAGCCTTTAATCTTTCAAATAGGCTGGTTCAAAGCATCCATCCAAGGAAGATGAAGGAGAAGCCTTTAGTCCTAACGCAAGGCCTGGCCAAAGTAGCCATCCAAAGAGTGATGGTCAATTAAGCCTTTGATCCCATGCTGGTCTTGGCCAAAGCACCCATCCAAGGAAGATGGATGTGAAGCGTTTGGTCCCACACATGGCCTAGCCAAAGAAACTATCCGAAGAGTGATTATCAATTAAGCCTTTAATCCCCTGTCAAGGCTGGTCAAAGCACCCATCCCAAGGGAGATGGACGAGAAGCCTTTGGTCCCGTTGTAAGGCCGGGCCAAAGCAACCATCCAAAGAGTGATGGTCAATTAAGCCTTTGATCCTTAAGTTAGGCCTAGTAAAAGCACCCAATCAAGGGAGAAGGATGAGAAGCCTTTGATCCCGTCGCAAGGTCTGGTCAAAGCAACCATCCAAATAGCAATGGTCAATTAAGCATTTGACCTCGCTGCTGGTCTTAGTCAAAACATTCATCCAAGGAAGATGGATTAGAAGCCTTTGGTTTAGCATTCGCAAGACCTGACCAAAGCAACAATCCAAAGAGTGACGGTCAATTAAGTCTTTGATCTCGTCGTCAAGCATGGTAAAAGCACCCATCCAAGGGGGATGGACGAGAGGTCTTTGGCCCCATCACATGACTTGGTTAAAGAAAACAACCAAAAAGTGATGGTTAATTAATCCTTTAATCACACTATCGAGCCTAGTCATAGAACTCATCCAAGGAACATGGACGAAAAGCCTTTGGTCCTACCATAAAGTCTGGCTAAAGCAACAATGCAAAAGGTGATGATCAATTAAGTCTTTGATCTCATTGTCGAGCCTGGTTAAAGAACCCATTGAAAAGAGATGAACGAGAAGCATTTGAATCCACTATAAAGCATGGTCAAAACAACCACCCAAAAGTGGTAATCAATTAGACCTTTAGTCTCGCCCGCAAGCCCGATTGGAGCACTTGTCTAAAGAAGAAAAATAATAGGAATTCTGAAGATCAAACAATTTCTTCAAATAGTAACTATACAAAGAAGAGTGAATGATTAAACTCAAAACAAGCAAGAACAAAGAAAATTTTCTCGGGGCATAGGAAATTTCCATCTTAAGATAATAATTAATTTTGATAAAGCGAATTCTCAAGAGATTTAAAGATTTCCTTACTTTTAAAGATCTATTTTTCAAAAAAGATATTTTACGATTATATTATATCATTTAATCTTTGTATAAATGACTTTTAAATTGAAAGAAAAAATTTCAGTAAACCAAAATTATAAAAAGACAAGGAGTGTAAGGACCCAATGATGGAAGAAAACAATAATAAAAACAAGGAGTAAAGTTTATTAAGCTAAAGCATAAGAAAACTTGTAACGACCCACTTTTCCATGCAGTTTAAGAGGACAACCAATCCCGCATGGCCCACTCAAATTGAATGAAAAGGTGGATAGTTAGGGAAAAGAAGAAGGAAGGAAGAAGAAAAACTAACAACATAGAATCACATAGCAAAACGAATAATCTATAATATACAAAAAATCTTTACACAAAAATAAATTGTAATTAATGTATATACATACATCAATCAGAGTATACTGATCTATTGCACAGATAGTTATAACAGTCTGTCCTTACAATTGCTGATAAATACAACAATGAATTTAGTGGAAAAAGAACCATATACATAAATACATCCCTGGGCCTCCAGCTCGACCTCTGAAGCTCCAATGCATCCAAACAAAATTTGTAATATGCTCAGTCCGACCCAAGCACTATAATAAAATAACACCCAAGTCAATCTTGTAAATTAACGTGAGATAAACACAACTCGGTTGAATTTTAAAGTTACAAAAACCTTTTGAAAATAAGAGTATCATGTAAGACCATGCTGCACATAAACACGGGCGGGTTTTTACCTTACGATAACCAAACCATTTAATATGAATTTTTTGACATTATAATAGTGTTTAAGACACAAATACTTATTAACCATAGACGAAATTGTTACATCAATTAAATTCCAACGTAATAGGTTAAAACTAAAACCGTAAAGGCTCATGTTGGAGAATGGATTTCATACAATGACTGGGCTACTAGGGTATCGCCCATCATAGTGCATCTCTAGATAAAATAACATAGTGGACCTTGCCAGGATCACCTGCCAACACGGAACCGGCTTACCGGTTGACTAATAGTACCGAATATGATCACCTCTCCGTTAATAGGCCCCAAAGCATACAAACGAGAGATGATATTGACTCTTAGTAGGAACGAACATATCCTACTTGGGAGCGACCCACTTAGCCCTGCTGAATTTCCCCCATTTTAGAATTCTCGATTGGTGAGGCTTGAGGCTACATTTTACCTTTTATATAGCACTTTCCATTTAGAATGCTAATACCGCCCTCCAAGCAATAATGCAATACCAGCATTCATCCATACAAGTTCATTCTGGGACTGAACGAGACACTTGAGAGCTTTGTCTTCAATTCCATCATCTTCAAGATGTCTTCATTTTAAAATACTTGAGTTGGATGAACATGATTTTTGGATAACATATTCGACCCCAGTCTCTTCGAAACAATACTCGATAATTTCCGATAACTCAACCCCAGTTCTTTAGGAATTAAATAGTCAAAGATAAGAGCAGAGAACCTCCTAACCATTAGTGGAAGGATTTACTTACCATTTTTCCTATGAGAATAAAAGGAGATTTATATGCATAGTATAACATCATCGGAGATGACTATGCCATAAAATCCATGTGTTTCTCCTAGGTATTTTCAAAGTTATGTTTTGGGTCGATATCTAATAGTTTGTCATTTAACTATCAACAAACACTCATTCAAATCAGAGATTTATTTAAAATGAGAAAACCAACATTAGTTATGCACATAAGGGACCACTATCCCCCTTGATTAATTTCTCATTAATTAATATCACTTAGTAATAATTGTATCAAGATACTTTTGCAAAGATTTATTCACAAACCCTTATATTGAATACTGGGAAAATATCCATATACTTATCTCAATGGTATAAGTATAGTCACAAAACAAAGAAAGAATCCCTTTTTATACAACTTTAAAATCATTTATAAACTTCTTTATATACATTGTAAATATTCTTCATTAAGCCTTCAAACCATTTTATTATACTCTTCTTATAAACCCAAGCCTATTAATAAACTCATTTATAAATCTCGAAAACATTTATAAATAATTAATGATCGTTTACATCAAACCTCTATTATATAATAATATTTAAGAATAATAAACATTTTAAATAAATTATAATTATTAACTTCGAAACATATTTAAAATAAAAATAAATAATTTCAAAACATCATTAAATAAATAGTAATAATTAATATTTACCATTATTATAAATAGTAATAATTAATTTCCAAAACATTATTAATAAATCATTTTTATTTTTCAAACCATATTAGTTACCTAAATAATTAACCTTTCAAATATTAAAATATTCATTAAATAACCTTAAAATAATATTAATTATAAATAAGTAACCTTAAACAATATTAAGTATAAATAAATAGCTTTTAAAACAATATTAAATATAAATAAAAAATCCTTTAAAGCATTATTAAATATAAATAAATAATCCTTTAAAATATTTTTAAAAAATATATGACTAACTTTTAAAACAATAGTTGGACATTAAAATAATTTCTAATAATTCAAAAAGTATTGATAAAAGCACTGGAGTAAAATAGAAATTCAATCCATTTTAAAAAACATATTTCCGAAATCCAAAGTAAGATTTTAGAATCATCTCCTGCCTCAAAATTCAACTCCAACTCCAATAAAAATTTATAGCATTTTCTAAAATGCTAGTTCAAGGCCAATAGCTACCAAATGCTTGACCAATATCGATATTGATTTTCTATTACTACATTTTTTAGTTTTGAATGTAAACAATGTCATAACCAAAAGTGTACATAAATCAAGTTTCATATCAAATAATTCATATAATAGGAATTTTATTGGAAATAAATCAACAATATTGAGGAATCCAGTTGGATCTCTCCAACTATCCTCCTACAACACAACTCATATTTATCGGCACACACACATATTAATAAAATCAACAGTGGTGAGAAATCCTATTAGTTCCCTTCGACCTATTTTCCTGCATCATATACAATATATAATTATATAATATGGGTCATCCGCTTCAAGATGGGTATATATAAAAAGTCATACACTCCAAGGACGAGAATAAAACCAAGCTAACTGATAAAGCAACAAATCATCCAAACATACAGTCAACAATTTTTATCAGCCATTTAATATTACCAGTTAACTAAAAAGGTGAGTTTAACTTACCGAAGTTTCTGTTGTCGTAGAGGCATTTCGATTTGGAACTATAATCAAATGACATCCGATTTTAGCTCAAATTTCAACTATCTCTAAGTTGTTCCAAACTAGTTCCATTGCGAAGCTTACATCATCATGAGCATAAAGCAAAAATCCATGCCTCGATTGGACCTTGTATGAATTAGTTATTCAAAAATAAGATTCACGATTATAAATAATATTATTAATCAATTAATTACAGTAATTAGCTTAACTTAATCACATTCTCCAATCCTGTCTCCGATCTTGTTCATCGCGACACTAACCTAGGCTCAAACTTCACTCGATCGACCTCGTTACAAGAATCCACCAGTGCTCACCATCAACACACTCTAGAACCGCCTCGCCAAGATGAACCCTTTGACGCCGGCCTTGAGCCACCATGATTCTACCATCACCGACAAATGCCCAAATAACTCGACCACGTCAACCATGAAATTTTGGTGCCATGCTCTATCACATGTCAATCGCTCCGACCAAAACACTCTATTCCTTCCCGCAACCATTTCCCTAGTTGACATTGAGGCAAGATTCGGCTTAGATTAGCTCCACCGATCACGAGATATTGGATTAGAAAATGTTGATTTTGGTTACATTCATTTTTTTGAAAACCACAACATTTCTTTGGTGCAACGCGATAAAAATAGAGAAGGATGGTATAGGCAGACGTGGGGTGTATGGGTTGATGCATGGTGGAATATTGGAGAGGTATCGGTTAGGTATGGGATTAATACACACACACACACACACACACACACACACACACACACACACACACACACACATATATATATATATAATTTAAAATATCAAGCTAGATGCATTCAAAAATCTTGAGCTCCAAACGATGCGTTTTATATGTAATACCCTTATTCTTAACACAATAGAACTAGTCTTGAGACCTAACCGATCATATACAAAAGATAGCTTTTCAAACCCTTATATTATATTAATTTCTAAAATTAATTTATATGCATTTCAAACTCATACGACCACATGGAACATCCAATCGCCACTAAAATCGATGGTATACAATAATAATTCACCATTACGGATCCAATGAAACTGGTTTCGTCAAAATCTAGGACACTGTCTCGGAAGACTATTTTCACTCATTATTTAAAATGATTATTATTAGAACCAATTTAATCACTTTTAAATCTATTTTAGAAGTTTATTGTTACCATTCTTATTTAAACCAAATTTAAATAAAATTTTGAAATCTTTTTAATTCATATTGAATCCAAGATTCAATTACTAAACAATTCCAAATATTTAAATAAACCTTATATTTGAAATTTAAGTTATTTGACTTATAAAATTAACGTTTCAATATTTAAAATAAATAAAATATATCAAATTCAAATGACTATAATTCTGGGTAGTTACATTCTTCCTCCCTTAAAAGAATTTCGTCCCCGAAATTAGCAAGTAAGAAAAATGTCACAACCGCATTAACTTTCCAAAACACATTAGCTGAAATAGATTATAAAATTTCTAAGTCTTTTAGGTTAACCCACCTATACTAAATAATTTTCATCCATTTAATTAATTCATGACTATAACAATTTACATTTTTTAACGTAAACATTTAATTTAGTAAAGCCCATACGATGTACATATCTCATCCGTACGCAATATCATATCGATCATTTGCTCAATACACAATTTCACTTCCGAACTAGTTTCGTGGATATGTCCACTCTAGTGTGGATTTAGATCAACTTTCTTGATTAGAAACTATCATTCTCCTTGCATAGCCATATGCTATAAGGAGAATTCTAGAATCAATCAAAAATCCATATCCAGTGTTTGCTGTCGAGAATCGAGTGAAACATTCTATCTCGGACCGATGTAAATCACCTCAAAATCTTGTACTCAAATCTGGATCAAACCATTATGAAAAATAAAATAATATACGTATAACTTATGTATTTATTTCAATTGGTTTCTCCTTATATCCTATTCTATTTCTATTTAGATTCTTTTATTTTCGTTCATTTATTTTTAATCGCTATTCACATTGCTTTATTCACATTCACTTTGTTTGCGTCTAAATTGGTCACAAACACCCAATTGCCGATGAAAGCACCTGTTCACAATTACAGATCATAGATAGCAAGTTTATAGAGAATAAAATATGAAGAATGCTAAGAAAATTAAAAGGAAAGCAATAGAAACACATGATTTATAGTGGTTCTGCTATCTCCGGCCTACGTCCACTTTGAAGAGTTGCTATTTTATTGATTATTACTCACTGGTTACAAGAGTATAAATGATAATAATCAAGTTACAATGGAGTTCTGCGGCGTCAAAGAACCAAAAAGATCCCTTTTCTGAAGACCCTAGGCTACTATTTATAGGTGTAGGCTGAGGATATCTATCTCAAACTTCAAAAGACTCCTTCCCTCACGTGGGTGGGCCCACGTGATCGATCACAGTTCATTTCGAGTCGATCCATGATCAATATGAATGAGATTCGTGTCGATCCAAATCTTGCCCAATCGAGTCGAGATTGATCACGAACATCCCTAAGGTTGTACATAAGCTCCTGTGAAAATTTAGTAGCATTAGGACTTGTAGGTTTTGAGTTATGGTCAATGCAAGTTTGGATTTCCAATATACTGTCCAATTTGTATCGGTTCATTCGAATCGATCCCATTCACATCGCTCCTAGGCACATTCTTGCAAGGTGACACGGCGCTAACTTTTAGGACCGATCCATATTTTATGCCGAATGACCAAGTCATCCATCTTTACGTGTCTCCTTCGTATCTCTCTCATTCATGTGCTTCGTATTCATTTCATTCTTTTCCAATTGTCATGGCTTCGTTCGTATCAATCAGGTGTCCTCCATACTTCACCTCGATGATTCAGTAGCCTCTTCGTATCGATGTAAGGCGAATTTGTTCATATCGCTCTAAACTTGTCTCATTCGTATCACTTCCTTCAATTCTCATCGGTATTACCAAGTGCTACTTCACATCGATCAGCAAGGATGTCATTCATGTCAGTCCATCATGCATTATTCACATCGATCATTGGCCGATCGATACAAATAACATGCATGGGTGGATCGATACGAAGAAGTTGGCGGATGATGGATGTGAAGTAGAATGAGTAGGGACCGATACGAAGTGGGGCATGCTTGATGGATTCGAATTAATGGATATTTGGTGGAAACGAATGAGGCTTCCTTCCATGGATACGAACAACTACTTACCTTGATGGACACAAAGTAGTGTTGCCATGATGGATACGAATAGTGCTAGTTTTCCTTGATGGATTCGAATGAAATCGATGTAGAGGAGGTGGTGTGATGGATACGAATGAGAGCACTGCTTGATTTGCATCGATCATATCTTGAGCATATGAACTCCAATTGACTTGGAATTTGAAACGTAGCCTTTCCTATCCATGTTCATCATTCCCAATCGATCGCGTCTTGATTGGAGACCGGTTAAATTTTGATGATATCGATCGTAGCCTAATTTTCAACGATCTTTAATACTAGTTTTCATCCTTTCTAGCATATTTGCTGATATCCCGACCTTGACCAAAAGGTGGGATAACATTTGCCTCCCAAAACATGCCTTGTTGTAAGAAGGTGTGTTTTGAATAGCTCCGAATCCGACATCAGGAGTCCATATTCCATCCATAGCCATACTATTTGATCCATAATCCAATCTATTACCATGCCATCCTATCCAAGTGCCATAGCCATATCCAAGTCCGCGACTGCTCTGTGTCAATGTCCAATTCGAAGTCCTATAACCAAAACCTTAGCCAATTCCATATCTATTCAATCCATCGACCGAGCTTTAATTTATCAGTATCCAATGACCAATAACCAAATCCATAACCTTTCTGGGTTCATATCCAAATCCGGACCGCTCCGAGCACTTTGCCAAATCCAGGATCACTCTGGGTCCATTTATCCCAAGTCGAAATCCGAATCCATGACCTCTTTGGGTTTAACTTTAAATCCATAGATCTTGCCAGGTCGCATTATTTTGTTCCGACCCCGACTCTTCGGTCAAGGGCTTTTATGTTCTTCGGCCAAGGACTTTTATATTCTCCGGCATCGGCTCTAGGGCCAAGTACTTTTATATTCTCCAGCCTTGGCTCTTCGACTGAGGACTTTTATATTCTTCGGCCTCAGATCTCTGGTCGAGGACTTTTATATTGTGTTCGAGTCCATTCCATCGCTCTCTGGTGAAAGGACTCGTAATTTGCGATTACTGCCCCATCTCTCCGGTCGGGACCGTAATCGCAAGACCTATATTATTTATTACTTTAATCCAAACCCACTTGTTACAGGATCCAGTTAACAAATTGAAAGTTCGTACAAACAGGGAAAACTAAACAAATGTCCATGCAACCAAAGAAGGAACCAAAGTTTGTAGAAAAATAGAAAGAAAACATGATTTCATAGACTCGAGCAATATAGTTTATCATCGTCTCAGAGCATGCCAATGGACCATCCTTGATCCCGTACATGTGTAAGTGATTTATCTGTATTACTTCGAGTTCTATTACTTATTCAAAGTCATAAATCCGTTTAGTTGATAACAATATGGCGATGCCTAGATCCAGTGCCATCTTCGTTCGAGGTGGGCGGTGGTCGCTCATATTCCACTACTATAGCTCGATTCCTTACATATTGTTGTAGATGACCATTTCTTACATGCTCCTTAACCATATCTTTCAAATGCTTGCATTCGTTCGTGTTGTTCCTATCCAGCTCATGAATAGGCATTGCCTTCCCGATGCCCGCTCGTAATAGAAGGTTCCCTTCTTGCCAGTCTTCAATACTGGAGGCGCCCTCGAGTATCTAAGTAAAACCTTTCTAGAGTTATAGTTAAATCAATGTAAGAAGATAACTTTTAATTCCGCTGTGGCCTTTTTGAGGTGTTACCATTGTCATTCATTTTCCTCTATCATCTTTGTTTGGATCCTCCTTGGACGGACCTCCACCCTTTACCGCAAAAGCTTCGGCCTCTCCCCCTCCTCTTTCAGCCTGGCATCTTCTTGCCATAGGAATCTCTCCGACTCATGATAAAACTCCCCGAGATCCATCAGTGGGTCCCATTCCAACGATATATTGAGATTCGAATTATCTACAATTCCTAAAACTGCCACCATCAAAACCATCGATGGATCAGGTCAACCCACCAACGCCACTGCCGCATTGAATCTGGTTAAGAAATCCTTGAATGACTCTCCTTTCCATTGTTTCATTGATGTCAAGGTCATCATGCTCTTGGGTCTGACTATGTGGACCCGAAACTGCTCGTTAACCTTTCAATTAGCCCCGTCCATGTGCCGATAGAGCCACTCTCCAACTGCCTAAACCATAATGCTTCTATATCTATCAAATACAAAGGTAAGCATCGAGCCATGACCTCCTTCGATGCCCCCAGTACTTCCATATGCCTCATGTACCTCGTCAAGTGAATAGCATGATCCGTTCTCCCGTCATACATCTCTAATGTTGGTAGTTTGAAATCCGGTGGGTTCCTAGATTTTTGATCATAGCAGCAAAGGGGCTCCTATTCACATCCTCCAAGTCTCTATTCACCAATCTGCCTCTCATGGCTTGCCTAATCATCTCTGCCAACCTATAACTGTCGCCAAGCTATAGTTCTTGTCCGTTGCCTCCAATCATCCCCCTAAGTTCACGAGGGAATTCTGAAATCTTCTCTCTTGAATGAGTATCCATTCCTCTATCAACGTCGTGTTTCACAGCTCACCTGGTACTCTGTCCGGGATTGGATCATCATGCTCCAGGGGAGTGCCCCGAGTCTTGGTGCTACTCCTGATGGTCCTGCTCTATTCTGAATTCTGGTTATTCTATGCTCCCGATCCCTATCTTTAGCATCTCCTGCAGTTCCTCTATCTTGATTTTGTACTCCATCTTATCGAAACAAATTATGTATCATCTCTTCCTATCACTTCGGAATCGTTTTCATCCATCTCTAGTGATAAAGATCGAGGCCTGATTAGCTCCCGAGGAAGCCTCCTAACTCCCTTCATGTTGACTCCTTTCAGTACTTTGTCTTCTTGTCGATTATCTTTTCATAGCTTCCCACACCTAAGTCTTTAAGCTTTCAAATCCAAAGTCCAAGCTATAGATTCCCTAAGTACTAGTCTTTCTCAGTGAAAGCACCGAAATGTTTGCATCAAAATTGATCACAAACACTCAATTACCGATGAAAGCACTTGTTCACAATTATAGATCATAGATAGCAAGTTTATAGAGAATAAAATATGAAGAATGCATAGAAAATTAAAAGGAAAGCAATAGAAATACACGATTTATAGTGGTTCGGCTATCGTCGGCCTACGTCCACTTTAAAGAGTTGTTATTTTATTAATTATCACTCGCTGGTTACAGGAGTATAGATGATAATAATCGAGTTACAATAGAGTTCTACAGAGTAACGGTGTAGAAGTACTAAAAAGATCCCTTTTATGAAGACCCTGGGCTACTATTTACAGGTGTAGGCTGAGGATATCTGTCTCAAACTTTAGAAGACTCGTTCCCTCACATGGGTAGGCCCACGTGATCGATCCCTGGTCATTTCAACTAGATCCATGATCGATACGACTGAGATTCGTATCGATCCAAATCTTGCCCAATCGAATCGAGATCGATCGTGAAAATTCCTAAGGTTGTACGCAAGCTCCTATGAAAACTTGGTAGCATTTGGACTTGTAGATTTTGAGTTATGATCGATGCATGTTTGGATTTCCAATGTGTTGTCTAATTCGTATGGGTTCATTCGAATCGATCCCATTCGCATCGCTCCTAGGCACGTGCTTGCTAGGTGACATAGCGCTAACCGATCCATATTTTATGCCGAGTGACCAAGTCATCCATCTTTACGTGTCTCCTTTGTGTTTCCCTCATTCATGTGCTTCGTATCCATGCCATTCATGTCCATTGTCATGGCTTCGTTCGTATCGATCCGATGTGCTCCATACTTCGTATCGATGATTCAGTAGCCTCTTCATATCGATGTAAGGCGAATACGTTCGTATCGCTCTATTCTTGTCTCATTCGTATCGCTCCCTTCAATTCTCATTTGCATCGATATTCCCAGGTGCTACTTCGCATCATCAACAAGGATGTCGTTCGTATCAGTCCATCAAGCATTATTCACATCGATCACCGATCGATCGATACGAATAGCATGCGTGGGTCGATTGATATGAATAAGTTGGCAGATGATGGATGCGAAGTAGGATGAGTACATACCGATATGAAGTGAGGCATGCTTGATGGATTCGAACTGATGGATGTTTGGTGGATATGAATGAGGCTTCCTTCAATGGATACAAACCACCACTAACCTTGATGGACACGAAGTAGTGTTGCCATGATGGATACGAACAGTGCTAGTTTTCCTTGATGGATTTAAGTGAAATCGATACGAAGGAGGTGGTCTGATGGATATGAATGAGAGCATTGCTTGATTTGCATCGATCATATCTTGAGCATATGAACTCCCCTTTCCTAGCCTTGTTCATTATTCCCAATCAATCCCGTCTTGATTGGAGCTCGGTCAAATTTTGGCGATATCGATCGTAGCCTTGTTTCCAATCGATCTCTAATACTGGTTTCCATCCTTTTTACCATATTTGTTGATATCCCGGCATTGACCAAAAGGCGGGATAACACACTTATTACTTAGTATATTCTTTCAATACTAATATCACTTAAGAACAATTCCATCAAATTTTTACGTTTAACAATATTTCACTCCATACTAAATTCATTTATTAATCATGTCATAAAATTTTAGTTAAGTTTATAAACATTTTGTACATTACTTCCCATGTTCATTGTCATTTCATAACTTAAGTCCATATCCATTTTAAATCAAATTCAGTTTCATTTAACTCAATTCATTTTTCAATTTCAATATCCAATTCTATCAAACAACATTACAAACTGTTAACCAGGTTTTTAACCCGGTAGAATTCAAAAGGAGTTAGAACATTCAAATTGTGCCAGAACGACTCAAACCTTAATCGAAAGATCTAAAAGTTCATGACAAAGAGACCCTGGTATTTTGACTAAAAATATACCAAGTATTTGGATAGGCACCGATCAGATCAAATTGGATTAGTACCTGTCCAAATTATTGACCTATGGATTCTCCAATCCACATGCATTGTATTCCTACATCTCTTCTAAACTTATCTACCAAGTATGATAACATTCCAAGCATCTAAGTTGAAGAAGACAAGACTTATCTAATTCAGAATATTTCAATCTAATATACAGGGGAACCGTCATCAAAACAAGTAACAAGCTATGAAATCATATGAAGAACCTCGCATGCAAGAAAAGAAGCCAACGAAGAAGGAGTTGTGCAAAAATTGCATAACATTTTGGATCGGTACCGATCCAGTCCAATTGGATCAGTAGCGATCTAAAAAGTTAGTTTTAAATCGCCTTAAACTTTACGTTCCTCCTCCTATGGATAACTTTAGGCTTCTGGTAATCTAGCTCTGATCCAAGTGTTATCTAAATCCTATAAACACCATCCTATCTTCAACAAAGAGAGGGCTAGCTACTCTGATCAATGGGAAAACTCTTCTACTAAGATTTTTCAACCTTCTTCCTCCTTACAATGGCTGTCATAGGACAATTAAAATCCTTCCTTTATCTCCATCAATGGTAGTCTGATATTTCTTCGTTCAATTTTTACAATTGCAAACATCTTATACTTGTGATCAACAGTCAATCTATTAATAAAATCTATAAAGTAGACGTAGGTGTTGTTAACAGCCAAACCTGTATAAAAATCTTGTGTCTCTTTACTTTATTTTGTCTTTTCTGCAATTTGGAGAGTGTTTAGCTCAACTTTATCTATCCTAATAAATATGGCTGGTGCTTTCACAATCATATCACGGTGTTGATCCATTTTTTAGGTTAATATTTTGGTGCTTTCACTAAGAAAACTGAATCCAAGCTTAGATCTAGCTATCAGCTTTGGATCAGATAGGTTCAGAAGTTATATCCTCAATCTCTGCTCAGATGATCTACTATTGAGAATCAGTGGCACCAGAAAGAAGTAGAATTGATTTTGAAAGATCGATGTGAGATGTAATTACTGGTGGAGAGATCAATCCTCAACAAATTGAAGTTAATGGCGCCAAACAAGCGATCAGGAGCCGGGATTCTCTATTCAACGTGAAGTTGTCAGTAGAGATAAATTAAACAAAATGGTTGATGAAATTAATCAGAAGATGGAAAACAGCTAAAGAGCTCTTATGGAAAAAATGACTGCTCTATTAACCTTACAGTCATATGCTGCTCCAAGAACCATGACAGAACCAACGACTGCCATGGAACATGAAAATTCTTCCGTCTCTGGTCTAAACAGGAGAAACGGAAAGCTGTAGCAGAACTGAGTGATAAGTGGAACCATAAGAATTAATATGGAAGGAAACAAGCCCTCTACCAACTACGCAACCAGCTACAAAATTGAATCTAGAGGAGAAAACCCCATGGGAAGATATAGCAATAGATCTCTCTGACTCAGAAGATAGTGGGCGGCTTGACAATGACAAGTTAGAAGGAAATACCAATGCATTCAATTATTCAAGGGAGATCCAAACTGCCCCTACCAGACCAACCGCAAACTAACAGAACTCTGAAGGAGTGGCTCTTCCGAAGACAGAAGAGCTTAGACTTTGGCCTACTTACCAAGATCGCTTTTAAAATCAAACACTTGGTGTAGTTACTGACAGCCAACCCGTAGATTACTAGACATCTGAGGCATATATCACGGACATGGTCAAGTGACTAATGGATGAAAGTAAAGATAAAAGGGATGATGAAAGGGGACTCGCTCTAAGTCGAACTCCCTTCACTAATGACATTGTGAATAATGGTACCCAGGAAAGTTCACTATGCCAATCATTTTTGTCTTACGATGGAACAAGAGACCTGAAACCCTACTTATATAAGTACAATTGGTACATGGACGGAGCAACTGAATTGAATTCCAATCGATGTAGATGTTTCTCGATTTTCCTAGAGGGAATTGCTTTCATATGGTTCACCAGGCTTCTTCCAAGATCTATCTCCACCTTCAATCAACTAACAACAAGATTCCTTGATTAATTTAGGCTTCACATGGCATAACCAAAAGATGCGATGTCTTTATCCAGCCTATTTCAAGGATGGAATGAAATACTAAAGTCCTTCACGAATCGGTTCAACACTGCGGTAATCAAAGTAAGTAATCCAAATGAGGATCTGGTTTTAATGGCCTTGGTCCACATTATCCACCCCAAAACTGAATTTAAGAAATGGATCAAAATGAAACAACCTACCACTAGGAAGGACTTCAACCAAGATGCAAGCCAGTATTTGAGATTGGAAGAAGCATAGGAATTAGAAAGGAATTCTACTAACTTTCAACCAACCAACATTGGGCATAGCGGTATGGAGACAAACCAAGACATAAATACCTCCAGGACCGCTAAATGAAATGCAATAAAAAATGGAAATCAGAAAAGGAAGAAGCAAAATTCCAATAAGAAAAATAGAACTAACAAACAACTAAAAGGTTTGAGGCCTGAAGAATATTCTTCGCTCAACGATACTCCAGAAAACATCTATCTCGTGACATTGGGGATGAAAGAGTATAAGAAGCTACCTAAAAAGGAAGCAATTGAACGGCAAATGCATTTCGGAAAGTATCACCCCTTCCATGAAACACGTGGCCACAACACGAATGAGTGTCATCAACTGAAGAGCTTAATTCAGGAGCTAATTCTGGAAAACAAGCTTCAGCAGTATGTAAGGAAACCACATAATCCAGACCAACCCGCAACGCCCCAAGCTCCTAGAGATCGAGGGAATCATGCTGAAACTAGCAAAGAGCGACCTAAACGAGCTGACTAAAGAATCATCAATGTAACAATATCTGAAGGACCCCATCCAACATAGAAGAGTTAGGAAAAAATGAAGTGGTATGCGAGTTCAATAAAGCACACTCTGAAAGATTCATGCTTTGCGATCGAAGATGGAACCCCTGATAAGCAGTAGAAAACCCTGAACAAAGGCATAATATTTTGGAATCGAGACACTAAAGTGATAAAAGCTCCAACTCACGACCCCGTTATGATGGTAGAAATCGGACTCGCCACGGGCTGATGAGTATTGGTAGATAGGGGAAGTTTGTACCCTAGATTTTTGTTAACATTATCTAAGATATTTAATTAGTTAGTAAAACAAAATCATGCATTGATTAGAGGATTGAAAGTTGATTTTAATAAAGGTGTAGCCATGCCATTTAACAACGAATTAAGAAAGAGTTCAAATGAAATAGAGGAGGGGTAAAATAGGAAGGAGGTCATTCCTAGATCCTCTAAATTTGGTTGTGTATTCTCCAACACATGTTCATTTCGTTTTGAAAATTTTCAAACTAAGGCCGACCACTATTAACAAGGAAAGGGGGAAGAAGATTAACAAAAGCTGAAGGAAATGCTAATTCAAATCAAATCCATTCACATCTCAATCTCTATAATCTCTAAAGCTAAGGTGAACAATGTTTACATCTCATGCTTGTTTTTTCGGTTTTGAGATGAATTCCAAAATATTTTACATTGATTTTCCATGTTTTTGAATGACGGAATGATTATATATACTTGTTGATGATTTATGGCTGTTCGTATAGATTTTATGACATGTTTTGATATGAAACCCTATTAAATGGCATCCAAATTCGTTACAAATTTTTATATATAGACTAGAAATATTATTTTGGAGACAATTTTTAATTTTCAAAATTTTTATGGAATTAATATGAACTTTCTAGTAAAGAAAATGTTATTTTAGGTTATAAAATTGTTTACGGTTAAATAATAATTGGATTGGATTTTAAATTTATATGTGTTAGAAAACATATAAAATGTGATTTTCTGGAATTTTTGAAGATTTATCCTAAGTGTTTAAGTGGTTATATAAAAAAATTTAAGGTATGAGACTTAAATGTTTTATATAATTAAGGAAGGAGGTCGGCAGCACTTTTGAAAAGAGAAACAGGCAATCAATCATATTTAGACAAAGATGGCAGGTTAGGTACAAAAGAAATAGTTTAAAAGTACAAATAAACATATTTTCACCTTTTTGATGCTTTTGGTTCCTGGTTCTGCCTCCAAACCTTCACCTCTAACTCCATCGAAACCAACGCACATGGTATCGGGAAACTGATAGGCAGTGAATTGGATGTAGGTAAAAGGTATAGGACCAAAACCAGGGTTCCGAAGGGGTTAGGGCTTTACTTTGGTTTTAAGGGAAATGCGCCTGCTTGCTTTCGGCTAAGATGCTTTCGACTTGGCTAGCTTTTGACTAGGTCAAATGGATTTAAAGAGATGGCTTCGATTGGGTTACACTTTTGCTTTAAATGGCTGCTTTTGACAGAGTCGAAGCCTTTAGCTGTCGCTTCCTACCTTTTGATCCAGATGGTTTCAAAATGGTTGTTTTGTTTTCTAAAAACCCGGCAACCTCTCCAATGCTTTCGAAGGGATGGTTTTGACACGATCACTTTAATGGTTTCGAATTATGCTTTTGACTTAAATGATTTAATGACCCTTTTGCTCAGAATTGAAGAATAACCCAAATGGTTTAGAAAGAGAAAGTCTTATGGTTTCGAAAGATGTTTCCACAGGTTTTAAATTGAACCCATCGTGCTTCTAAAAGTATTGGGTTTTGACCGTTTCGGAAGGTTTTAATGAATGGTTTCGAAAGGAATGGTTCCCCAAGGTTTCAAAAGGTTTGAAAAGAAAAGTTTTTTCTATGTTTTCGAAAAGCAATTTTTAAAAGAAGGATGCCTAGATTTTACCTTTTGAAGGGAAGGTTTTTATGCTTTCGAAAAGAAGATTTCGAATGATTTTGAAAGAAAGGATTTGGTCTTTTGACCTAAGATAAGTAAAGTGTTTTACTTGGTTTCGAAAGGGGTACTTTCAATGGTTTTTAAACAGTTACTTTCACTAGTTTCGAAAAGGTTACTTTCAAGGGTTTCGTAGGGGATTGTTTAAATGTTTTAAACAAAAGTTTCAAATATATTAAATAGGCAGAATAGTCTAAGTGTTTTAAGTTAAAAATGACTTTAACTTATTTTGAGATGGTAGTTAATCCTCATTAAATCTCATCAATGTTATTTTGAGTAAAATGTATATATAACATGGTAAAATATCTTAGAGTAAAGATGAATATGTATTTTCATTTTATATGTATGATTTAAAGGGTTAAATCATTTTGAAAAGGTTTTTCAAGGAAAATTTAAAGGATATTCAACCCTAAGAGAATGACTTAGATTAGAAGACCAGATAGGACTTGTGTAGGGTCGCACCCTATGCTCATTAGCTACTAGCCCCTAGCTAATTTGGTTCAGAATTCCAATGTGTAGAGCTTAGTCAAAAGTTAGACTAAAATGTTGGTTACACATAGAAATGAATTTTTATGTACAGACGTAGGTTATTGGTAAGCCATAAAACCGTTATGATCAGTTGACCCTTGGAGAAGTAAGTTAAGGACAGACTATAAAACCCATATTTTATAGCTAAAATTAAAAAAAAAAATTGGAGATTAATAAGTTGATAATTAATTAGCTAAGGATAGCCGTGGCATGTTAGTGTACAAACTAAAATGAAATAACATAAGTTAATGTGTTAGTACATGAGAAGGGCAATATGGGACATAGGTGGAGCTTATACCCTAACTCTTAGGAAATAGAACTCACATTCATTCTCATTTTTATCAAACTAAAAATGTTAAGGCTGGCCACCATTTTCATTCTCAAGTGGAAGATTAGAGCTAGAATTCAAGAGAAGGAAAGTAATCAACATCAAATCTCATATCTGTAATCTTAAAGCTAAAGTGAACAATTCTACATCCTAATTTCTTATTGTTTTTTGTTTTAAGACTAGATCCGTAATGTTTTTGCAAGTATATGCCATGTTTTTATGATTAAAGTTATACATATAGTTGTTGGTGAATTATGTATGTTCATAGTTGCTTTTATGATATGTTTGATATAAAACTCTATTAGATGACATCCAAATGCCTTGAAAATTTGAACAGAGTTTAGAAATGATATTTTAGAGGTGGGTTTATATTTTCACAATTTTCTGAATTAACATGGATTTTATATAAATTTCTAGCGAAGAAAATGATTTATTTCGTTATAAATTATTTATGGCTAAAATAATTATTATTTGGGTTTTAAATTTTTATATGTTGGAAAACATATTAAAATAGATTTTTTGGGATTTTTTCAGATTTTTCCTAAGTTATTTCATGAATATATAAAATTATTTAAGGTATGAGACTTAAATGTTTTATATATTTAATTAAGGAGAAGGGGTATTTTATAAAATAAAATTATTATTTATTTCTGAACTTAATGGCAGCACTTTTCTTAAAAAAACATTTGTTATAACCAATAAGATTTTGATAATTAAAGGCAGGTTAGTTGAAAAGCTATCCTTTTAAAGTTCAAACCAAAGAAATCATACTTTTAGCATGTTTCAGCCAAGTCTGACATTAAACCTTTCGACCCAGACCTTCCGACAAGGTCGAGAGGTTCAAAGCTTTCGACAAGGTCAAACTAATGCATATGGTATCGAGGTACTTGGTACGTAATGAACTGGACAAAGTTGAAGGGTTCTTAGTCGAAAGGTTGGTTGCCGAACGGGTTAAAGTATGTTTGTTTTATAAGCCAAAGAATCACCTACTTTGATTACGAATAAGAACTTTCAACTTGGTTGCTTTCGACTAGTTAAAATAAAGTTTTTAAACCTTCCGACACATTCAAAAGTTTACTGCTGCTTTATCACTACCATTTTATGAAAACTTTCGACACAGTTGAAGGATTACTGCTGCTTCATTATGTTTTGAACCTTTTGACAAAGACGAAAGGTTTACTTGTTTTAAAACCAACCGCTTCTCCCAATGTTTTCGAAAGGAAGCTTTTGACTTAGGTGATTTACCCTTATTTTCTAAATGAAGAATAACCAAGTTTTCGAAGCAGTGCTTTTGACAAAGTCCAAAGGTTGCTTCCAACGGATTCAAAAGGTTTGAGTTCAATGATTTCGAAAGGTTTAATTCAATGGTTTTGAAATTTTTAGTTGCATGGATTCGAAAGGTTTGAATTCATTGATTTCGAAAGGTTTATTTTGAATGCATTAGGAAGGTTTGAGGTGGAAGGTTTTCCAAGATTTTTCTAAGACAATGTTTTAAAGTGGTTTTTAAAGGAGGATGTCCAAAGTTATATTGCTTTCGCAAGGTTTGTTTCTCAATGGTTTCGAAGGGTTTGGAGAGTGGTTTCGAAAGTTTTGAGAATTAATTTCGAAAGGTTTTTACTTGGTTTTGGAAAGAGGTACTTTTATATATTTAGATGTTTTTATAAAATTGGGTTTGAGTGAAGAATATATATGAATTGGTGATATGATTTTGAGTAAAGTATAAATATTATATAATTTTCCTTGTTTAAATTTAATTTTATGGTTTTAAATCACTTTAAAAATGTTTTCAAGGAAATTATGGGAGGGGATGCTTAAGTAAAAATGACTTAGATATTAGAATACAAGATGGGACTAGTATGGAGTCGCGCCTTATACATTAGCTATTAGCCCCAGCTAATTGTTGTTCCAAATTCCAATGTGTAGGGCTTTATCATAGGTAGACTAAAATTATGGTTGCACACCGAAAGAAATATATGTTTGTATACATATAGGTTATTGGTGAGCCCGAAAAACCATTAGGTTCAAGAAGATCTAGGAGATGATTAAGTTAAGGACAGACCATCCAGAAGTGAAGTATTTAAAAGATAGTTATGGATAGACCGTCCAAAAGTAAAATATTTAATAGATAGTTAAGGATAGATAATTTATAAGAAGAATATCTGACAGATATTAGATTAATTTTGATTATATTGTCTAGTCGTCCCGAGTTAGCCAAAGTTAAAAGTTATCGAAACAAAACTTATGTATTTGAGCAGATAGTCCATTATTACCTAATATTTAAGTATGTTTACATAATGATTGCTTTATAGTATTTAACCATTATGGATGCAGAAGCACAGTATATGGTTTTATGAAAGGTTTTGCAAAGATATATTTTAAAAGGCTGTTAGTGTGGGGAAGCCCGTTCCGCTAAGCGACTTGGTCTCACTTAACATGATTAAACCAGGATGTATAATCTTATTCACAACAGGCTTTTTGTCTGACTCGAAGTTTATGTTTTCTCATTAAGCTCTTGGGTGCTCAAAATTAAATTGAGTAGGCTGAGGGGTTAAGGTCTTTTTTAGGTTTTAGAATGTTGACGAATAAGCTACCGAAGGCATACGGGAGGCAACGAATAGATGTTTAGGATTTGTAGTCCATGTTATATTTTGATGAATTTTCCGCTGTGTTGCTTGTATTAGGTCTATTATGACCATATGCTTTGGTCAGCCATGGGTGTATCTTGCTATACCACTCTTGGTGTAATTCGTAATAATTATATTTGATCTGTGCTTGGGAACGATTTAGGATTATGCTTTGTGAATGTGAAACAATTGGCTTTGAAATGTATGAAGTAAATGTGGCTTTGAAATTTGTGTTTTGTTTCATACTCAAGTGCTTTTGATATTATTGATACCATTAACATAGCTGAATTTAGTTGTCGGAAGCTAATACTATAGATGATTGCAGCATCTGTAGCGCTGAGTTTTGTGCCTCTCGACAGAGGATGTTACAGCTTGGTATCATAGCATGGTTTATGAAATAATTTAACTAAAAATGGTTTTGAAAACACAATCCCTATTAATTAGAGTTAAGATCGGGGTATGGGATAACACTATATCAACGTACTTGTATTTTCTATATATATACACACACACACACACACACACGCACGCACGCACGCACGCGCGCGCTATATTTCTAGACTCCTAACTAAGTTAGGCAATTCATCTGTATCTCACGAGGTTTGAATATAGATATGGAAGGAAGAAGAGGCAGAGTTAATCTTGGAGGGGATTGCACCACCACTAATGGAATGCCCAACAAAATGCTAGAAGAGGTCTAGGTCAGACTCAAGCTGAAAATGTTGGTGATGGGGTTTGTGAAGTGGATATAGGAGCCATTTATCAGTTTTCCATAAACATGATGCAAGCTGGAATTGCAGTTGGAGTTGTCGGAGGAAATGCTACTGGAGGTGGAGTTCAAGAAGCTTCGATAGTCAACCGGTATGTTAAATTGAGTGAAGATTGCACTAGGCTTGAAGGGAAGCCGTTCATTGGAACCGAAGATGCGATCGAGGTGGAAAACTAGCTGTACATTGTGAGAGGATTTTTGTTGAGTTAGGATTGAATGACGAGCAAAAAAGGCGATTAGCTTCGAGAATGCTTTAAGGAGCTACTCTATTTTGGTGGAATACTGTTGTAGCTGGTATTGATGAGGAAACCATGACTTGGGCGGAGTCAAGGAGAAGGTTTCAAGAAAGGTTTACGTCGGTGATGGCACAATCGGCATTGGTTAAGAAGTTTGCCGAGTTGGAGCAAGGAGAGATGTCCGCTCTAGAATATGCAAGAAAATTTAAAGAGTTGGCCCGGTACTGGTATGCTTTGGTTGATATGGTGATCAAGAGGAATGAAAAATTTATAAGAGGCTTTAGGCCGGAATTGATAAGTGTTACCTTGTCGCACTTAAGGGATCTAAGTGATGTAGTGGTATAAATGGCGCTGAGCAAGGAAGAGGCGTTAGCTTGTTTGAGAAAGAAAATGAAGGTGGCCTAGGTGGGATATGGCTAGAAAAAAAGTTTTTCCACAAGAAGATGCTCAGAAGGGAGGAGCACAAAACAAGGGAAAAGCTGAGGTGGATTGTTATAAATGTGATAAGAAGGGACACTATGCTAATGTGTGTCGGATGGAAAAAGGAAAAGAGCAAGGAAAGGAGGTGATTGGAAAGAAAAACATGCTTTAATTTTGATTAGATCGACCATTATAAGAACCAATGCAAGGAGCCTACTAAAGAAGGTAAGGGCAAGTTTATGCATGGGAGCTCGCAACTTCAAGGCCAGTTGTGCAGGAGAAGGGAAGGTTGTTCTAGGAGGCTCACTACAGATTCACGGTGTGTCTGTTAGCATTCTATTTGATACCGGTGCATCACATTCTTTTATTTCTTGATGTTTAGTAGAAAAGCTTAACCTACAGTTCTCATACTTAGTTACTTCCTTAAGGGTTGCAAATTCGATAGGAGCGCATGCAACACTTGGGATGAGGTGTGACCATTTAGAATTTGATTTGCTAGGCAATATTTTGATTTCTGTTTGCACGTATTTGACTTTATGGGGTTTGGGATTATCCTTGGGATGGATTGGATACGTAAATATGATGCTAAGATATTTTGCCAAGATATGAAGATATCACTTAGTCACCCGGATTGTAGTGATCGAAGAGTTTATACCATAGAGAAACCTAGTTGCGAGGTGAATGCTTTATTGGGTATGATGGAGTTGGAGGATGAGTTACATGGAGTCTGTGGTTAGAGAATTTGCTAATGTGTTTGAGCCAGTAACTGGATTGCAACCGAAATGAACCATAGAGTTTCGGATTGATTTGGTGCTTGGAGCAGAATCAGTGAGTAGGCCACCACGCAGGATGACACCTATAGAAATGAAAGACTTGAAGATGCAGTTTGTGGAATCGAAAGGCAAGAGTTTTATCCAACCAAGTAGTTCGCCACAGGAAGCCACCACTATGTTTGCAAAGAAACCAGACGGGTTGTTAAGGCTATGTATTTATTATCGTAAGTTGAATGAGAAGACGATAAAGAACCGACATCCGTTGTCGAGAATTGATGATTTGTTCAATCAGTTAAGTGGAGCCAAAGTATTCTCTCAGCTGGATTTAGCGAAAGGATTTCATTAGCTTAGAGTAGCAGACGATAGTATTCCTTTGACGGCGTTTAGAAAAAGTTATAGATCGTATGAATAGTTAGTTATGCCGTTCGAACTAGCTAATAGGCCGGTAATCTTCATAGATTTAATGAATCGAATTTTCCGAGAGCACTTTGATAGATTTGTGTTGGTCTTCATAGATGATATTTTGACATACTCCAAGGATGAGAAAGAGTATGAAGTTCTTCTTAGAGTTGTGCTTGAGATATTGAGGGAACATCAGTTGAAGGCTAAGTGTTCGAAGTGTCATTTTTGGAAGAAGGAAATGAAGTTCCTTGGTCACGTAATCTCAGAGAATGAGTTTTCTATAGATTCGATTAAGATTGAGGCGGTGAATAATTGGAATAGACCTGAGATGGTGACCAAGATAAAGAGTTTTCTTGGATTGGCTGGATATTATCGAAGGTTTATAAAGGATTTTTCATGGATAGCTGCACCAATGACTAAGCTTACATGAAAGGATGTGAAGTTTGTATGGACTGATAAGTGTGAGGAAGCATTCCAAAGCTTAAAACACTTACAAAACAATGCACCGGTATTAGTGGTTCTAGAGGTGAATTAAGATTTGGTTGTTTATACAGATACGTGTGGAACTAGATTGGAATCCGTGTTGATGCAAAGAGGTAAAGTGATTTCTTATGCTTCTAGATAGCTCAGACCACATGAAGTGAGGTATCTTACGCATGATTTAGAATTAGCTGACATTATATTTGCTTTAAAGTTATGGAGGCATTATCTTTTGGGAGAGCAATTTGAGCTTTATACAGATCGTAAATCGTTGAAATACTAGTCTCCTAGAAGGAGCTAAATATGAGACAGTAGAGATGGTTGGAGTTTATTGGTTCTTATGATTTTGGAATTGAGTACACACCTAGAAAAGGAAATAAGGTAGTGGATGCACTTAGCAGGAAACACCAGAATGCATTAGTGGTTATGATCGCTGAGTGGAAAGATTTGGAAACATTGTCAGCTTGTTTATGCAGTTTAGATTCAAGGTAGGATCCAATTTTGGCTAAACGAATCAGAAGTCTAAGGGAAGGAACGAAGAGCAATGACTTAAAGGATTTCAGTCTTGACGAGAAAAGGTGGTTGAGAAAGGGTGTGTTTTTCAAATGCAGGAGACGCGAGAAAGGAAGTTTTGGATGAGTGCCATCGTTTGAAGTTCACTATCCATCCAGGAGGAAGGAAGATGTATCAAGATATGAAGAGAAGTTTCTTCTAGGAAAGTATGAAATGGGATATTAGTGTATGTGTTAATTAGTGCTTGAATTACTAACAAGCAAAGGCTGAACCCCAGAAGCCAAGTAGATTGCTTCAACCGTTGGAAGTTACGTTATGGAAGTGGGATTCTATCTCTATGGATTTCATAGATGGGTTTTCAAGGTCAAGAAGAGGGAATGAAAGCATATGAGTCATAGTAGATAGACTAACAAAGAGTGCCCATTCATTCCGGTAAAGTCAACTAGGGTGACACCTATTTTAGCGAAGTTATTTAAAAAGAACGTAGTTAGACTGCATGAGATTCCTAATAGTATTGTCAGTGATAGAGATTCTTTACTTACTTGTGAGTTCTAGAAGAGCCTACGAGAAGCATTAGGAACCAAGCTCAATATGGGTACCGCCTACCATCCCCAGACCAATGGACAAACGGAAATGGTTAACAAAATTTTGGAGGATTTGTTAAGAGCTTGTGTGTTGGATTTCGGGGGCTCATGGGAGGACTATCTTCATTTAGTTGATTTTTCATATAACAATAGTTATCAGACGAGTATTGGGATGGAACCTGAAGCTTTGTATCGAAGGCCATGCAAATCTCCCTTATGTTGGTTAGAGACCGGGGATAGATTGGTTCTTGGTCCAGATTTGGTAAAGGAAGCCGCGAAGAAGATTAAGTTGATCTAAGTTAGAATGAAGGAAGCTTAATTAAGGTAGAAAATTTATGCTGATAGAAGAAGGAAGGACTTGGAATTCTCTATTGGAGACTATGTGTTCATTAAGATTTCACCGATGAAGAGTGTGATTAGATTCGGGAAGTCGGGAAACTTAGCATCTAGATTCGTTGGACCATTCCGTATTGTTGAGAGGATCGGGTAACTGGCTTATAGAGTAGAATTACCGAGTGTTTGGCTAGAGTCCATGATGTTTTCCATGTTTCACATCTTAAGAAATGTGCTAGAGACCCGAAGACTACTATAGCACCTACAGTGTTAGAAGATTTAGTAGTAGATCTGGATTTGATTATAGTTAGAAAGCTGATTCAGATTGTGGCTAGAGATGAGAAGAAGTTGAGGAAAAGACAGTTAAGTAAGTAAAGGTTCAGTGGAGTGACGATGCTAGAGACTGTACTTGGGAGATAGAGAGCAGGACTAGAGACTCTTACCCTGAGTTGTTTGATGGTATGTTCTACCTTCCATTGTTTTGTTGTGTATCTTATCGTAATTTCGAGGACGAAATTATTTAAGGTGGGGAATCTATAACACCCCATATTTTTATTAAGTTATTTAGGATATTTAATTATCTAAAATTAAATAAAATAATGTGGAGATTAATAGTTGATAATTGATTAGCTAAGGGTAGCTGTGCCATGTTAGTGTACAAACTAAAATGAAATAACCTAAATTAATGTGTTAGGACATGAGAAGGGCAATATGGGACATAGGTGGAGCTTATACCCTAAACCCTTGGGAAATAGAACTCACGTCCATTCTCATTTTTATCATACTAAAAGTACTAAGGCCGGCCACCATTTTCATTCTCAAGAGGAAGGGTAAAGCTAGGATTCAAGAGAAGGAAAGTAATCAATTAAATCCACATCAATCTCATATCTATAATCTCAAAGCTAAGGTGAATAATTACTACATCCCATTTTCTTATTGTTTTAGGTTTTAAGACTAGATCCGAAATGTTTTTGCAAGTATATGCTATGTATTGAAGATTAAAGTTATATATATGGTTGTTGGTGAATTATGCATGTCATACTTGTTTTTATGATATGTTTGACATGAAAACTCTATTAGATGACATCCAAATGCCTTAAAATATATATAGTTCAGAATGATATATTAGCGGTGGGTTTCAATTTTCACAATCTTTTGAGTTAATGTGTATTTTATATAAAATTTATAGTGAGGAAAATGACTTATTTAGTTATAAATTATTTACGGCTAAAATAATAATTATCTGAGTTTGAAATTTTTATATGTTGGAAAACATATTAAAATAGATTTTCTGGGATTTTTTTCGATTTTTCCTAAGTTATATGATGAATATATAAAATTATTTAAGGTATGGGACTTAAATGTTTTATATATTAATTAAGGAGAAGGGGCATTTTATAAAATAAAATTTTTATTTATTTTTAAAATTAGTGGTAGCGCTTTTCTAGAAAACATTTGTTAACAAATAAGATTTTGACAAACAAAGGCAGGTTAGTTGAAAAGTTATCCTTTTTAAGTTCAAAACAAAGAAATCATAGTTTTAGCATATTTCAGCCAATTATGGCATTAAACCTTCCGACCCAGACCTTCCGACAAGGTTGAGACGTTCAAAGCTTTCAACAAGGTCAAACCAATGCATATGGTATCAAGTTATTTGGTATGTAATAAATTGGACAAAGTGGAAGGATTCTTAGTCGAAAGGTTGGTTGTCGAAGGGGTTGAAGTACGTTTGTTTTATACGCCAAAGAATCACATGCTTTGCTTACGAATAAGAGCTTTCGACTTAATTGCTTTTGACTTAATTGCTTTCGACTAGGTCAAATGTTTAAAATAAAGGTTTTAAATCTTCCAACACATTTGAAAGGTTACTGCTGCTTTATCAGTACTCTGTTTTGAAACTTTTCAACACAGTCGGAGGGTTACTGCTGCTTTGTTTTGTTTTTATCCTTTCGAGAAAGGCGAAAGATTTGCTTGTTTTAAAACTAGCCGCTTCTTCCAAGTCTTTTGAAAGGAAGCTTTCCACTTAGGTGATTTACCCTTGTTTTCTAAGTGAAGAATAACCAAGCTTTTGAAGCAGAGCCTTCAAAAAAATCGAAAGGTTGCTAACAATAAATTCGAATGTTTTGAGTTCAATGATTTAGAATGATCTAATTAAATGGTTTCAAGAGGTTTAGTTTAATGGATTCGAGAGATTTGAGTTCAATGATTTCCAAAGGTTTGTTTGAATGGATTCGAAAGGTTTGAGATGGAAGGTTTTCCAAGGTTTTTCTAAGGCAATGTTTTAAAGTGGTTTTTAAAAAGGTTTGTTTCTCAATGGTTTCAAAGGGTTTGGAGAGTGGTTTTGAAAGGTTTGAGATTTGATTTTGAAAGATTTTACTTGGTTTTGGAAAGAGTTACTTTCATATGTTTAAATGTTTTCATCAACTAAGGATTGAGTAAAGAATATATATGACATGGTGATATGATTTTGAGTAAAGTATAAAGATTAAATATTTTTTCTTATTTAAGTTCGATTTAATGGTTTAAAATCTTTCAAGGAAAATTATGCGAGGGGATCCTTAAATAAAAATGTTTCACATATTAGAATACCAAATGGGACTAGTATGGGGTCATGTCCTATACATCAGCTATTAGCCCAGCTAATTGTTGTCCAAAATTCGAATATGTAGGGCTTTGTCACAGGTAGACTAAAATTACGATTACTCACCGAAAGGAATATATGTTTGTACGCAGATATGTTATTGGTGAGGTCGAAAAACCATTAAGATCAGGAAGACCTGGGAGATGAATAAGTTAGGGACAGACCGTCCAGAAGTGAAGTATTTAACGGATAATTAAAGATAGACCGTCTAGAAGTGAAATATTTAACAGATAGTTAAGGATAGATAATCCAAAAGAAGAAACTCTAATAGGTGTTAAGTTAATTTTGATTATATTGTCCAGTATGCCCAAGTCAGCCAAAGGTTAAAAGTTATCCAAACAAAACTTATATGTTTGAACAGATAGTTCATTATTACCTGATATTTATGTATGTTTACATAATGATTGCTTTACCGTATTTAACCATTGTGGATGCAGGAGCGTAGTATATGGTTTTATGAAAGGTTTTGCAAAGATATGTTTTAAAGGATGTTAGTGAGGGGAAACCCATTCCGCTAAGCGGCGTGGTCTCACTTAGCATGATTCAACTGGGATGTGTAATACTATTCACACCAAGCTTTATGTCTGACTCGAAGTTTATGTTTTTCCTTTAAACTCTCCAGTGCTTAAAATTAATTAGAGTAGGCTGAGGGTTATGGTCTTTTTTAGGTTTTAGATTGTTGACGAATAAGCTACTGGAGGCATGCAGGATGCAATGGAAAGCTATTTAGGTTTTGCAGTCCTTGTTATGTTTTGATGAATTTTCTACTGTGTTGGTTGTATTAGGTCTATTATGACCATATGACTCTGATCAACCAAGGAGTTATCTTCATATACCGCTCTTGGCGTAATTTGTAATAATTATATTTGATCTATGCCTAGGAATGATTTGGGGTTATGTGTTGAGAATGTGAAACAATTGGTTTTGAAATGTAATGAATAAATATGGTTTTGAAATCTTTGTTTTGTTTCATATTCAAGTGCTTCTGATGTTATTGATACCATTAACATAGCCGTATTTAGTTGTCGGAAGCTAATATATAAGTGACCGCATCCTTTGTAGCACTTAGTTTCAGGCCTCTAGATAGGGGATGTTACACAGACTGTCCAGAAGTTTTATCTAACATATGTTTAGACCATTTGATATTTATTTGGTAGGCCCAAGTAAGCCAAAGGGGGGCAGTTGCCCATTTTTTGGACAGTTAGTCCAGTTTGTGGATAGTTAGTCCATTTATTACGTGTTTTTAGCATAACGAATCTTGCTATTATAGTAACAATAATAATAATCAGTTGAATAACTAGCTTGGTTGTAAGAAAGGATTTACAAAATATATGTTTTGAAAAGGATTATAGTGAGGAGAAACCTATTCCACTAAGTAGTGTAGTCTCACTTAATATCAGTAAACCGAGATGTAACAGTATTATTCACACCAGGTTTTATGTCCGACTCGAAGATTTTGTTTCCCTTTAAACTCTTGGGTGCTCAAAATTGATTTGAGTAGGCTAAGGATTGAGGTTTTCGGTTTTTTGAAATTTTCACGAATAAAGCTTCCGGAGAGGAGCAGTGGCTGACGAATAACAAATTAGGAGTACAGATTATTCTGTTTATTTTCCGCTATGTATATTATATCAGATATGACTACATTGACTTTGATTAACCAATGGGGCATCGTCATTTATCGCTCTTGGCGTATTTTTGTAATGATTATAATTGATCTTTACTTGGGAAACGTTAAGGGATTATGTAATTCGGATATAAATTGTTTTGAATTGTAATCGGTGAAATATTTTTTTTGAAATCTTTGATTTTTTCCATATTCAAGTGCCTCTGATATTATAAATACCATTAGCATTACCGAATTTTGTCACCATAAGTTAATACTATGAATGACTGCAGCATCTGTTGCACTTAGCTTTTGACCTCTAGATACTGGATGCTACAACTTGGTATCAAAGAATAGGTTCATGAAAAACTTTGACAAAAAAAAAACAATTTGGAAAACATAATCCTAAGGAATTATAGTAGGATTGGGGTATGGGATAATGCTATAGTAACGTACTTGTATTTGCTATAAATAAGTATACGTTTTATCTCTAGTCTCCTATCTTTGTTAGGTTACCTTTCTTATCTCGTGAGGTTTGAATACAGATATGGATGGTAGAAGAGGAAGAGTAAACCTAGGATGGGAAGGCACCGATAGGAATGCAAGGTCTAATGCGAGTAGAGGTCAAGGTCAGGCACAAGTAGAGAATGTGGGTGCTGGAGTTCCGCAAGTTGGAATGGAAGCTATGCATCAGTTTTTCAGGAATATGGTGCAAGCAGAAGTTGCAGTTGGAGTGTTAGGAGGAAATGCTATAGAAGTAGTTGTCCGAAAGTTTCGGTAGTTAACCATTATGCTAAGCTGAGTGGAGATTATATTAAGCTTGGAGGGAAGCCATTTGTTGGAACGGGAGATGTCATTGGGATAGGTAATTGGTTGCTGAATTGTGAGAGAATCTTTGCAGATCAGGGGCTCAATGATGAGCAGAAAAAGTGGTTGACATCGAGACAGCTTTAGGGAGCTGCTTTGTTTAGGTGGAATAGTGTGATTGTGGCAGTGGATGAGGAGACAATGACTTGAGAAGATTTCAAAAGGAGGATCCAGGAGAGGTACATGTCTGCTATTGCACAGTCATCTCTGATCAGGAAGTTTGCTAAGTTAGAGTAGGGATAAATGTCTATTATGGAGTATGCCAGAAGGTTTGAGGAGCTGGCTATGGATATAGTAATGAAGAGGAAAAAGAAGTTCATCAGGGGGTTGAAGCCTGAGTTAGCAAGGGCTACATTGTCTTATATTAGAGGTCTGTACGATGTTGTGGAGACAGCCTTACGGCATGAGGAAATTCTTGATTCTCTAGCGAAGAGTAAGGCTAAGGAGGTCTAATTTGGACAGAGCTAGAAGAGGAAGTTCTTTCCTAAGAAAGGTTCTCAGAAGGCTGAAGCAGTTAAGAAGGGGAAATCTGATAATGTTTGCTTCAAGTGCGACAAGAAGGGGCATTTTTCTAATGAGTGCCTGCTGGAAAGGCAAAGGAAGTGACTAGGAAGAAGAATTCAGGTGCTTCAACTACAACCATATAGGCCACTATAAGAACAGTGCAAGGAAACCGCTAAGGATGGAAAGGGCAAGGTGTATGCATTGGAGCCTACTGCTTCGAAGCCAACAGCATAGGAAAAAGGAAATGCAGTTTTGGGAGATACGCTTCAGATACATGGTATGCCTATTAGCATTTTATTTGATACTGGTGCATCACATTCTTTTATATCTAGATGTTCGATAGATAAGCTTAACCTAAAATCCAAATATTTAATTACTTCCTTCCGGTTGTGAATCTAATAGGAGGGTATGCAACTCTTGGGTAGAGATGTGACCAGTTAGAGTTTGATCTGTTACGTCATACTGTCGTACTTTTGTGTGCAGTTTGCATGTGTTTGATTTTGTGGGGTTCAGAATTATTCTTCGTATGGATTGGTTAAGTGAGTACGATGCTAGGATATTTTGCCAAGATAGGAAACTATCACTTAGGCTCCCAGATTGTAGCAATAGGATTTTTTATACCATGAAAGGTTCTAGCGATGAGTTGAATGCTTTGTTGGGTGCTATGGAATTGGATGATGGGTTGAGTCGAGTTTTCATGGTTAAAGAATTCGTATATGTATTTGAGCATGTAGTAAGATTTCCACTGAAACGAGCCATTAAGTTTCGGATAGATTTGGTTTTGGGAGCATAACTAGTGAGTAGATCGCCAAGCAGGATAGCCCCTACGGAGATGAGGGAGTTGAAAATGCAGTTGGTGGATTTAGAAGGCAAGAGCTTTATAAGGACGAGTAGTTCGCCTAGGGGTGCAGCAGTAGCGTTTACTAAGAAGCCATATGAGTCGTTGAGGCTATGTATCGATTATCGTAAGTTGAATGAGAGGACGATAAAGAATCGATATCGATTGCCGAGGATTGAGGATTTTTTCGGCCAGTTGCGTGGAGCCAAGGTATTCTCCCAGTTGGATTTGGCAAAAGGTTTTCATCAGCTCAGAGTAGAAGAGGATAGTATACCTTTGACGGCGTTTAGGACCAGATTTGGGTCGTACAAATGGTTAGTTATGCCGTTTGGACTGACTAATGTGTCGGCTTTCTTTGTGGATTTGATGAACCAAGTTTTCCAAGAGCACTTGGATATGTTCATATTGGCTTTCGTTGATGATATCTTGATATACTCAAAGGATGAAAGAGAGCATGAAGTTCATCTTAGAGTGGTTCTTGAGGTGCTAAGGCGGCATCAGCTGAAAGCGAAGTTTCCAAATGCCACTTCTGAAAGAAGGAAGTGAAGTTTCTTGGTCATGTAGTCACAGAGAAAGGGTTTTCAGTAGATCCAACTAAAACTGAAGTAGTGAATAGTTGGAAGAGACTCAAGACAGTGACTGAGATAAAGTGTTTTCTTGGATTGGCTAGTTATTATCAGAGATTCATTAAGAATTTCTCACGGATAGCAGCATCGATGGCCAAGCGAGTAAGAAAAGATGTGAAGTTTGTATGGACCGGTAAGTGTAAGAAAGCAATCCAGATTTTGAAACCCTTATTGTCTCATGCACCGGTTTTAGTTGTTCCAAAAGGGAATTAGGATTTGGTGGTTTATACTGATGCATGTGGAACAGGATTAGGAGTTGTGCTAATGCAAAAATATAAAGCGATTGCCTATGCTTCTAGGCAGCTTAGACCCCATGAGGTCAGGTATCCGACGCATGATTTAGAATTGGCTACAGTGATTTTTGCATTGAAGGCATGGAGATGTAAAAATGCAGTATTGGCAATGATTAATGAGTGGAAAGATTTGAAAGCATTAGCAGATAGCAGAGTGTAGTGAAGATCCAAGGCCGGGTCTAGTGGAGATACAGTTGCATTATCTTGTTTGGAAATTCGATCAGTGATGATCGAATGGGGTGCTTCTAAACAGATGGTGGACCCCGCGTTAGTCGAATGGGTCAAAAAGTTAAGAGAAGGAATAGAGAGCGATGACTTGAAAGATTTCAATCTTGACCAGAATGGATGGTTGAGAAAGAATGGAAAATTATGTTTTCCGAGTGTAGGAAACATAAGAAAAGTCGTCTTGGGCGAATGCCATCGTTCGAAGTTCTCTATTCATCCAGGAGGTACTAAGATGTATCAAGATATGAAGAGGAGTTTCTTCTAGAAAGGTATGAAGTGGGATATTAGCTTATGGGTAAAGCAGTGCTTGAATTGCCAACATGCAAAGGTCAAACACCAAAAGCTAAGTGGATTGCTTCAGCCATTGGATATTCCGGTATGGAAGTAAGATTCTATTTCCATTTATTTTATTGATGGGTTGCCAAGGTCAAACAGAGGAAATGAAAGTATATGGGTTATAATAGATAGATTGACCAAGAGTGCCCATTTCATTCCAGGCACTTGTATTAGCAAAGTTGTTTATGAAGAATGTGTTTAGACTGAATGGATTTCCTAGTAGCATAGTCCGTGATAGAGATTGCTTATTCACTAGCCAGTTCTGGAAGAATCTACTTGAATTTTTAGGAACCAAGCTCAAAATTAGTACCGCTTACCATCCGCTGATAGATGGGCAAATGGAAAGAGTTCACAAAATCCTTTAGAATTTGTTAAGAGCTTGTGTTCTAGATTTCAGGGGATCGTGGGCAGACCATCTATATTTAGTCAAATTTTCATAAAACAATAGTTATCAGTCTAGTATTGGAATGTCACCGTTTGAAACTTTGTATGGAAGGTCATGCAAATCTCCTGTTTGTTGGATAGAGATAGGGGATTGTTGGTTCTTGGTCCAGATGTGGTTAAAGAAGCTGCCAAAAAGATTGAGGTCATTCAGGCTAGAATGAAGGAGGCTCGATCTAGGTAGAAAAGTTATGCAGATAAGATATGGAAAGATTTATAATTCTTAGTTGGAGATAAGGTTTTCGTCAAAGTGTCACCGATGAAGGGGTGATTAGGTTTGGACAATCGAGAAAGTTGGCATCGAGGTTTGTTGGACCTTTTCCTATTATTGAAAGGATCGAGAAACTCGCATATAGAGTTGAGTTACTGGTCAATTTGGCAGGAGTCCATGATATTTTTCATGTTTCTCATCTTAGAAAGTATATTGGAGACTCGAAGACTACTATTGCACCGACTGTGATAGAGGACTTATTGGTAGAACCGAATTTGACTATTATGAGGAAGCCCGTTCGCAACGTTGCGAGAGATGAGAAGAGGCTAAGAACCAAGACGGTCAGATTGGTCAAAGTCCGATGGAGCGATGATGATAGAGACTGTACTTGGGAGGTTGAGAGTAGGATTATAGATACTTATCCTAACTTGTTTGATGGTATGTTTTACCTTCTTGATGATTTGTTATGTACCTTACCGTAATTTCGAGGATGAAATTCTTTAAGGAGGGGAGCCTATAACACCCCATATTTTTGGTAACATTATTTAGGATATTTAATTTGTTAAGTTAAATAAAATAATATGATGATTAGGTGGTTGAGACTTGATTTAAATTAAGGTAAAGCCCTGCCATTTAATGTGAACTAAGAAAGAGTTAAAATGAAATAGAGGAGGGATAACATAGGAAAGATGCCATTCCCATATCCTTAAAACTTGGCCGTGTATTCTTATATACACGTTGATTTCATTTTGAAAATTTTCAAACTAAGGCCAGCCACCATTAACGAGGAAAAAGGGAATAAGATTAACAAAAGCTAAAAGAAAAGCTAATTCAAATCAAATCCATTCACATCTCAATCTCTATAATCTCTAAAGCTAAGGAGAATAATGTTTACATCTCATTTTTGTTTTATTTTCGGTTTTAAGATGAATTTCGAAATATTTTGCATTGATTTGCCATGTTTTTGAACGATGGAATGATTATATATACTTATTGATGATTTATGGTTGTTTATACAGATTTTATGACATGTTTTGATACGAAAACCCTATTAAATGACATCCAAATGCTTTGCAAATTTTTATATATAAACCATAAATATAATTTTGGAGATGTGTTTCAATTTTCAGAATTTTCAGAATATTTATGGAATTAATATGAATTTTCCAGTAAAAAAAATATTATTAATATAATTTACGACTAAATAATTATTGGATTAGGTCTGAAATTTATATATGTTAGAAAACATATAAAATATGATTTTCAGGATTTTTGTAGATTTTCCTAAGTGTTTTAATGGTTATATAAAATAATTTAAGGTGGAGAACTTAAATGTTTTGTATAATTAAGGAAGGAGAAGAGGGTTTTCATAAATAAATAAATTTGTTAATTTTGGAAAGTCGGCGTCACTTTTGAAAAGAGAAACAGGGACAATCAGATTTAGACAAACAAGGAAGGTTAGGTACAGAAGAAATAGTTTAGAAGTACAAATAAACATGCTTTCACTGTTTCGATGCTTTCGGTCCCAGGTTCTGCCTTCACACCTTCACCTCTGACTCCATCGAAACCAATGCACATGGTATAAGGAAACCGATACGAAGTGAATTGGATGTAGGCGAATGGTATTGGGTTAAAACCAGGGGTTCTGAAGGGTTGGGGCTTTACATTGGTTTTAAAGGAAAATGCGCATGCTTTCTTTCGATTAAGATGCTTTCGACTTAGTTAGCTTTCGACCAGGTCAAATGGATTTAAAGAGAGAGTTTTGATTGGGTTGCGCTTTTGCTTTAAATGACAGCTTTCGACTGAGTCAATGCCTTTAGCTGACACTTCCTACCTTTCGATCTAGATGTTTTCTTAAAGATTATTTTGTTTTCTAAAAACCTGGCTACCTCTCTAATGCTTTCGAAGGGATAATTTTGACACCATCACTTCATTACTTAAAAAATGGTTTCAAAACAGATGCTTTCGACTTAAATGATTAAAGACGCTCATTCTTAGAATTCAAGTATAATCAAAATGGTTTCGAAAGATATAAGTTTTATGGTTTCGAAAGGTTTTTACACAGGTTTTAAATTGATCCCAAAGTGCTTTCGAAAGGATTGGGTTTTGACTATTTCAAAAGGTTTTAATGAATGGTTTCAAAAGGAATGGTTCCCCAGGGTATCGAAAGGGTTGAAAGGAATGGTTTTTCCTATGTTTTCAAATGCCAATTTTTAAAGGTTTTAAAAGAAGCATATCTAGGATTTTAAAGCTTTCAAAGGGAAGGTTTTTATGCTTTCAAAAGGTGAAATTTGAATGGTTTCAAAAGAAAGGATTTGGTCTTTTGGACTAAGATAATTAAAGGGTTTTACTTGGTTTCAAAAGTGGTAATTTCAATGGTTTCGAAAGGGTTACTTTCACCGGTTTTGAAAGGATTACTTTCAATGGTTTCGAAGGAGGTTGTTTAAAGGTTTTAAGAAAGGTTTTAATATAATAAATAGGCAGAATAGCCTATTGTTTTAGGTTAAATATAAATTTAACTTATTTTGAGAGGGTAGTTAATCCTCATTAAATCTCATCAACATTATTTTGAGTAAAGTATATTAACATGGTAAAATAGCTTAGAGTAAAGCTGAAAATGTATTTTCATTATATATGTATGATTTAAAGGGTTAAATTATTTTGAAAAGGTTTCTCAAGGAAAATTTGAAGGGCGGTTAACCCTAAGAGAACGAGTCGGATTAGAAGACCACATAGGACTTATGTAGGGTCGCTCCCTATGCTCATTAGCTGTTGGCTCCTCGCTAATTTAGTCCAGAATTCCAGTGTGTAGGTTTTAGTCACGAGTAAGACTAAAATGTTGGTTACACACAGAAAGGAGTTTTTATGTACAGAGGTAGGTTATTGGTAAGCCACAAAACCATTAGGATCAGTTGACACTTGGAGAAGTAAGTTAAGGACAGACCGTCCAGAAGTTTTTTCTAACAGATGTCTAGACCATTTGATATTTATTTGGTAGGCCTGGGTCAGTCAATGGGGACGTTAGCCCAGTTTGCGGGCGGTTATCCCATATTTTGGACAGATAGTCCATTTATTACCTGTTTTTAGCATGATATATCTTGCTATTATTATTATTATCATCAGTTGATTAACTAGCTTGGCTGCAGGGAAGGATTTGCAAAATATACGTTTTAAAAAGGATATTAGTGAGGAGAAACCTGTTCAGCTAAGCGGCGTGGTCTCACTTAATATCAGTAAAATGAGATTCAATATTATTATTCACACCATGCTTTAGGATTGACTCAAAGTTTTTGTTTCCCCTTAAACTTTTAGGTGCTCAAAATTGATTTAAGTTGGCTGAGATTTGAGCTTTTCAGGTTTTTGAAATTTTGGCAAATAAAGCTTCCAGAGACGAGCAGGTGGCTGACGAATAGCCAATTAGGAGTACAGATTATTTTGCTTATTTTCTGCTGTGTATATTATTTCAGATATAACTACATTGACTCCAATCAACTAAGGGGGCATCGTCATATTTCGCTCTTGGCATATTTTTATAATGATTATAATTGATCTTTACTTGAGAAACGTTAAGGGATTTTTTAATTTGGATACAATTTTTTTGAAATGTAATTAGCGAAATATTGCTTTTTGAAATTTTTGATTTTTTTCATATTCAAGTGTTTCTGATATTATGGATACCATTAGCATTACCATATTTCATCACCAGAAGTTAATGCTATGGATGATTGTATCATCTGTAGCACTTAGCTTTTGACCTCTAGATACAAGATGTTACATTATTCTGTGAACATTCTTTTCAAATGTACCTTTTATCAGATGAAGATCAGTATGAAAGATGCATCTGCTTTTCGAACAAAGATCTAGAGATTCACCGATGAACTCAAACAACCTATCGGAATAATTGATTTATCCATAAAACTTGGAGAAGGTGATGGAAGAGTCACCCTCATCTAAACCTTTATGATCGTAGATAAAATTTCCGCCTACTATGCCTTTCTGACATAGCCTGCCTTGGTAGATTTCAGGATTGCTTTAGCTTATTGGTGTCTAACTATGAAATTTCAGATAGAGAATGGAGTGGGGCGATCAAAGAAGACCAAAGTGCTCTAGAGAATGCTATATCGTGGAGCTACACGAGTCTAAAAGAAAAGAAAAGGGGAAGAATTTGGGCATAACTCTTTACATTCGTGAACCTACCGAATAGAAACTACAGTGCCACCCCTTACTTGAGGACCATAGCCGATTCGATAAGGCTTTGGACCTTAGAAAGAAGAGTTCAAGGGAGGAATGATCAGCATAGACAGAATCGACGACGCCTGTCCCAGTTGATATGGATGACCCAATACTGGTCTTGAAAATCAGATCATATCTTGGAAACAAGATGCGATTGGAACTCATCAAATTTCTTTGTGCTGATCTGGATGTATTCACATGAACACATTCCAATATGTGCGGTATGTCTCCGGAGATCGCATGCCACGTATTTAACATTGATCCTAAGTATATATAAGTGAAGAAAAAAGGCGCGTCCTAGGACCCAAGTGGTCCAAAGCGCTGAGAGAAGAATTTGATAACCTGATGGCGAATAATTTTATGTGTAACGCAACCTACCCAAATGGGTGTCCAACCAGGTCTTAGTCAAGAAGTCCAAAAAGAAATGGGAACTTGTATCGACTACTCGGATCTAAACAAAGATTTCCCGAAAGATAGTTATTCGCTGCCAAGAATCAATCAACTTATGGATGGGACAGCTGGACATGAATTGCTATCATTCATGGATGCATACTCAGGATACAACCAGATCATGATGCACTAACCTGATTAGGAAAATACTAGTTTCATTACTGATCTGGGACTATACTGCTACAAATGATGCCATTTGGCTTATAGAATGTTAGGGCAACCTACCAACAACTAGTGAATGCCATGTTTAGACAATAGATTGGGAAGAATATGGAATGAAGCTCAATCCACTTATGTGTCACTTCGGGGTAGCCTCTAGAAAGTTCTTAGGATTCGTCATAAGAGCCAAAGGCATTGAAGAAAATCCTAAAAAAAATACCAATTTACAGAGAGCCGAGGCCCTGAGGAATAGGAAAGGGTTACAAAGCTCGGATGGAAAGGTTGCATCATTGAGCCAATTCATCTCAAAGCAACTGATGAATCTATACCATTCTTTGACATGCTAAAGAAGGGAAATAAGAACTTTGAATGAAATCAAGCTTGTCACACTGCGTTCCAAGAGCTGCTGCATATGGAAATGTAATATCCCTCTACTTTGAGGCCCAAAACTAATGGCTATGGATGCTTCAATCATCCGTAGTTATTAAACGTCGACGACCAAATATGACAATGTTAGATACATTGATACACGAAAATATATGAATATGGAAAATTTAAAAAAAAACAAAAAAAATCACATTACATTTCAAAACATTTCGGATTCATTACATTATCCTACAATCATTAAACATGTTCAAAGAAAATATATTTATTACAACATACGCTAAGAGCGACATTGAAGATGCCCCCTTGGATGACCATAGTATATACAGGCAATTTAATAACTTTGCCATTACAAACAACATCGCGGAATCAAAATAAAAGAGAACTCTAGATAGCTATCATGCCTCATGCACGTCTTCAAAAGCTTTATTTGTCTAGTGAGGTACCTGGAAACCTTAACTCTCAAATTACTCAAAGTCAATTGATCACCCGAGAGTTTAAGCGGAATACATAAACTTCGAGTCAGACATAAAGCCTGGTATGAATAATAATCTACCATCTCAAATCATTTAGATATCTAGTGAGACCATGTGGAACGGATTTTCTCCTCACTAGTACCTTAAAACCTTTATAAAACCATAAATTGTGCTCCTGCATCCACAATGGTTAAGACATCTCAAAATAATATAATTGACGATATTCAAAACAAATAAATCAATTCTAGATTACTCATCCCTGTTCATTTTGACTATCCGTCTCATTTATACTTTCTAGGATTACTATTAAGCTAATAGTTTTTATGGGCTAACTAATAACCGATAAAATGTTTAAGGACTCATTGTCCAATTACATAGTTTTCATGGGGTCACTATGAACCTATTGGTAACTCTAGTATCTTTACTCTTATCATAGTTTTCATAGGCTGTCCAGGAACTTATTGGTAACCAATATCTTTCCTTCTTATCCTAGTTTTCATGGGCTGACTAGGAACCTATTAACATCTGTCAATATCTTAATCTGGATATAGTTTTCATGGGCTAACTACAAACCTATTGACCCCTGCCAATATTAAATCATAGTTTTCATAGGCTTACTATGAACCTGTCTTTTGACATCTTCATTTATACATAGTTTTCATGGGCTATGTATAAACCTATTTAACTCTTAGAAGCTTCGAAACCTTTGAAATTACCCCTTTCGAAACCTTTGAAAGTACCCTTTCAAAACATTTGGAAGTATCTCTTTTGAAACCATTGAAAGTTCCTCTTTCGAAGCTATTAGGTTTATAGTTAAAATATCATTTGGGTCAAAGTGAATCTTAATGAATGTATCACTTTCAAAACCATTTTTTATCATATAAAAGTATTTGGGAAAAATTGACGACGTCGGCACCAACCCTTTCGAAAGCTTCAAATTATTTAAACAATATACTGGAGTGTAGCATCAAAACCCCCTTTCGAAGCCATTGCCATCGAAACCCTTGAACCCTTTCAAAATCATTTAGGAAATGGCTTAATACATCTTTAAAAGAAAACTACCTTTTGAAAACATTGATGACTTCAATACACTGGAAAAGCAAAGAATGGCTGCAAGGCTTCGACTAGGTCGGAACCCCTACTTTCGAATGCATTATTTTTATAAGTAAAGAAACCCATTTGAAAGCCTATTCTTTAAAACATAAGATGGAAAACCTTTCGAAAGCCTTTAGAAAACACATCCTTCGAATCCTTCGAAAGCTTTAACAAAACAAAGGCAGGCGCTTCTCTTTTTAAAACAAATAAAGGTATCAACCCCATCGGAAACAATGCTTTCGACACCATGCCTTTCGCCTTTCCTCCAATCCAGTACCATCTAAGAGATACCTTGTGTATTGGTTGCAGCTTGGTGGGGTTTCGACTTGATTGAAGGCGGAAGCTCTGAGTCGAAAGGTACTTCTAAAGAAAGAGGAACTAACTTTTCTAGGTAAAAATTGATTAATGCGAATTAAGGCAAATACTTTCTAATTAACCTGCCATATGTAAACATAAGATTGGCTGCCTTGACTTTTCAGATTCTTTACCAAGATAACTGCCACTTAATTTTAGATTTAAACCAAGCTCAATTTAGCAAATAAGCCCTTCCATTAAGTAAAATCAATATTATAGACAAGTCATTCTTCTAAAACAATTTAATTTGCATAGCAAATTACTTAGGAAAAATCCTTGAAAATTACATAAATTCACCTTCATCATGTCATCCAACATATAAAAATTTCAGACCCATGTTCTCTATATAATTTCTAAAATAAATTTTAAACCTAATTAACCATATTTTCCTTTGAAAATTCATAGTAATCTTTCCATAGCATGGAAAATTATCAAAATTAAAACTCAACTTCAAAATCATGCTTTGCATAACATAAATTTTTTCCATGGCATTTAAACATCAATATCAATCGGTTTTGCCCTAAAACCGCATATATTTTTATTTAAACATTCTTTTTTAGATCAAACAAATTGTAATTCAAGAGTATCAACATCCAAATCATCATAAAACAAATTTACCCTTAAATTCGGAAAACATGTGTTCATAAAACAAAATGGAGATGGTATGAATTATTATTCAACTTTACTTTGATTTTCTTCTCTTTTCTCTTTGATTATGGTCGGCTCCTCTTCTTACGCTTTTGTTTTGTTTTCAAAATGACCTGTACGGGAAATGAAATGGTAAGGAACGAGACTATATAAGGATAAGGGAGTTATGTGCAGCAAATTCTCATTATTCCCTTATGTAAATTAATTAACTTAAAACACATTCTTAAACCTATTTAATTAGTAAATTGAGCACAACCTTAATTATATTTATTCAAATCTCAATCCCATTATCACTTAACATTTATATTATTCTATTTAATTTATCTAATTAAATCTCCTAAATAATGTTATTGAAAATGTTATAAGCTCCCCTCCTTAAAGAATTTCATCCTTGAAATTCAGTAAGGACTAAAAACTAAGCATAGCAATCATCTGTAACGACTCCTAACAACCATGCTCGTCTACTTGACTAGCAGTTATATATAAAAATATAATATAGACACACCCTAAAAGCATATCAGGATAAGTATCTCGAATCCTGTCCTCTGCCTCCCAAGTACCGTCCTTCTCGTTGTCGCTCCACTGAACTTTCACCAACTTGACTATCTTGTTCCTAAATCTTTTCTCATCTCTCGTTATAACCCGAATTGGTTGTCTAACAAAAGTCAAATTAGGCTCTACTACTAAGTCTTCCAACCCTGTAGGAGGAATAGTAGTCTCTGGATCATGCACATACTTATGAAGATGAGACACATGAAATGCATTATGGACACTTGTCATACTGCTCAGCAACTCTATTTTGTATGCGAGCTTTCCAATCCTCTCTATAATCTAGAATGGATTAACATATGTCGGTGCCAACTTCCCTGACTTCTCAAACTATACTACTCCCTTCACTGGTGATATTTTAATGAAAACCATGTTTCCAACTGAGAAGATCTTTACATCTTTTATCTGCGTAACTCTTTTGTCTGGATCGAGCTTCCTTCATCCTTTCTCGGATCAACCCAATCTTCTCTGATGCCTCCCTCAACCTATACCTAAGACTAATCTGTCTTCAGTCTTCAACCAACTCGTTGGTGATTTTCATAGCCCTACATACAAAGCTTCAAAAGGCGCAATTCATATACTAACCTGATAACTATTATTATAGGAAAACTTAACTCAATGTAGGTGATCTTCCCAAGATCCACAAAAGTTCAACACACAAGCTCTCAACAAATCCTTGAGTACCTTATTAACTCTCTCTCTATATGCCCATCCGTCCGAGGGTGATTTGCAGTACTCATCTTGAGCTTAGTTCCTAACATATCTTGTAGACTCTTCCAGAATTCACTAGTAAATAAAGCATCTCTGTCACTGATTATGCTACTAGGAACTCCATGTAGTCTAATATGGTCTTCATGTCAACTTAGCCAAAAAAGGTGCCGTCCTGTTGACTTTACTGGAATGAAATGGGCACTCTTGGTCAATCTGTGCACTATGACCCATATACTTTCATTTCCTTTATTTGACCTTGGCATCCCGTTTATAAATCCAAGGATATCAAATCTCATTTGCAAACTGGAATCTCTAGAGGTTGAAGAAATTCACTTGGCTTCTGATGTTCAGCTTTCACTTATTGATAATTTGCACACTGCCTAACCTACAAGAAAACATCCCACTTCAGACCTTTCCAAAGAAGCTCCTCTTCATATCTGGATACATCTTGGTCCCTTCAGGATGAATCGTAAACTTGTTGATGACATTATCCAAGAGCTTCTTTCCCCAAGATTTCAATATCTGGAACAAACAATCATCCCTTATTTCTCGACAATCCTCTTTGGTAAGGACAAAAGACTTTCAGATCATCGTCTCAGTTCTAACCTCAAGCTTTATGATCTTCCCGGCTAATAATGGATCCTCTTACTTCTTAGAAGCAATTCTCTTGATCAACACCGGTCAAATTTCTAAACAGGACAGCATGGCGGTACTCTGACTAGAACTAGCAGTTGATCTTAACTGCACATTAAAATTAGTCAAAGCTTCTAAATCTTTCCATTCTGCCAACATAATTAATATCACATTCTGACATCTTCTGCTAAGACCATCTGGTACTTTATTATCTTTACCTGGTGTATACTTTATACCAAAATCATAAGTAGCTAAAACCTCCAGCCACCTCTGTTGTCTCATATTCAACTCTTTCTAAGAGAATAAGTATCTTAAAGACTTATGATCTATGTATAGCTCAGATCTCTCCCCTAAGAGATAATGCCTCCAAATCTTCAATGCAAAGATCACTGAAGCCAACTCCAAATCATGAATAAGATATCTCACTTCATGCTATGTAAACTGTCTGGATGCATAGCAATAAATTTACCCTTCTGTATCAACACAGCTCCCAAGCTAGTTCCGCATGCATCAGTATACACCACCAACCCTTTGTTTTCTGTCTGGAACTACTACACAGGTGCATTGTTCAACAAATGCTTTAACTTAAGTAATGCTTCCTTACATTTGTAGACCAAACAAACTTTATATCCTTCCTGGTTAGCTTAGTCAAAGGTGCAGCTATCCGCGAGAAATCCTTGATGGATCTCTGATAATAGCCAGCAAGTTCAAGAAAACTTCTAATCTCAGTCATCGTCTCTGGTCTCTTCCAATTGTAACAGCTTCGATCTTATCTGGATTGACTGACAAACCCTTCCCTTAAACCACATGATCAAGAAACTTAACCTCTTTCTTTTAGAAATGAAATTTAGAAAACTTTGCCTTTAGCTAATGCTTCCTCATCATCTCAAATACAACTCTAAGATGATCCTCATGCTCCCTTTCATCCTTAAAGCATACCAACATGTCATCTATAAACACCAACATGATCTGTCCAAATACTCTCGGACGACTTGGTTCATCAAATCTATGAAGAAAGCAAGTGCATTCATAAACCTGAATGGAATTATTAATCACTCATACGAACTATATCTAGTCTGAAATGTTGTCAAAGGAATGCTATCCTTTGCCACTCTTAACTGATGGAAATCCGTCACCAAATCCAGCTAGGAAATTTTTTTGGCACCACGCAACTGATAAAATAGTTATCAATTCTCGACAAAGGATACTTATTCTTTATCGTTCTCTCGTTCAAGTTACGATAGTCGATACACATCCTCAACGACCCGTTTGGTTTCTTCACAAGCGTCGCGACCGCTCCCCAAGGCGAATTGCTTGGTCTAATAAAATTCTTTCCATCTAGATCCACTATTTGTGCATTCAGTTCCTTCATATCAGTAGGTGTCATCCTGTTAGAGGGTCTACTCACGGGTTCATCTCCTGGCAAAAGATCTATCCGAAACTCAATATCTCATTTTGGCGGTAGTCCTATGACTAGCTAAAAGACATCTGCAAACTCACTTGTTACTCGAACTTGACTTAGCTCTTCTCCCACTTCTATTGCACTTAATAAAGTACAACTACCCCGGTCAGAATTCTCGACCGAGAACATAGATCAGTTATGACTGTCAGGGTGTCTTAGTGATATCTCCCCATCATGGCAAAATATCCTGGCCTCATACGTTTTCAACCAATCCATACCCAAAATGATTCCAAAATCTACGAAATCAAAAACATACAGACTGCATGGAAACTTATGACCTAAAAAATCAAGTTTTGACTGGTCACATCTTATCCCCAAAGTTGCATACCTTCCCGATTGACGTGTAAAAGTGTTTATTTTTGCGCTCATATTTTACCTTTGTTGTATATAAACAAATGTTACACTGGGTATTATTGAGTGTTTCTACAGATATACAGATCTGAGGAACCTTCATGTTAAATGGAGGAAAAGAGAAGAAAACGGGAGATTTTCATTGGATTATACCAGCTACTCTGAAAAGATTGAACAAAAGAAGTTGTAGTTGAGTGGTTAAGGCATCTCCTAAATGGAGGAAGGAGTTGAGTTCGAATCCAGGAAAGCATATTATTTTTGCATATGAAAATGGAAGATGATTGAGAAGATATACATATATATGTGAACATACTTGTGATTGATTATACACATACAAATCAACAATCTCCCAATCAATCACAAATCTTCTTCCAATCAAATCAAGCAATCACGTTTATATGACTACGCCAATTTATCATGGATTTGATTCACATCAACAAATCATCCTCAAAACTTAATTACCCATCGTGCCACATGTCAAAGATCTGAAGACAAACTATCTCTCATAAATATTTATATTCACATGATCGAAGAGAAGATATTCATTTTTATAGCAACATATTTTGTAAATTTTTGATGGGAAACAACTTGTACTCTATAAATACCTAGGTGTATTCATTGTAAAAGGTATCTCCTATCTCATCTCATAGTTTCTAGTGTAGAATAAAGCTCTTCATCTTCTTCTATTTTTTGTTTTTTTATTTACACTTAGATAATTATAGCTTCTATCAATCAATTTTGTTAGACATAATTATCTAAGTTTTTCTTCTTTTATCATTAGTGATAGACCATTAATTTGGTTTAGCGGCTATACTATTTTTATTTTTGTTTCTTTGAATTTCTGTTTTTCCATTGTTTAGAACTTGTGAAGGAGTTTTAATTTAACTCTCAACAATTCTTCCGTGACAAATAGTTGGATCCTTCTGTGAGAAAAATGATTGGAGTATAAATCAATATTTCTTCACTTGTCTATTTTTCTGCATTTTCCGTAGTTTAGAAATCACCTCCAAATTCATCTAGATCACCCATGAAATTACATAAACAATAGAATTTAATTTTCCTCCTTGTGTTCGACCTGCATACTACATATATGCACTTGCAGTATTATTTTTTATTTGTGTTTTTCTAATCCCATAGAAAAGTTTCAAAAAAGTTTTCGACACCTTTGTCGGGGAGGAAATTATTAAATTTTATTGTTTATTTGATTTTTTATTCGAGTTAGTTTTGTTTTTATTTTTATTTTTGTGTATCTAATCAAGAGAAGGATGAAAAAAGAAACAAATCATTATTAATCTGTTTATGGAATTGGTAATTTATTTCCTTCCTTTTAGATTACACAATCTCTTCTTATTTTTCTTTCCTTTTTTTAGTTTACAAACTCTCTTCTCATTCTTTTTCTTTCATTTTTTCCCTTTGCCTATTTTAGGCTAGATATGTTGTAGTGTTTTAATTGCAACAAAAAAAATCTGCATTTCTTGTAACGACCCAGAATTTTGAACAATTTAATTTGAGAATATTTAATTAATTTTAAATATTTAAAGGATGGTTTGAATTGAATTTCAAATTATCAGAATGAATTTGGCGATTAAATTATAGAATTTAATCTATTGAAAGTTGAATAAAAATTTGAATCTTCAATTTTAAGCCGATTAAAAATATTTCAAAGGCTTGTAAAATTCATATTGATAGTACTGAAAATTTTAGAAGCTTCAGAATTGAAATTGAAAGTGAATTGTTCAGTTTTGAAATTTATATCGTTTGAATCGAATTTAAAATAGCCGTCCGAGGCACAGTCTCGGAATTCGACGAAACTAGTTCCATTGGGTCCGTAATATGGAATTATTGCCGGATTTCAAATTTCGTATTTTTCGGAGTTAATATGTGAGCACACGACACGTAAACGCGTCAAAATTTTCAGCGATTTAAATTTAAATTTAAATATAAACTTAGTCAAACAAATACACGTTCTTCCTTAAAACACTCTCCGTTGTTTCAGCCTTTCATCACGCCATAACTCACGCACCCTTCCTTTCATAAGCATGGCCGAAGTCTTCTTCAAATCAGGAAAAAAATAATAAATCAACGAAAAAAAAAATGGCCACGATCTCGTTCAAAAATCAAATTAATGGAACGAACGAAACTTTTTCGTTTTAATTGAAGATGCTTCCTCTTTATACTTCGAAGCAGCAGTCAAGCCTCTCCAGTTCAAAATCGAATGAAACAAAAAAAAAATGGGGAAAGGGGATCGCGCGCTCGAAGGTGGGTGTCGCGATGCAGGCAAGCGGCGCGGCACGCGGCGGCGTGTGCGTGCGCAAGGAGGCTCGCGATTGGGAATGGCGACACGGTCAACTGAGAAGTCGTGGTGATGCGACTCGCGTGGCACGGCGGCGATGCTCACGCGCGTGCGCGCGTCACGTGCAATGGCTGGGGACGAGCACGATGTGGCGGCACTTCGACAATGGCGGCGGCTGCAGGTTGGAGGCGGCGCGTGCTCGCACGTGTTTGGGGATTGCAAAGGTGATGGGGCTTTGTCGATGGTCTGGGTTGCTCGTTCAACAGTAAGGTTTTTTTTTTTTTAAAATCTATCTTTGCTAAAATTATAAATATTTATGTATATACAGAGAAAAAAAATAAAATGTAAACAGTCATAAGCTTGTAAATGATGTACTGCAGATTTTTATACATATGTAGAAAATAAATTTTTTTTTTTGCAATAATAAAAATAAATAGTATGCAGAAAAAAAATATAGAAGATAAAATGAATACATTATAAATTTACTAGTTTATTTTTAAAATAATTTCATAAAGTAAATTTTGTTTCAAATTTAAATTTTTAGTCAAAATAAATATGTTAAAGAAGAAAATTTGTTTAAAACAAAATTATTAGTTAAATAGGTATCTTTGTGATTTATTTGACTTATAAAACTTATCTAATAATTTATTTAAAAGAAATTAATTTAAAATAAAATTTTAGTTAAAATAATTTATTAAACAAAGGAATTTTAAAAGATTTAAGAAAATTTATATAAGCAAGATGATAGAATTATTTTAAAAAGAAAATCAGTTTGAATCTTTAATTTTTAGCTTAAAATAAAAATCATTAACTTGAGATGAAATAATTAGTTGAATAAAATTATTTAAAGGAATTGGTTTAGAACAAAACCTATGAATTAAAATCAAAAATGAAAATTTATTATTCGATTTATTTCGAATATTAATAAATTGTGTAAATATTTATACAAGGTATAAATGAAGAAAACAAGTTGAATTGGAAGTGGATGGCAAACGGGAATAAAGGTGAGAACTTCTCACTCAAAAAGAATTTTGTTGTTTATTTAAATTTTAAATAGTTAGATTTAAAATTGCTTGACTGTGTTGATTGAATGCTTGAATGATGATTGTTATATATATATTGGATGTAAATAGACCCTATACGCCGTTAGTAAGCGGAGGTTATTTATTACACACATATACCGCGATATTCCACCTCGAAGTGGAATTGGTATTATATTATATATATAGCAATATATATATATTGGCATATGTATATATTGCAGTTGATTGATTTCCCGCATTTTCTTTTAGCGGATGAGACCCTATTGCGCCGTTATTAAGCGGATAATATTTAATAAGAACATATACCGCGATAATTTCGTACTGGAGCGAAATTGGTATTGTGCTAATGTTTGTGGATGCAGGAAAACAGGTTGGAGGGATCCAACTGGATTCCTCAACAGTTTTTATTTGATTTCAGATATTTAGATATTTGATTGATTATCATATCGATATATGATATCGTTGTTGTCATGATTGACTATTTGGTGTGTAGCATCATTGGACCAAATTTGGAATTTTAAAATGATTTCAAAGTGATTTTTGAAAGTATACGTTTATAAAATATTTTTGGAATTGATCCATTTTAAATAAATAAACGTTATAATTTTTAAAGTTATAAAAATTATGATTTTGAGAAATATAGTTAAAAACTGATTTTTGAGAATATGATGCTAATGATTTTATAAAATAGTTAAATCGGAATTTTTGAATTTATTATGAGAAGTTGAAATATAGGATTTATAAAATTTAATTATTTTATGAATCAAAAGGATGAAGTTTTTAAAGGAATTTGAAGACGTTTTAAAAGAATAATATAAATTGATTTATATTAAGAGATTTATAAATGGATATTTATAAATTGAAATATGAACATTATAAAACGAGTTTTTATAAGTGTTTGAATGAAGTGAAAATGAATTTTGTAAATAAATGGAATTTATAAAATTATAAATGATGAAGTTATAAGTGAAATTTATAAATAGTAAGATTTATAAATTTTGTGAAGTTATTAAGGAATATATTTGGATGAATAATTGAATCTTATAAGTTATAAGATTTATAATTGTGAAGTTCAAAGGAACGATTTTGCAAACGAATAAATTTATAAGTATTTGACTTGTAATATGAACCCTTGTTTTATAATTGGGATATAAATCAAATAGGCTAATAAAGGAATTTATAAAAGGAAGTTGTTATAAAATAAATAGAAATGGAGTTTATAAACGTTGTTTTATAAATTCACAAACGACTTATTTTGATAAGTAAATTGCTGAAACCTATTAATGGAGTTATATTCACGTTTTTGAATAGTGAATAATTCTTTTAAATAAAATGTATAAAAGGATGAAATGTGTTAACGTAGTATATTCACGTTTTTGAATAGTGAATAATATGTTAAAGAAAATGTTTAGAATGTGATATTTTAAATAGAATTAAAACGATCTAACGATGTTTTAAATGCGTTGAGATTCGAAACCATAGATTTCAACATTTATTGTTGAAATAGACGTTTTCGAGAAATAGAAGGAAATAATGGACTATAACACTGTTGTTATAGTAAATGATTTCCGAAAGGAAATGTTTTGCATAGTATTGGGATGTATATATCTATTTTAATTTCGAATCCCTATACTAGTGGTTTTGGGTTGTCGTAACAATGTTTTACGTAGCATTCGTTTTGGCCCAAATAAATATGTTTAAGAGAATGATTTCCTTAAAGAATGAAATATATACTTAATTTCGATTGAAGTATATTGAATATTTTCTAAGTGTTGAAAATAAATAAAAATCTGTGAATTACTTATGAATAAATAAGTATGGAATTGTTTTCCCGATATAAAGGGAATATTTTGAGAATTTATCTTTTTGAAGATAAATTGAAATGAATAATTGAAACCGTATATTCATAGATATTTTGAAATATAAATCCACTATGGAATTTATAAAAGAAAAAGGGAAGTTGTTTAAAAATAAATATTGATTTATTTTTGAAGTATTGAAAATAATATATCTTGTAAAGATATTTTGGAAAATAAATAATTTGGAAAATTATTTGGAATCTGGTGATGTATGCATATCAATTGATAGTTCAATAACCGACTATCAATATTTCCTTTTGAATGGGTATTTGATGTGATTTGATTGAATGTGAATGCCACACTTATTTTTGAATAAGCGCTCACTATTCGGGTTAACAGGGAAAGGACCATGGGGTCGTATAACCCATTCCGAATATGTGATACGTCGTTATGAATTGCATTGAAGATCGGTGTTGAAGACCGAGTATTTGCGAAAGCGATAGGATGACCTATCGATTGTCTCTGCACTGGGTAGCTCCTGGTATAGAGATCTCCTAAGTGATGGGAAATTCGATCGGGAATGTGAATACCCGAATTGCAAGGGCTTCGTAAGAAGTGCCTTCGGTTTTGTTCGAGCCCGGAACAGACTTGTATGGATTGTATGTCTGACGTTACAAATTGAGATATAAAGAAGATTTCTTTCAAATATATTTCTGTTGGTGGCGGAGAATTTATTCTTTTAGCTTAACACGCTTCTCTGAGACGTACGAGCTCAGAGGTTATATAGTTGAAGGTTATCAGCGATATATTCCCAATTTGGTAATGTGACATGCTGAGTGTTGCTGAAATGATCATTGTGTTGATTATTTGTGATAGGATCATTTATTTGATCGTCTATCTTGGTGATCATTGTGTTGATCATTTGTTGACCCAAAGCATGGCTTTTGTATAAAGTATGTTTTTGTGGACGTGACTTCGTCGAGCCTCACACCCCGGAAATGGTCAAAACAGGAAAGATGCGGCAAGGTTATGAGGGGTAGCTCCCTTTAGGGTATGTACATTTCCTTCTGGATAGAGGTGGTATCATGGTATGGAGCCCAGATATTTAACCTATGTGGTTACCGCGAATTTATTACTTTGTGGTTGTTGGTTATCGGGATCCCGTGAGAAAGGTCGTTTACGATCGGGGAATGGCGTGCTCGTGTCAGTAGTTACCCAGTTAGGGGTAACCCGGCCTTGTGTTGGCAGAGTTCCGGTTTGGTTCTCGGGAATGTCCTTCCAGAGGCATTCTCATGTGGCAATGGGAAGTTCCTTGGCCTGACCATTTGTTGGAAATCCAAAGAAACAATACGAAACTTGTACAGTATTAGTTGTAGAACCTATCATTCACTTATGGTGTCGCAACACTGTTTGGATGGTAGCTATAGTAGGCATAGTTCGAAATGTCTATGTTGGCTAAGATTTATATCTTTATTTTCGAAATAATTTTCTACACTATGCACTAGTAATAATATCAAATGCTTCTTTTTAATGCGTATCAAGCATCTTTGACTATCATAAGGAGAAATCTCCTCCGATTCTGCGTTTGCATATGTGTGTGTGCGGGAGGCCTTATGGTAGTCTCATTTTTAAAAGCATTGCGAATTGAATTTAAAAATATTCCTCTATTTTGATTTTAAAGATAAATAAACTGTTTTGAGTTCTCACACCAGTCACATGACTTACTCGGAGTTTATTGTTTTCCTTCCTAAACTCTGGGTGCCCACCAATTTCCACACGGGCAGTCAAGAGTTAAGGTTTATCAGGATATTCTGGATATTCTGGAGTTGCTGGAGGCAAGATGGATGGCATGGCGTATTACTACTATATAGTATTTCTTTTTCCGCTGCACTGTATGTTGTTGTACACTCTGATGATATGATGTAATGAAATGAAATGTAATGTAATAACTGATATAGTTCTTTGTTTAAAGATTATTCATTTATTATTATATGTTGTTCCGCTGCGAATTGTGAGATTCTGTTATTGTTCTGTTGTGTTCTGTTCCGTTCTATGTTCTATTTTTCTTTCCCCTCCATTTTCTATTCTCTCTAATTTCTATTTTCTATTTCCTATTTTCCTTCCTTCTCTCTTCTTCTCTCTTTTTCTTTTCTTAAATTCTTTTTAAAAACCCTAACTATTCGGTTTTTCGGCAACGAAAAATCGACATGTTACATTTGGTATCAGAGCGTATGGTTAAGCGACAACCATGGTTCTGTTGGGTATTACTCATTAGAGATAGAGTCAGTAGTACTCTAGAATGAGTTTGAGTGTAATAATAGATATGAGCGCGTATTTGATAGTGAATATAAAATTGTTTTGAATCGGGTAAATAAAATAATTTTGCCCAAAACTATTTTGTATGAAAAGAAATGATTTTCTATGAATTATTATAGTATATGGTTGCATGATTGTTAAGAAGTGATAATATTGAATTATTATCATTAATATATGGAATTAAATAAGATAGATTGGATTCAAGTAAATTAACTTGATAATTTATTTATTTGTGAAATGATTTCAAATGGAATGAATTGAATATGGAAATTGAAATTGAAAAGAATTAATGAATTACTAAATGAAAGTTAATCGATAGAATTCAATATTTAGAATTGAGAATTGAATTCGAATGGAATTTAAATTGTGAATTGAATTCAAATTGAATTGAAATATAAAATTGAATGAAATTGGATATGTAACTTCAATAGTGAAGTAAAAACGTATAAGAAGCATATGTTGAAAATTTTGAAATAAAATTAGCAAATTAGCTTGAATGTTGCATTTGGATGCTATTTTTAGCAGGATATACAGGTATATAAAGGGATTGGATTTTGATTTCAAAGATAAAATTGAATTGCTCGACAAAAAGGTACGAATTTCAATTTCAGTATGAGATTTGATGACTTTCTTCTCTAGCCACTTGGCTTTTCTCTTTTCCTTTTGATTCTGAGGGGCCGTGGTGCCATTTTGTAGTCGTACCGAGCTAGCCGCGCAAAGGAGACGCTGGCGAAATTTTTCGAAAATTTAGGGTGTTAGAAAAATTTTGAGAAATTTTGAAAGTTTGAAATTTGAATTTGAATTTAAATTTAAATTGTTAGGAGAACAATGTTGTTTGAAACCTATGACTGGAATTGGAAAGCTAGTTGAAATGATAGTGAATCTCTAGTAAAAAGATTTAGGTTGGTAAGTTGATAAAACTATTTGGATTGTGAAAAATGATAGACGGGATAAGGGCATTCTTCTTAACTTGTAATTTCGGGACGAAATTCTTTTAAGGGGGGAAGATTGTAACGACCCAGAATTTTGAACAATTTAATTTGAGAATATTTAATTAATTTTAAATATTTAAAGGATGGTTTGAATTGAATTTCAAATTATCAGAATGAATTTGGCGATTAAATTATAGAATTTAATCTATTGAAAGTTGAATAAAAATTTGAATCTTCAATTTTAAGCCGATTAAAAATATTTCAAAGGCTTGTAAAATTCATATTGATAGTACTGAAAATTTTAGAAGCTTCAGAATTGAAATTGAAAGTGAATTGTTCAGTTTTGAAATTTATATCGTTTGAATCGAATTTAAAATAGCCGTCCGAGGCACAGTCTCGGAATTCGACGAAACCAATTCCATTGGGTCCGTAATATGGAATTATTGCCGGATTTCAAATTTCGTATTTTTCGGAGTTAATATGTGAGCACACGACACGTAAACGCGTAAAAATTTTCAGCGATTTAAATTTAAATTTAAATATAAACTTAGTCAAACAAATACACGTTCTTCCTTAAAACACTCTCCGTTGTTTCAGCCTTTCATCACGCCATAACTCACGCACCCTTCCTTGCATAAGCATGGCCGAAGTCTTCTTCAAATCAGGAAAAAAAAATCAAACGAAAAAAAAATGGCCGCGATCTCGTTCAAAAATCAAATTAATGGAACGAACGAAACTTTTTCGTTTTAATTGAAGATGCTTCCTCTTTATACTTCGAAGCAGCAGTCAAGCCTCTCCAGTTCAAAATCGAATGAAACAAAAAAAAAATGGGGAAAGGGGATCGCGCGCTCGAAGGTGGGTGTCGCGATGCAGGCAAGCGGCGCGGCGGCGTGTGCGTGCGCAAGGAGGCTCGCGATTGGGAATGGCGACGCGGTCAACTGAGAAGTCGTGGTGATGCGACTCGCGTGGCACGGCGGCGATACTCACGCGCGTGCGCGCGTCACGTGCAATGGCTGGGGACGAGCACGATGTGGCGGCACTTCGACAATGGCGGCGGCTGCAGGTTGGAGGCGACGCGTGCTCGCACGTGTTTGGGGATTGCAAAGGTGATGGGGCTTCGTCGATGGTCTGGGTTGCTCGTTCAACAGTAAGGTTTTTTTTTTTTTAAATCTATCTTTGCTAAAATTATAAATATTTATGTATATACAGAGGAAAAAAAAAATGTAAATAGTCATAAGCTTGTAAATGATGTACTGCAGATTTTTATACATATGTAGAAAATAAAATTTGTTTTTTGCAATAATAAAAATAAATAGTATGCAGAAAAAAAATATAGAAGATAAAATGAATACATTATAAATTTACTAGTTTATTTTTAAAATAATTTCATAAAGTAAAGTTTGTTTCAAATTTAAATTTTTAGTCAAAATAAATATGTTAAAGAAGAAAATTTGTTTAAAACAAAATTATTAGTTAAATAGGTATCTTTGTGATTTATTTGACTTATAAAACTTATCTAATAATTTATTTAAAAGAAATTAATTTAAAATAAAATTTTAGTTAAAATAATTTATTAAACAAAGGAATTTTAAAAGATTTAAGAAAATTTATATAAGCAAGATGATAGAATTATTTTAAAAAGAAAATCAGTTTGAATCTTTAATTTTTAGCTTAAAATAAAAATCATTAACTTGAGATGAAATAATTAGTTGAATAAAATTATTTAAAGGAATTGGTTTAGAACAAAACCTATGAATTAAAATCAAAAATGAAAATTTATTATTCGATTTATTTCGAATATTAATAAATTGTGTAAATATTTATACAAGGTATAAATGAAGAAAACAAGTTGAAGTGGATGGCAAATGGGAATAAAGGTGAGAACTTCTCACTCAAAAAGAATTTTGTTGTTTATTTAAATTTTAAATAGTTAGATTTAAAATTGCTTGACTGTGTTGATTGAATGCTTGAATGATGATTGTTATATATATATTGGATGTGAATAGACCCTATACGCCGTTAGTAAGCGGAGGTTATTTATTACACACATATACCGCGATATTCCACCTCGAAGTGGAATTAGTATTATATTATATATATAGCAATATATATATATTGGCATATGTATATATTGCAGTTGATTGATTTCCCCCATTTTCTTTTAGCGGATGAGACCCTATTGCGCCGTTATTAAGCGGATAATATTTAATAAGAACATATACCGCGATAATTTCGTACTGGAGCGAAATTGGTATTGTGCTAATGTTTGTGGATGTAGGAAAACAGGTTGGAGGGATCCAACTGGATTCCTCAACAGTTTTTATTTGATTTCAGATATTTAGATATTTGATTGATTATCATATCGATATATGATATCGTTGTTGTCATGATTGACTATTTGGTGTATAGCATCATTGGACCAAATTTGGAATTTTAAAATGATTTCAAAGTGATTTTTGAAAGTATACGTTTATAAAATATTTTTGGAATTGATCCATTTTAAATAAATAAACGTTATAATTTTTAAAGTTATAAAAATTATGATTTTGAGAAATATAGTTAAAAACTGATTTTTGAGAATATGATGCTAATGATTTTATAAAATAGTTAAATCGGAATTTTTGAATTTATTATGAAAAGTTGAAATATAGGATTTATAAAATTTAATTATTTTATGAATCAAAAGGATGAAGTTTTTAAAGGAATTTGAAGACGTTTTAAAAGAATAATATAAATTGATTTATATTAAGAGATTTATAAATGGATATTTATAAATTGAAATATGGACATTATAAAACGAGTTTTTATAAGTGTTTGAATGAAGTGAAAATGAATTTTGTAAATAAATGGAATTTATAAAATTATAAATGATGAAGTTATAAGTGAAATTTATAAATAGTAAGATTTATAAATTTTGTGAAGTTATTAAGGAATATATTTGGATGAATAATTGAATCTTATAAGTTATAAGATTTATAATTGTGAAGTTCAAAGGAACGATTTTGCAAACGAATAAATTTATAAGTATTTGACTTATAATATGAACCCTTGTTTTATAATTGGGATATAAATCAAATAGGCTAATAAAGGAATTTATAAAAGGAAGTTGTTATAAAATAAATAGAAATGGAGTTTATAAACGTTGTTTTATAAATTCACAAACGACTTATTTTGATAAGTAAATTGCTGAAACCTATTAATGAAGTTATATTCACGTTTTTGAATAGTGAATAATTCTTTTAAATAAAATGTATAAAAGGATGAAATGTGTTAACGTAGTATATTCACGTTTTTGAATAGTGAATAATATGTTAAAGAAAATGTTTAGAATGTGATATTTTAAATAGAATTAAAACGATCTAACGATGTTTTAAATGTGTTGAGATTCGAAACCATAGATTTCAACATTTATTGTTGAAATAGACGTTTTCGAGAAATAGAAGGAAATAATGGACTATAACACTGTTGTTATAGTAAATGATTTCCGAAAGGAAATGTTTTGCATAGTATTGGGATTTATATATCTATTTTAATTTCGAATCCCTATACTAGTGGTTTTGGGTTGTCGTAACGATGTTTTACGTAACATTCGTTTTGGCCCAAATAAATATGTTTAAGAGAATGATTTCCTTAAAGAATGAAATATATACTTAATTTCGATTGAAGTATATTGAATATTTTCTAAGTGTTGAAAATAAATAAAAATCTGTGAATTACTTATGAATAAATAAGTATGGAATTGTTTTCCCGATATAAAGGGAATATTTTGAGAATTTATCTTTTTGAAGATAAATTGAAATGAATAATTGAAACCGTATATTCATAGATATTTTGAAATATAAATCCACTATGGAATTTATAAAAGAAAAAGGGAAGTTGTTTAAAAATAAATATTGATTTATTTTTGAAGTATTGAAAATAATATATCTTGTAAAGATATTTTGGAAAATAAATAATTTGGAAAATTATTTGGAATCTGGTGATGTATGCATATCAATTGATAGTTCAATAACCGACTATCAACATTTCCTTTTGAATGGGTATTTGATGTGATTTGATTGAATGTGAATGCCACACTTATTTTTGAATAAGCGCTCACTATTCGGGTTAACCGGGAAAGGACCATGGGGTCGTATAACCCATTCCGAATATGTGATACGTCGTTATGAATTGCATTGAAGATCGGTGTTGAAGACCGAGTATTTGCGAAAGCGATAGGATGACCTATCGATTGTCTCTGCACTGGGTAGCTCCTGGTATAGAGATCTCCTAAGTGATGGGAAATTCGATCGGGATTGTGAATACCCGGATTGCAAGGGCTTCGTAAGAAGTGCCTTCGGTTTTGTTCGAGCCCGGAACAGACTTGTATGGATTGTATGTCTGACGTTACAAATTGAGATATAAAGCAGATTTCTTTCAAATATATTTCTGTTGGTGGCGGAGAATTTATTCTTTTAGCTTAACACCCTTCTCTGAGACGTACGAGCTCAGAGGTTATATAGTTGAAGGTTATCAGCGATATATTCCCAATTTGGTAATGTGACATGCTGAGTGTTGCTGAAATGATCATTGTGTTGATTATTTGTGATAGGATCATTTATTTGATCGTCTATCTTGGTGATCATTGTGTTGATCATTTGTTGACCCAAAGCATGGCTTTTGTATAAAGTATGTTTTTGTGGACGTGACTTCGTCGAGCCTCACACCCCGGAAATGGTCAAAACAGGAAAGATGCGGCAAGGTTATGAGGGGTAGCTCCCTTTAGGGTATGTACATTTCCTTCTGGATAGAGGTGGTATCATGGTATGGAGCCCAGATATTTAACCTATGTGGTTACCGCGAATTTATTACTTTGTGGTTGTTGGTTATCGGGATCCCGTGAGAAAGGTCGTTTACGATCGGGGAATGGCGTGCTCGTGTCAGTAGTTACCCAGTTAGGGGTAACCCGGCCTTGTGTTGGCAGAGTTCCGGTTTGGTTCTCGGGAATGTCCTTCCAGAGGCATTCTCATGTGGCAATGGGAAGTTCCTTGGCCTGACCATTTGTTGGAAATCCAAAGAAACAATACGAAACTTGTACAGTATTAGTTGTAGAACCTATCATTCACTTATGGTGTCGCAACACTGTTTGGATGGTAGCTATAGTAGGCATAGTTCGAAATGTCTATGTTGGCTAAGATTTATATCTTTATTTTCGAAATAATTTTCTACACTATGCACTAGTAATAATATCAAATGCTTCTTTTTAATGCGTATCAAGCATCTTTGACTATCATAAGGAGAAATCTCCTCCGATTCTGCGTTTGCATGTGTGTGCGTGCGGGAGGCCTTATGTAGTCTCATTTTTAAAAGCATTGCGAATTGAATTTAAAAATATTCCTCTATTTTGATTTTAAAGATAAATAAACTGTTTTGAGTTCTCACACCAGTCACATGACTGACTCGGAGTTTATTGTTTTCCTTCCTGAACTCTGGGTGCCCACCAATTTCCACACGGGCAGTCAAGAGTTAAGGTTTATCAGGATATTCTGGATATTCTGGAGTTGCTGGAGGCAAGATGGATGGCATGGCGTATTACTACTATATAGTATTTCTTTTTCCGCTGCACTGTATGTTGTTGTACACTCTGATGATATGATGTAATGAAATGAAATGTAATGTAATAACTGATATAGTTCTTTGTTTAAAGATTATTCATTTATTATTATATGTTGTTCCGCTGCGAATTGTGAGATTCTGTTATTGTTCTGTTGTGTTCTGTTCCGTTCTATGTTCTATTTTTCTTTCCCCTCCATTTTCTATTCTCTCTAATTTCTATTTTCTATTTCCTATTTTCCTTCCTTCTCTCTTCTTCTCTCATTTTCTTTTCTTAAATTCTTTTTAAAAACCCTAACTATTCGGTTTTTCGGCAACGAAAAATCGACATGTTACATTTCTTATATTTCCTTTTGCCTATTTCTTATTTTTACAATTCCCTTTCCTTTGTTGCTCCTACTAAAATCTTTCTTTCTTTTCACATTGTTTATTTTTAATTTTTGCAGTGTTTATGCTGCAACAAAAAATCATATCTCGTAATATTTTTACTACAACAAAAAAGTCCTTTTTGTGCTTATTTCTCTTTTGTAACTTTTTCTCTTTTTTTCATTTTTATAAAAGTTTTCTTGATTATTAGATTTGGTAAATCAATTCCATCTTTAAAGCAAGATTGCAAAAAAAACAAATTTTCTACTTCTGATTTTTTTCTTTTACATAAAACATTTCTTTCTTCAAACTCCTTCTACAGACCGTCAGCTTCACCAAACAACATCGCAACATCATGATCGCCAATCCAACCTACAAACACTCCAACGCATCAAGTTCTTGGCCCTATCAAGCAACATCAGAAGTCAAGTTTAATTTTTTAAGTATTTCCTTTCTCTATAGGTGCCATGCTTTTGTGAAAAATTGCTCGTAAAAACAAGTTGATGGAAATTACAAATCGACGATTCTTGTACAATTTTTTGATTTTCAATTTTAATAGTTCTTTGCTAAATTGGTTGCGAATTTGTAATTAAATTTCAAAATCAAAAAATTATATTTTATGAAATTGACTATCTCGAATAGTTAGATCGTGGATATACAATAGTTCAATTTATTGAACTACTAGCAAAAGAGGTTGCATACTGCCCGTAAAACATTGGTTGTATCCCTTAGTATTTTGTACTATATGTGAACGGCCGTAAGACCACCTTCCCCTTCTGATTGAGTCAGTCAACTAATAAAGTACAATTCAGTACCTTTTTACTATTTTGAAGTAAAAACCCTTTTTTCTTCTTCAAACTTATAAGAAATCAACATGGTTGAAACGGTTGAAAACTATAAGCTCAATGATACTACTGAAGCATGGAATGAATGCTTGAACCATTTTAACTTTGACTTTGATGAATATGAATATATTTTTGAGTTAAACAACATGCTTGATTCACACACTTCACCACTAGACTTGAGTTTTGAGTCACAAAAAAAATTCATGATTGATAGTGCACATTCAAACTCTAGTGTTTTGAATGAAATCTGCTTAGTCACACAAATCTACGGGATTATAATGACAAATATTTGGAATACATGAACCTTTGTCTTGATAAAATCTTTATAGGTAGAGTTTTACTATGGGATACACTTGACACTAAATCTAAGCATAACGATAAACCATTCATCGAGTCTATTCTCCATTTCAGTGAAAACTCTAAAAAATAGTGCAAAAAACAAGTGTAGGGAGAAAAATGTAGGCATTCATCATAACTCATTCATCATTTGCACAAATCACATTTTATATATGATCTATTTCCGCATTTAGTTACTAAATTGCATTTAATTTTACAGATAATTTTACACTTCATCCATCTTTGGGTACTCTCATCCAAATTTAGGAAACGTTTTTACAGCACGGACACAATCGCAGCTAGTGTGAGGGAGGATCTGCATTGCGTTTCATCTTTTTCATTCATTTTTTTCTTTCTTCAAAAAGAAACATCACTTTTTTTATTCACCTTAATTTTTTAAAATTTTCATCTCATTTCCCAAACTTTGATTTATTTTAAATAGTCACGACATAGAAAGTTAAATAGATTTATTCATGGGATGGAAAATTTTGTGAATCGCTAATATCGAATCGAAAACGTAATGAAAAGTTGAATCACAAACGATAATAGTGTAATTAGTATATAGGCAGACTCATAGGTGATGGTTATGAAATCTATTCTAAATTGTAGTCCTTGTTTAAAAAGTAGTTGCTTTAAAGTACTTGCGTTGACACCTGTTTTTTAGAGTAAAGTTAATAAGTGCTAAGATGATTTTGCATAAAAATCTCTTAAAAAAACATAATAATAAAATTCCAAGGGTATCCAACATTACTAGTACATCTAGCATTAGTGTGCAAACCCCCAAGATCTATCCTGACTCTCACGTAAGCCCGCAAGGCAATTAGGTGGTATACCATGGTCGATCCACCAAGCTCTGTCCTAACTCTCACGTAAGCCCATAAGGCATTGCATGGATGGTATACCTTGGTCTTTTCGGTTAGGTGTATAGATTTTCTTTTTGCAAATAAAGAGAGAGTTAGCAATTGAAACTCACGCATCTTCTTGAGTATATTGATTTTACTAGTTATACAAAAGGAAATAACAATATCACTTTGCAAAATGTGACAAACAAATAAAGAATCTATTTCATGGCTGCACTATGTTGTCAACCGAACCAACTAGCCAAATTAGAGATTAACGTATGAAATCTTAAATTATGTTGGAAAATTATGACTAGTTGAGGAACAAAAATTTCTCAAAAATCACTTAGACTCGTATACATTACAGTGTTGCAACTACTATGAAATAAGTCGTGTTGTCATTTGTATATATTCGTTGCATTCATGTAACTGCATTAGAATCATCACATATTGCATTTGGATTTTGTGGGCAGTATCCGCTGAAAACCTTCAAGAGACACCGCTTGTCCTACTTGGGAATCCTAGAGGTTTAACGGCTTATTGCATACACTCAATGCAATCGTGATTCCTACGAAAGTGCGACCTACCTAGTTAAGTTTTTATTTCTATTTTTACTCGAGAATGAGTAAAAGATAAGTATGTGAGTATTTGATTGACATGTAAAAGTGTTTATTTTTTCCCTCATATCTTACCTTTGTTAATGTTACACTGGATATTTTTTGAGTGTTTCTACAGATATACAGATTTGAGGAGCGTTGTTGTTAAATGGAGCAAAAGAGAAGAAAAAGGGAGGTTTACATTGGATTATACCAGCTACTCTGAAAATATTGAATAAAAGAAGTTGTAGCTGAGTGGTTAAGGCATCTCCTAAATGGCGGAAGGAGTTGAGTTTGAATCCTGGAAAGCACATTATTTTTTGCATATGAAAATGGAGGATTTTTGAGAAGATATACATATAAATATGAACATACTTGTAATTTATTATATACATACAAATCAACAATCTCCTAATCAATCACAAATTTTATTCCAATCAAATTACAACCAATCAAAATCTTCCAATCAAATCAAGAAATTACAATCACACTCAGATGACTATGCCAATTTATCATGGAATTGGTTCGAATCAACAAATCATCCTCAAATCTCAATCACCCATCATGCCACATGTCAAAGATCTGAAAACAAGCTATATCTCATGAATATTTATATTCATATGATCTAAGAGAAGATATTCATTTTTATAGCGACGTATTTTGTAAATTTTTAATGGGAAACAAATTGTACTCTATAAATAACCAGGTGTATTCATTGTAAAAGATATCTCATAAGTTCTAGTGTAGAATAAAGCTATTCTTCTTCTATTTTCTGTTTTTTTTATTTACACTTAGATAATTATGGCTTATATCAATTAGTTTTGTTATACATAATTATCCAAGTTTTTCTTCCTTTTTCATTAGTGATAGACGTTAACTAGCTTTAGCGGCTAACCTAATTTTATTTTTTGTTTATCTGAATTTCTGTTTGTTTTTCTGTTTTTTCTATTTTTTTATGTTATTTAGAGCTTGTGAGGGAGTTCTGATTTAACTCTCAACAACTCTTCTACGACAAATAGTTGGATCCTTCTATGAGAAAAGGACTGGAGTTTAAATCAATATTTCTTCACTTGTCTATTTTTCTGTATTTTTTGTAGTTTAGAAGTCACCTCCGAATTCGTCTAACTCGCCCACGAAATTATATTAACAATAGAATTTAATTTTCCTCCTTGTGTTCAACCGCATACTACACAGTGTGCACTTGCAGTATTATTTAATTTGTGCTTTTCTAATCTCATAGAAAGGTGTCAAACACCTCGTATTGGGTTCATAACCCTTAAGGAAGTAACAGGGTATATCGTCTCTAAGCATAACCTATCAACCAAACATTGGGGTATAAATGAATGTGATGCACCGGTGTCAAATCGTTTCCTAACTGGTGTACTCTGAATCAAAAATGTACCTTTCATCACAGTCTTTCCCTTTTAAGCTATAGTTGGTTTAGTAGATGATGGTCCAACAGCAAAGACCTTTCCTTTGTCCGCCCTGACTGGCTTTAGACATTGGCTTTTATAATCCCCAACTTGATCACAGTTGAAGCACTTCACATTCTTCGCGTCTACATCTTTCTTCCCCTTGCCTGATCGACACTATTTGCATAATGACCCTTTTTGTCACACTTGTAGCAAACTAAATCAGCCTTTGCCTTCTTGGCAGCATCTCCCTTTTGGGATCCCTTCTTTTTAAAGAACTTTCTCTTCTTTCCTTGAGAACCCTGGGTTTCAACCAGCTTCTCTCTAGAACTAACAACAAGTATTTCTTCATGATGGATTGTCAACCCCACAACCACATTACATGGATAACGGATATGTGTCATGGTTGCCCTAGCAAGCTCGGGTCTCAATTCTCGAATGAATCTCTGATTCCTTCTAATGTCAGTGTTTATAGTGGAATACCCATGTCGAGACAGCTCATCAAACTTAGTAGCATACTCGATAATCGACATCTCTTCCTAAATAAGATCTATAAACTTTCTCATCAATGCTGACTTAGCAAGCTCAAATAAAAACCTATATTCAAATCTCCTTCTGAATTCAGCCTATGTCATCTCTTCCTCCGGAACTCCGATATAATACTATTCTACGAATGAAGTGCTGACCCTCGCAACCGTCTAGGGCCAACCTTCTCTTCTGCTCATCATTTAAACCCAAATCAGCAAAGATATGTTCATAATGCAACAACCAATCCTCTACTTCTATGGCATCCTCCGTTCCCATAAACGGTTTCCCACTAAGACTGATGTAGTCTCTACTCAACTTAGCATAGTTAGTCCCAACTGGAGCTATAAGACTAGCTCCTCCTACATTTCCAGCAACTCCAGAGGCAACTTCTACTTGCATCATATTGGCGAAGAACTGGTACATCGCCTCCATATCTATTGGTGGATTTCCAGCACACACATTGGCATCAACATTTTGGTTAGCATAACCCTGTCGACCTTGGTTACTCCTAGTATTAGGTCGAGCATTTCCAATGGTTGTGGTACTTCCTCCACCGAGATTTCCTCTTTCGTTTCCAGCATCCAAATCTTCTTTCTCATAAATCTACATATGAGCCTTAGTAAGATATAAAAGAATGGTCAAAGAGAGAGGGGATGTGTACTTATATATAACTGTATATCAAATACGAGTATGTTACTATAGCGTTAACCCAAACCCCGATCATATTTCTGATTTATTGGATTATGTTTCAAAAAAGCTTTTAGGCTTAACTTTCTATTAAGTTTTCGCAAACCTATGCTTTGATACCAACTTGTAACATCCCCCTACTTGGAGGCCCAAAACAACAGCTATGGATGTTGTAGTCATCCAGTTATTAATCCTCGGCGACCAAATATAGAAATATTAGATACATTGATACACAGAAACACATGAATATGGAAAATTTTGAAACATCAAACAAAATCACATTCCATTTCAAAACATTTCCAATTCATTACATAATCCTACAATCGTCAAAGAAAATATATTTATTGCAACATACGTCAAGTTCGACATATGAAGATGCACTATTGGATGATCAGAGTATATCTAGGCAATTTAACAACTTTGCCATTAAATACAATATGGCAGAATCAAAATAAAAAAGAAATCTAGATAGCTATCATGCCTCATACACATCTCTGGCAGCTTTATTCATCCAATGAGGTATCTAGAAACCTCAACTCTCAAACTACTCAAAATCAATTGAGCACCTGAGAGTTTAAGGGGAAAACATAAACTTTGAGTTAGAATAAAGCCTGGTATGAATAATAATCTACCATCTCAAATCTTAGATATCTATTGAGACCACGCCACTTAACGGATTGGGTTTTCCCCTCACTAGTTCCTTAAAACCTTTATAAAACCATATACTATGCCCCTGCACCACAATGGTTAAAACATCTCAAAATAATATAATATGATGACATGCGAAACAAATGAATCAAGTATGGATTACCCATCCCCATTCATTTTGACTATCTATCTTAGCTACAATTTTTAGGATTATTATTAACATAATAGATTTCATAGGCTAATTAATAACCGGTAAAATGTTTAAGGACTCATTGTCTAATTACATAGTTTTCATGGGATCACTATGAACCTATTGGTAACTCCAATATCTTTACTCTTATCCTAGATCTCATGGGCTTTCTAGGAACCTATTGGTAACTCCAATATCTTCCCTTTTTATCATAGTTTTCATGGGCTGACTAGGAACCTATTGACATCTGTCAACATCTTAATCCAGATATAGTTATCATGGGCTAACAATAAACCTACTGGCCCCTGCCAGTATCAAATCATAGTTTATATGGGCTTAGTATAAACCTATCTTTCTGACATCTTCATGTATACATAGTTTTCATAGGCTAACTATGAACCTATTGGCCCTGCTAATATCTTTTCCTATACATAGTTTTCATGGGCTTACCGTGAACCTATTGGCTCCTGCCAATATCTTCCTTTAATATTTTAGCATCATATATTCTGGTCTTCCTAACCTCTTGGATGTAATTATACTCATTGAGGAGTTATTTTAATTTATATTCACTACTGGGTCAACCTAGTAGGTTATTCTACCTTTCCTCAAAGTAAAGTTATGGGTCCAATACAATGTGAATATGTACATATATGAAGAAGATAACATAATAACATGGTTAATCCCTTTAACCTCTTAATCAAAGAAAACTTCTCCCTAAACTCCTTTTCAAAATAGTTCATTTAGTTATGCCATGATTTTCCTTTAAAAATGAGATTGGGTTATTTGTATAGAAAACTAAGGCTTTCGAAACCTTCAAAACCTTGCTTTCGACCTTACTGGATAACTTCCCTCAAAAGCATATAAATTTATTTTCAAAACATTAGGCCCCTGCCTTTCGAAACACTTTAAAACCTCTCTTTCGAAACCTTTCAAATGTAATAAAGTATTACTTATTAACTCTTAGAAGCATAGCTTCGAAACCTTTGAACGTACCCCTTTTAAAACCCTTGGAAGTATCCCTTCCGAAACCATTGAAAGTCCCCCTTTCAAAACCATTGGGTTTATAAATAAAATATCATTTGGGTCAAAGTGAATCTATATGAAATTATCTCTTTTGAAACCATTTTTTATCATATATAATTATTAGCGAAAACTTAATGGCGTCGGCACCCTCCCTTTCAAAAGCTTCAAATCATTTAAACAAAACACTAAAGGATAGCATTGAAACCCCTTTTCAAAGCCATTGCCTTCGAAACCCTTGAATACTTTCGAAAGCATTTAGGAAGTGGCTTAATACATCTTTATAAAAAAACTACCTTTCGAAAACAATGATGACTTCAATACACTCAAAAGGAAAAGAACGGCAGCAAGGCTTCGACTAGGCCGGAACCCCTACTTTCGAAAGCATTATTTTTATATATAAGTAAAGAAACCCATTCGAAAGCTTATTCTTTAAAACATAAGAGGGCAACCCTTTCGAAAGACTTTTAAAAACCTCTTTCGAAAATTTATGCTTCGACACCTTTGAAAGCTTTAATAAAACAAAGGCATGTGCTTCTCTTTTAAAACAAACAAAGGTATCGACCCCATCGAAAGCAATGCTATCGACACCATGCCTTCTGCCTTTCCTCCAATCCACCACGTACCATCTGAGTGATACCAGTGTATTGGTTTTGGCTTGGTGAGGTTTTGACTATATTGAAGGTGGATGCTCTAAGTTGAAAGGTACTTCTAAAGAAGGGGGAACCAACTTTTCGGGCTAAAAAATGACTAATGCCAATTAAGGCAAAATGTTTCTAACTAACCTGCAATATGTAAACATAAGATTGGCTACCTTAACTTTTCAAATTCTTTACCAAGATAACTGCCACTTAATTTAAGATCTAAACCAAGGTTAATTTAGCAAATAAACCCTTTTATTAAGTAAAACCAACATTGCAAATAAGTCCTTCTTCTAAAATAATTTAATTTGCATAGCAAATCACGTAGGAAAAATCCGAAAAAATAACAGAAATTCACTTTCACCATGTTATCTAACATAACAAAAATTTTAGACCTAAATTCTCCATGTAATTTCTGAAATAAATTTCTAAACCAGATTAACCATATTTTCCTTTGAAAATTCATTGTATTCTTTCCATAGCTTGGAAAATTATCGAAATTAAAACCCAACTCCAAAATCATGTTTTACATAACATAAAATTTTTCCATGGCATTTAAACATCAATATCAATCGGTTTTTCCCTAAAATCGCATATATTCTTATTTAAACATTCTTGTTTAAATCAAACAAATTGTGATTCAAGCATATGATCATCCAAATCATCATAAAAAAGAATTTACCCTTAAATCAGAAAAAATATGTTCAAAAAAAAGATATGGTATAAATTATTATTTGATTAAGATAAGAAGATTGGATTGAGATTAAGGTTTATTTCCTAAGCTTTAATCCTTAGCTTCACATTGATTTCTCTTCTCTTTTCTCTTGATTATGGCCGGCTCCTTTCCTTACGTTTTCATTTTTGTTTTCATTTTCAAAATGATGTGAATGGGACATGAAATGGTAGGGAACGAGAATATATAAAGGTAAGGGAGTTATGTGCGGTAAATTCCCATTATGCCCTTATACAAATTAATTAACTTAAAACCCATTCTTAAACCCATCTTGATTAGTTAATTGAGCATGACTTAATTATATTTATTGAAATCTCAATCCCCTTATCACTTAACATTTACATTATTCTATTTAATTTAATTAATTAAATCTCCTGAATAATGTTATCAAAAAATAGGGGTGTTGCAGGAAACCCAATCAATCCTGTCCAAGCCAGTATACGAAGAAGATTCATACATCTACTTAGCAATCTTGCCATATGCATTGAGTGTCGTGACTCGTACAAAAAGAAATTAAGATCCAGTGACTTGTATATTACATAAGTAGTCGATTCACTGGAGCAGAAAAGAACTATCCAAAATTGGAAATCTGGCATATTGTCTCTTGATCGCATCCAGAAAGTTATAACCATATTTCTAGGCACTTCTGATCAATGTGCTGACAGATCAACCCTTGAAGCAAGTGTTATACCACCCCGAGATCTTTGGACGGCTTATTAAATGAAACATCGAATTAAGTCAGTACAAAATCACATACCATCCTCAAAAAGCGATCAACGGGCGGGCGCTGGCAGATTTCATTGCTAAGTTTACAATATGTGATAATGAGGAAGAAATGACTCCAAAAGTGGAGACATGTTGGAAGTTGTTCATCGATGGTGGATCTAACTACTTCTGCTTGGGAGTAGGGGTAGTGCTTGAAACTCTTGAAGGATGATCTGTCTGCTATGCCTTACACTTGGAATTCCCTGCAATAAATAATGAGGTAGAATACAAAGCATTAATAGCCGGTTGGAAGTTGTGAAGGAACTCGAAATAAAGTCCATACACATCTATAGTGACTTTCAACTAGTCGTCTGTTAAGTTAAAAGCGAATACCAGGCTCAGGAGGAGAACCTCAACCCGTGCCTATCTAAAGTGCATGAACTGTTGAATGACATCAAGCATTATGCCATAACTCATCCCAAGAGAAGAGAACACAATAGAGGATTATCTAGCCAAACTGGCCATTTTCGGAGAAGCCCATTCCTTGGGGCTAGTCTTGGTTGAAACCCTGACCACTCCAAGCATAAGAGAAATGGATATCAACTAGATTTTTAAGACAAATAGATGACGCCAATCAAGGAAACTTTCCCATGGGAACTTCCCCGCAAACAGGAATTAGCGAAAAAAATTCTCCAAAAGGCATCATGATTTACAATATAGGATGGGATACTCTACCAAAGGGGATTCTCTACCCCGTTGCATAGATGTGTGACCAACGAAGCAACTTGAAGGATGTTAAGAGAAATTCATGAAGGAGACTACGGAGATCATTCCCGTGTACAAACCCTTGCAAAGAAAGTTCTCCAGTATGAGTGTTTTTGGTCAAAAGTAAATCGCGATGCAACAGATTATGCCAGACGGTGTGACAATGCCAAATATTCAGCAAGATCAAAATAACTCCTTTGATGGAGCTAACACAAATGGTCAGCCCATGGACATTCGCAATCTGGAGAATCGATCTGATTGATGTATTACCAATGGCTAAAGGAGGAGCTAAATATGCTATCATTGCTATTGACTATTTTAGTAAATGGGTTGAAGCGAAACCGCTAGCTACTATAACCACAAAGAAAGTTATTAACTTTGTTACTAAAATTTTATTTGCAGGTTTGATGTACCATAGAAAATTATCACGGATAACGGGATTCAATTAAAAAGTACTAAGTTCAAAGAATTTTGCAAACGCTACTAGATTGAGAGAAGCTTTTTCGCTGTCATGCATCCTTAAGAAAATGAGCAAGTGGAAGTAGCAAACAAGATCATCAAGTCCACCATTAAAAAGCAACTAACTAAAGCGAAAGGAAATTGGGTCTATGAACTTCCACATGCACTATGGGATTACAGAACAACACACAAATCTACAACCGGGCACTCTCTGTTTTCCCTAGCGTATGGTTCAGAAGCAATAATCCCAGTTGAGTTAGAAGTCCCTTCTCATTAAAGGCAAAACTTCGATCAAAGACGGAATGAGCAGCTCCTACTCGAGTTTCTTGATATGGTTAATGAGAAGAGGGAAGAAGCCGAATTAAGGACTGCCGCTCACTAGAAAAGGATCGCATGGTACTTCAACTCCAAAGTTCATAACCGCACCTTCAAAGTGAGAGACCATGTCCTTAAGAGGGCCTATCTTGTACCAGGAGCATTAAGACCAAACTGGGAAGGACCCTATGTGATCCATCAGAAGTTAGAGGATGGCACATTTATGCTATCAACTATTAGTGGAGCTCAAATTCCTCGAGCATGGAATAGTGGATCACTGCGTCCTTACTTTGTAATCTTATGTATTTTCTATTTCTAGAAAATAAGCCATCTCGGAATATCGAAGGCATTGTAAATAGGAAAACTTGCCGAACTTTTACTAATAAAATTGCTTTTCTTTCCGAACCAATAAAACCAAGTTCACAAAAGTAACCTTCTGAGTCGACCGGGTAAATCGACTCAAAACCATCCAACCGCTGCTTGAGATAATGGAAACGCGCTCAAGGATTTCCCATCTACCCGCCGGGTCAACGGAAGCAAATCAACTCAAACCGTTGGATCGACGGAACTCGATCCTTGCCTTCTAAGAACCAGTGCTGCTCTAGAAACATCGAAAAGGCCCCAATCAAAGTCGTGCATCTCCATAACCCATGCATTGATTCTTGAGTCGTGGAACCACACTCTCGAAACATGTACTCTTTACGTTGCCCAAATATTGGTAATATCTAGAAATTTCGAACCGTTCTAGATCGACGGGTCATATTGATCTCAAAAGCCTCGCATCCCATAAGCCATGCACACTCCCAAAAGTCGCACATCTTATAAGCCATACATACTTTTAAAAGCCATGCATTTCATAAGCCACGCATGTTATCAAGTACCGGTATTGTCTATGAAATGCTGGGAAACTCGTCTATTGCACGACTAACAAGAGTAAATCCACTCCCAGCATCAGAAGTAATGGGCATGAATCCAGCAATGTCACATGACTATGAATCGGTAAAAAATTCTGATTGTTGATTGACAAAATTTATAGAATCGATATGCACAAATCACAAGTTTTTGAAGATAAGAACCACAAAATAGACTCGGTTACCTACATCTAAGGAATCATATGGATCAATCGATCATTTGTAAAGTGTTTGAAGTAAACAGTCTCATGAACTGGGGGGGCGCACACACCAACCAAGAAACCAAGTACATCACAATCTTGTTACTCCAAACAAAGAATTTTGGCGGTGATTATAGGACTAGATGAAATGATGATAAATAAAATTGGAATAAGTGCATGAAACATAGATAAGTAGACAAACAAAGTTAAAATCAAAATGTCAACATTCTAATACTTATAACGTTTTCAATGTGCAACAACAAATAGCGGGTGCCGAGCCCATACAATATCGGCAAAAAGTAGGAAAATACAAATTATCACCGTGACAACAACAAGAAAAGTGCTAAGTGCAGACTCTGCACTCGTATAAAAGGTGATCAAAAAACAACAAAATAAGGAAAAGACAAATCAAGATGTCTTCTTACCGCTTACCCGGTCTCCTTTCCCGCCTCTAATTTGCAATTTCTCGGGCTTATCCTTTCCCGGAGCACTCTAACTCTCTGAAGCATGGCCGCTGACGGACCCTCCTTTCCCTTTATGGTGCGGGATCGACGAGAGATCTTCGATGACCTCTTTTGTGCTTCAACCTTCTCCATTTTCACCATGATCATCGGTTGCGCGGTCTTTGCTCTGTTCGGTTGGCTTCCTTGGTCTACTTACTCTCTATAACTAGTTGCCAAGCTTTCCTCTTGAGAAATAAAGGGGTTGTCCAAACAATGCAGTGCCACAATTTTCTCAGAATGCAAACAGAGCTGCGAGCCAGAAGCGGAGATGATGGTTGATGCAGTTAAAATAGTGGCAGACCCGAATGAGAAGGCAATTCAGTAGGAAGAAAAGGTTGATCTACAATATCAGAATAAAGGGCGGTTATCTCGGAAATCTCTTCAGGTATGAATTGAAATCTTCAAACATGGGAGAGGTAAGAAAGTTACATGTTGTGGAGTTTTTGTTAATGTGCAATGACTTGGAAGCCTTCTCCATTGCCTTACTTCAATAATTGTATGACCATAGGAGAAGTGGCAACAATCCCCTTGCCGGTATGAAGATGTGAATATGGCTCACTCGGGATCGAAGGAAAATGTTCAGTAGCAGCCTCGGTAGTGGCTGTGACATTGATGGTTTTACAATCCCCTTCCAGCATTAAGATTTTCTTGCCTTCTAGAGATAGGTGGGATTCTTTGTTCAAGTAGGCTTGAACCAGCTCCTCTTCGGTGTAACCGCCACCCATGTCTCGAAACTGAGCCAGAGCTTCTTCCCGAACTACAACGAGCGTGTGTAGGAACAATGCACCCAAGTAACTAAGGCTATGGTGATGAAGCACATAATTAACATAAATCCAAGAATGGTAGCATCCAAGCCTTCCATTTTCTTAGCGAAAGTATCTTGGAGCTCTAAAAGGATGGCTTTTGTGCTTGACTTCACTACTACTAGTTGATATTTCTTAGCTTCTAAAGTCAAAATTTGCGCATGTAGTGAGGCAATTTTCTAGGATTGTTCGATGACGACTTTCTTCTCCACCTTGACTATTATCTCACATGCTTTCAGTTTTTCTTTCAGAGCCACCTCACTGGTGTGGCACTTCTTTATTTCGTCTCTAAGTATAGGTGCGCTTTGGTTGGTAGAATCCTTTAGCTCCTTGAATAAAGAAGCACTCCTACTTTCTCTCTTTATGGCATCGTCCCTCTCCTTCTTCAATCTCTCAATCTTCAAGTCATGGTCCGCAAGCTACTTCTCTATTCATCTTTTTTGAACTAAATTGAGAGAATACCCAAGTTACTATTTCATTTAACAATAGAAAGCGGCTTGCACAATTTCTTCCACCCCTTAGCTTGCTCCAAGACACTTTGAATCACATGAGATGAGGTGAATAAGATTCTGCACGAACTGACTTCAAGTTGGCTTTATCGAAAACAACCACCCTTAAGAACAAGTTGGGAAATGCAGCCTGCAGGAGCGGTGGACCAGCAAGGAGAATGTAAGGGGCTTGTCTTGAAATTGTGAGAGGAGCACCCATTACAGCGTGACTAGAGGAATTCGCGATGCCGAAGCGGGAATGGCGATCCCAGTAGAAGTAGGAAGCTCTACAGTGGGTGCATATTCTTGATCTTTCTTCAGCTTCTTTGCAGGGTCTTCCCATTCAATCGGGCTTTTCCTTTTCTCATGGTCGCTTCCTCTATCATGGTCTTGATCCTTATCAACTCGGCGACTTTCTTCTGCCTTTTTATCTTTTCCCCTCCTTCTCTCTTCGTTTGTTTCACATGAGTCATGGTATCTGGATAAATGCCTTTGCAAAAGCTGAGACTCAAGTGCTCGGTTAATATCAATGCAGAAGCCATGAGACAAGATCCTTGCAGCAAATAACAAAACGACTTCATAAAATGGCATTCGATGAATTAAAATATCCTAAGAGAATAATAGTGAAATTAGTGATCCTAGTGAAGTGTGTGCTACAGTTTAACGACTCCAGTAGAATACACAAACCGAATCGATCGCCAACTAATGTCAGGACATCCATTTATGTAGGAATGGTTTGGGTAGGCTAAGAAGGTAACCCTTCCAAAGAAAATCAACCATTAGGGCACCCATATCTACAATAAGTTCACCCTCATCTCCTAAGTCAAAATCGATGCCCTCGGGTAAAAGGCTGGGAACGGGCTCGTTCTTGGGAGAAGCTTCTTCAAAACATTATTTTGAACGCGGTGAGGGAGTATGTTCATGACTCAACTTTAGGGCCTTGTCTCCTAAATCGACATCGCCTTCGTCAGTATTTGTTTTCCAATTTATTTCTTCTTTGATTAAAGGGAGCTGCTCATTGATCTCTCTTTCCTCGTTTCTCGCAATCAACGGAGCTTTTCCCATCCAATGAACAAACTCTTCATCTTTCTCTTTCAGGATCGAAGGTATCTTAGGAGAACTATCAACCCTAACTTGAACATGGGTCTTTTTAGAAGTTTTCTCTGACCTGACAGACAAATCACTTTTTTCCTCTTCATCATTATTTTCTTCATCACCTTCATCAAAATCATGGAAGAGGAAACCGAGCAAGTCCAGGTTTTGGAGCAAGAAGGTGCACTAACGAGTCTCCCAGGATTTAAGAGTCCACTCTGGTGAAGATTTTCATCTGTAAGCAGAAACCTGATCGTGCGCTCTCCAGCGTCGACCGCTTTCAAGGCGTTGACAATAGGGCCGAATGTCGGATCTTTGTTAATCTTTGAGGGAACTGAAAAAGAATAGGCGATTATTTAGAAGACTTTTTAGTACCTAAAAAAATTTCCATGCATGGTGAAAGAAACTTACCCTCCGTGGTCTTTGGATGAGTGAATCCCTCTGGACGCTTGGAAAAAAGAACTAATTTTTAAATAAGGGAACCTTGCTAGGAAGATCAAATATAAGCTTTCGACTGCGTTGCACCTTAATATAAATGAGTGATGGGTTAGCCACCCACTTTTTAAATAACAGGTTACTAAAACTCGGCAAAGCTCAAGGCGCGGTTAAATATTCACATGAACAAAATATACAAGCAAATTAGCATGGTGTAACCATTCGAGAGGATTTGGAATGGAGGCAACCCCATTTTTGAAGAGTCTCCATAAGAAAGTGATTAAATTAGGGAACCACACCATATATACACATGTAGTGATGGTAAGCCACGTATCTGGAAGGTGGTTTGAGCGAATTCCTCTTTGGACGGCAGAAGTACGTCCTTTGCGATGCCGTATTTGTGAGCAAATGCTTCGTAATGCCCTATGTGTAAGGATTGAAGAAGCTTTCTCCGAAGGATCAAGTAATGCCCTAAAGTTAGAGGGAGTGTGGTTGACGGGGGGGGGGGGTAAATTGGTACCAAATAGCTATATTGCCCAGAGAAATGGATGTAGCAGGTCTAGTCAGGATCGACGAAGACTTTGCTTTAGAAACAAGTGAGCTTCCTTCAACTGACTTGCACCAGATGGATTTGTGCATCATTCTATATAAGAAAGCTTATGTTCAAACAACCCGGTGTGCCAAATCCTTAAACTATAAACACCTAACCTGGTTGATACTTGGAATTCAGAAGGTAATTGACATGTACTGATCATAGATCGGATTCCAAATATTAAGCGTGAGTGTGTGTGACGTGAAATCTATGTGAGGAGAATCTCGGTGTCCTGAATGCTATCAATGGACCATTCCATGTAGATGGCTCACTCACACTATAAAAAGCGATCTATATCAACTATTAATGCCTTTTCTTCTACACTTACCTATTATCAGTCAACGATTGATAACAGATCTGTTATCTGAAGTGACATGGAAAGCTCTTCCTATTCCAGTTACATCGACTGTACAATGACAAGACCAAAACAATGCGAGCAAGTATAGATCGATGAGTCCAAACTGGGAAGAAAAACTATCAGCATAAGTCGATTTTAGTTTCTTGGAAAATGACATCAACCTAATCTCTATGCAAGATGCTATCCTAAGTTATTATTACCTCCTAGAAAAACCAAAATCAATCTGCAATCCACAAGCATGCCGGAATCAACTGTGAAACTTGGTATAAGTTAATTCTAATTCTATGGATGAAGATAGAAAAACATGTCGAGCACCGAAGCAAAACCCTAGCTTCATTCCATGAAGAACTTCAAATTCGATTTACTATCTTTTTCCACAAAATCACAATCAGTTCAAATCTTCCACTACATCCATCATCAGCATAATCTCATCATAAATCGATGATGTAACACCACGTTGAAATCTACTTCACTGGCCTTCGAAATTAAGAAGAGTGATGAGTTCTTCAATTCAGATGGCTTAAACTAGAGTATTTGGATCGGCACCGCCTCAAGGTAGAAAAATTAAGGTAGCAGGCGGTGCTAGGTGTAAGGATCGACAGCGACAGCGCTCCGGCAATGGCAGAACGTTAACATGTTTCCAACGAAAGCATGCTCTGAAGGGCAAATGTTAACCAAAATTTTAACCCAGCAGAATTCAAAAGGAGTTAGAACATTTAAATTATGTCAGAACGAATCAAAACTTGACTCGTAGACCTAAAAGTACATGACAAAGAAACCTCGGAAGTTTGGACTAAAAATATGCCAAGTATCTAGATCAGCACTGATCTAATCCAATTGGATCGATGTCAATCCATATTATTGACCAGTGGATTCTTCAATCTATATGCATTATATTCCTACATCTCTTCTAAACTTACCTACCGAGTTTGATAACATTTAGAGCATCTGAGTTAAAGAAGTCAAAATTTATTCGATTCAGAACATAAGTTCAACCTAATTTACAAGTGAACCATCATCAAAACAAGTCAACAAGCTATGAAATCATATAGGAAACCTCACATGCAAGAAAAGAAGCCAACCAAGAAGGAGTTGTGCAAAAGTTTCACAACATTTTGGATCGGTACAGATCCGATCCAACTAGATCGGTACCGATCCAAAAAGTTAGTTCGAAATCGCCCCAAACTTTATGTGCCTCCTCCTATGGATAACTACAGGTTTCTGGTACTCTAGTTCCGATCCAAGTGTTATCTAAATGCTATAAATACCATCCTATCTTCAATAGAGAGGAGCATGGCTGCTCTAATCACTGGGGAAACACTGCTACTAAGATTATTCAACTTTCTTTCCTCCTCACAATGGCTATTATGGGACAATTGAGATCCTTCTTTTTGTCTCCGTCAATGGTGGTCTGATCTTTCTTCATTCAGTTGCTAGAATTCTAAACAGCTTGTACTTGTGATCAACAATCAATCTAACAATAAAATCTATAAAGTGGACGTAGGCTTCGTTAACAGCCGAACCACCATAAAATCTTGTGTTTCTCTACTTTATTTCGTCTTTTCTTCAATTTGAAGGGTGTTTAGCTCAACTTTATTTGTCCTAATAAATAGGGCCGGTGCTTTCACAATCATATCAGGGTGTTGATCCTTTTTTAGGTTAGCACGAACCATATTCAATTCATTAATTTAATTAATTAGTTCATTCATTAATTCATTTCAATCACAATCGATTCCATTTCCAAAATTATTTCATTTACCTTAAGTTAAATTTCATTTCATAGTACAGTTTCAAATGTTTTCTTAACATTTATATTGAACAATTTTAAAATTTTGTTTTAACTTACAAATTCTCAAAATTTATGAGTTATAAAAATTATTTTCTCATATTTTCATAAAACACTTAAATGAAAAGTTCCAGAGTTTAAACACCTTGTTCTTATTTCAAAATATTTTGTAACAATACTATAGATAATTCCTTTGTACTCCATATCATACTTCTGAATTTTAAATCAAAACTAGTTTTACCAAAAAAAAATTCCAATGGAGCAATTTCTTTCTTGGAAACCCAAAAATGAACGTCAAGGATGCTGTTGTCATCATCGAAATTATTTTCCAACGACTAAAGTGAGTTCAGTGCTTTCTATCTCTTTTAAATTCCATTTTAAAATATTTTCATTAAAAAAAAATTCCAGACAATATTATCATTATTTTTTTCCAAAACTTGGAAAAACAATTTCCAAAATCAATGGGATTTACATTCTCAAATTCTTAGCTTTTAAATCCTTTTATTTACAAATATTATTTATAAATTTTCCTTATATATAATCTGACATTGGTTATATAAAACCAATTTTTAATTGTTTATCTTGTTTTCATTATGATAATAACAAATTTTATTAGAACACAAACACCAAATGATAATAATAAAATATTATCATTCACTAACAACCAACACATCACGTATACTATAATAACTTCTAAAAAATTATTCCTTTATATATAAAATATAATCAAGGTAAAATTATTTCATTTATCCAATTTCAAAAGAATACCATGTCGAATTACTCTGTTCAAGTGTTTAGAGATTCCTACCAATAAAGTTGATTACTCGTATTAATCAGAATCCAAAAGCTACACAACCGATCAACCAACACAATATAAAACGTTTTCATACCACTAACAAATAGCACCCATATACATGCACTCAAAATCATTCTAGGGTGTTATTGACCCTATCTATAATAAATACCCACCAAAGTCACGGTTCTCGCTTAACCTTGTGCTCTAGTATCACAATGTAACGACCCAGCTTTCCACACAGTTTAAGCGGACAATCAACCCCACATGAACCACTCAAATTTAATAGAAAGGTGGATAGTTAGGGAAAATAAGAAGAAGAAGGAATAAGAAAAACTAAATATATAGAATCTCACAACGGAACAAATAATCTATAATATAAAACAAACCTTTATGCAAAAAAAACCTTAATAAATGTTTATACGGACATCAATCAGAGTATACTAACCTACTTCAGCCGGTACAGTTATAACAACATGTCCTTACAATTGCTGACAAATACAATGATGATTGTATCATAAGAATAACAATATACACGAATACATCTCTGGGCCTCCAGCTCGTCTCTTGAAACTCCAAAGCATCCATACTAAATTTGTAATATGCTCGGTCTGACCTGAGCATTATAATAAAGTAATACCCGAGTCGGTCTGGTAAACCGGCGTGAGATAAGCACATCTCAATTTAAGTTTAAAGTTATAAAAACCTTTCGAAAATAAGGTATCTTGTAAGAACACGCCGCACATAAACACGGACGGTTTTTACCTTACGATAACCAAACCACTTCATATGAATTTCATGATATTATAGTAGTGTCTAAGATACAAATACTTATTACATAGCCAAAATTGTTATTTAATTAAATTCCAGTATAATAGGTATACTACCAAAACTATAAAGGCTCGTATTGGAGAATGGATTCCATATAATGACTGGGCTACCAGGGTACTGCCCGTTATTGTGCATCTCTAGATAAAATAACATCGAGGATCTTACCAGGATCCTCCGCCAACACAGGACTGGCCTACCACTTGACTAGTAGTACCGAATATGATCACCCCTCCATTAATGGGCCCCGAAGCATGCAAATGAGAGATAATATCGACTCTAGATAGGAATGATCATATCCTACTTTGGAGCAATCCATTTAGCCTACATCTTCCATGTTTTAGTCTTTCTCGGCTGATGAGGGTTGAGGCTACATTTTACCTTTCATATAGCATTTATCACTTGGAATGCTAACACTTCCCTTTAGGCAACAATGCAATACCAACATTCATCCATAAAAGTTCGTTCTGATACTGAAAAAAACATTTGAGATCTCCATCTCCATTTCCAACATTTTCAAGATGTCTTCACTTCAATACACTTGAGTTGGATCAACGTGGTTTTGGGATAACATATCTGATCCCCGTCTCTTCAAACCAACACTCGATAATTTCTTGTAACTCAACCACGGTTCTTTAGAAAATAAACAGTCAAAGATAAGAGCAGAGATCATCTCCTAATAGTTATTGGACATATTTTCTTATCATTTGTCCTTGGAGAACGAAATAACATTAATAGGCATAGTACATCATCATCAGATAAGACTGTGCCATATAACTCATGTGTTTCTCCTAGATATTTCAAAGTTACATTTTTGGGTCCTTATCTGATAGTCGGTCATTTAACTATCAACAAATACACATCCAAACCAGAGATTTATTTCAAATGGGAAAACCACTATTGGTTATGCACATAAGGGACCACCAGCCTCCTTGATTAATCTTTTCATTAATTAATATCACTTTGTAATAATCGTATAAAGATACTTTTATAAAGATTCACTCAGAAACCCATATATTTCAATACTTGGAAAATATCCATATACTTATCTCGATGGTATAAGTATATTCACAAAACAGAGAAAGATTCCCTTTTTATAAAATTCTAAAATCATTTATAAACTTCTTTATATACATTGTAAATATTCTCTATTTAAGCCTCCAAACCATTCTATGAAACTCTTCTTATAAACCCAAGTCTGTTAATAAAAATCTATTTATAAATCTCGGAAACATTTATAAATAAATCGTGATCATTTACTTCAAAACCTCTACTATATAATAATATTTAAGAATAATAAACATTTAAATAAATGATAATTATTAACTTCAAAACATCTTTAAAATAAAAATAAATAATTTCAAAACATTATTAAATAAATGTTAATAATTAGTCTTTACCATTATTATAAATAATAATAATTAATTTCCAAAACATTATTAATAAATCATTATTATTAATTTCTAAGCATATTAATTATTTAAATAATTAACCTTTTAAAATATTAAAACATTGATAAATAACCTTATACAATATTAATTATAAATAAGTAACCTTAAACAATATTAAATATAAATAAATAACTTTTAAACAATATTAAATATAAATAAATAATCCTTTAAAACATTATTAAATATAAATAAGTAATCCTTTAAAACATTTTTAAACAATATATAACTAACTTTTAAAATAATAGTTGGACAACTAAATTAATTCTAATAATTCAGAAAGGACAAATAACAGGGTTGGAGTAAAATAGAAATTTAATCCTTTTAAAATATTTCTGAAACCCAAATTTGGATTTTAAAATCATCTCCTGCCTCAGGATTCAACTCCATCTCCAATAACAATTTATACTAGTTTTAAAATAATAATTAAAGGCCAATAGCTACCAAACGCTTAACCAATATCCATATTGATTTTCAATTACTGTAGGATTTCAGTTTTGAACATAAACAATGACATAACCAAAAGTGTTCATAAATCAAGTTTCATATCCAATAATTCAAATAATAGGAATTTTATTGGAAATAAATCAATAATATTGATGAATCCCATTAGATCCCTCCAACCTGTCCTCTTGCATCATAGCTCATATTTATTGGCATATATATAAATAAATAAAATCAACAATGATGAGGAATCTTGTTGCATCACTCCAACATATTTTCTTGCATCACGTATAGTATACAATTATATAATATGAGTCATCCTCTTCTAGGCGGGTATATATAAAAGGTCATCCGCTCAAGGGATGGAAATAAACCAAACCAACTGATAAAGCAAGAAATTAACCAAACATTCAATCAATAATTTTTTATCAGCTATATAATATTACTAGTTAACCAAAAAGGTGAGTTTAACTCATCGGAATTTCGGTTGTCGTCAAGGCATTCCGATTTGAAACTAAAATCGAACAACATCCGATTTTAGCCCAAATTTCAACTATTTCCAAATCGCCCACACTAGTTCCATTGCAAAACTTACGTCATCATGAGCGCAATGCAAAAATCCATGCCTCGATTAGACCTCATATGAATTAGTTATTCAATAAATAAGATTCACGATTTTAAATAAGGGGCATTTCACTAGAAGGACAAACTTTGCAGTTCAATTAGTTTCTAGGACACACATCACAAAAATTAATTTTAAGGCCAAATTCAAAAGAATAATACTTTTAAAGACAAACTCAGCAGTCCAATTACTTTCAAGGACATAATTTCATAGGTTTTTGGGCCTTAAAGGCCAATTATTTTGCATTTTGTCCTTAAAAGTAATTATTTCAGTTGTGTGTCCTAGAAACTAATTGCACTTGCTAAAGAGGTCCTTGTGGCTAATTTCCATTTTAAATAATATTATTATTCACTTAATTACAGTGATTAGCTTAACTTTTCTAGTCACATTTCATTCTCGTTCATCGTGACACTAACCTAGGCTCGCACTTCACTCGATCACCGTCGCCACCAGAATCCACTGGAGCCCACTTCCACCATGCCCTAGAACCGCCTTGCCAGGACGAACCCTCTAGCACCGGCCTTGACCCACCATGATGCTACCATCGCCAACAAATGCCCAAATAACTCGACCACATCAACCTTGAAATTCTGAGGCCACGCTCCACCGCATGTCAATCGCTCCAACCAAAATTCTCTACTCCTTCCACAATCATTTCCCTAGTTGACGTCGAGGCACAATTTAGTTTAGATTGGCTCCGACGATCATGAGACGCTGCATTAGGCAATGTTGATTTCAGTTCTTTCATTTATGAAAACCAGAACATTTCTCCGATGCATCGCAATAAAAATAAGGAAGAATGGTATGGGCAGACATGAGGGAGTACGGGTTGAAGCATGGTGGAATAGTGGAGAGATATGGGTTGGGTATGACCTTAATATATATATATATATATATATATATATATTATTATTATTATTTTTTTGAAAATTGGTGAATTTTATTGATGCATCAAAGCTCAGTACAATAATCCATGTTCCGTGTATTACCTAGAAGTAAACAGGACACGTGCTAAACGTATTTACAAAGATCATTTCAACAACAAAGCAAAATAACAAATGCCCCTTTCTAAAAAGCTCTGAAGCAAAGGTTCATGGCGGATCCACTTTCCATGCTCGGAGGATTTTGTTCTCCAGTTCAGTCGCATGAGTAAATAATTTTCCTTTAATTCTTCTTGCAAGTATCTTGACATCTTGCTCTATTGTGATTTGAATTTGTTTATGTCCCTTTGCAGTACTCTTGAAGACTCTCCGGTTCCTCTCCTTCCAGAGGTGATATACAGTTGTTGTGAGGCTAATAATCTGCAGTTGAGTCAACAGGTCTCCTCTCTTGTTGTGGCTCAGGTATAGCAGTTCGTCTTCAAGTGTAGAAATAGCATGCATGTCTTGATTTTTGCTTTTAACATGGCTTATTACACGAGCGGAGAATTCACATTCAAAGAATATATGATTGTGTGATTCTGGAATGTTGTTACAAAGTTTACATGTTAGATTAACCTCCATACCCCATCTTGCTAATCTGTCAGCTGTAGGAAGTCTTAAATTAATTGCTTTAAAAGTTGTGAAAGCCATCTTTGGGTTGTTAGATCTGGACCAGATATGGGCTGCCCAATATTTGTTAGTATGTTTAGTTCGTATTGCTTCCCATGCACTGTTTGTGGTAAAAATGCCATCTTTTGTATGATTCCATGTCCAGATATCTTTGGGTTCAGAAGAGTAAATAGGGATGTACTTGACATCTTCAGCTATGGCATGTAATCCTTTTTGTTCTGGTATCCAAGTGCCCTGACTGATGATAGATGCAACTTGGTCATCATATTCCCCAATACATGAAATCATGCCCCAACCATATTTGTTAGCAAATGATTTTCCATTTATCCATGGGTCTCTCCAAAGATAAGTATCCCTTCCATTAGCAATTCTCTTTGTAATGCATGCTTTCAGAACTTCCCTGCTTCTTAAAATACATTTCCAAACTCCAGAAGAGTTAATATCCTCATGCATTGTCCAGAAACTACCTTTTATATATCTACTTCTCATCCACCTAGCCCAAAGAGTATTTGATGTTAGAATTTTCCATCCATGTTTTATTTGATAAGTCTTTCTAAGTTCTTTCAGGTTGATTAGACCAACACCTCCTTCAGCTTTAGGCCTAGAAAGAATATCATAACTGACTTTATGTAATCCCCCCCTCCATATGAAATTTGCACATGCTGATTTAATTTTCTCAATTGAACTATCAGGAATGTGAAATGTTTGAAGCCAAAATCTTATTTTTGCAGTTATAACTGTGTGTACCAATTCAATTCTACCAGCAAAAGAAAGTAATTTAGAACTCCAACCATTTAGTTTGTCTCTGATTTTACCAACTAGTTCACCACATTCACGATCTGTAATTACATTCGTTGATAAAGGAACCCCCAGATACTTGACAGGAAGATGTCCTTCCTTAATTTTCAAAATTTCCAGGATCTGATTTTTGGATGTACAATATTTGCTAAAGTAGCATTTGGACTTATTAGTATTTAGTTCAAGTCCCACAAACAACTGTAATTGATCAAATATGTGTAGTAAACACTGTGCTGCAGAAGAGGAAGCTCTAATAGCAATTATCAAATCATCAGCATATAAAAGATGATTGACATTAGGGTTATGTTTAAACAAAGGCTGGATCAAAGAATTATGACAAGCTATTTCCATTTGTAGTGTAAAGAATTCCATAGCAACTGCAAATAAGTAGGGGGAGAGGGGATCACCTTGTCTCAAACCCCTGTTGCTAGTTATATATCCTTTGGGAATACCATTAATAATAATTGAATATGTGGGGGTGGATATGCATTCTTCAATGAGTTTGATCAAGGAAGTAGGAAAATTCATACAGTGTAGAACATGAATGATGAACTGTCTATTAATTTTATCATATGCTTTATGTAGATCAATCTTTAGACACATTTTGTCAGCTCCAGGTTTATTGAAATTTCTAATTAGTTCATGAGCTAGTAAAGAATTTTCAGAGATGTGTCTTCCTTTTATAAAAGCAGATTGACATTCAGAAATTAAATCAGGGAGGACTTTAGAAATTCTGTTGCATATTACCTTGCTGAGTATCTTATATAACACATTACAGCATGCAATAGGTCTATAATCTTCAATCATAGTAGGGCTTTCCACCTTTGGGATAAGAGTGATGAATGTGTGATTTAATTCATGAAGAATTTTGCCAGTGTTGAAAGATTCCTGTATAGCTTCTAATAATTGATTTTTCAGATGTTGCCAGTGCAATTGATAGAACTTGGAATTCCACCCATCAGGTCCTGGGGAGGAGTCTACGTGTATGGAGAAGACAGCAGCCCTTATTTCTTCCTCAGTAACAGTCTCTTGCAACATTTGTCTTCCCACATCAGATATTATAGCCCTGCAATTAATAGGAGGTAATGTTATCTTAATCTCACTATTATATAAATTTGTGAAATAAGATATGGCTCCCTGTTCAAATTGAGATATATTAGATGCTATATCTAATATATATATATATATATATATATATATACATACATATATATATATCAAGCTCGATGCACTCAAAAATCTCGAACTCCAAATGACGCATGCCGCTTGATGTTTTGAATGTAATACCTCTATTTCGAACACAATGGAACTAGTAGGATCCTTGATCGATCATATACATAAGATATCTTTTCAAACCCAATTATATATTATTAGTTTCCAAAATTAATTTATATGCGATTCATATGATCACACGATGCATCCAATCGCCACGAAAGTCGATGGCATATAATAATTCACCGATACGGATCCAATGAAACTGGTTTCGTTGAAATTCAAGACAGTGTCTTGAAAGGCTATTTTCACTCGTTATTTAAAACGATTATAAACCAATTTAATCACTTTTAAATCTAGTTTAAAAGTTTATTACTACCATTCTTATTTAAATTGAATTTAAATAACATTTTGAAATCTTTTAATTCATGTTAAATCTGAGATTCAATTACTAAACAATTCCAAATATTTAAATAACCCTTATATTTGAAATTTGAGCTATTTGACTTATAAAATTAACCTTTCAATATTTAAAATAAATTAAATATTTCAAATCCAAATGACTAAAATTCTAGGTCGTTACAAAACTTCTTGTCATAGGTGGGGAAGTGTTACACATAAATTTCTAAGGATAAGTATAATATGTTGTCGATGGAAGATAAAAAATAAAGCTACCGGAATTTAACGAATATAGACCATCGAAGGATGACAAAGTAAGGCTATTAAAGGACCAAGATGAGCCATTGCATGGTGATTTCTCCAAAGCAATCGTAAGTTTAAGTACATGAGCCATTGAATGGTGATTTATAAAGGCCATCGTAAGTTAGGGAATATGAATTGTCGAATGGTGACCCCTAAAGCCTTCAGAAGAAGAGACGTTCAGGCCATCGCATAGTGACTCAGAGAGCCATCAAGGGTCAATAAGAGCTTTCGTATAGTGAATATAAAAGCCATCAAGTGTTTATTTATCAAATTTATTACATGATGAATGTAGAAGTCATTGAGGGTTGACTCATAAGAGCTATCGCATGATGAATATAGAAACCATCAAAGGTTAATTTACCAGAGCAATCGCACGATGAGTATAGAAACCATCAAAAGTTAATTTACCAGAGCAATTTCATGGTGAATATATAGAAGCCATATATGGTTGATTTATTAGAGCTATTTTATGATGAATATAGAGAGCACCGTAAGTTGATTCATCGGAGCCATCGCGTGATTAATCTGAGAGCCATCATCGGTTGATAAGAGCCATTGCATGGTGAATATAGAAGTCATCGAGGGTTGAATTATTAGAGCTATCACTTGGTGCACATAGAAGCCATCGAGGGTTAATATATCATAGTTATCACATGTTGAATATAGAAGCCGTCAAGGGTTGATTTATCGAATCTATCACATGATGAATATAGAAGACATTGATGGTTGATTTATCAGAGCCATTGCACGGTGAATCTAAAAGCAATCACGGGTTGATTCATAAGCTATCAAGGGATGATGACTTAGGGCTATCACATGATGATGAAATGAACCATCAAAGGGTGACAATTTGAAGATTTTTTGTGTTAATAAAGAAATCTATCAAAGGTTGATATTTTGAAGCTTTCGCATGGTGAAGAAGTAAGCTGTCGAATGGTGTTACTTATATGCTGTCACATTTTAGCTAATCTATGTAGTAACAACATTCCATTGGCTACGTGATAAGCTATGATTGGATCATCAACACCATGACTCTAAAATCAAGGAAGGCCACATGCTACTTTGAATGTGTGCTACTTTAATAGCTCATGATCGTCAATTTTTGACAAGGTGACATGTGTTAAGAATCTAACGGCTTGAGGTTTCTATAAATAGACATGTATCCCTTCCTAAAAAAGGGCTGAATTCCAGATCTTTTTCTTCCTCATTTTTCATTTTTCTCACGTGTGTAAGAAAGAACTTGAAATTAGGATTTCCATGGTCTTTAGGTCAAATTGAAATCAAAGCTTGTAATCAAGGACTTGTACCTTGGACAATTTGCATATTTGATTTCCACGGACATTGACTTACATATATAGCATGATCTATGCCTTGTATATGCAACTCTTGATTTTGGATATGCATATATGATTATAGACAATTATATTGAATAATGAACCAAGGACCCTCTTTCAACTTGGACGCTTGAATTTTTCACAACGTCCAAATTTCGTCCTAACAGCAATGATAGGGTTATTATTGGAAGTAGGTTAGCATAAACCTGGTTATATTGGTGAATTTCACCGTTTTACCATTTTAGACCCGAATGAGCAATATGAAGTCAAAACTTATTTAGACCTATTTCAAATGAATTTGAATAAAATCAATATTTTATTTAATTAATTTATATAAAGGTTTTATATTTGTGTTTATATATGATATCTAATGTGTATACATGTATCAAATTCACACATATGTGTAAGTTCACATGCAATATATGAATGTGCACATGGCTTACTGTGCACATGTATAAGTGCTAAGATTTACACTACAACTAATACATTAGCCATTTTATAAACATGTTCGTCGTCTATTACTATTTTAACATCAATAAAATATAAAGCATATTTATACACACACACACATACACACACACTGATACAAATATATTTATGCATATATATACAAAATTATTATGTATAAATTTAATTTTAAATATACATACCAATTCAAAATTTAATATTAAAAATAGCTTAGGATAAATTCAAATTTGAAAATAATTCTAGATTCTATATAGTATCTTATTTAAAATTCATATTAAAATTTAAATATATTATAATTAAGTAGAAATTAGGTCGAACGGCTTCTTTGTGCACGGTAATAAGTTTTAAAGACAGCACTTTATAATAATTAGTTATAAGGATAATTTGCAGGAAAATGATAAATTCATTTATCCTTTAAAGTTGTTTACGATTTTCTTAAATAACTTAAAAAGATTTATGAATTTATCATTTTCCTGTAAATTGTCCTTAAATGTAATTATTTAGAAGTGTCATCCTTAAAAATTACTACCCCGCACAAAGAAGCCCTTTGAGTGAAAATCCCCTTATATTTGATATATATGTATGTCTATAGTTTTAAAAAATATTCAAAAATATATAAAACCATATATCTACTATATATATTAAAATTCGTAAAACACTAAATTGTAAATACATATATAATATTATATATTTGAACAAAACAATGATATTTTAGCCAAAATACCTTTTAACAAAACCAAGATATATTTTAAATCCCTATGGATTAAAAATTTATTTTTTTAATTTTAAAACCTGTAGAATTTCAAATTAATTTTTTTAAACTATAAATTATATATATATTTTTATTTAATAATAGATAGACATATTAATACATTATAGTATGAAATCATCGTATATATATATATATATGTATGTATGTATATTTACACACTAATTCGGTCTTTCGATTTTGGTTTCAACTATTTATATAAATGAAAAAATTTTATAAACATACATATACATACATTAAAATATATGTATAAAACTCAATAAATGAACTTATATATTATGTATGTAATAATAATTTAAAATTCAAACTTTAACTCAAAAACATTTAAAATTTAATTTTAGTTTTTAATATTTTTTAATTTAATGGCTTAAAATAAAGCACAAAGATATATAAAGAAATAAATTTTATTTGTATAAATATATAATTATGAAAATTTGATAGCAAATAAATATATAAATTTACGATAATATATAGTTCTAATCTACGTATACAATGACATAGACGAATATATAAATACATAAGTAAATATTGATAAGATATTACCTATATTGTAGCCTTGATATTGCATCTTAAATGTTGAAAGAGAAAACTTCTTGAATCAAATTTGTTCTCCTCTAGAAAAACTACTAACTGAAGAGATCGCCATACCTTTCTAGTGTACTTGATTTGACTTAAATTTTAGATTGGAAATGAAGAAGAGGAGGGGCAATTCCTTATGGCCATGACTAGGTAGACGGGGGGCTAAAAATCGAATAGCAAATGAAGGGGATTGCGAGCTTAAATAATAAAAGAAAGAAATGAAAATGATAGATCTAGATCTCCCTTTTTGCCACTCCTTTTCTACTAATTCAGACTCATATTTAAAAAAAATGTCATATCCCATCCCTCCACATCATAGCCATCCATAACTATGGGCTTATGAGCCCCCATACATTTCCAAAAATAATCAATATTTGTACATTTAAATCTAATTAAAATGCTCGTGGATATCATACATCAATACATAATATATATATATATATATACTTTTTATATATGTACAATATTAAACACCGATTCAAATAAATTAAATAAAATTTTATAATTAATATTTCATAAACATTAGAAATTATAACAATTATAATTTAACCAAATCATGTGGTGATTCAAAGTATTCGACATTGTAGTTATGCGACTCAATAGTTGTAAATTAAGTTAGCGATTAATATCAAACAACTAGAATATTAACATTCACACGTCATCTTAGCTAGTCATATGATAGTTTGGCCAAATTTTTCGCTTATACAATTTTAGTAAAATCCGATTTTATTATTTTAAGCCATCCCCGACATTGATGATTATTCACATCAATTCTCTTCATCAAGTCTATATCACATTAAGACTTATGGAATTTGGTTTTGGTCAAAATTCCAATATTATCTACATTCAAATTGTATAATCCATACATATTTTGATTCAATAATAACAATTATTATTAACTGAATACTCTAGCCAAGACTTTGACTTTGAATTATATAGTTAAGCGTAATACTAACCTTATATAACAAAGGAGATGAATTCCCTATTGAAGTGCAGTGTATACATTGAAGTTTAATAGTATTCTCAAGTTAAGTGAACTATTTCATATATCAATTCGATATTCTCTGTTTGACCTTAGTAATACTAATCAATAGAAAATTGTTACGTGATTCATTTCATAATCATCCACTAATTATCAGTACGTAGCCCTTTGATAACCCCAGCAGCCATGAGTAATACATTGCCTAACTTTTGATGAGCATTGCATACTCTAGTCTCAATGGATGTACCAACATACAGTCTCGATACATCTTGACTAGGAATATTTAAAATGAAATTTTTATTTTCGTTACGATAAATTTCTTATAATTACAACACATCGTAACTATTGTCACAAAAACATACCATTTATAGATCTTCTATTAAATATACTTAATAAAATAAATAATTAATATAACATATTATAACAAATATATAAGAGAAGTAGAAAACCTTTTTATTTCGAACGAGATTTTATTACAAATTTAATAATTTACAATAAATTACATAATTACTCCTAAGGCATACCCCTAACTCTATCATTCTCCTACTTGTACTTGGATCCAATTATGGAATCTCAGTCCCATCCCTTCGTCCAGTTTGATGGGAATTGATCAAGTTAGTTCTTTCATGAATGGATCTGCTATGTTTTTTAATTATCTACTCTATCAATCAACTCTCTCAAGTGTTGATAAACTGCCTTTATCAAGTGGAACTATTCAAGTGTATGTTTCTCGACTTCTAATGAGCTCTTAGTATGACATATGTTATCATATAACAATGACATAGTATTCTCAATACTTGGAATCATCCCTAGCTTGGTTGTAAATTTGTGCATTTATATTAATACATTGCTTTTATTGTGGTGTTATTCAAGGCGATGAATTTACCTTTTGGTTGAATCGGCCACAACCTTTCATTTTAAACATTTCCAACTTAAATATCCTTAACTGAAGTTTGAATGTAAATGTAATATTTATACATTATACTCGTTATCACTTATGAAGATCGAGTCTGAGAATTCCTTCATATGGAGTTCATTGTTTTAATAAAAAATTCTCTAGTATTTCATAAATACTCGAGAATACTCTAAACTACTAACTAGCGACCTTAACTTAGATTTTATATTTGCTTTATGTGTCAAATACACAAGCAGTAAATATGATTATGCATATTACTAGTGTATGAGAAATCCATCTTACATGCTCAATATTAAACATTGTAATATGGTATGTGTATATCATTTGGGATGATCCCAACATTTTTTATACTAATTATAAAAGATATTATTTAAAAATCTAATGTCGAGTGTTAAGCAACCAAATTATTATGAATTTTTGTTTGGATAGATCATTAATAATCATAAATTTATTGTTTACTCTTGAAATATTCAAGTACCTCTATAGTTCTTTCTTATAGACACGCGTTCTCTCTGTGTTTTAATTGAAAATCAAACTATTTGATATTTCTTTCAAAATAATTTTTCCAACTTTGATGCTTGTCGAATAGTGCTTTCATATTAGTTCTTGGATCATATTTGAAAGCCCACAAACTCAATATCACACCCACTAACTTTGAGAGACTTTAATTTTTATGTGAAAATAGTCTGTTCTAAATCATTATTTACAAATTTTCTTTTCCAGTACATATGTACCAAAACTCAAAGTTATATCATGTGATACTTAATGAGTCAAAATCGAATTAACTTAAGTATGTTGAATGAAGAACCTGTTACATTAATTTCAACAATTGAATTTCATGATGTTATTATATAAAATAGCAAGCAGATGGTAAAAGGGGGTGACATGCAAAGGGTAGTTTGGGGATTTCAAAAAGACACGGTTGATCCTAATTCATTGAATTATCATTATTAGTAGTAAAGATGTAGCTTATATTCCAACTACTTTAATCTTCTTCTCAAAGATACATGTATTGGCGATGAATCATATTCCTTCGTGTATAAAGTTCAAATCATATTTTGATAAAGTACTTGAATCCATTTCATATTTTCACAATGTACCTTATGGCAGATTTAATACTCTTAATGGCTTATTGACAACTTAGGAGGTTCTTTTCCCAACATCGATATGAAACTCGTAGTTTCTCTTCAATTTCGAGAATACTTATTAGACACTCTGATGTGTTATGTCTGATTAAGTTTGGTTAATTTCGTTTCGTCCCTCGTAATCAGTTTAATCTTTTGATCGTATCCAAATCGTTTTACTACTAATAATTTCTAAAAGATATTCCTTCGCTATGTAGTTGGTGTTTCTTGAAACAACAATTGTTTCTCAATGCAACAAAATATGCAGTCATATGCATTTTATGAATTTCCTTATATATATAACTGATTTGGTTTTAGTTTTTAAAACTTATGTTTATAACATAACTGGTCAAACATATTGACAATTCCAAAACTCCTTTAAGGGCGCTTTACATAAGATTGCTTACGAACAATTATTATATGCAGTCTTTCATCTCACACAACCTGTCAACTCCTTGACTTAGGATATGTAGGGTTTTTTATAAACTCATATCTTGCATGATACTGTAAATTATGCTTTAGATGAAATTAATTTTAACCTTATAAACTATCTTAAGAACATGACCTTACATAAAGAAGCTGACTCAACTTCACTTATTATAAATTGTACTTTGTTTAACAACCAATTACTCCTTATGGATACATCATTATGTATCATAAGGAAGAGTGACATTTTAAGATTTAATCTTCATTCATTTTTAAATACGTTTGGAATTCTTTCAAACATACTCACCTATTAGATCAAATTGAGTCATTTTATTTCCTTTTGCATGTTACATTTCTTACTACTGTTTTATACACTATGAACTTATTATAGACATCTACATGTGTATCAGATACACATGTTCATTTCTATGATAATTCATTGGTGGATTTTAACGAAGTATGTAAAATCGTTTGGTATCATTAAACTTACGATTGCATACATCAGTATGTATCAATTCAAATAGTTCGTCAACTCTTATGTTGCTCTCACTGAATGGGTAATGTGCCCTTAATAGGCTGAGATACAATTCACCAATGCCACATAAATCACAATCCCTAGGCTTCCCTGATCGCCTTGAAACACGAATTTCCTGAACTTTACTTAGCTAATAACAACAAAAATGATCATATCATGGACGTATATAGATCGCACAATACATTTAATTGGAATATCTCATTTAATCAAAATTTAATAGAAAATGTGCTTAGGCAATCACAAAGGCTCATTAATATTATTAATAACATTAGTAAGGACGAGCATCATGATCATCTAGTATGTTGTTGAGGAAAAATAGAAAACTAAACTTTAGAATCTATGTATAGAATTTTAACTTTTACCAGTAACTCAACCCTATGGTATTTTAAACCTATTTGGAAAATTAACAAACTATCTAAATTTAAAATTCATATGTTGATTGCATTACATGACAAACTAAACACCAATATTGGGCCTAACACTAAACTAACAAACAGTACCAACAGTAACTCCTATTATTTTTACAATATTGCTTCTAAAACCATGCACATTTGTTCTTTGAATGCAACTACGCTCGGCATATATTAAGAAATTTACTAGCCATTTTTTATCTTGACATAAATAGTACTATCCCGTCCCCATATGAATATTTTACCGATTCATATTTTATATAATTTATCGATTAGGAAATTTTAGATACCTTTTCTTCTACTACTTGATAGGGCATTTGGAATGAAAATTTTCAATGGCTATTTAACAATACATATATAGATCCATATGCTATTTTATACTTTATTGATTGGCATATTTTTCTTTGGACAATAGCCCAAAGAAAGCACACAGACTGAAGATCTCATGTGGAATAGATTACATGCAACAATCCACCTTTCGGTGTACTCTTTTCCTTCTTCTAGATAACCTACCTGGAGATTAGTGGAGTTATGTCTCACTTCATGTCAGAATCCTTTATCTTCTTTCTCATCTAGTTCACCTCACTATCGGTACTGCGCTCTCCTTATTCTTTCTGTTTCATCTTAGATTTTCCTTCACTATAGCCTTTTTCGCGCTTTGATTAGTCTCCTTTCACATACAACACACATTACTCACTTATAACATGTTGTATATCTACTATTTTTGCTCTAGTTTCTAGTCGATCATCCTGGTGATGATCTTATTTCTACTTTTCCATCGTATGCTTATTATATATCACCTATAAGACTTGTTGATGGTTTTTGGATTCTCATTTTATATAATAATAATGAGTGCTCTTTTCAAATTGAGGAACACTCTTTCATATAAAAAAATTATTTCTTAAAATTATGCCTTAATCCATAATTCAAAAATAATTGCAAAGTTTCCGATACATCTATATTTTCCATTGCATCATTTTGTCATGAAAACAAATGCCATTATTATAATTTTATCTTATTCATAATATTCATGTTGAAATAAAACAATGTCTATTTTCAGTCAATACTGAAAAAAATATTATTTCATAAATAATATTTGGTATATTTTACAAAAAAAATTCGTAATTTGATGCATCCACTATGAAATATTATATGGTATGCTCCCACTATTTCCGCCATTACTATAATATCGTATAAACTATGAAGCTCCATTCCACCACGTACCATAGAATTTTCTTTCACACACTATAATTAGTTTACAATCAAGAGTTTAATATCAGATATCTTACACTCAAAGAAATGAATTTCACATAACACAATTTTTTATATAAAAAGACATTTTGAAATAGAAATCATATTTCTTGTTCCTTATTAATTATATATTATTCTTTTATACAATTATCGGTTTTAATGTCTCTTCATGAAGGAGAAGTGGCTATTCACTCTCTTTATCCCAACCGTGACTTAAGTTACAACAGCTCTCGTACATTTGTTTTCCTTTCTAGATGGTTGAGCCATTAAAAAGGAAACATTTACTATAAGTTCATAGCGAACACTTTACAAAAATGCATTCCATCATCCCTAAGATTTTAGGATATCAAACAAGTTATGTTTTACGTGAACTGATCAAACTGACCTTTTAGTGATCGAATTCTCAGATCCAACTTGTAGCTTTTCATCTAGTGTTACATTTAACACAACAAGGTCTTTAATGTAATGAATCATATTGAATACATGATCTGACACTATGGTTAACTTGCTCACTTCGAATGAACTAATTTCATCGAGGTTTCATATATTTTGAATTGTGACCGGTCATCATATATGCGACTGAATATGGATTAAATATCCATATACTTGTATTGTTTTAGAGTTTGAAATTCATGGAAGACAATACATTGTCTAAGGAAAATAAGCACACAAGTGACCAAGTAATAGACATATTTAGTGGTTGTATAATTAGGCACTTGAGGGCCTTGAATTGACAACATGTAAAATTTATTGGTAAGTATATTTTATATTTCATTTTATCAAACTTAATTTAGTTCATATATATATATATATATATATATATATATTCATAAACATTTTATCAACCATATAATTGCATAAATTTATCGATGAAGATTAGTTTAATTTATACATAACAGATGTTCTCATACTATTAGTAAGGTTAAATAAATATATATATATATATATTTCATTTTACTAATAAGCTCCCATAAGACTTTTATGTTTCTCAAAACCCTGATAAGAAACATAATAGTCTTTCAACTTTTCTAATGGGTATTAGGACCCACTTTCCTTGGGATTCTAACCTTGAGGAATATCAACTAATATAGGCTTGCAAGCAATAAATAAACTTTATTGTTTGTATTACATATAACTCCTAACATTGGTCTTTGTCCTAATCTCATTTCGACTCTAAGGAAATCAATAAATCAAAAAAATATTTCTCACTTGTACTTACCATTTTGCAACGGCCTAAGTATAAATGCACATACCTTGAGTATTATCAACAAATACGTCCATATATCTTACCTCATCTATTCAGCATATTAAACGTACTACATGTAATATCTTGAAACTTGAGAAATATCAACAACTAAAGAGTATGCAAGTAATCAATTAATATATAAATAGCAGGGGACAACTTATGCTAAAGCTTCATAACCTTTAACACACACGCGCGTGCACATCTAGTATCGATTTAGGGAACTATGTATTTCTTATAAAAATACACGTGATTCAAGTGCCGAAAACATCTGAAATCATGGCATACGTAGTATATGTATGTATTTATTTCTTAAATCTGATTTTGGTTTCTTTCTAGTTCCACTTAGCTTTATATGTATATAATAATGTAAGTATTAACTTATTTATAACTTTTATAATTTAATTTACTTATATATATATATCTTATAAATTAAATATTATTAAATTAGTTTTAATTATATTAACTAAATCATATTTATTATTTTAAATTAAATTAATTTAAATTTCAACCATTGAATTTAAAATTGTTCATCTAAACAATATCACGACGAAGATAAACTATAATCTTTATAGTAATGATATACATATATTATACATGTCATAATTTATTAATTAACTTTTAAATAATTTAATCATTAAAATAATATTTTAATTAAAATTAATATTAATTAAATTAAAATTTTCTCGTCATTTACCTTAAACATGTAAGATATACATTATCATTGTATATATTTTAATTCAATTTAATAAATTTAATCCAATTAATTAAATAATTAAGATAAAAAATTTGAACTTAATTCGTTAACTTCCAAATCTAATTTTGAGAACTTTATAACATTACATCATGTCATTTTTATACTTAAACTTTAAATGTAAAATATAATTATCAAGTTTTCAAAACATATTTTGAAAAACTATCCCAAGGCCCAAATTAATTTGGGCCTTTATACCATGGTTAACATTTGGGCTCACTTCAATTTTCGGATCAAGCCAGTAGCCAAGTAAGCCAGGCTAGTAGAGGTAGAGCAAAGTACTGATAGGGTTCTTGTTGGAACTACGGAACCATGTAGTGGATTAAATGGGTGAATTTCAATTTTTTTCCATTTTAACTCTGACTGGACCTACGAAGTCTAAATTGATTAAGATCCAGTCTAAATAGTCTTAAATAAAATCATAATTTTATTTGTTTAATTGATATTTTAATAACCCGTCTTTTCGACCCTTAAAAGTCGATACTAATACATCCACACTATCCATGCACCAAGCATCCAAGTGCCGAAAAGATAGTTTATTGGGTAAAAAAGAAGAAAATGACATAACAGAATCTCACGTCGTGATGAGTAATATATAGAATACAACATGTCTTTACAATAGAAAGCTATAATATATGTACATTAATCAAAATAATTGTCTATCATGAGCCTGGATAGTTATAACAACCCGTCCTCACAAATGCTTATAAATACAACTTAAGAACTACAATAGAAATAAAGATATTTAAATATGTCTTGGAGGCATCCAGCTCGTCTTTTGAAGCTCCAAAGCATCCATATCTAAATCTAAAATATGCTCGGTCTGACCTGAGCATTGTAAGAAAATTAATGTCCAGATCAGTCTGTAAACCAGCATGAGAAACACGCATCAAATGGATTTTTAATGTTATAAAACCTTTTCGAAATTAAGATATCTCATAAGAACACGCAGCATATAAACACGAATAATTCTTTACCTTAAGATAATTAAATCATTTCAAATAGGAAATCCAGCTATATTATAATAATGTCCAGGGTTTAAAATAAATATATAAAATAGCTAAAGTGCTTGCATCTCAGTTTTAGCATAGTTGGGCACAATTATGTTCGTAAGGCACTTATTGAAGAATGAATTCCATCAATGATAATGCTATTGGGGTACGTCTTTCATAGTGCATCTCTAGATAAAATGTACCATAGGCCTCGTATGAACCCCCTAGACGGCAAGGCTGGTATACCCCTTACTGGATGAATATTTCATTACCCCGATTGCTTTGCAACCTTTTCACTGGAGCTCTCATGAACAACCAAATCCATAAACAATAATCTAGAAGGGTGATAATAATACCCTAATGGGTGCGACCCACATAGACTTTCTACACATCCCCTACTTAGTCATTTCTGATTAGTGAGGATAGAGTCTACATTTTTATTATTTATATAGCAATCCCACTTGGAATGCTAACACTACCCTCCAAGCAACAATGCAATGCCTGCATTAGTCCATACAAGTTGTATAGGATATGAACAAATAGAAGTCCCTACTTTTACTACATCATTTTTGGAATTACCCTCAAGATTAGTAGCAAGTAGCCCTTGCACTTCAAAGATTTCCATCTTCGATTTCATCGTCTTCAAGATGTCTTCAATTTGAATGCTTATGTCGGTTCGAAGTGTTTTCGGATAATATAACTAATCCCAGTATCTTCGAACCAACAAATGATAGTTTTGAAAACTAGCCAACATTTGATAATCAATCACTTAATTATCAAATAAACAAACAATTCAATTAGAGATTTAACCAAGCATTGTTAAGCATAAAGTAACCACTAAGCCCCTTAAATTAATCCTTCTATTAATTAAACCTCTTTGTAAATTCTTGTATTAAAATACTTTTACAAATATATATTCACAAACCCCCTAATCTTTTCAGCACTTGAAAATATTGATATATTTATCTCAACTATATAAGTGTACTCATAAAACTTAAAAAAGATTTTATTTCCACAATCGCCCTTGATTGGGTTAAACAAATGTCACTTAAAATATTGATAACGATAAACCCAAACACTTTCCTTCTAGTGTAAGTAAATATATCGTATAGAAATTTGGCCAGATATACTTACCACCACTTTTCCATTTCAAATAGTACTATCCCTTGATTAATAATGAAATCGGACAAGTCAAAAAACTATTCTTTTCTTGATACACATTCTTAGCCCTCAAGATAGAGACGAGTTTCCATACCTTAGAATTTGGTGTTAAGGACAAAGAGAACATTTTCATACCACCGTACTTTAAAATGATCATTTATGGAAATCAGGCTTAAGTCTTTTTATAAATCTTTTTTGTATAAAGTGCCTTTATAAAACTCCTTACATTTACAAACTCCCTTTATAAAATATTATTTCTAAATTATAAAATTCCCTTTATAAATATCCAACATAATTGTAAACCTCCCTTTATAAATTCCAAATTTATTTAATGAACTCTTTTTTTTAGAGAAATGTGTGATCTTCTAAAATATAGGAGAGCGCACATGTCAATATGTATATATCACAGGAGACAAAGTGCTGCTAACATGCCTAACAGGTGCGAATCAAAGTACAAATACAAAGAAAATATTTCAGGTACCCCTAGAATGAGCTCCGGCAAGGCCACCGCCCATTACACCCTAATATTGAGCTTCGGCAAGACCACTGCCCGATATTGACGTGCTAGAAGTACCTAAAAAACTATGAAACATCTCTGCACTAGTGAAACTAGAAGCCAGCTCCATCTTAGAAGGAAACGCCATGCTGCTGACTTGGAAGAAAAGGAAATATGAATGATATGGAATGGATAGCACTACACTATAGGCAACCGAGAGAGTGCCTCACTGAAAAGTGAATCATCTAGAAGGTAGAATGCCATAACGAAGCTAAAAAAGAACCGAGAAGGACTCCTCCCTACAAACAGCAATCTTTCCACTCAGCAATCCTATGAACCTACAAAAAGAATCTAACACCATTTCTGGCCAAAACCTGCAAAAGTACTAAAAATTATAAGAATAATACACATATATGTATATAAATGAAATTTATATACATATATATGTATTAATAAAATAAAAGTAAAGAAACCAAAGCTACGATAATAGGATGAAATACAAGAAAAACTAGAAAAATAGAGATAAAATAATCCATGATCAAAAGAAGCTAAAAATCTATAAACTAAAACAAAAACAAAATAAAACTAAAACACATCAAAACTTAACCTTATGGTCCTTTGGTCAAAAGGATATTATGATGAATGGTGAAATCATCATTCAGGTTTGAAAAAAATGTTAATACGACAAATATTAATGTCAAAAATATTGTTTTAATGCTTAAATAACTTAACATTATTACTAACCTTATTAAGATATTCTTTAAAATGATTGTTTTTAGCTAAATTATATTTAGGATTTGAGATCCAATGAAAATAAAATGAAGAAATTATAAAAATCAATTTTTTATTATGACTACTATTATTATTAAAGATTCTCTGATTTCTCTCGAACCAAACATACCAGCAAATTATAATGAATAAAATGTCAAGTAAAAGTTTATTTTCCATTTTAGACTTAAATCTAAAATTATACCAATAATGATCACAATCAAAAATTTTAGTTGTAAGACTAAAATTAGAGATTTTGAGAGTATTATTCAGAATATAGTAAATATCTACGCAGTCATAGTATACATGTTTAATATCTTCAAAGTGCATGTACAAAAATAACATTTATTATCAATTTGCATATTTTTTCTTTTTAAAAATTCTATAGTATTTTTTTCTATGCATGATTAACCACATATGAATTTTAGATTTAGGAGGAGCATTTTTTCCAACTAAACTTAAAAGAGTTATTAGCTACACCAAAAGAGTTAAGAAATTTATAAAAAAAATTAGAAGTATATTTCTTATTCTTATCCCATTCCTATCTAATATTATCATTTTCATTATCAATATTATAAAGATTCAATCTAGCATAAAGTAAAAAAAAAGTTGCCTAAGAGTAGTACCTACTAAAATTCTATTAAAACTAAAATTCCAAGGGGTTATTTTCAGGAGAAAAAATATCCATAATTTAAGCATTCTTAAAGTTACAAATTCCGTAAAGGCCGTTGAATTCTATCCGAAAAGGGATAACAGATATCCAACGGTCATGCCAAAAAGAGTACTGTTTTCAGAATGAACTATTGTATTAGTACCTAGGTTTAAAATCTCATGACATTTTAAAATTGATTCCCAAAAATTAGACAATTTACTTATAACTATAGGAGTAATTTGATATAAATTCTTACTACCATTATTTTAATATTTAGAAATGATTTCTTTCTAAATAGGATTATCATTAATATCCTTAAATTTCCATAACCATTTCCCTAGCAAAGACAAATTAATATTATGCTAATTAATGACTCCTAAACAACCTTCCTTTTTGGATTTATAAATAATTTCCCCATTAACTAAACATTTAATACTGTCGTTAGAGTTTTCCCTACTCCATAAGAAGTCCCTCCTTATTTTATCAATTTTGTTAATCATCCATTCAGGAAAAAGATGCTTTGACATCCAACAGACTGGGAGAGCTGATAAAACAGAGTTTATCAGAATTAATCTACCCGCTCTCAATAAAAATCTCCCGTTCTAATTAGATATCTTATTTTTAATTTTATCTATGATAATGAACCAATCATCATGTTTAAGTTTAGTTGGTCTAATCCGAAAACCAAGATAATCAAATGAAAAATTCATAGTTTTAAGATTAAGCGTATTTGCAACTAAATTTTCAACCTATTCAAAATCATTTAAAACTAAAACCGAACTTTTATCAAAAATTATTTTTAAACCTGAAAATCAAAACTATATAAAATAAATTTAAGAGTAATAACATGCCTAGGCAAATGAGAGGAAAATAGTAAGGTATTATCCAATAATTAAAGTACAGATAGACCATTATGCGAGATATCGTTACCAACATTCCCCAAAACTCCATTATCAACTGCTTTTTAATTATCTTAGCAAAAACATCTACAACTAAGGCGATAAAGGATCACCTTGCCTTAAACCTCGCTTAGATTGAATTTTATTACCTAAAATTCCATTAACCATTATACTAGAGTTACTCGTTCTAAGTAAATTCATGATCTAGCTAATCCATCTATGATTGAAACCTATAGCATGAAACATATCAACTAGAAATTCTCAATCCACCGAATCAAAAGGTTTTGCAAAATCTAATTTTATAATCGCATAAGTAATATATTATTACAACAATGATTAATATATCCCTGAACAACAGCCACACCATCAGTGATATTTCTCCCTTTAATGAAAGCAGTTTGAGAACAGTCAATTGGATCATTCATTCTTATACTAAGTCTATTAGCTAAAAAATTTGAAATAATTTTAGCGGAACAATTAATTAAGGAAATAGATCTAAAATATTTTAAATTTTTAGCACCAATTTTTGTGTGCAATAAATAACATTTGCAAAATTTTATCTTTCTAATTGCAATTTTCCAAAACAGAAATCATTAAATATGTTAATTAAATCGAATCTTAAAACATCCCAAAAGATTTTGTTAAAGAAAATGGGATACCCATCAGGATCTGGGGATTTATCACCAGACATGTCATTAATAGCTTTCAAATTTTCCTCTTCAGAAAAAGGATTATGCAACTCAGAAAGGTCAATGCTAGAATCAGAGAGATAAAGATCACTCCATCTGCATTAATTCAATGCTTATTCTTATTACCGAAAATATCTCTATAATAGTCAGTAAAAGCCTTATTAAGATCTTTTTGATCGACGAATTCCTCTTTGTACACAAAAATAGAAATAATTGTATTACTACGTTTTCTAGCATTAGCCATATTATGAAACAATTTGGTATTATTATCACCTTCACTAATCCATCGAATTCTAGATCTCTATTTCCGCATAACCTCCTCTTTTTTAAAATAGTATTAAGCTCTTTTTTAAGATCAGCAAGGACTTTACGCTCACCCAGATTTAGTTGTCACGTTTCTTCTACCTTGTTAATCTTAAGCATTTCAGAAAGAATGTTTTCTTTTTTAAATTTAATACTACCAAAAATATTCTTACTCCAATTTTTAAAAAATTTCTAAGACCCCTAAGTTTTAAAACAATTTTTTTTTAGAATTATCCATATTTCTAATATTAATCCATTTATTGTTAATTAAATTTGAAAAATTGGACTCTAATAACCACATTTTTTTGCATTTAAAAGATCTATTAATAGCTCTATGATGTTCACACATAAGAATTATAGGACACTGATCAGAATAAGTGTAAGACAAACCAGATACACTATAAATAGAAAATTTATCCTCGATTTCATCACTATTGAAAAATTTATCAAGAAATGCCATGGATAGGGATTCCCTAGTATTACTCCTTGTAAAAGCCCTATTAGAAAGTAATTTCGATCAAATTAGAACTAAAAATAAATTGGTCAAATTCCTTCATGGTAGAGAAATCCCCTTTCCTTGGTGAACACTCACCTAGAAAACGCGTAACATTGAAATCATCCCACAAAATCCAAGAACCAGGAGCAAAAGTTCTAAATTCTAGACATTCATTCCAAAGAATTCGATGACCATTTTTGAGTTTGGTCCATAAACATTTGAAATATATTAAATAGAATTATCAATAAGATTAATGAAAATAATATGCAGCGAATGTTGCTTAGAAATACATTGGAGAAATTTATAAAATTCCTTTATAAAATATCATTTAAACTCATGCTATAAATTCCCAAATTTATTTGCATCCTTTCTTTATAAAACTCCAAACTCATTTTTAAACACCTTTTATAAATTTATAAAGATAATTATAAAACTCCTTTTATAAAACAAGCTTCGAATATAAAACCAAACTCCAAATATGAAATAAAACTCCAAATATAATTATAAAACTCATATACTTTCCATAATACAATCATTCCATATTAAACAATAATTTTACAACTGTGATTTATTACTCCAATTTATCAAAATGATAATATTTTCCATTTTATAAAATATCATTTATAAACCTATTCTTTTTTCACAAGACAGTGCATATAAATCTTCTTTAATTTATAAAATGCCATTTATAAATCTGTTCTTTTATTACAACATTTTACATAAAATGTTTCCCAAATATTTATTTCAAAATATTTCTATTTTCTTATTTTAAAAAATCACTTTAGACAAAGATAAACCCTTTTTATTTCCTTTAAAATAAACATTTATTATTATAACCACTTTCCTATAAAGACAAATTCTCTCTAGAAAGATTTTAAATCCTTACATATATACATATATTAGAAAAGCATAATAAAAGAAGTTGAAACAAAATAGAGAAGTACAAAATCTATTATTATATAAAATTATCAAAGAAAATCCAAAAAGTTAGAATAAAAATCATTTCTTTCCATATATTAAAACCAGTCCTAAATCAAACAGTAATTAATAGTATTTTCAAAATACTATAATGAGGCTTATAGTTATTATAGCACTTAATCAATGTTAGTACTACCTTTTCCACAAAAAGGGTTCAACTTTTTAACATATGTCGGTGTCACATCCAATATGACTAAATAATCAAATTTTAAAATTTAACAATCTATGTAAATAGTATATGGCTAAAAAAACTAGTATATAACTGGAATTAAAATCACAACGACTATAAAATCTAGAATTCCCTTTATAAAATATCATGTATTTCATTTTAAATGTCGATCGCCTTTTAAAAGCAGATATTTAACCAAACTGAACCAATAATTCATTCAACATAAAGGCAATTACTTTTATCTACGATATATCATACTGATTATCAAAAAAGGTGAGTTTAACTCATTGAAATTCCAGTTACACCGAAGTGTTATATTTTAAACTAAAATCGAATGATGTTCTATTTTGACTCAAATTTCCAATTGCTTCAAATTTGACGAAACTAGTTCCATATTGTAGCAATCGCCATTACGAGTGCAATGCAAATGGCTGCATCTCGTTTGGACCTCATATGAGAAAGTTATGCATTTCATAAGTTATTCAAATTTAAATATAATTTATTCAGTTTAAATACTGTACAATTATATTTACCCTAACCAATCTCCTCTCTAGCCTTTTTCCTCATTCAAAAAACTCTACCGCCAGATACATGTCCAAACCGTGCATACTCGAACCAGGATACAGAGCATTTCATTACAGTTTGGTGAACCATCTGTGCCGATGAGTTTCACCACTAAAGCTTGGCCCATTGGCAACCTCAGAATCATCTCCTTCTTCCCCAGGCAAAACGCAACAATCCCTGACCTTTTCCCTTGGCCCAAAAAACATGACCATCAATAAATGACTGCACGCCACCAATTTTTGTTGAAACGATGTGCCACTTCCATAATCACTAATCCTAGCTCCTTTACACTAATGTCTAAGCTATCGAGTGACCCAAAACCTCACCAAACTCAACCAAACACCATAGACATGTAGATCCAACTCATATGAATCCAAAGATCTAACATTTATATTTTTGTTGAGTATTTAGTTTGATTTGAATTTTTGAAGGTTATTTTTTTTCTTTTACTGGTAACATAAAAAAAGAAAAGAGGAAGAAAGAATGGAAGATCAGATTGAGCTAAAATTATGTAAGAAATGGGTTATGCTTATTTTGCAATTTCTGGTATGACATTGCACAAAATTTTATTCGCAATTAACCACGAACGACAAAATAAAAATACGACCGTGCACAAAAATGCAACATGATCAGAAGATAATAGTAATATACACTGCTTATCTTATTATGTAAAATCATAAAATACTGTCGTTTCCCAAAAAATCGTCAAACTATAATTTAAATATTTACCAAATTAAAAATTATGGAAAAAACCAAATAAATTAAATTAAAAATACTAAATAAAAATGAAGTCGTTAAATTAAAAATAAAATTTCTTATTATATATTAAATTTTAATCAAATATGAATATTTAAATAAATTTAATATTCCTATTCGAAACGTTAAAAATTCTGGGTCGTTACATTCTTTCCCTCTTAAAAGAATTTCGTCCTTGAAATTCCCAAAGGAAAAAAAATGTCCCCAAACCCTCAATTTTTCAAATCAATTAGATGAAATGTGTTGCTGAATTTTATTTAAGTCTCAAATGTTACAAAAATCTTCAGTGGCACTTCCTTTGCACTGATCGATCGAAAAAAATACAACTCAGCACAACTGGCCCAAACCAACAAATGAAAACAAAAGCCTAAAAGTGGTCTCCCATAACTCGGACATAAAATCACCACCAACAACATACATGTGTACCTATTGGTCGAGCAATCAAACTCAACTCATGAAACCAAAAGCAGCATGCTAGCCTTTGTTTTCATGTACATGTATCTCACTTAAAATGCCATCAATCCATATAACTTTCATTTTCAAATATCAAAATCATATCATTACATTAAAGCTACGAGCTACATATTCCATCTGTATGCAATATCAAATTTGATCACTCATTCGATCACACAAATTTCTCATCCAAACTAGTATCGCTCACTCGACTTCCCTAGTGCAGACTCCGATTTGGTTCTTGATTAGGAACCTCCATTCTTCTTGCATAGCCATATACCATGATAGAAAACTTTAGAATCATATCAAAAATCCATATCAAGTGTTCGTCGTTAAGTACCAAATGAGAAATCCCAACTCGGATTGGTGTAAATTACCTCGAAATCATTTACTCGAATATGGATCAAGAACAGTTATGTGAACACTATGATGTTGCGGTCCTCAAAATTATTTTTCAATGACAGAAGTGATTTCAGTGCTTTCTATCTTCTTAAACAGCCTTTTAAAATATTTCTACTCAAAAATACTCTCAAATAATACAAATTTGCTCAAAAAAATTGAAAAACCATTTTCAAAAACGCTGGGATTTAAATTCTCAAATTCTTAGTTTAAAATCCTATTTATTTATAAACTATACTCATATAATTTCACTTTCTTATATAAAAACATTTCAAAACTTTTATCTTTGTTTTGTTTATAATAAACTACTTTCATTAAAATTGAATTTTTATTCCAACGGTAGCACCAAACGCCTTTTAGTCAAATCATGAAACTGAATTCATAATGTGTGCTTATTTAACCCAACCAAGATAATAAATGCTCATAAACTATCTAAGCACAAACAATCAATCAACAAACAATAGCTAATGCTTCTGAACTGGATGAGCATGACAAATCAAACAATAAATGATAGTAACTGAATGTTATCATTTCCTAATAAATAAACACATCATAAATTACAATATCGATTTCTAAAAATTATTCTTATATATATAATATAATCTAGGTAAAATTATTTCATTTACCTGATTTCCAAGCATTAATGTGTTGATTTTCCTTATTCTAGTATTTTGAAATCCCTATCGATATAGTTGTACCTTATGTATAGACCCGAACTCATAAACTAGTCAACTGATAAATCAATACAATTTAAAACATTTTTATAGCACTAAAAAAAACGCTCTTACATATGCGTACTCAAACTCATTTTAAGGTATTACTAACCATATATATAATGAGTCTATCCCACTAAAGCATAGGTGTTCGCTCAGCCTAGGCTTCGATACCAGTTCTAGCAACCCGCCATTTCGACCCTCAAAAGTCGACACCAATATATCCATGGTATTTACATGCCAAGCTTTAAGTGACAAAAAGATATATTATCGAGAGAAAAAAGAAGAAAAAGGCAGAGTATAATCTCACATCATGGCGCATACTGTATAATATCCAACATGTATTTACAAAAGAACAATGTAATATACATACATCAATTAGAGCTACCATCTATCATCAGCCTGGAAAGTTTTAACAATATGTCCTTACAAAAGCTGTTAAATACAACCCAACAACTGTAATGGAAATAAAGATGCGTAAATACATCTATGAGGCATCCAACTTGTCTCCTGAAGCTTCAAAGCGTCCATGTCTAAATCTGAAATATGCTTAGTTTGACATAAGCGTTACAAGAAAAATAATGCCTAAATCAGTGTGGTAAACCAGCATGAGACACACACTTCAAATAGATTTTAAACATTATAAAACCTTTCCAAAATAAATCTATCTTGTAAGAGCATGCCCCCACATAAACACAGTCGGGCTTTTACCTTATGATAACCAAACCATTTCAAATAGGAAATCCAGTGATATTATAATTATGTTTAGGGTTTAAAATAAATATATAAAATAACTGGAATGCTTGCATCTCACGTTCCAGCATCGTTGGGCACAACTAAGTCCATAAGGCACTTATCAGAGAATGGATTCCATTAATGACAAGGCTACTAGGGTACCGTCTGTCAAAGTACATTTCTAGATAAAATGTACCGAGGGCCTCACAAGGACCCCCTGCATGGCAAGACCGACTGAACCTTTATTAGATAGTACCAAATATTTCATCAGTTCGGTTGCTTTTTGTTGACGGCAAAAATGGCCACCAACATCCAAACAGTACGTGAAAGCACCAAAGATCCAATATCCAATTACGAACAGAATACAATAAAGAAATAAATATGAAGTAATCAAATTAAAACAGTAAGAAAGAAAATGAAAAGGAGGATTATAGTGGTTCGGCTGACTCCGGCCTACGTCCACTCAAAAAATTTGCCTTTATCGCTTTATACTACTGTGTTGCCGCGTACAATTACAAACCATGAAAATCAAGAGTAGAAATGGCAGAGTATAGCCTAGGTAGAAGATGAAGAGAGCCAGAAAGAAGATCCCTTGCAATAAACCATGCCTTTTGTATTTATAGGGGAAGCCATCGAAATATTTCGCTCAAAATTCAGATCTAGAATCTCCAGACCCAAATGACCGACCCAAAAAATATTGGACCAATCGTACACCCCTAAGAGGGAGGGGTTGATCCCTATTCCATGTATGGTGGGCCACAACGATCCCTTATATGAGTCCCTCTACTTCTCAACTTCATGTTTCCAAAGTTTCGCGCATAGTTGACCACGCATTTGTTAGATATTGACCGATCATCATTGAGTTAATTTGTTGGGCTGATATGATCTAATCCCTTAATACAATTTGATCCCTTGATACGATCTGATCCCTTTCCTAGGCGAAGGATTTACGATCCGATCTCTTGCCTAGGGGAAGTAATTTACCCATAACTTGTGCATATGAACTCTAAACAACTTGATATTTGAAATGTAGCCTCATGGGGACTTCCTTGTCACTTCATTCAAACTCACCCAATTGGGGACAAAACTTAAGGATAGGTATCAATCACCTAGGGGAAGGGATAAGCACCGATCTTCTATCTAAGAGAGGCACTAATCCATAGTTAGAATATTCTGAAGAGTCTATCAGTTGGTCTCGCTTAATCGTGGCTTCGTACCATTGTCCACGCTTGATCTCTGAGCCTAATAATCATCTCTTTAGTGCTTTCTACATTGATGATCACAAAATTCATTTAACTAACTCCGTTGTTATACTGCCTTGCCAAAAGGCGGTATAACACTTTGGAACCTTTTCCCGAGAGCTCTCATGCACAACCAAATCCATAAATAATAACCTATAAAAATGATGACAATACCCTAATGGGTGCAACCCACATGGCCTTGCAGCATTTCCCATGTTTTATTCATTTTCGGTTGTGAGGCTAGAGGCTACGTTTTTACCTTTTATATAGCTATGCTACTTGGAATACTAACACTGCCTTCCAAGCAACAATGCAATGCCAGCATTCATCCATACAAGTTGTACAGGATATGAACAAACCAAATGCACTACTTCTACTACATTCATTTTGGAATCACCCTCAGTATTGCTAGCAAGTAGCCTTTGCACTTCAAAAATCTTTGTCTTCGATATCATTATATTCAAGATGTCTTCAATTCGAACGCTTGTGTCGGTTCGAGGTGGTGTTTGGATAATACATTTGATCTCGATCTCTCCGAACTGACAAATGATAGTTTTAAAAACTTTCCAACATCCGATAGCCGGTTATTTATGCGACGACCCGCCCATTCGACCCTTGGAAATCGACACTAATACATCCTTGGTATTCACATGCCACAAAACCAAGTGCCAAAAGGATGGATAGTAAAGGATAAAAATAAAATAAAGATAGAACAAAATCTAATACAAATGGAATTGTAAAGGCCCTTAAATCTATACCCTTTGAGTCGACCATAAATCGCATCAGTTCAACTCAAATTGAACGAATATACAAATCTTTAGGGGTAAAAAGAAGAAAGAGGTAGAAGAAGATAAAACAATAACACAAAATCTCACAATCACAGTGGAACAAAATATAATACATAATAATCGATTTTTATACAAAAGAATCTATAACAGTTTGTATACATACAATTATCAGAGTATAACAATCCATACATCAATTTGGACAATTATAGTAACTTATCCTCATATGGAGGAAACATAAACTAAGTATGGAGATATGCCTCTGTCGTCCAACTCGTCTCTTGATCCCCACAACATCCTATCCTGAATCCATAATACTCGCTCTGGCCCAAGCATCATAATAAAATAACACCCGAGTCAGTCTGGAAAATCAGCGTGAGAAAAACACATTCAATTTGAATTATTTAAAGTTATCAAAATCCTTTAAAAAAACGAAAGGTATCTCGTAAGACCACATCACACATAAACACGGCGGGTTCTTACCTTACGATAACCAAAACATTTCATAGAAAATCCAGCGATATTATAATTGTGCTTAAGTACAAATACTCATTTAAATAGCTAAAATTGTTGCACTAATTAAATTCCAGCATACTAGGCTCTACAAACAAAACTGTAAAGGATCGTATTGGAGGATGGATCTCATACAATGAATGGGCCATTGGGGTACCGCCTATCACAGTACGCCTCTAGAAAAATGTACCGAGGACCTCGTCGGGATCCCTTGCTTCACAAGATCGGCCCACCCCTAACCTGGATAGACCGAATATGTTATCTCCTCGGGTGTTCCCACCCTTAAAAATTGAGCGCTCCCTTTTCATGCACAACCATATCCATAGTTTATATATATTTCCAAGGATATCTAGAAAAGTGATAACATACCCTAATTGGATGCGACCCACTTAGCCTTGCCGCATCTCCCTTATTTTAGTCATTCCCGGTTGATGAGGCTTGACACTAAACGTTACCTATTAAGAAACAATTCCACTTATAATGCTCATCGTCCTTCAATGACAATGTCCTGATAGCATTCGTCCATACAAGTTGTCCTGGGTCTGGACAAACCAAATCACCGCCTTTACTATCTTTACGGTATCCATTCGTGATGTCAAACCAAATCAAAGTGGTTTCGAATAATTAAATCCAATCCCGGTCTCTTCGAAACGATTAACGAAATTGGCCAATATTGATAGTCAGTTATTTAACTATCAATAAAACATCGATAAGCAGTCACAAGGCCCATATTATAAAATTTTCAAAACATTCATTTCAAAAATATCTTTTCAAAGATTATCTTTAATCTTCTTCAATATTTCAATATCTGAAGACATTTTTTCGAATGCTTATATTCATAACAGGAGATCTCAATGCGTATCTTACTTCAACACTTAGTGAGTTATTTCCAATTTTCGATTCATAATCCATTACTTAGGAAATATCTTGATATAAGCCCTTCGTCGCTAAATATTCTCAAACCCTTCCATTTCAACACATAGGAAAAATATTCCAATTCCATTTTCCAAAATCATCTCAAGTATCCAAACTTAGGAATTTTTTAACCTTATCTCCTACATTTTCGAAAATTTATATTAATTCCTTCTCATTCTCCAAAGTCGATTATACACATTTAAATTCTTGTTTATCCACTTACCACTTCTTCTGGATTTTAATTCACTTTTTGAAGTTCTTTTTTTAAGCACAGTGGAATTTCCTTAAATTTCCAGAGTTCCATTTATAAGACTCGTTTATGAAACTCGAGAGAATTTATAAATAAAACTTCAATCACTTCAATATATATATATATATATATATAATAAGTATTTAAAATAATAATAAATTTTTATTTTTTAAGACACGTTCAAGTAATTATTTAAAATATGAAAAACACTTTTGTAAACATCAATAACTCATTTTTAGATAAACAAATCAATTTTTCAAAGCTGATTTGAAAAAAAATAGAATTTACTGAAATAAATACTTAATATTTGAAAATCTACTTACCGAAGTATTTTAATCTCAACTAGTTTAAAATTTCATAGTTTAAATAAAAAAATACCCTTTTAAAAACAAACTTACATTCTAAAATTACAAAATATAATTTTAAAATATCAATAACCAATTCGGCTTATAAATTCCTCTCGATCTCCATCACATCACTTCTATTTTGATCTCCTTAACTATTCCACTTTCAAAAAAAATAGTATCCACTATTTTCTCACCCTTTTTCCATACTCTAATATAAATTCACCCCATAATTTATATTCTCAACTTATCATCCTGATATTGATTTCCTTTATTTATAAACATCCTTTATAAATTATTATTTACTTCATTGAGTTCTACTTATTTATAAAAATAATCTCCTTTATAAAATTCCAATTTTATAAATCTATTCTTCATAAATCCTATTTATAATTTCCAATCTATTTTTAATATCGACTTCAACTTATTTTTTTTCTTTTTTCAGAATATCATGTATAAATTCTTTTATAAAATTAATTTTTAAAATCTCCATTTAATAATTCACAATAGTTAAGTATAACCAAAGATTAATATATATTCAGCTTTAAAATATACCCAATTCCAATATAAATATTTTTATTTCAAAATTCACTTTAATTCCTTCAATTTTAAAAATATATCTATGGTATTTAAAACATCAAAATTCAGGCCAGTGTTACAATAGCATCCAATAATTCCAATTACTACAATAATCTATAATAGATTATTCTACACAAACTATATATCACAATATATGAAATTAAATAAACAATATATTTGAGGAACCCAATTGGATCCCTCCAACCTGTTCCCTGCATCCACAGATGTTAATACAACAGAAAGATACCAATCCCACTTCGACGGGTATATCGTGGTATAAAGGGGTCATCCTCTATTATGTGAGCGCATAAAGTCTCATCCACTAAAATATATGGGAATAACAATCCAACTACTAATATACATACTACTGTATATATAATATATCATTCAATAGATTATAATTTCTAAATTCAACCAAGCAACCAATTATTAATTTTAATTATTTAAAATTAAATTGGAAATCCAAATGTGTGAGAATTTTCTCACCTTGATTTTGAAATTGCAATCCTTCTCAATTTTAAATTAAGTTGAACAACGTTCAGTTTAATCTAAAATTTCAACTATTTTCGCTCGACTCCAAATTGATTACAAATTGTAGGTTTCGTAGCTACGAATCAATAGCAACTAATTTCCGTAATTTTGGACCTCGTAGGAATGAATTATGATTTTATTAACAGCAACAAAACTTAACTAAAATTACTTGAAGTAATAAAATTACCTCCTCCGAACGCCTTAGAAAAAAAATCATGACCATCAGTCGAACCTTCTACCTACCACTAATCGCATTTGTCCACAAGCAGTCGTGCCTCTGTTGAACGAAACAGCTCGTCATTTGCCACCTTGCCGCAAACACCACCCTCAATCTCACCTCCTGCAGCCGTCAGAAATCCTACCGCAGTCAACAATAGCCTCGCGACCCTCACCTCTTCAACTGTTGACGGTACCAGGTTGCCTGCCTTTGCAATACCCAAACGCCGTGACTCCATCTGCAATCGCCTCCCTCTAGCACTCCGTTTGCATCCTCCAAGTCGCGCCCCTCGTGATTACATCGAAATCAATTTTTTACTTTTCGATCTTGCACGATTTTATTCTGTTTGAACTTATTTTAGAAGAAATTGAATGTCGCATTTTTTTTAAAGAAAAGAAAATGAGATGGCTTTTGATGCAAGGTAGACTAGTATAGGTGGTTTGAGATAAAGTTGACTTCTTTTTTTAATATTATTAAATTGCAAAATATCTTGTATTATATACAATGAAATTCCAAACTCCAATCGAGGCATGCCGCGAGACGTTTATAATGTTATACCCCTATTTTAAAAGCAATGGAAAAGGTTTCAAGTCCTAATTCGATCGTATGGAGAAGATAGTTTTTTAGACCCAATTATTATATTGAATTTTCGATATTAAATTCAATGCTTTTCTATCCGGTACGGCCAAACAATAACTTCAAATGCTACAAAATTTGAAATCTTATAATAATACAGCATTATGGATCCAATAGAACTAGTTTCGTCGAATTCCAAGATTATGCTCTGGATCGCTATTTTAACGCGTCGATTAAATCGATGATTTCAAAAATCGATGAAAACACTTGAAATTCCTATGTTAAAATCTTATTAACTCAATTATAATTACAAATTCAATATTTAAACCATTTAAATATTCAAAATCGAACGACGAAAAATCCAGGTCGTTACAGGAATAAATATATTATTTTAATAAATTTGATCTTTTCAGTGGAAATTTTAAATACATTTATCAGAGTCTATCTTATAAATCAGTCTGGATAGGTTTAATCTCTATCCTTATAAATGCTGAATACAATTAGTAAACTAATGCTATGGAAATGGAAATGGAGAACTATCTACAGGAACACCTTTAGCTCCAGACTACAAGCTCCATCAAAATGCTCTAAGTTAAACCTGACTACTTGGCTACTCAAAAAAATAGGGCACCCAAAGTTTTAAGGGAAAAGAAAGTAAATTCCAGGTAAATCATGGTACTGGTGTGAGAGACTCAAAAATACAGTATTGGAAAACAAAGGGTATCTCATAAAACCACACCGCACATAAACACGGAACAAGTTTTTACCTTATGATAACCAAAACATTTGCTATACAAGATCAGGGATATTATCTTTGATGACATTCTTCGAAAATCCTTTCAAAAAACATATTAATCGTAGCTTTGTTACATTTTTTAAATTCGACAACGTAATAGGTTTAAAACTAAAACAGTAAAGGCTTGTGTTGGAGAACGGATTCCATACAATGACAAGAGACTACCTTCTAATAGTAATCTCTAGATAAAATGCCCGAGGCACCAACAGATGGTCCTTTACCAACCCAAGACCGACCAACCTTTACCATAGATATTCCCGAATATGAGATCACCTTGGTCGTTCTAGACCTATCTGAGAGCTCTTACAACATACACAACATACCCGATATATAGTGGGTAATCTAAAAAAGTGATGACCATGTCCTAATGGGTGCAACCCATATAGCACTGGTGTATCTACCATATTTCTGTCATTCCCAGGTGTGAGGCTTAAGGTCACATTTTATATTGCATAGGATCATCAAATCCTAGTTAGAATGTCACATTGTCATTTCCATCTTACACTATTTATTTTCACAAATGTACAACCTTGAACTTATAGTCTCGGAGAAGGGTATTAAGTGTAAGAGAGGTTACCTCTTACACCACCAAACAGATGTACGTTTGAAGAGATCAATGTACATGTATTTTAAAAATGCAATGTCAGGCATTCATCTATACAAAGACAAACCGAAGGCACTCTCCTACCACATCATGTTTTGGGAATCACCCTTGGGTTTAGTAGCGATAAGTCCTTTCATCAAAGATTTTTGAAATTAAGTACTACAGCCATCATATGTATATAATATGGAATCGACAGGCTAGTGGCAAGTAGCCATTCATTATGAAGATCTCCATATTCAAAATCATTGTCTTTATCATGTTTTCACTTTTGAACGTACATTGGTATGAAGTGGTTTTCGAATTGGAATCACCCAAATCTGATCCGGTCTCTTCGAACCAATTATCGATAAAACATCTTTTAGAGATATATCATTTCTTTTCCAGTATATGCAAGATTATTAAACCCCTCTTTAACTTTGGAAAACACTAAATGATTTCTCATAAATCATATTGGAAAACACTATTGAGTAAAAAGGATTCAAAGAAATTATACAAATTTAACTCAATATTAATTTCCATATTCAACAAGTACTATTCGTTACAGAACGATAAGATCACCTTTTAAATTAAGACGAATAGTACAAGTTCCCTCCTCCAAATTTAACATTAATATAAGAAGATTATTTCTATACAATCTAAGTTAGGAATTAGTTATGGAAATCAAATCTTTTATATTCGTCTCATTTCTGACATTTCGACCTTGTCTATTCCTCGTCCAGAAAGAGGCCAAGTGAGCCAAGGTATTGTTGCTCTTAAACGTCTTCTTATTTTAAGCATCCCATATTCAGATCTCATGAATAGAAGAATCGGGTCTACTCATCGGGTTTTAAAGCAAAGATTTAATCATTTATTTATAACAGTTTTTCTTTTAATTATTTATTTAAACTCTTTTTAAAATAATTATAAAACTTCTAAATTATCTTTAACTCTTATCTATTTTTGAAAATGTTTATAAAAGACTCTGGAAAGAATAGTTAAGTGTTTTCAAAGCTAATTTGATCAAAACAAATTTTCCACCATTTGAAAGTCTAATTTGATAACTCAATCCTTTTTAAAGCATTTTATATGTCTATAGAATTTATTTCATACTTTTAAAGATCTAAAAATTATCATTTCAAAGAAATTTCCATTTTCGATTTCGAACTACCAAACCGCGACTATTTTGAAAACTTGTTTTGCTCATATTTCAGAATCTACTAGTGAAATCTTGATCTATTTCTTTTATTTGAAACCTATGATTATAAGAGTTTATAAAATTCTTATTCCAAAGAATTCTGGCTCCGATTTCATCGTATAAATGGATTTAAACTATTATGGCATGAAATCGCGAACTGCCATTATGCGATGCACCTATTTTTGACTTCAATTTCAATTCTTTTCAAAACTTCATCAAATTGAATTTTAGTGATTATAAACCATTTATAAACTAATTTAAATAGGTTTACTCATCTCGTAACATTTTTATAATTCATTTTGGAAAGTGATTTCCGTTGTGCAATTTCGACGTGTATTAAATGTGAATTGTTTACACATCTAAACAACCATATTTTTCACAACCTAAACATGATGATCAAAATATAACAACCAATCATGCCAAACATATCATATCATCATACACATCATAATATAAATGGAGTTTTCTCATCTTCATTGGATATTAGACTTATGAAAATAGACTATAGCTCCATTAGGATCAAAATTAGGCTTATGGAATTGACTCCTATATCCTTAAATGGGCTCGACCTTGGCTTATAGAAGGTGAAGGGTTCGGCCTTGGTGGTTATGCGGTGGGACCGTGAGTAAAGAAGGAGGAATGGAGGATTTTGAGCTTGATTTGATGTGAATGGTAATGTATATATATATACACATATTAATTTAATTTAATTTCTCTTTCCAATATTTTTCACCATAAATTTCCTAAGATAAGCCATTGAAAAAATTAAAAGTGTGAAGGAAGAAGATGAAGAATGGTGTTTAAAATATAAAAGAGTGGATGGGTATTTAAAAAAAATTATGGAAATAAATATCCAAATGTGCATGGACCAAAATGCCCTTACCCACACCCTCCCCTTTATCTCCCTAGCATACGGCTACCCCCTCCTCCATATGTATGAGTTGATGTGTGTAAGGAGTAGAAATTTGATGGCTAGTTTGCTTTTTGACTGTGTAAAATATCTTAAATTTTGTTTTTTTACTTTATGTAATTATAAATGTAAATGGTGTGTGTGTATATGTATGTGTCTGTTTGTGTATGCATGTGACATGCATGTTCATGTAGATGTATGTGCACAAGAGAACAACAACGTTGCATCGACTTTAAACAAATTTCGTTCCGTTGAAAATTGGTAAGCCGATTTCCGGTCACATTTTCACTTATTAATTAAATTATATATAAATGTAAAAACAATTGAAAACTAATTTCTTATAATTATTAATGAATTAAAATGATCACGATTGGAATTATAAAATCATATAAATCAATATTAAACAATTGCTTACAGAAAGTGTTATCATATTGATGAAGCGACATTAATTTTCCTTATAATTTCAAGTCAAATATATATATATATATATATATATATATATATATATATATAAACTATTATAAACGATTTATTATAATGTCATAACTAGTTAAAATGAATTATTATCATTTAAAAAACAATTAGTTGAATAAATCTCAATTTAAATTCGTAAGTCAATTATTTAATATGTTGCCATTATTAATAATATCTTAAATACATTTTATTTTAAAAAATAAAATAATTTTTTTATTTTATTTAAATTGATAAATAAGTGTATGTATCCAGCTCTGGGTGCAACTTCTTATAATTATAGATTTTTTTAGTGATAGAATGATTTTCGACCATTTTAACGATATTCCTTCAAAGTTTATATTTTTGTAAACACTTATTCAAAATAAAATTACTATCATTATTGTTCAAGACATCATAATATATGTTTTAATAAGATTATATTCGAATATTTAAAAACAAGTATAATTTATCAAATTGATAAATTTGCAGGTCGTTATAATTTAGTTATCAAATAAACAAACAATTCATCCAGCAATTTAACCAAGCATGGTTAAGCAGAAAATAACCATTAGGCCCTTTTAATTAATCCTTTCATTAATTAAACCACTTCCTAAATTCTTTTATTAAAGTACTTTTACAAAGATATATTCACAAACCCTCTATACTCTTTTCAATACTTGAAAAATATTAATATATTTATCTTAACTGCATAAGTGTACTCACAAAACCTAAGAAAGATTTCAAAAACGCCCTTCATTAGGTTAGACAAATGTTACTTAAAACATTGATAACAATAAACCCAAACACTTTACTTTTGGTGTAGTAAATAGATCGTATAGAAGTTAGATCAAATATACTTATCATCACTTTCCGATTTCAAACATTACTATCCCCCGATTAACAATGAATTTGACAAGTCAGAAAATTATTATTGTCTTTATATACATTATTAGTTCTCAAGATAAAGACGATATTTTGTACCTAGAAATTTGGTGTTAAGTAGGAAAAGAAGGTTTTCATAACACCTAATTTAAAATGATCATTTGTGTAAATTAGGTCTCGTTCCTTTAATAAATCTATTTTTTATAAAATATCTTTGTAAAATTCGTTATATTTACGAACTCCCTTTATCAAATATTATTTCTAAACTATTAAATTCCCTTTATAAATATCCAGACATAATTATAAACCTCCTTTTCTAAATTTGCAAATTTATTTAATAAACTCCTTTATAAACATCCATTATACTATTTATAAAACACTTTTACAAAAATTCCTTTATAAAATTCATTTATAACTCATTTTTTAAATTTCCAAATTTATTTGCAACCTTCTTATAAAACTCTGAATTCATTTATAAGCTCCTTTTATAAATTTCTGAATATAATTGTAAAATTCCTTCTATAAAACAAGCACTAAATATAAAACCAAACTCCAAATACAAAACAAAACTATAAATGTAATTATAAAACTCATATATTTTCCATAACATGGACATTCCATATATTACAATAATTTCAAAACTGTGATTTATTACTCCAATTTATCAAAATGACAATATTTTCCCTTTTATAAAATATCTTTTATAAACCTCTTCTTTTATTTACATGACACCACTTATAAATCTCTCTTTAATTTATAAAATACCATTTATAAATCTGTTCTTTTATTACAACATTTTACATAAAAAGTTCTCCAAATAGTCCCAAAATATTTCTATCTTCCTTTTTAAATAATCACTTTAAAATAAAGATAAACCCCTTTTATTTCCTATAAAATAAACATTTAATATTATAATAACTTTCTCATAAAGATAAATTCTCTCCAAAATAATTTTAAAACATTAACATATATACATATATCATAAAAGCATAATAAAAGAAGTTGAAATAAAACAGAGAAGTATAAAATCTATTATATATAAAAATACCTTAGAAAATCCAAAAGGTCAGATAAAAAATCATTTCGAAACTAATCCTAAATCAAACAGCAATAAATAGTATTTTTCAAAATACTATAACAAGGCCAATAGTTACTACCTTTTCCACAAAAAGGGTTCAACTTTTTAAAATATGTTAGCGTCGCATCCGATATGGCCAAAAAATCAAATTCTAACATTTAATAATCTATATAACAGGTATATGACTGAAATAAAAACAATAGGTATATAACTGGAATTAAAAATCATAACGATGAGAAAATTCGGATTTCTCTCTACGAAATTTTCTGTATTTTATTTTAGATGTCCTTCGCTTTTCAAAGGCAAATATTTAACCAAACCAAACCAACAATTCATTCAAGCACTAAAACAATTATTTTTATCTACTATATATCATACTAATTATCCAAAAGGTGAGTTTAACTCGCCGAAATTCTGGTTGATGCCGAAGCGTTCTGCTTTGAATTAAAATCAAACGACGTTCAATTTTAGTCTAAAATTCCACTTGTTCCAAATTCGACGAATCTAGTTCTATTGCCTAGCTATCACCATTACGGGTGCAACGCAAAAGTTCGAGTCCTGATTGGACCTCGTATGAGAAAGTTATGCATTTCATAAGTTATTGGAATTTAAATATATTTAATTCACCCTAGTTACTTTACAAATATATTTACCCAAACTAATCTCCTCTCTAAACCTTCTTTCCCATTCAAAAACTCCATCGCCTGATGCCTGACCAAATATGCACGCTCAAACCAAGATAAGGAGCATCGCTTAATCATTTGACGAACCATCTACGCTGATGCATTTCTCTACTCGGTCTCGACCCATTAGCAACTCAGACATTATCTCCTCCTTCCCAGGAAAAATGCAACAATCTTCGACCCGTTACCTCGACCCAAACGACGTGACCATCAACAAACGACCACACTCCACAAATTTTTGTCAAACGATGCGCCTCTTCCCAACAAACCTAAATCCAAACTCATCGTGTCCAATCATCGATCATAGTTTCTACAATCACTAACCCTAGCTCCTCCACTCTCATGCCTAAACTACCGAGCGACTTAAAACCTCACCAAACTTGAACAAACCACCATAGACTTATAGATCTGACTTATACGAGTCCAAAGATCTAATATTTATTTATTTTTTCGAGTATTTAGTTTAATTCTAATTTTTGAAGGTAAAATTTCTAATTTTTCTTTCACTGGTAACATAAAAAAGCAAAGAGGAAGAAAGAAAGGAAGGTCATATTGAGTTGAAACTCTGTAAGCGATGGCTTATGCTTATTTTACAATTTATGGTACATCGCCATATAGAATTTCATTCGCATATGAATCGTGAACAGCAAAACAAAATTGCGATCACGCATAAAAATGCGACATGAACCCAAAAATATAATAATATACGCTGGTTATCTTATTATGCAAAAGCATAAAATACTGTGGTTTTGTTGAAAATCTTCAAACGACAATTTAAGTATTTTTCAAATTAAAAATTATGGAAAAACCAAATAAATTAAATTAAAAATACCACAATAAATATTGGGTCATTATATTAAAAATAATTTTTCTTATTAATTATTAAATTTGAATCAAATTTGAATATTAAACAAATTAAATATTCCTATTCGAAACATTAAAAATTCCATGTCGCTACAAATATAAAGATTTAATATTGTGTATATAGATGACATATAATGCACTTATATATATCAAATTCACACATACGTGTAAGTTCACATGCAACATATAAATATATACATGGTATAAGTTCACATGTAACAGACATATTAGCTTCATTATATTCTTATTTGTCGTACATTATTATTTTAATATTCATATAACATAAAGTATACTTATATATATATATATGCACGCACGCACGCACACAAATACATAAGTATATATAAACAAAATAATTATGTACATATTTAATTTTAAATATATAAACCAATTCAATATTTATAATAGCTTAGGATATATTCAAATTAAAAGCAAATTTAAGTCCAAAATAATATCTTATTGAAAATTCAAATTCTAATTTAAATATTATTATATTTAATATGTATATGTGTGTTTTAAGAAATTATACGAAAAAATGAAAGATTACATATGTACATTTAAAAATTCAGACGATATTAGTTTGTAAATATGTAAATAATATTACCTATCCGAACAAAAAAATAAACATTTGGAATACTTTTTAACAAAACTAAGTTCTTCTTGAAAATTTATTCGAATGGAATTTTATTACAGCGTTAATAATTTACAGTAAATTATAGAATCACGCATATTGCATACCTCTAACTCTGCTAGTTACCACTATATAGAATCTAAGGGGTGGAGAAAGGCTCATGGTAGTATTCAATGTAATAAAGGAGAATTCAAGACTGATGTTGTGTGAAATGGACCATTAGGAGGATGAGATTAGTAGGGTGCTAATGATTTATAAGTTCGTTGATATGTTCAAGCTAGTGTTAGGATTATCGTCTAGAAAACTAATTGAATTTAGTATAAATTTAGTACTAGGGACATAACATGCTAGTAAACCAGCTAGTAGAATATCATCTAAGCAAATGGAAGCATTGAAAAATCAACTAGTGGAACTTGAGTATAAAAGTTTCATTAGGCCAAGTATCTCATTGTGGGAGCCTACGAGCTATTTTTGAAGAAGTCGGATGGATTATTACAAATGAGTATTGATTACCATAAGCTGAATGAAGTAACTTCGAAGAACTGTTATCCATTACCTAGGATAGACAATTATTTGATCAATTGAATGGAGCAAAAAATTATTCTCACATGTATATTTGGCAATGGGATTCCATCAACCAAGGGTAGCTAATGATAGTATTCCATTGAACAAGTTTGCAACAAGGTACATTTCGTATGAGTGGTTAGTCAAGCCTTTTGGAATGACCAACACACTAGTGTTCTTCGAAGACCTTGTAAACCATATCCTTCACAATTAGTTGAATAGATTTGTTTATGTCCTCAGTGATGACATGTTGATGATTTCTAAGAATAAGTAAGACCACGAAGTCCATCTTAGATTGGTGTTGGAGACTTTTAGACAACATAACTTAAAGGCAAAATTTTCGAAATGTTAATCTTGGAAAAGGGAGTTTAAGTTTCTTGGTCATGTTGTTTTATAAAATGGATAAGAAATGGATCCATTAATAATATAAACTATTAATGATTGGAGAAGACTAGAGAGGGTTGTTAGGATGAGAAATTTCTAGGGATTAGATGGATATTACCATAGATAAATTAAAGACATCTCATGAATAATAGCCCCCTTGACTAGGTTAACCAGGAAGAACAAGAAGTTGGTGTGGACTGATAAGTTTGAAGGGTCATTTTAGGAGTTGAGGAGGGAATTGAACAATGCTCTTATCTTGATCGTGCTTGAAGGAATCGGGATTTGATAGTTTATATCAATGCTTATGGAACTTGATTGAGAGAAATATTGATGTAGAAGGTAAGAGTATGCATCTTGATAGTTACAGCCACATGAAGTTCGTTGCCCAAATCGTGACTTGGAATTGGAAGCTGTGATTTTTCTCTCTGAAGATATGGAGGCATTACCTTTTGTAAGTGAGTTATGTTTAGATTATAAGTCTCCTAAGTATTTATTCTCTCATAGGTTATCAATGCTTTGAGTGCAAAGCAACATAATGGAATGTTAGCTATGATTGAAGAATGAACGAGCTAGAGGTCTTAGTTTCTTATGGAGTACATTTTAGGCTGAATGCGGGATCCAATCAAGATCCTGGTGCATTAGCATGTTTGGAAGTCTATCCAGCACCTGTGGATAGAATTATTGTAGGACAAAGAGTGGATCCATTATTAGCTAAGAGAATTAGGCAATTGATAATGGGTGTGGATTTAGAGGATCTAAAGGGATTTTAAACAGACTCGGAATGATGGCTTGGGAAGAAAAGAAGACTTCGCATACTGAATATAGGAAATCTTCGAAAGGAAGTCTTGGAGGAAAGTCATCAATCTAAGCTTGTGATTCATCCAGAAGGCATGAAAATGTGTCATGATATGAAGCATGTGTTATTTTGGGAAGGATGAAAAGGGATGTAGGTGAATGTGTGAAGAAGTGTTTATATGTCAATAGGTGAAGGCCAAGCTCAGAAAACGAGTCTTTTACTTTAACCATTGGAACTACCATCTTGGAAGTGGGAATTAGTATCTATGGTTTAATAGATGGGTTTACAAGGTCGAGAATGGGGAATGCTAGTATATGGGTAATAAAATGCAGTTAAAGCCCTGCAAAAGCCTCATTAATGCCCCGCTAAAGCACTTACTATGTTTTGGTCGCTACGCTCTTTCAATTTAGCGCTATAGTAGATCCACTTAAATCCCTGTCATATTCTAGTACGATCGCTAAATCAAGGGTTTTAGCATCCATTTTAGCAACTTTATTGTAAAAAGGTTAATTTAACCAGTTCTTCTATAGACCAAATCAACAAAATTCGGGTATAGGTCTAAGTTTAAGTCATAATCACTTAATAAATATTAGAACTCGATTCTATTCACTATGTCTGAACTGCGTAAATCATGATATTTTTTAGTTTTGATTTATATTAGTGAACAGTGTTTCTTTTTTCTACATTAATGATGTGCGAATAAGAATAAATCAACGTTCGAGATTTGATTTTATCTCCGATAAAGATTTTTACACCTTCATTATTTTTTGATATATCCACGCTTTATCCCTGCTATAGCATTTTGCAACTCCACTATTATAAAACTGCTAAGCACTTTAATTGAATACGGGTGATTAACCAAGAATGCTTAATTTATCGCACTAAAGTTGACAAAAATGGCAGCTAGTTTAGTGAAGCTTCATATGAAGACTGTAGTAAGGCTCTATGGGTGAGCAATATATTTAGTGACAGAGAACTATTGCTCACCAATGAGTTCAAGAGAAGTGTATGAGTACATTAGGTATAGAGTTGGATTTGAGTGCGGCTTGCCAAATATAGACATATGGTCAAATGAAAATGTTGAACTGAGTACTAGAAGATCTGGTGAGAGCATGTGTCCATGATTTTGGGGGATCTTAGGAAGATCAATTGCGTATGGTGGAATTTTCCTATAATAATATTTACTAATCAAGTATTAGTATGACACCATTTGAGGTGCTTTATAGTAGACCATGTAAATCGATGGTTTGTTGGCTAGACATGGTGGATAGACTCATGTTAGAACCAACTTATTAGGGGATGCAACTAAGAAGAAAGATTTGATTTGCACCAGAATGAAAGTTGTGTAGTCGAGACAGAAGAGTTATGCCAGTAAGAGGAGAAACGAACTAAATTTCGCTGTAGATTATCATGTATTTATGAAAGTTTCACCATTGCTAAGTATATGCTCTTTGGGAAGGCAGAGAAATTGGCTCCTAGATATGTATATCAGTTTCCACTGATAGAGAGGATTGGTAAACTCGCATATCGAGTTGAGTTACTTAGAATTTTATGCGTGTGCATAATGATTTTCATATATCACATTTGACAGAGAGGATTGGTAAACTCGCATATCGAGTTGAGTTACTTAGAATTTTATGGGTGTGCATAATGATTTTCATATATCACATTTGAGGAACTATGTGCTCGAACCTAATACAGTAGTAGAAGCGAGGGCAGTTGAACATTTATGTGTAAAATAAGATTTGACATATGTTAGATGACCAAAATGGATAGTAGATCAAGATACGAAGGAGATAGGAACAGAGTTATTAAACTTGTTTATGTCCAATAGGGAGGTGATGAGGATGATTATACCTGGAAGATAGAATACAAGGTTTAAAACATCTATCCAATTTTTTTTTAGACATTCATGTTTATTGTAGTGTGCTTTGTTTGTATATTGTATATGCTACTGGTGAGACTAGTGTATTTATGTTATGATACAATTATGAGTTAGTAATCAAACTAATACATTATGTTTGATGATTAACAAGTAACAGGGTGCTAATGTAACTTTTATACTTCTGTATATTCATGTGATGATGACTTTACACTTTAAGGTTGATTACAATTATGTTAGTAGTTGAAAAAATTATACTCGATTGGAGTTTGTTATTCTACCTTATTTGAATTTTAATGACTAAATTCCTACAGGAAGAGACTATAACACTCCATATTTTGAGATCCATGTTTTGAAGTGCCATGATATGGGAAATTAAATTAATAATAAGAATTTATTAAGCGGTGATTATGGAAATTTATTACAAAAAACTACTTAAGGGAGATTTGATTAGTTAAGTGCGAGACACTCAACCGAGCGTGTTAAAGTAATTAAATTCGACCATATAGATAGAAGAAAATAAATTTGAATTTTGAATGAAGAGGATTTTAAATTAAGGGAAATAAGTTAACGAGATTAGGCATCATGAGGGTTTTAACCCAATCTAAAATCATTAATGCTATGCCTTAACCATTTTATTCTCTCCATCCATCTCGCTTCATTCCTAAATAATAACAAAAGCACCAACTAAGACAGAGTCGGCTGCCATTTTAAAAAGTAAGAAGAGGAAATCAAAACCAAAAATTAAGATGTTTTCAAATTGTTGGAAATTTTCTCATTTATTTTTGAATTATTATGAATTAAATAGCAGTGGAAAATATGCCTTATTTGTTAAAAATGATTAAGATAAGTACTAATTAAGGTAAACTAATGGGGCATGGTTTTTGGTTAGATCAAGGAATACTATCACAAAATGAAAGTAACCTGTGAACAAATGAAAAGTGTACAAATTTGGTCAAAATTTATCACTTTATTAAGAACAATACCAGTTTTTTGTTTGATTATAAATTTACCGCTAGTGACTTACGATGGCCTCTAAGTACATACATGATAGCATTTAAGTTGGACTATTGAAAACACTTGAGTAAACTTGCAATAACACTTAAGTTTGATTTATGACAGTACTTGCTTTGGCATATGATAGCTCAAAACCTTAACACATGATAGCTTCCATTTGTGACCTATGGTAGCTTTGAAATAAGATTAACAATAGCCTTAGGATAGAGACTAACAATAGCTTAAGATGTGTTTATGACAGCTTTGAGTCATGACATATGGTGGCCCTTACATTTGGAACTACGATGGCTATGCTACGTTAGCTTTGGAGGTGCAATAGTTTTGGAGGCACGATAGATTTAGAGGTGTGATAGTTATATAGGCGATAACTATAGGATAAGTGGTGCAATAGCTATGGGAAGTTAGACGCATGTAGCCATGGAGCTAGACATAGGATGGCTAGTGGGGCTAAATTCTTAAGTAAAACAAGTGAATATTTAGTAGCATTTTGGAAGGTAGTTTCCATGATGTTATTAAGAATTTTATAGGGATTAATTTATGATAAAGAGTAATAAGTTCAATGTAGTAATTTATTTAACACTTGTTAACTCACTTTTGAGCCTAAGCAGATTGCAACTGAACTTAGAAGATTCAATCAAGGACGAAACGACTTGAAACTGGCAGGCATGCTTAGAAGAGGAAAGAAGAGATCCTAGAAAGTTTCAACTTAAATTGCCTAAGGAAATCACTCGGCACCGACCCATTTCACTCGGTTCCGACTTATTTTTTCACCATGAATCAACTCACTAACTTCATACGACCTATTTCTACTTCCCCGGAGTGCGCCTAAGTGTTTTCATAAGATTTTGCGACCTATCATCAAGTTTGAAGAGAGAATAAATCAAATGGCAAAGCAATCCAAGTGATGAAGGAATTATAACCAGCATCAACCAACTTACTGGAAAAAAGGCATGAAACACATTTACTCGAAGATAAAAAGGAGGTACAAAAAGGAGTATCATTTTCACTTAAGAAAATGATTCGGTACCGAGTCATTTGACTTGGTATCGGGTGATTTATTCAACTCGTGTGACTTGGAGTCTTCTTGTACCACCCTAGGCCAATATTTGGACTCTGCTTCAATTGAACTTCTTGGTTAACACAACTGTTTCTCCTATAAATACAAACTATAGAGCAACCAAAACATGGGTGGGATTTTCTAACGACGGAGACTCTGCAACTTTTTCACATCTAAACTCTCCACTATTAGGGTCACCCAGGATACAACTATTTGTTGTTCTAGGACTTAGACTAGCAAATTCTTAGTAGTAGTGACTCATAAACAACCTAGAAACTCTAAAGTAAACCTGAGATGCACTAGATCATGGTCAGATCGAAGTAAATAGTTGTATCTAGAGAGAAAATAACTAATAAAAAATTAAAGTGGATGTAGGCCAGAGATTACACTGAACCTCTTGTGTGTTCTTTACTTTTCTGCTATTCTTATTTGGTTGATTTAGGAAATTTACTACTTATACATCTATTATAAAAGAACTTTTGCTTTCATCTAATTTCTGGTTGTTGATCCATTTTTTGGATTAACATTTAGGTGCTTTCACTGAGAACGAGAGCTAGATTTGAAGACTTGAAGCTTGAAACTGAGATTTGAGGAAGATGAAGAAACCGAATACTAGATCCAAAACTAAAGCAAGTCAACAAAAGCATGGCAATGGTTAGGAGGTGTCCTCAAATTCTCATTAATCCATCTACGTGACTAGATAAAAGATGAAGAGAAGGATGAAGGAAATATAAGATGGAGTGATAAGTAGACAATAGGAAATGCTTGAAAGATTCTTCCAAAGGATGGGGCAACAAGGAATAACTAGAGATATAGGAATTAAGAACTAAGGACAAGGAACTAATGCAGGAGCATCTGGAGTTGGAGTGGAGCAAACTGGAACAATGGCCTCATAAACAGAACAACTCAGTATCAAGGGAACCATGTTAAGGGGCAATGTTGGTGCGATTATTAGGATGCCTAAAATGGATAACGCTAGATCTAGAAATTCAAATTAGAATGTGAATAAGCAACAACCGAAGGAGTACGTGCCAAAGTACGTCTCGAAATCCCTCTACAGGAGCAGGGGCAAAGTATCGCTTTTGGATGAAGACCTTCACTAGATGGCAAAAACCAAATTGCTGAATTGGTAAGAAGAATAATTAGAAGAGGACCCCAGATTAGGGCTTGTAGGATGTGAATAGGGATCCATTCACTTTTATTATCTAGAACACAAGAAGTCCTCCTGATTTCAAGCTTCTAATGCTGGAAATGTATGATGGAAAGACAGATATGATGGTTCATCTGTTGAGATACATATGACATATAGAGGCGTTGGCCGCTTTTGAGGAGGTAATGGGGAAATGCTTGCCGGTATATTTAATGGACTTACTGGCGATGTGGTTCAGACAGTTGGAGAATATGTCTGCTAGTACATGAACTGAATTGGTGAGTAGATTCTTAAGACGGTCAAGTCCACGTCTCGTGACCAAAGAATGTAATGATGCTAGCTAGCGTGAAACAAAGGCTCAAAGAGACCTTAAGAAGCTAGTTAACAAGATTCAATGAAGCAGCAGCTGTAGTCAATAATTCAGATCCATAATTAATCATAATGGCGGTAGTATTTGGAATCGCGAGTAAGGCTAGCTTCGAAGGTGCATTGGAAAGGGATCCACTGGTGCATCTTACGGAATTCTACCATTGAGCTAAGAGATACTTGTGTCAAGAAGATGCCAAAGCTGAGAATGCTGAAACTAATGTTGTGGATGATAGACAACTGTCTAGAGAAGGAGACAAAAAGGACAAAGGAAAAAAGAAGAGTTTGTAATGAATTTGGAGAACTAAAAAGACAAAAGAGGGAGCCAAAATTCTCTTTCTACACTAATCTGACTAAGACCCCAAAGAGGATATATCGAGGCACTGGGGGCAAATACCCTATCATAAGATTACAAGATGAGAACCTACCGATCGGAAAAAAGATATGGAAAGTTTTACATTTTCCATGAGCTCGATGGACATAAAACGAGTGAGTATTGACACCTTCGTGATTTAACAGAGGAACTGGTTTGAAGAAACCAGCTGCAATATTATGTGATAAACCGAACTGCAATGGTGCAGCTGGAACAACCACCATCTATGGCAAACGCATCAAGAAACAACCAGGGATTTGTTTCGAGACTCAAAATCTAATGATCAGCCTGAATAGAAGTCAGATCTGATTCTCGTGCTTTGAATTTTCATTTCTTTTCTTACATTTTAAGTTTTGTATTAAGTAATAAAGGTAAGAATAATCTCAGGTCACTTAAACGTATATGGGATACCGAACAGTCCCTAGGCACGCTCTGAGTTGGATGCCTGAGATGACTACTTAGGACAATAATAAACTTGGGCTACTTACACATGTATGAGACCCAGATTAGTCTTTAGGCATGCTCTGAGTCGGATGTCTGGGATGAACACTTATGATTTCTACTTGTTCGCTTTGATTTGTTGTGGATATTTGAATTTTGAAATATTCATATTGAATGTGATTACTGATATTGATCGCTTTAAGTCCCGTCTGGAGAGACAGGACTGGAGTGCAAGGTGCAAGCCTCCTTACTAGAGAGCAACTGGATGAGCTTGTATGAAAAGTAAGTCCCATCATCGGAGAGTGAGCGGATGGGCTTGCTTGGTTATTGAGTTCTTTTATCGTAGAGAAAGTGAACTCATCAAGGATTTAGAGAGATCAAACCCTAGATTAGACAATAAACGATCAAGAGAGATCGAAGCCTTGGATTAAATACAAATCAATCTGGAGATATCAAACTTTAAAGCAAATACATATTTTTGAATGCCTTGTAATTAGAATAAAACAGATAAAATCCTAGATGAATATGGGACGATTTTGATACGTGATGCAATAATTTCAAGTGAAATCGGAATAATAATGATGTACAAGGAACAATTAAGCAAGAGTTGGAGTTCTTAGCTAAACTGAGTTTGGAGCGACCTCTGACTTGATAGAGAATTCGAAGGAACATGATGATTCACCAGGTTAAGATCAACGGATATCTAGAGAGCTCTACTATCGAAGATTGATTACTGGAACTTTTTCTTGAGCAAAACATACCTAACATTCGAAAGGTGTACTTTGGCGAGCAAATGTTAACCCGCTTTTGAGCCAAAGCAGATTTCAACTGAACGTAAAAGATTCAAACGAGGACGAAATGACTTGAAACTTGGAAGGCATTATTAGAAGAGGGGAAGAAGAGATCACGGAAAGTTTCAACCTAAGATTGCCTAAGGAAATCACTCGACATCAACCATTTCACTCGATGTTGACTCATTTTTTCACCTCAAATAGACTCACCAACTTCATACGACCTATTTTCTACTTCCCAAGAGCGTTCCCAAGTATTTTCATGAGATTTTGACGACTTATCATCAAGTTTGAAGAGAGAACAACTCAAATAGTAAAGCAATCCAAGTGATGAATGAAGTATCACCAGAACCAACCAAATGGCTAGAGAAAAGGCATGAAACGTGTCTACTCAAAGATAAAAAGGAGGCTCTAAAGGGGAGGAGTCATTTCCACTTAAGGAAATGACTTGGCACCAAGTCATTTGATTCGATACCAAGTGATTTATTCTACTCGTGCGACTTCGAGTACACTTATGCAACCCTGAGCTAACATATGGACACTGCTCCAACTGAACTTCTGGCCCAAACGTAACTGTTTCCCCTATAAACACAAACCATAGAGCAACTAAAATAGGGGTAGTATTCCCTAACTATGGAGACTCTATTACTTCTTTGCATCTAATCTCTCCACCATTAGAGTTATCTAGGAAATAACTATTTGTTGTTCTAGGTCTTAGATCAGCAAATTCTTAGTACTATGGCTAATAAACAACCTAGAAACTCTAGATTAAATCCGAGATCCACTAGATTACCGTCAGATCGAAGATAACTAGTTGTAATCTGGAAAGAAAATAACTAATAAAAGATTGAAGTGGACGTAGACCGGAGATTGCGTCGAACCTCTATAAAAATTCTTGTGTGTTCTTTACTTTTCTATTATTCTTATTTGCTTGATCTGAGATTTTTACGGATTATACATATATTATAAAAGAACTGGTGCTTTCATTCGATTTCTAGGTTTTAATCCATTTTTGGGTTAACAAAACTAAAAATTGTAGTAAGCTTAGGGAAGCTAAGAGATGATAGTTGCACCATTTAAAAGAAGAATAAAAATGTTTCGTTTAAAGAATTGAAGATTAGATCTACTATGAAGATCTAAAGAATGTGCAAGTTGCATAACTAATAAATGCAAGAAATGGATTGAACCCAAGATCATGAAAAATATCGACTCATGAATTTTTTGAATAGCAAGGTGCAAAATTAGTGAAGTCTAAATTCTACGGTAAATGGCAGGGTATAAAGACTTGGTAAGTCCATCGGATTCAATTCAGGAATTTAACTCGAGCGAGAGTAATAATATCAAAACAGATGTATATTGATGAATGATTCAACAATGTAAAGCAAAAGTTTTTCCGTGTCAAGGAGAGGCTACTGACGCTTAGTAATAATTCTTGCTAGAATATGGCTTACATTCAACATCCTAGGAGTGTCGGGGTGGCTTTAATTTGGTTAGCTCCTATTGTGAAATAAGTGGTTATTTCATTAGTGATGTTTTTTGAGAAAAGATAAAATCAGTGATAGAAAGGCATATATGTTTATCACTAATTAAAGTTAATGATCACTGACACCTAAATAAGAGTCTAGGTGACGCTTGAGGACTTGCATGTTGTTTATATAACATGGATCATAAAATGTGATAAGTATAGGGTATATATTATTGAAGTGAATGAATATGACATGGTTCATGATTAGAGGATAAGTATATGGCATACTTACGTTTGAATTGATGTTATATGTGTGCTTATAATGGAATGATTTGTTACATGATATGATGTAATTGTTGTGATGAATTAATAATGGAAATTTTGTTCCCTTTTTTAGCGGTATTGTCTCATTATATGACATGTTGAGGGTAAATTATTGCTTATATAGCTTTATGTCTAACCTATTTTTTGTAATCGTTATTCCTACAAACTCTTGGGTATTCACTTGAATAAGTTGAGTTTGCTGGATTAGACAAGATAACTCTGGAAGTCGCATACAGATCTTGTACACAAAGCATGTGGTTTATGCTAATAAAAGTTGTTTCTATATCCCGTTATTGTAAAACTAGAGTTTATAATTGGTTAAGTGTTCTTGTCAGCATCTTTGTATGTTGGGCACAACATTACTATTTATATTTTACCCATTCTTAGGTACATTATGGGATTTTTGAAAATGTAAAGACAATTATGTGTAAGGAAATTCATTTACCCCTTTTTTCACTTAATCTATATATAATAGAAATACATCCATTTGAAGCTTTTGAAATTACGCAAATGCCATAATAACAATGCATGCTGCTGTGAGGATAATTTTGTCAAATTATAGGCACATGTTCACTTAACTTCTCTCCCTTTCATACTCAAACCTCTCTTTATTGTTCCCAGATGCCAATCCCTGCAGTAAATTTCAAAAACCCAGTGCACTTTAGCACATGTGATACCATGGCAACGGAGGGTGTCTGTAACAACCACCCTACACCTACGGTGTAGAACGATAGTTAAAGGAAAGAAAAAGAAATAAGATAAAGAATGGAAAAGAAGAAAAAGGAAGAAACAAATAACCAAATCACCTTTCGTAATCTCACATCGCATCAGAGTAAATATAGTAATCAAAATATGTATAAAACAATAGAGATAGTAATAACAATGCGAAGTAATCATCTGAATAAAGATCCACAAAATTATACAACACCATAACTGAGTTTATACATTGGAAAAGTAAACTCAACTAGTACACCAACAGTAAATCGACACTGTCAAGGCTCCATAGTGTCACACAACGGAAATATAATAACAAATGCATATATAAGTATAGATAACCGTTACCTCCTATCATCCCACCTGTAGAACTTCATAATCAACCACCTTCTCTCAATCTACTCATTTAATTGTACCTAAGATAATAGGAAGCAATTCATTAAACCTCTTGTCAAAAAACAGTCTGGTGTGAGCGATATCAAATCTCAAAATACTATAAGAGTCAATAATAAATGATACAAAGTGTATATAAACCATACCTGACATGTCCCTGTAACCATGGAGTTAGCACATAAACATAAGTAATATGCTATGCTATAACATCGTAAAAAGGGTATACCATACTCAGCATCTGTCAGGGTGCCTAGTTATCTCCACCTATGGTACTACTCCATATAGATAAACTTCAAGTATCTAGGTATCTCCATCCGTACCTGTTCCACACTAAGTCAAGTCAGGGTATCCATGTATCCCTACCACAATACCTACCTAGTGTGACATCCCCTGGGTGACAGGTGACTAGTGAGAAACCATAAAAAACATAGCATCCATCAGACAATACTAAATGTCGTCCAATGTACCAAATATATGATGACTCATATGACCCTCATAAACCATCAAAGACTAGTGGAAATCTCGATTCTCGATTGTGCTCACCGGTTAGAAAACCCTATACAGATGTCCCTTGTGACACCTCTGTACCGCCAGACCTAGACCCTACCGGTCCAGGGTATAGATTGACGCTACCAGCTGTCGATTGCCCCTGCATATAGTACTCCAACTTTGAACACAACTAGAACACTCTGAGTCATCAACAATCCCTGGGCATAAACATATCCATCGATCCCTACTCACTTGATAAGGATCTAAACCCTACTGGTTCACTATAGTTTTTGGGCACGACTCTTAATACTCACCCCAGCCACTATCTATATCATCACTCCAATTTGAGCTTCGATCCTTGATCCTACTCACTGCCTGAGCTCTTGATCGAAGAATCCAACTACCATGCCATCTGAAGTCGAAGCTCCAGCATGATCCATATAGTCCTAATATTATCATCCCGGAGCTTACTATCCACGGTATCAATCTACTAGGTCGAAGCACCACATCCCTGCCTTACCATCAAAATCACCAAGTCGAAGCACCACATCCCTACCTCACCATCAATATCGCCAGGTCGAAGCACCACGTCCCTGCCTCGCCATCAATATCACTCGTCAAGTACATCAATAGGTATGCATATATCACCTCGTTATTCTGGATCCAACGGCACAAATCACGTCTCCATCTGAGATTGTGCACTGGAAGGCTAATTTCGCGTATATCGAGATCGTTTCGGGCTTCTGATCGTCCGATCTTGAAATATGGCGATCCTTATAGTCATTTTAATTCACAATGTCAATCTGAACTCAATGGAAGCGGTCTCGAGTCCTGGTTCGACCATATATGAAAAATCGTAGTTACGGGCCTTTATTTAATCAACGACTAAAATTTAAATATTCGATTGTTAAAAATGCGGGTCATTGCAGTGTCGCGATCTTTTACAATGGCTTCGCTGCCTAGATATAAATGTTCGGTGATTCTCAAACATTCAAGATTGGAGTTGAGGCATGATGTCAAAAGAGATGAGTCATCGAAGTGGAGGGGCCATGAAGTCAGCGACGCTGGGTGGCGAAGAAAAGGAAGAGGTGGAGGGAGAAGGCAACATGCAAGTTTGGGATTTAAATTAGGACTTGATCCGAGGGAGCAGAGGATGGTCCAAAAGGCTGAACGAAAGAGGGATCTACGGCTCGAGGTTAAAGGTACTTTGTCTTCTTTTTGGATTTTGATTTCAATTTTTAGTTTCGCCATCAATTTGGGTTCTGTTATGATCATTTACATAATAGTGTTGAAGTATTTAACGAGAAGAGGATTTTTCTTATGGTTATTTTGAAGTTGTTTCCTAGGGTATTTTTTACAAATGGGGAAGGGAGGAAGAAGATTAAATAACAAGTTGATTGAGTCATGTTGATTGGATAACCATAGAGACTGATTTTCTCACCAAAGGTTCGCTTAATATAACCAATCCCTAAATGTTTGCCTACTTTTTGATATTGTGGTATGCCAATCCATTATGACTTTGTTTTTTTATTCTTCTTTACATATCTTTTTTTCATTTATATTGATTCTTATTGTTGTTAGGCAAAAGTTATATCATATATAATATGGATATTTGTTTGATTGAACGGCTAAAATTCTTATGTCACGCAGTTGCATACCGAAAGTTCAAACTTTTAATATAGTAAACTATTAAAAATTACATAACTAACGTTAGATTATTTTCAATCATTTAGTTTCAGTAACATATTGATAGGAAAATAATCATTTTATAAGGAAAAGAACTCATATTTGACATCAACCATCGTAATACAAGGAAAAGAATATATATATATATATATATAATTGGTTTCGTTCATTATCCTGGAAGAATCTATAAGATTAATTAAATTTTATACTTTTTGTATATATAGATGCTTCTTTTTGGACAATTATTTGCATTTAAGTTTGTTTTAGAAGATGCTTGAATTAATTCAAAGTGCAAAATCATGAGTACTGTTCGCACGTGTTAAATTTTTGTTATTTTTTTGTTCATACCATGTAGGTAGATATGTTTTATAATTTTATAAAACCAATTTAAGAATATTTTCCATTTAGAGAAAATTTTATAAGAATATTTCCATTTATAGCGATTTTGCCATGAATTGTTTTAATGTTGAAATGTTTTTGTAACAATTCATTGCATATTTTGACATTTGATTGTTAATTTTTGCAACTCATCAGTATAATTGTAGTTTTTTTCGTTTGCATTATAGAGAATTCCATATGCATAAAAATAGATATGTTAATAAAATATATAAGAGGCATGAGTTTTTAAAGGAGAGACAAGAGGAAGCTGGAAATGGAAACAAATAATAAGGGATCATGCTTTAATTTGGAGTAGGATGGATGTATTGTCAATGATAAATCTCTGATTTATATGTGTTTTCTTCTAATGAAGTTTTTCAATAATATTTATAACTCACCAAATAATGTATACATAAACGTTCAATAGGTTGTATTCTAGTAGAATTTGCTGGTACAAAATCCTAATATATGACATTCCTTTGAAGTATCACGAATCAATTAAGTATACTGATTAAAATAAATTTTCCTCATTTACAGTTTTTTTAGAATTTGCTCGTTTTTTCAACATATATGTACATTTTTTATATTCAATTTGTTTTCCGCATTTCTATATACGATCTCTTTGTTTCGAATGGTGATGCTTTCATTTCAACTCTTTTAGTGGAAAGGCCTATTATTATTTATTATCTTGTCCTTCACTCGGATGAAAGTCATTAATTATGATTAATTATTTTTGCAGTATATTAATATTATTGCTTTACATGTTCGTTAGGTTGTTTAAAATCCTTATATATACTCTTCTCTAAAAATTATACATTTTGGGAAATATGAAAATAATATTTAATTAGTTATTTTTATATAGAAGTGGCATTATCATTTTCACTACAAAAGAAGCACTGTTTAGCGACGGCTATTAGCCGTTGGCGGCCGTTGCTAGCCGTCGCTTAATGTCGTTGCAAAATATCTCGTTGCAACTAAAGAAAGCGACTAGCCTTAGCGACGGCTCCGTTGTTCTTTTTGTAACGGCTTATAACGGCTAAGTGTCCACGTGGAAGCAACCGTTGGGGTTGTTGGTTTTCCAGGCTATTGATGCAGACCATTGCAATATAGCTGTTGCAAGCTGTCGCTAAATTTGACCAAATGGCCGTCGTTGGCCGTTGCAAACTTGAAATATTTTTACTGCCAATTTGCAGCACCTTCAACCCCAATCCCAATCAATCCAAATAATATAATTTCATCATACCATATAATCAATATCAACGCAACCAAATCATCAAATATTGCATATTCTAACATATATTCACAAAATCATATAAGAAAATCAACATCCAAAATATGAAAAATCCATCAAACCAAACCACGTAACTAAATTAAACGACCGGTACATATCAAGTGCCAAAGTATCAATCACAACAACCAAAATCCAAACCCACCAAAACACTAAGTATCAATCACAACATCCAAAGTACCAAATGTCAAACCCATCATAATACGTACATACATATATATATAGTGTACCCATCAAAACAAACCAGCTAAGCATCATCATCATCATCTGCACCTCCTTCCCCGGTCATTGACCCATGCTCCTGATAGAAGGTGGCAATACGCTCATCTATCTACGTCGCCAACTGACTCTTCCACCAATCATTGAGCTTATCCAATTGTGTTTGCATTCGAGCAATCTCTTCCTCATCTATGGATCTCCTATATGCCCTTTGGAAATTAAGAGACTGTGAAATAATTCAAGTGAATAAGAAGTCCATGGCATACAATAACAATAAGATAACTCAAGTTATTGGTAATAAACTAAAGTGAATAAGAAGTTCATGGCATACAGGTTTCTACTATGTAAACGTTGAATACATACCATATTGCCGAAACTATAATGCCTGTTTCGACTTACCGGTTCAATGATTGAATCCCATATCCGATTAGACTCATTAACCGTAAGCGACTCCTGTCCACTCGCTTGTATCGCTCGTGCATGCTCTGCATTATATCTCTTCTACAATTATGAAACAGATATTTGACACAATTGCTATACAATTTACTTATTTACTGTGAAATAAACGAATATGAAATATTTTCATTACAGAAATAAACATATTTACCATTACAGAAGCAGCCTTGTCGTCTGGCCTATCATATGAAACATTCCCATCCTCATCTGTTTGCTCCACTGCATGTGTGACTCTGAAAACCTCAGCCGTTGTAGGCTCCCTATCTACTTTACCCACTGAATATATACAAGAATAGATTATATTGATAATTTGCATGAGTACATACAAGAATAGATTATATATAACAATAGAATATATGGTAAAGAGACACTAGTAAATACATAACATCAATAACATAAATATTGGTTAATTTATTTACTAATTCCCTCCTATGTTGAAGGATTTCAAGCCACCACGATGTAAAGCGGGGTTTTTGTTCCTATTAGCCTTGTTTCTTACCGATAATTCCTATTAATTTATACACATTATTAAGTAAAATAATTCAACATATTTAAATGTAAAAATATAGTGACAACATAAGTTACTTTGAATGCTTCAGATTTCCAATACTGTTGGAATCCAGCCCAAATATCATCCCCCATCCAACTTGGCTTTTTCCCCGAACTCTTAGCCCTTGACAGGATCTCTCTGTAATTTTTCCACATCTTTTTATTCCAGTGATTTACAAAAACATCCATGTCCTGCAGATCCATACGTACCACTACCTGCATATTGAATTATCATACATGTTATGTAAAAGAGATTATATAATTAAGAAACAATCAGCAAAACAGAATACGTAAAACTAATATCATAAGGCATGATGGCATATTGTTTTTGGTTTCATATAAGGCATAATTATGTATTACAAAGTTGTACTTACCATAAGATCATCCTATATTGCGTTTTTTATGTGTGTTGGGAATTTATCCCACTGAGGCCAACACCCGGACATCCTACTTTGTATGCTTACTTCGATACTTGTAAAATGAAATCGGACGGCTCCACCTTGAACCCTCTGTAGAAATGTTGATGTATATATTCAATATATTTCATATAATATAATTCAAATAAGTTTGATACATACCCAGCACTTTTCGAAACTATCTCCACAACTCGACGGAGATCTGACTCAGAGCTACTTGGACCTGCTCCAAGTGAAGGTGACTGAGATGTACTACGTTGATTACGTCATCTATCAAACATAACTGACAAACATAAATATAATATCATACACTACTTAAAAAAGAGTACTGATAACATAAGCATCACATAATCATCAATCAATATCACATAATCATTAATCATCGCATAATCATCACATAATTATTAATCAAGTGATAATCGTCACATAAGCATACTCCGCACATAATCATCGAAAAAAGCATACATGAAAAGAATAATGCATAACTCAAAATGATACAGATCATATATAGTCATCATTATTAGTACATAGCTCAGAATATTAGAGAACATAGTCATTATTGTTAATACATAACTCACAATTATACAACAAGCGATGCCATCTATGATCAGTCTTCGTCATATTCTGATTCAGAATCGGTCTCGTACTCTATATCATTTTCTTCGGTACTTACAAATGCATCTATTAAAACATTCGATTCATCAGTCAACGACCCTACATCAATGTCATCGGTTATCACTATTTCAGTATTTAGCTCGAGATCCGCTTGATACACTGCTTCATCTAGAATATTATTTCCATCAAATGTATATCTTGCCTTTGTTTTAAAAATAGCCCACCAGTCTGCTTTATCTTTTTTTAAGGACGGATATGGAGCAAAATAAACTTGTAAAGCTTGCAATGTAAAAATGAATCACTTCCTTTGACAAATAGGGATATGAATCAAATGTGTTAAGATGCCATAAAAATCACTTTTTTAAGAACGGATATGGATATGAATCAAATGTGTTAAGACGCCGTAAAATTCTTTTATATGCTCATCTGGATCATCGCTTCCTTTGACAAATACACCACTGTTATATATTAAATTTTCAGCCCCGTAATCTTTGGTGTTGAATTTAAATCCATTGACGAAGAATATTGGATAAGTCTTGACATTCCGTTTTGGTCTGATAGCAAGATGTCGTAATCCTTCGTCAACAACACCGTTTTCTGTATCATGAGCGTAGTTTGAAAACCATCCAGCAGATTGTTTAATGAGATAGCCATATGGATGTTTCGATTCGTATATGCTGCAAATATGTATTATATTCCTTTATAATTAATATATACATGTATAATTGAATTATATATGAATTCATAAGTACTTGACAAATGGTGCAAATTCGGCACAATTTAGAAGAACATATGTGTGTACCACATGGTAATCTCTATCATCTAACCATATTTCCACACATTTTCTAGCAGATCTTCCATGTGGTCTAAAAATAGATAATATTGTTTGAGAAGAATCCTGCTCAATAGTTTCTTCATTACGGGGAACACTTACGAACGATAAGTTCACATCGTTGCTAAAGTAATGTGAGAAAAAAAACAAAGCTTCTTCTCCAAGGTACGGTTTGCAAATCGAACCTTCTACTCGTGCTTTTTGTCTAATTTTTTTCTACAAATGATTCAGGTACCTATAAAAAAATTAATTAAATTTATATGATGGTTCAAAAACCGAAATTAATTAAATTACCTCTCAAAAGGATACATCCATCCATATTGCACAGGACTACGAAGAAGTGCTTTAGATGGAAGATGAACGGGTAAATGCTCCATTACATTAAAAAACCAGACGGAAATATTTTCTCCAGTTCGCATAGAAGTACAGGTATATTTGCTTCAAGTTTACATATACGATCTACCTTTAACGTCGTAGAACAAAGTTGTTTATAAAACATACTTAATTCTGTTATAACACTCCATATTTTTGCAGGCAGCAGTTCTTTGAAAATCACGGGAAAAAAATACTCCATCATAATGTGGAAATCGTGACTTTTCATCCCATTCAATTTGCTGTTTTTAAAGTCAACACATCTACGGAGGTTAGAAGAAATCCCATTAAGACATCTAAGTCCTTCCACCCACTTTAGAATGAGTTTTACTTGCTTGTTGTCTAGCTCATAGCATGCTTTGGGTTTCTTATTATCATTGTACAATTGAAGTTCGAGCCACTTAAGAAGTGTAATATATCACGTCTTGAATTCTCATCGTCCTTTATTTTCCCCTTTACATTCAAAATTGTATTAAACACATTGTCAAACACGTTTTTTTCATTGTGCATGACATCAATGTTATGTCAGAATAGGAGATTTTTCCAGTACGGTAACTCCCAGAATATACTTTGCTTGCACCAATTATGAATGTCTGATTTACCTGGAATTTTAACCTGTACCCCTGTTTCATGTATCTCTGGGTAATCTTTCACAATTCATATACCTCTTCCCTTGTCCAAACCTTAGGTGGTAGCATACTCTCTACTCTGTTAGCTTTAAAGTTCTTTTTATCCGTTCTAAATTTATGATTGATATGTAGAAAACACCGATGACAATCAAACCATGAAATTTTCTTTCCATACTTCAATGAAAATGCTCGTGTTTCATTCATACGATAAGGACAAGCTAGACGTCCATATGTGCTCCAACCTGAAGCATGCCATACACGGGAAAATCGCTAATAGTCCATAATAAAGAAGCAAACATACGAAAATTCCTTTTTCTCAAAATGTCGTACGTTTCAACTCCTTCATGCCATAGTGTTTTCAACTCGTCGATTAGTGGTTGTAGATAAACATCAATTCCTTGTGTTGGATCATCGGGACCGGGGACGACAATCGTTAGAAACATATATGGAGTTTTCATACACATCCATGAAGGTAAATTATAAGGAGTAATAATAATAGGCCATGATGAATATTTACTACCAAACTGAGAAAATGGTGAAAATCCATCTATACATAAGCCAAGCCTAACATTACGGCTCTCTACCGCAATTCAAGATAAGTCTTATCGAAATGTTTCCATGATTCTCCATCAGATGGATGTATCAAAGTTCCTTCTTCTGGTGTTCTCACACTGTACCATCGCATATGACATGCTGTAGCAGAAGATGCATATAACCGTTGAAGTCTGGGAGTGATGAGTTAATATTGCATCCTCTTATATGGAACTTCTTTTCCTTTCTTTTTTCTTGGTTTGTATCTTTCCTCGTTACATATTCTGCATTTAGTAAGATGTCTTCTTTCCAATACAGCATGCAACCTTTTACATATGTATCTATCTTCTAGTACGATAATTCAAAAGCAGACATAAGTTTTTTTTACTTTATAATGACTATCACACATCAAATTATTAGGTGGCATGTGTCGTTTTGCAATTTGTACAACTGTTGTAAATGCAGCTTCTGTAAGATTAGATTTCGATTTCATAGTGATGCATTTGGTGGTTATAGATAATTTGGTTCCGCTTGTACATCCATCCCACAATGGCCTCTTAGCAGAATGCAATAAATCATAAAAAAATTTAGCTTCCGCGGTCGACTCTTCGTCAACATTTTCGTTCTCATCATCACCTTGGTCAAAGGTAGGAAACATTGATCGTGCAGCATCTTGCACCATGCTTTCTATACGATTGGTCATAGTATTATCATCCTCAAACACTATAGGATTAGGTGTAGTTAAACAAGTACTCTATGACGATCCCATAAGTAATAATTCGGCACAAAATCAAATTTGTGCAAATGTACTTCTACTACATCTAGTTTTCAATGCTTAAAATGTTTGCACATACTACACGAACAACGAATGTCTACATTATTTTGATTATTAGATTGAGAAAATCTAATAAATATGTGTACACCGTTACAGAAATGTTCTTTTATTGATCCTTTCATACCTTTTCGAGGTTCGTACATCCAACTACGATCGAGAAAATAATCGAACATATTTCCTGATTTGTAAAATGTAGGTTAGAAGATTGAATAACACACTTCATATTAAAGTCTTGTAAAAATTCATATATAACCCTTTACTATTTTAACAAATTCAAATAAATACTGCATTCAAATTTTCAATTCTTAATTATTATTTTTAACTTTGACGGCCGGTTATCCTACTTCCCATTACAAACACAATAACGTAATTATATTTATAAATCATTTCAGGTTAAACGATTCTAAAAAAATTCGACAGCACTTCCCTTTATTCTATGTATCGTACACAAATGCGTGTACACAGGGAAAAAAGGAAGTGCCGTCGAAATTTTCTAAACCGTTTAAACTGAAATGATTTATAAAATATGATTACTTTATTGTGTTTGTAACTTTTCCAAATACTAGGACAAATCCAATAAATGTTGTATCAGATGAATATAGATGTCCGTTCTATGGAAAAACGAATATTCATATAACGATCATATACAACACTTATTAGACGGGGCCAAAAATTCTCTAAGGGGTTCACATAAATATAGAACAAATTAAAAAATATTAATATTGAAGTATTAGTGGTCTGTAGTGAAATAATAATCTTAAATTTTTTTTAGTAATGTAGCCAAATAGAATTCGTTTAATTATGAATCAAAATCCATGGAAACTATCAGTAACTCGGAAAATATTGCTTATCTCACAAATGGAAACTATGAGTTACCATTTTAACAACTACAAAAACTATTTTATATTTCATTTAACTATTTAAATATTTATTAATTAAATCTAAAATTTTAAAACGTATTTTAACTTTTGTTTAACTACATAATTTTAATTAATGATTTTGTGAACTAAATAAGTAGTTAGCACTTACAACAGCATAACAAACATTCTCGTAAACTTATCAATAAACATATTATTCAATAATCATGGACTATTTTTTGGATTTTAAATTAGCCATAATTTTTAACAACATAGTGAACAATAAATTCACTAATTAATACCACCAAATCAACACTAGTTATCATCACCTAATACACAATAATCACCATTTTCAAACACATAATCAATTAATTTTCTAAATTAGGTTCACCATTATATACCCAAGTCAAATATTAAACTATATATCATAAACTAATAACATATATTCATCAATTCCAAACCCCTAAATCATCCATTTCCAAATCCCTAAATCACCATCTAATTTAATTTAAACCTAAATTAAACAAAGATAATGGAAAATAGGAGATACCGGCAAGTTTGTAGAGGTTGAAATTAGCGACGGAAGGTTGCGATGGCTTTAGGTGGCGGATGGCGGTGGCTGGTTGCGGTGGGGAGGTAGAGCTGAGAAAATTTGGGGGAGGCTGGAAATGAAATATTTCTCTCGGCTTGCAGATCTGTATAATCGCGATAAGCGACGGCTAGCGACGGTCGCTTTTTTTAGCCGTTGTTAGGCTCTGTCGCTTTATGAAGTCTTTCTAGTAGTGTTTGAAAGAAAGAATCTTTTATTTGGAAAGAATATTTTACTATATTTTATCATTTTTAAAAGTAGCTACTACCAAATTTTGCATATTGATATATTATTTTAGTTAATTATAAATGTTAGTGTCATTCTTTACCCAGTTTACTATCTATAATTCAAATGGTTTTCACTAATAACAAACTTTTTAATCATTGATGCATTAGTTTACGCAAGTTTCTTTTTCTGATAAATGAGTGTTGTCATATTAAAACCATCTTTTACACACACAAAAATCTTACCTATAGAGCACGAAATGAAAAGATGTCACAGTGGCAAATAATATTCTTTTTTCTTTCGGTAATTTTATAATGTCATTTATAGAATCAAATAAATTGAATTTAATTACTAATTAATACTCCAACTCGAAAAATAAAAATTAATGTGCGTAAATGTAAACAAAATTTGATAGTATTATTTGATGATCATAGTTACGAGGAAGAATATGTTGGCACAATAAAAAATTTAGTAGCGAATAATAGTTGTAGAAACTATAGTTGTTAAATAAGGCATTGTCAAAATTTCAATAGAAGAAAAGAGTAAAGCTCCATGCCAGATATTGTAATTTAGGATATTAAAATTTCCTTTCTTATTTTGCATCATTTCAAATACAGAAGTTGTTATCACTGCACATGCACTATATCTACCCTACATTAATTACTTGATGATTTTCATATCATCCTAACTTTTTTTACGATGTTATCTAACTCTCCATCAACTCCTACTTATCGTAAAAACTACAGGTTGAGGCATGTACATCACAATTATATTTTCACATTATAACTACAAATATATATATATATATATATATATATATGCATGTCCAAGTGGGCCTATATTTAATCACACTTGCATGCATTTTGGGTCGCAACTGTGGAAGTGGAACTGACAGTAGCATTGCTAATATAAACTTAATCTGAGGCAATGACAAAGAAGACTGAGACAAATGAAGAACAATCATAGAACCAATAACTTGAAAGAGTTCATAGTTTTATCATTCCTTTCTTTTGTTTAGTTTGTTTTCTACTACTGGAAATAGAAATAATACTTGTACTTTTACATGCTTATGCTCTTTTAGCTAATGTGAGCTGCGAGCAAAAATGTATCAAAATATATCAGTGATTAATTATTTCTTTACCCCTCTTTTGTAAATTTTTGTCTTTTACTCTTTCAAGCTACTCTTTTGGAAATCAGCTTCCAAATTACTATATTTTCCTTTGGTAACCAGTAATTTCATATTTGTCTTTCTTAAGTTTGTGCTGCTTATTTTTATACGGTTAACTACTTGAGCAAAATCTTTATGTTTTTTTTCATTTTAATGTTTTTTTTCTTTATTTGTTTCGGCATTCAAGAAAGGAAATATGAACCTTAAAAAATAGACATGAAAAGAATCAGAAAAAGAAGTATAAAAGAATTATTGGTTTATACATGCAAACCTGGTATTTAAACTCCGCCTAGACAGAAGTCAATATTTCTTTTGTCCAAACTGCAGTAACTTTTTCATGCTAACTTAGAATCAAGTGAGACTTCGACCAAATAACCCCCCACCTAAATTACGAACATATGGAACACTTTGATACTTCAGCTAATGAATGTATATCATAGGTCTCCATGATGATTAATAGTTGTACTTGGAAACTAACTGATGCAGCGCGAACTACGGAATCAACAAGTTTAAATGGTTCAAGAACTTTAAGTCGTTTGGACAAGGCTATGTTGTTGAGTCATTCAGGAAGTTTAAGTCGTCTACGACTTAACAAAGCTTGGAGGAAAGAGCTACGACTTAACAAGAATGAAGAGAAGGAGATACGAGTTAATGGGGACTTAAGTTGCTCAGATTTGAGGGGTCGTATACGACCTAACGACACAGCAGCTATGAGTCGTCCACGACCTAATTTAAGTCGTGTGGAGGAAGCCTCGGATTTGAGTCGGCCACGAGTTAACAACGAGTTAAATAAACTGGAGCATGTTTTAGGTCGGCCGCGACCTAAGGAGTCAAGTGAAAATACGCCACGACCTAATGAAGCCTCAAGTCACTCGGAGGAGTTAAGGCGCTGGGAGTTGAGTCGCTTGGAAGATAAGTCGTATACGGGTTAAGTGTTGTAATTTGTTGAGTCATTAAGTCATTGCGTCGGCCAGTTATGTTGGGATGAGTCGTTCAAATGTTGAGTCGGTAGAGCTTTGAACCGTTGGAAAGTCGTAGGTCAGTATGTTATTGAGTCGGTGTGTTGTGATGTAGCTGAGTCGTTGCTTGCTTAAGTCGTGTGTTTGTTAAGTCGCGTTTGCTGATGAGTCGACGCCGACCTATGGGTAAGTCGTGAGTCGTGTACGACTTAAGGGTCAGGGTCAAAACTCTATAAATAGCGAGTGTGTTGTACATTTTAAAGGGTCGATTTTTTTTTTAATAAAATTCTTGTTGATTGTTGTGTGCTTTCATCTTAAATTGGTAGTTGAGTGTAATCTCCTATCTCCACTTTCGGTTAATCGAGTGCGCTCGAATCAACGATTGTTGAAGCCGATTCGCGGAATCAAGTGCGCTTGATCAACGCTTGAAGAATTGAAGATCTTCTTTCACGGTATCGTGCGCGATCAACGTGTTAGAGATAGCTAGAATTCGGTATCTTCGGATCAACGAATTTGGGCATTTTGGTATTCATCAATTCACCGATTGCTACATTTCATCGATTTCATTGTTTTAGTAATATCCGCTGCGTCACTAACAGATTACATCTCCATATTTGAAATCCACCTAAGCAGAATACGCTATTTTTTGGTTCATACTATAGTAAATTTTTCATAATAGTTGGGAATCAGCGAGACTTCGACCGTTAGACTCCCACCTAAATTACAAAAAATATGGAATACTCGTGTACCTCAGCTAATGAATGTATACTCTAGTTCTCCATGGTGAGTAACAGTTGTACTTAAAAAATAACAGGCCATAACCTCATATGTAACGACCTGGAATTTTAACAATTTTGATAATGTAATTAGCTAAATTTTTCATGGAAATTTAAATTATAATATTTAGCAATGAAAAATTGATATTTGAAATGAGTATATTTAAACGTAGCAAATGTCAGATTTTCATCAGAGAATATGGAAGCTTATTTTGTTGTGCAATTTTATTTAAACTTAAATCATTTAAATTGATGGAAATAAAATATTTTCGAAATCTGAATATTTTTACATAATAAAAATTAGCAGTAGTTTGGCAGCGAATATCGACTTTTGACAGGATGATCGTATTGCTTATATTTGTGTATCATTCTGTTAGCCTCGTCTTGCTGATCTCAGTAGTATATTCATTTGTGTAATTCGGCGTCCGGTATGCGGCGAAATCAGTGAAATGGTTAGTCGTATCGGTACCGTTTTGATCGGTACCGTTTTGAGGTCTTTTGTTTTCCTATGACCATTCATTGTCCACGGGCGAAAAATAAATGGCCACTTGCCTTTGTTATTCTCTGTATTCTACCTCTTGGCTTTTAACATTCCCAATTTCAACTTGTATTTTCCTTCGTTTCATATACTTTCCGTTTCTTTCTCTTTATTTATTTTGGTTCTACAAACTAAAAAAAACAATATAGTATATAAGGTTTCTATACTTAAGCTATTGCATGCTCTTTATTTATTTATTTTGCTGAAACTTATTCTTCTCCATCACTTTAAACCACCGAACCCATTATCCCATCACTATCCCATCAACACCACCCTTGTCGGCCCACCACACGCTCAGCCAATCTCGTATCCGCCATCACCGTCTATGCTCCAGTCTTCTCGCCACCACTGTCAGCTTCTGGATCAATTCCTTGCAACTGTTCCACCTCCTCAAACCCGAAGGCTACAGCCACAAACCATTAACTGCATGCCTGCCAAACACAAACCATCCCACATCCTCGCATCACCTCATCTCAGCCGTACATTAACAATCAACTTCCAGACCTCCGTCCCATCATCCTGTCACTCTTCACTTCAACCGCCTCCTCCTTTTAATATATATATATATACACATATACATACATACATACATACATACATACATACATACATATATATATATATATATATATATATATATAAGATATTCTTGCATGGAACCGACCATTTCCACTCTCTCTATTTCCAAACCCTACCCCACTCCAACCTGACATCCACTACCACCATCAGCTGACAGCGTTGCACTCAAAGCATCCCACGCCGCTTTATTCCCTCCGCCTGAAAGTTGTTGGTGTTCTCCCTATGCCCTCCACGTGATGCCACTCAGTCACCGTAGCCAAACGTAGTCCAACCCGATCCTCACCCGTAACAGCCAAACCCAGCAAGTCATCTTGACCCAGCCACCACTCGACTGCCTCTCCGTTTTCCTCCCGTCCACTGACGTTGGTACGTGTACCAACGCCTTCCACAACCATAGTTTTGCCGGGTAGCCGAACTCCACCCTGATCCAAGCAGTAGCAGCCTTCTATTTTGTTGTATATAAATATTTTTTTAAAGATATGGTTTAAATATTGTTTTTAAAAAAAATATTGTTTTAAGTATGTCATAAGATATTTCAAATTTGGACTTCTACAGCCCCGTTTATCTTATTTTCGGCAAATTAGCAGCAATTTGGCAGCGAATATTGACTTTTGATAGAATGATCGTATTGCTCATTTACATGTATCATTCTGTTCGTCTCGTCATGCTGATCTCCATAATATATTTATTTGAGAAAGTCGACATCCGGTACGAGGCGAAATCGACGAAACGGTTAATCATATCGGTACCCACTTTGATGGCTTTCGGTTTCCTATGACCATTCATTGTCCACCGGCTGAAAATAAATGGACACTTTCCTTTATTATTATTATTTGTATTCTACCTCGTGGCTTTTAACATTCACAATTTCAACTTATATTTGCTTTTCGTTTCATATACTTTATCCTTATTCATTTTGAGTCTAGAAACTAAATATATATAATATAGTATATAAGGTTTCTATATTTAAGTTGTTGCCTGCTCTTCATTTATTTTTTTAGCTGAAACATGTTCTTCTCTATCACTAGCTAAACCACCGAACCCATTTGCCCATCACCATCCCATAAACGCCACACTTGTGAGCCCATCACACGCTCAACCAATCTCGGCCAAAAATTTAGTATGAACGTTTTAATGGAAGTGCTTAAAATGAGAACTGGAATTTAAACAACTTGAAACGATTGGACTGGATAAAATTTATTTGTATAATACTCAATTGCATTCTAAAATATATATAACTTACCTAAAATATTCAAAGAGTTAAAATATTAATATGAATATGAAATTGAAGGTTATATAAGAGAAATTTAAATAATTAAAATGTTCATACAAAATTTTGCTAAATAGAAATGTTGTAGATGGAAGATAAATTTATATAGTGCTCAATTATACTAAGTTACATCAATAAAACTTACCTGGAAAAAAGTTTGAATGTAACGTGAATATGTATTCGAATAATATACAATATAAACGTAAGCAATAAGATGTCCAAAAATGAAATTTATATGGTTTTGAATCGATTGTTGTATCTGATACTGTGTATTTCGAATCTATCATTCCTTCTGGTGCTTCTATTCTCCTATCTCGTTCCTTTTGAGTAGGGGAGAGTGTGACGACCTGGAAATTTTAACAATTTTGATAACGTAATTAGCTAGTTTTTCATGGAAATTTAAACTATAAAATTTAGCAATGAAAATTTGACATACGTGCGTGTATTTAAACGTATAAAATGTCAGATTTTCATAAGAGAATATGAAAGTTTATTTTATTATGTAATTTTATTTATTAAGTCAGTTAAATTGATGGGAAAAAAATATTTTCGAAATCTGAATATTTTTACGTAATAAAAATTGAAATCATTTTCTGACTAAGACAACGTATTTCGATTTGCCAAATTTGGACTGCTATTGCCCCTTTTATCTTATTTTCGGAAATTAGTAGCAGTTTGACAGCGAATATCGACTTTTGATGGCATGATCGTATTGGTCATCGCTGTGTATCATTCTGTTTGTCTCGTCGTGCTGATCTCTGCAGTATATTCATTTGTACAATTCGACATACGGTATGCAGCGAAATCAGTGAACTGGTTAATCATATCGGTACCCGCTTTGAGGTCCTTTGGTTTTCTTCGACCATTCATTGTCCATTGGCTGAAAATAAATAGCCACTTGCATTTATTATTCTCTGTATTCTACCTATTGGGCTTTTAACATTCTCAATTTCAACGTATATATGCTTTTCGTTTCATATACTTTCTCCTTATTCATTTTGGTTCTGCAAACTAAAAATATATAATATTGTATATAAGGTTTCTATATTTAAGCTGCTGCCTGCTCTTCATTTTTTTTTTTTTTTTTTTTGCCGAAACATACTCTTCTCCATCACTAGCTAAACCACCGAACCCATTCTCCCATAACCATCCCATCAACACCACCTTTGTCAGTCCACTACACGCTCAACCAATCTTGGCCGCCATCACCCTCCATGTTCCGGTCTTTCGGCCACCTCTTTCAACCTCCGGATCCATTCCTTACAACCATTTCATCTCCTCAAACTCGAAGACCGTAGCCACAAATCATTACATGCACGCCTTCCGAACAAACACCATCCTACTACCCCGCATCACCTCATCTCAGCGGTACATTCACCATCAAATTCCAGACCTCCGACCCATCATCTGATCACTCTTCACTTCAGCCGTCTCCTCCTTTTAATATATATATATATATATATATATATATATATATATATATATATATATATATATATATATATAATAAAAGACATATTCTTGCATGGAACCAACCATCGCCACTCTCTCTGTCACCTACCACCATCAAATGACAGCGCTGCACCTAGAGCATCCTACCGCCGCTTCGTTTCCTCCACTTGAAAGCTGTTCTGTTCTCCCTCAGCCCTCCATGTGATGCCACCCAGTCACCGTGGCTAAACTTAGGCCAACCCAATCCTCACCCGTAATAGCCAAACCCAGCAAGTCATCTCGACCCAGCCACCACTCGGCTGCCTCTCTGTTTGCCTCCTGTCCAGTCCACTGACATGTACTAGCGCCTTCCATAACCATAGTTTTGCCGAGCAGCCGAACTCCACCCTGATTCAAGCAATAGCAGCCTTCTATTTTGTTGTGCATAAATACTATTTCTAAAGATATTGTTTAAATATTGTTTTAACAAAAAAAATTGTTTTAAGTATGTCATAAGATATTGATTTTAAATATTGTCGTTAATATATATATGTATGTATATATATATATATGTGTGTGTGTATATATATGTATCTGTGTGTGTGTTTTGATGTTATTAGGCGTGTGTTAAATCAAGTATCGATTTTAAATTATATATATGTATATATATATATATATATATATATATATTATATATGTGTTTTAAAATTGAAAATTGATTTTTAAAATATAATATGAATATTTTTATTTTTAATATGTATTTTAAGCTGAATATTGATTTACAGATATAATATAAAGATTTTATTTTAAACATGTGAGTAAATTTAGATTTTTAAAAATTATATATATATATATATATATATATATATATATATATATATATATATATTGTTTTCATTGATCTTGTGTCCAAATTGCTTTGCTTTGAAAATTGTCGTTTGGATTGGTCGATTAAAGAATTCGTGATCTAAAATCGTAGCTTGTTATGTTGTTTATCTTCTCTAGCCTCAAAAGGTGAGTAATCACTCACGGTTAACATTCTTATACTTAGTAAATTTAATTCACATAAAATGACAATTGAAATGTGTTATTAAATTTGAATTGTTAGTTATTTAAGTTTTAAATATGATATCTCATTATCTGCAATTGTTTACCGATGACATATGACACCATAAGCTGTTGTATATATTATATTTAAATTTTTATATTGATATATGCATGTTATTGATATGTATGTCATTTTATAATATTATTTTATTGTTCTCATTTTGTAAGTTCCTTGTTAGTTTAGGAATCTTTATAGATTGAAATAACACAAACCAAAAAGGTATTATAGATTAGGAGAAAATCGTTATGGGTTTAAATGATAAACCCAAATGATTTTCATTGATTTTGAAATTTTAGGATTGCAGGTTGAAATGATATATACCCGTAAATATTAATTATTACGGACTGAAATGATAAATATCCGTATCACTTGACCATAGGATAGAAAACTATATACGGACACCGTTGGTCTGTTTTTGGAAAATGATTTCCAAGATTTGGAAGGAAATATATGAGTTTTAATAAATATAGATTTTTTTTACATTATATAAATTTATTTTATATATGTGTGAAATTTAAATATTTAAAATTTTATATTTGGAAATTTTAAATTTATAAGTTAGTGATTTTACTTATAAATTTATTTATTTTTAAATATATAAAATAAGATTTAATATAAATTTAAATTTAAAAATAAGATTTGATTTATAAAAGTTTAAAATAATAAATGCTCAAACTAAATTTTTCTTAATATAAATGTTGTAAATAGAAGGTAAATTTGTATGGTGCTCAGTTATACTCAATTACATCAATAAAATTTACCTGGAAAAAAGTTTGAATGTAACATGAATATATAATTGAATAATATATAATATAAATGTAAGCAATAAGATGTCCAAAAATAAAATTTATATGGTTTTGAATCAATCGTTGTGTCTGGTAATTTGTATTTCGAATCTATCATTACTTCTGGTGCTTCTATTCTCCTATCTCGTTTCTTTTCGGAAACGAAAAGTTTTGAGTAGGGGAAAGTTTAACGACTTGAAAATTTTAGCAATTTTGATAACGTAATTAGCTAAATTTTTCATGGAAATTTAAACTATAAAATTTAGCAATGAAAATTTGATATTTGAAATGCGTCTATTTAAACGTAGAAAATGTCAGATTTTCATCAAAGAATATTAAAGTTTATTTTGTTGTGCAATTTTATTTAAATTCAAATCAGTTAAATTGATGGAAATAAAATATTTTCAAAATCTGAATATTTTTACACAATAATGTAAATCATTTTCTAAGTGAGACGTCGTACTTCATTTTGCCAAATTTGGACTGCTATAGGACTGCTATAGCCCCGCTTATCTTATTTTCGGCAAATTAGCAGCAGTTTGGTAGCGAATATTGACATGATAGGTATTACACATATCTGTGTACCATTCTATTCGTCTTGTCATGCTGATCTCCACAATATATTCATTTGTGCAATTTCACGTCTGGTATAAGGCAAAATCAGCAAAACGGTTAGTCGTATCGGTATCCGCTTTGAGATCTTTTGGTTTTCTATGACCATTTATTGTCCACTGGCTGAAAACAAATGGCCACTTTCCTGTATTATTCCTACCTCTTAGCTGTTAACATTCCCAATTTCAACTTATATTTGCTTTTCGTTTCATATACTTTCTCCTTATTCATTTTGGTTCTTCAAACTAAAAAAATATAATATAGTATGTAAGGTTTCTATATTTAAGCTATTGCCTGCTCTTCATTTCTTTTTTTGTCGAAACCTGTTCTTCTCCATCACTAGCTAAACCACCGAAACCATTCTCCCATCACCATCCCATCAACACCGCCCTTGTCAGCCCACCACACGCTCAACCAATCTCGGCCGCCATCACCCTCGCGCTCCAATCTTCCCGCTACCACTATCAGCCTCCGGATCCATTCCTTGCAATTGTTCCATCTCCTCAAACCCGAAGACCCCAAACCATTACCTACATGCCTGCCAAGCACAACACCAATTACATCCCCGCATCACCTCATCTCAGCCCCACATTCACCATCAGCTTCCCGACCTCCGACCCATCATCCCATCACTCTTCACTTCGGCCGCCTCCTCCTTTTAATATATATATATATATATATATATATATATATATAAGAGATATACTTGCACGGAACTGACCATCACCACTCTCTCTGTTGCAAACCCAACCCCTCTCCAACCTGACATCCACCTACGACCATCAGCTGACAACGCTGCACCCAGAGCATCCCACCGCCGCTTCATTTCTTCCACTTGAAAGTTGTTCCTGTTCTCCCTCAGCCCTCCACGTAATGCATCCCAGTCACCATGGCCAAATGCAGGCTGATCAGATCCTCACCCGTAACAGCCAAACCCAATAAGTCATCTCGACCCAGTCACCACTTGACTACCTCTCCATTTGTCTCCTATCCACTGATGTATACCAGTGCCTTCCACAACCATAGTTTTGCCGAGCAGCCGATCTACATCCTGATCCGAGCAGTAGCAGCCTTCTATTTTGTTGTATATAAATATTATTTTTAAAGATATTGTTTAAATATTATTTTATAAAAAATATTGTTTTAAGTGTGTCATAAGATATTTATTTTAAATATTGTTGTTAATATATATATAACATATATATATTGATGTTACTAGATATGTTTTAAATTAAGTATCGATTTTAAATTATATATATATATATATATATATCTTATTTTATATATGTGTTTTAAAATTGAATATTAATTTTTAAAATATAATATGAAGATTTTTATTTTTAATATGTATTTTAAGCAGAATATTGGGTTTAAAGATAGAATATAAAGATTTTATTTTATGTGAGTTAATCTAAATTTTTAAAAATTATATATATATATATATATATATATATATATATATATATGTTGCTTTCATCGATCTTGCGTCCACTTTGCTTTGCTTTGGAAATTGTCATTTGGATTGGTCGATTGTCGAGTTCGTGATCCAAAATCGTAGCTTCTTGTGGTGTTTATCTCCTCTAGCCTCGAAAGGTGATCAATCACTCATGATTAGCATTCTTATATCTAGTAAATTTAATTTACATGAAATGATGATTGAAATATGTTGTTAAATTTAAATTGTTAGTTATTTAATTTTTAAATATGATATGCCATTTTTGGCAATTGTTTACCTATGACACCATAACTTGTTATATATATTATATTTAAATTTTTATGATGATATAAGCTTACTATTGATATGTAGGTCATTTTATAATATTATTTTATTGTTCTCACTCTGTAAGTTCCCTGTTAGTTTAGGAATCCCTATAGGTTGAAATTATACATACCTGAAAGATCTTACAAATTAGGGGAAAATCATTATGGGTTGAAATGACAAACCCGAGCAATTTTCGTTGATTTTGAAATTTTGGATTGTGGGCAGAAATGTATATACCCATTAATATTAATTATTGCGGATTGAAATGACGAAAATTTCCGTATCACTTAACCATAGAATAGAAAACTATACACGGAACCCATTGGTCTGTTTTTGAAAAATGATTTCCAAGTTTTGGAAGGAAATATGTGGGTTTTAATAAATGTTAATTTTTTTTATAATATATAAATTTATTTTATATATGTGTGAAATTTAGATTTTTAAAATTTTATATTCTAAAATTTTAAATTTATAAGTTAGTTTTAAAGATATAAATTTTAAGATTTTGCTTATAAATTTATTTATTTTTAAATATATAAAATAAGATTTAATATAAACTTAAATTTAATAATAAGTTTTGATTTAATAAAAATTTAATATAATAAATTTTAATAGGAATTTAATTTAACTAATATATATATATATATATATATATATTACGTTTTAAAATATTTATTTAAAAGTATATTAACATTTTAAAATAGATTTTGTAATAACTTTAAATAAATAGAGGTTGGAAAGATAAATTAAATAAGAATTGATTTGTGATTTAATTGGTTAAGAATAGAATTTAAATAAGAACTGATTTATAATTAAATTTGTTTAGAATTGAACTTAAGTTGAACTTATAGATGAGATTTTGAAAGGTATGATTTTATAACTTGATTTGACAAAAAGTGATTAAATGAATATTTTCAACTTTAAATAAAATTTAAATTGAATATTAAATATTAACTTAAATTTGTAATATGAGATTTTATTTAAGTGTTATTGAAATTGATTAAGTGAATTTTTTGACATTTTATAGGACTAAAGTTGAATTTTGAAAATATAAATGAAATTTATTAAATTTAATATTATAAATGTTTGAATAATTAAACTTTAAAACCTATTGAACTTGAAGTGATATGAGTTCAAAAGTATATATGATTTCGAATATGATTTTGTGAATTTGATTTCGAAAGTGATATGATTTCAAAAGATATATGATTTCGAAAGTGATATGATCTTGAAATATATATGATATTTTGATACGAAGTTTGAACTATTTTGAAATAAAACGACCACGGTGTGAAATAACCATTTGGTTATTGAAGAGATCGAGATCGGATATTGTCATACTCTCTGCCAATACCGAAAACCACTTTAACAACTGTGTACGTGGTGTAGATTCCAAAACAAAATAGGATAGTATGGCGATGATTTTGTATGAGGTATTAATGCAGCCTTGACTCCCACGAGTCAGCTTTATGTGGCTAAAACAGGAGCTATACCAAGCCAAGTGAGGTCACATCTCCAATCAAGCATGCTTATTCAATACCATTCTATTACTTTGTGATTTGATTGGCTGCACCTTTGACTTGGAAGTGTGTCTCGAGGCGGACGGTAGTAGCTGTTATGCGTTACCACTAGTCCAAGAGTGCAAATGGTAGAATCCTACCCTAGCATTGCCTCACGTTCCTTATCACATGCCTTATCGCGCCTTGTACGAGTTTGGTTTGTGTCGTACCTATGGAGTGCTCCCTAATAGCCCACCTGCTTGGTGGAGTTTACAATACCTATAGACTAAGGCATTATACAAAATGTATTAAGGGGGATATGGGTAACGCTTTAACGCTATTTTAATAGTTTACTTTACTATATACATTATCTACGTAGCATATTATACTATGTATGTAGATAGTTTAACAGATCCTTAAAGGACGGGATTCCCAAACATCCTTTAAGTTATTTGTATTTCATTTGGACATTTCACTTAAGTTGATTTACTGGTATAAGAATGTTAATCCTGACACGAGTGTTTTGTGTTTTTCTTTATGCTCGGGTCGGACTGAGTGTCGTAGCATTTGAGACTCACCTTTGAAGCTTGGAGCTTTGCTTAAAGATCTTTTATCTATTCAGCTTTCAGTTATTCCAGTTATTTCCAGTTTTATGTTCAGACTTGTCATTTGCTTTTGTATTGAGAATTCTCTGTATCTGGATTTCTTTCACACTCTGTTGTTTATGTAGTAGCTTCATGGACTACTATTTATTTATTCCGCTGCTTATTGTTATAAACTCTGTGTTTCTGATTTTGTGATTGATTTATTTACTATATATGCTAAGATTTGCGAATATAAATTAGCAATCTGTTGTTTTGAACAATTCAAGTCTGACATGTGTGGATGATTGTCGATTTGAATGGTTCGAAATAGCAAGTCGTTACACCATATTTGAACTCCGTCTAGGCAGAAGCCGCTATTTTTTTGTTCATTCTACAATAACTTCTGCATACTAACTCGGAATCAAATGAGACTTCCACCGATAAACTTCCATCTAAATTATGGACAATATGGAACACTATGATACTTCATCTTTTGAACACACATTATAGTTCTCCATGGTCACTAACAGTTAAAAATAACATGACATATCCCCATATTTGAACTCTGTCTAGGCAGAAGCCGCTATTTTTTTTGTTCAGACTGCAATAACTTCTTCATACGAACTCAAAATTAGACGAGACTTTGACTGTTAAATTCCTACCTAAATTATGGACATATGGAACACTCGAATACTTCAACTTATTAACATATATTGTAGTTCTCCATGGTGACTAAAAGTTATACTTAGAAAATAACATGCTACATCCCTATATTCGAACTCCGCCTAGACAGAAGCCACTATATTTTTGTTCATACTACAATAACTTTTTCATAATAACTCATAATTAAGAGAGACTTCGACCAATTAACTCCCACCAAAGTTATGGACAATTAGGAACATTCGGATACTTCAGCTTATGAACGCATATCGTAGTTCTCCATGGTGATTAAAAGTTGTACATAGAAAACAACAGGCTACATCCTCATATTAGAACACTGCCTAGGAAAAAGCGGCTACTTTTTGTTCATACTGTAATAACTTCTTCATAATAACTCAGAAACAGGGGAGACTTCGACGATTGAACTTCACCTAAATTATGGACAATATAGAACACTCGTATCTTCATCTTAGGAACGTATATCGTAGTTATGTGTGGTAACTAACAGTTGTACTTTGAAAATAACGTGCTACATCCCCATATTTGAACTTCTCCTAGGCAGAAGCCACTGTTTTATTGCTCAGACTGCAGTAATTTCCTCATACTAAGTCAGAATCAAATGAGACATCGACTGGTGAACTCCTATCAAAATTAGAGACAATATGGAATACTCGGATAATTTAGCTTATTAACCTACACTCTAGTTCTCCATGGTGGCTAGAAGTTGTACTTGGAAAATAACAGGCTACATCCCTATATTTGAAGTTCGCCTAGGCAGAAGCCGCTAATTTTTTTCAGACTGTGGTAACTTCCTCATACTAACTTGGAATCAGGCGAGACTTCGACCGTTGAACTCCCACCTAAATTACAGATAATATGGAATACTCGGATAATTCATCTTATGAACATGTACCGTAGTTCTCCATGGTGACTAGCATTTGTACTTAGAAAATAACAGACTACATCCCCATATTTGAACTCCACCTAGGTAGAAGCCACTATTTCTTTTTAGACTACAATAATTTCCTCATACTAGCTTGGAATCAAGCGAGACTTCGATCAACAAACTCCCACCTAAATTAGAAACAGCATGGAATGCTCGGATACTTTATCTTGTGAACGTATATCGTAGTTCTCCGTGTTAATCAATATTTGTACCTAGAAAATTACAAGCTACATCCCCATATTTAAACTCCACCTAGGCAGAAGCCGCTATTTTTTTTGTTCGAACTAGAGTAACTCCCTATACTAACATAGAGCCATTCGAGACTTCGACCGACGAACTCCTACCTAAATTACAGACAATATGAAACACTCGGATAATTCATCTTATGAGCGTATTCCATAGTTCTCCATGGTGAGTAACGGTTGTACTTAGAAAATAGCTGGCTACATTCTCATATTTAAACACTGCCTAGGCAGAAGCTGCTATTTTTTATGTTCATACTGCAATAACTTCTTCATACTAACTAGGAATTAGTCGAGACATCAAAGATGAACTCCCACCTAAATTACGGACAATATGGAACACTTGGATACTTCATCTCTTAAATGCACATTGTAGTTCTCCGTGGTGACTATCAGTTGTACTTAGAAAATAATAGGCTACATCCCCATATTTGAACTTTGCCTAGGCAGAAGCCACTATTTTTTTGTTCAGACTACAATACCTTCCTCATATTAACTCAGAATCAGATGAGACTTCAACCGAAGAACTCACACATAAATTATGGACAATATGGAATGTTGGGATAATTCAGCTTATGAGCGTATATCGTAGTTCTCCATGGTGATTAACAGTCATACATAGAAAATAACAAGTCACATCCCCATATTTGAACTCCTCCTAGGCTGAAGCCTCTATTTTTTTATTTAGACTACAATACCTTCCTCATACTAACTCGGAATCAGGCAAGACTTCGACTGATAAACTCCTAGTTCAATTATGGACAATATGGAACACTCGGATAATTCAGCTTAAGGACGTATACCGTAGTTTTCTATGGTGATTAACAGTTGTACTTAGAAAAGAATATGCTACATTACCATATTTGAACTTCATCTAGGTAGAAGCCGCTATTTTTTTGTTCATACTACAAAAGCTTCTTCATACTAAATCGAAATCTGGTGAGACTTCGACCGATGAACTTCCACTTAAATTACGAACAATATGGAACACTTGGATACTTCATCTCTTGAATGCACACTATAGTTCTTCATGGAGACCAACAGTTGTACTTAGAAAATAATAGGCTATATCCTCATATTTGCACTCTGCCTAGACAGAAGGCGCTATTTTTTTATTCAGACTAAAATTACTTCTTCATACTAACTTGGAATCGGGTGAGAGTTTGATCGATGAACTCCCACGTAAATTATAGGAAATATGGAACACTGAGATATTTCAACTTATAAATGTATATTATAGTTCTCCATGATGATTACTTAGAAAATAACAACCTACAACTCCACATTTGTATACTATTTCTCTATGACATGTAAAAGGGTATATTTTGAATTTTAAAATGACATCGAGTAAATATACTCAATGAATTCTCTTTGTTAGTAGTAAAGATAAAGATAAAAATGTTATTTATAATCACACAATCTTATCCTTAATTGTTCATTATTCGATCCAACATGATATTTTCTCTTTATAAGCACTGCAAATTGACACATTGATTCCCTTTTCTTTGCTTATTGTTCCAAAAATAATGATTCTATTTGTATCACCTATAGATATACATTTTTGCTACTTGGGAAATTTTATGTACATGTGAAAATGTAGCGAGTCTGTTTGGTTATAATGTTCATCATCATGTGCTTCATATTTTATTTTATTTTCCTTTGATTATCCATACGTATAGTGTGGTGGTTATACAGTTACCTGATGCATAAAAAAGTGCACACTTAAGCACAAAAGAAATAAAAACAACAACAAAAACAGAACCACAAAGTTTGAAATGGATGAATATGCTTAGACTCCAGTACTTGACGCTAACTTATGTGTTATTCTGGATATTCCAAATTCCGCTCTAATGAAAATTGAGGTTACCATATGATTATTAGCATCTCTATTAACGTATCTAATTTAACACAAAAAAAGAAATTGAAATAAGTCAATTAATGTTGTGCATGCTTTCCTTTCAAGCTTATGAATATCCCCATGAAAAAGCATAAATTACAAAACTACGCGACTTTTTTTTGTCATTTAAATAAAAAACCAAATTTATGTCGGTTAATGTAAAATCTAGCTTAATGTGCGTTTGTTCTTACTACTTCGCAATAAAAAGAAGTTAGCTCATATATCTATTTATATTAAATATTATTTAGGCATATGACCAGTATTTCATAATAAAATGAATTTGCTCTTGAATTTTTTGCACACGTCCAATGGACGTGCCAAACGTACAGGTGTTATTAGAAAAAAACCTAATCTTATTTTGTCATTTAAAAAAATTATGATAATGGTTACGACATCAACGACATTCATTTTCGAGTATCGAGTGGAAATGTTACAACTAGTCTTGCGGATGGTTTGATCCTTTCTCGAATTGCCTTAACTATGAACATATAAAGATAAGTATTTATTCATATACAAATGATTCATTACACATGATTACAAACACATTTCAAATAGCAATTAGTTAAACACTTATTTCTAAGGATTTTATATTATAGTGGTATTTAGTTTTAAGGACTTATTTTGGAAAAATAATTGGATCCAAGGACAACGAACTTTGATAATTATGTTAAGAATGAAAACCTTATTAGATTATGTAAACCTTGAGTTCATTTTAATTACTTATCTTCACTAAATTATTTAAAAAAAGAGAGATGCTTGAAATAGCAATGAAAAAAGTGATTTCAACTAATTGATTATGCTTTCATAAAAATATATAAATAAATTGCTCGAAACACTAAATGAATATAATTTTATAACTTAAAAAATAACATTGTATTATGTCACTTAAAATATAAAAATAAATAATTTAAAAAGTTGTTCCCATTTAGCATTTTAAAAAATGTTAGTTGTAGATAATAAAGCTACGCACATTTAGCTTTTCGTGCTTCTTTTCCTATGATCTTGTTTCTAACATTCAAAAAAAGTTCATAACTAATTTTTATTATGTGTTATATTATTTTTTCTCACATTAGAAAATATTCCTTTTGATTAATTTTTATAATTTTGAAATGTCTATGTATGTCCTTAATTTAAAATATTTAGATTTTATTCAATTAGAATTTGAAAGTTATGCTTCATGTGAATAACGGAAGTTGGTTATTCTTTGAAATAAAAAAGAAAACAGTTTTGTCCTTGTAATAGATATCCACTATATTGTATGTATAACCTAATGATTAACATTCTATTTATGCACATAGATATATGCATATACAATGGAAACAAAAACCAGAAAAACATACTTTTATTTCAAACAAGATTCATACATAAGAGTTAAATATACAATTATATAATAAAATTATATAATTTCCTTTAGAGCATACAACCAGCTCTGTTAGTATATATATTTGAGAAAGTGAAAGTTTAATGTGATTGATAGTATCCATACAAACATACACACACACAAAAAAACGAAGTATCGTGACTCGATATTTGTAAGTAAGGTGGCAAATACAAAATAAGAGACTTTGATGTTTGTAAATGAATCTTTTACAACATTAAGAAGTATGATACGTGCAATTAGGGACTTACGAGTTGGAACACGTTTACATCTTCTTTAGATAAATGTGGATATAGTATCAGTAGAGAAGACATGTATGTGGATACATAAATCCAAGAACAAGACCTCAGTATATAAAGATCTAATTTATGCAGAATATAAGTATACCAGGGAGGGGGAAAAACCATTCCATTTTGTGGCATGGCCGCACTATATATCGTATATACTTATGAATTATCATGGTTAATATTTTTCATACCAAATTTTATTTGACTCGAAGTTATATTTTATTAAACTCTCGAGTGCTCTTTTGAGCAGACCGAGGATCGAAGGACAAATGATCAGTATTATGCCTAGTAGCCAAAGAAAACGACTGCAAATGGCATAGTTATTAAGCTATTCCTTTTGTGTTACTAGAATCGGCCAATACTTCGCACACAGGCTGTTTACATTATTGTAAACGAAAAGCAAGGGCATTTTCGGAATTTCAAAAAAACATCGAGTAAATTGATTCAACGAATTTTCTTTATTAGTAGTAGAGATATATTTATATTAGTGCAAATCTGTGCTTCGCACACGGGTTGGTGAAAGTAGTTTAAAGATACGAAGTTGAAAATATTCGAAAAGCAATTTAAGGAAGCATTCTCAAACATTTAGTAGTAGACAACTATGAACAGTAATGTATAGCAGCACAGGTAATTACTGTTTAAAACTTCTAAAATAAGGTTTTTCTATCACCGTTTGAAACTTATAAAATATGTCAAACCAAATAGGGCAGTAGATATTCTTTTTTCTTTCAATATATTTATAGTTAAACTCACTGAGCTCATGTAATTCGTTTTAGACCAATCAGGAAGAATTCCAAAAAAAATACATTTAGTATATAGACTTGTTTGTACCAAAATGCACTGCTAGAACGGTTTCGTATAGCGACGGGCTTTTGCGACGGTTGACGACGGATAAAAAATGCGACCGTCGCTAGCCGTCACTGTACGAAATATACAGGCTGCTTCCCGCGAGCAGAACTTTCATTCCTTTCCCACCAAAATTATACCCTCCTTCCACCAATCCACCGTCCCCCATCACCGCAGCCGCCGCCCCGCCTTCCGACGCCTCCAAATCACCCAAATTCGTCTAGATATGATTCTAATCTCTATTTTGAATGTAAATTTGATATTTTTTAGGGTTAGTTTAAATCCTAATTAAATTAGGATTTGTTGTTAAATTAGGATTTGTTATTAAATTAGGTATTAGTAGTGTTGTTAAATTAGGTATTAGTAGTGTTGTATGTTGATTTGGTAGATTAATTAGTTTATTATCATGAAGTTAAATTAGGTATTAGATTAATTAGTTTATCATGAAGTTGAATAAATGGTTGATGTAGATAATTAGTGTTGGCGATTAACGTGGTTAGTTGTGTTAGGTGAAAAATTAGTGTATATTAATGATTAACTTGGTTATTGATAAATTTACATGAAAGTATTTCATAGTTTATGAAATTGATAAATTACAAATTTAAGTTGTTAAGTGAATTTAAATTGACAAATTTTTATTTACTGATTAGATTTTTATTGTTTTCTAATTATCTATTTGATAATTAGATTTGTTGTTTTATAATTATCTTCATTGATAATTCTTCTATTTATCTTGTTGATTTAGCGACGGCTAGCGATGACCATTTTAATAATTTTAGCGATGGCTAGCAACGGCTAGCGACGGCCAAAATGCAAAAAGTTGTATATATTGTACAAAAATAAAGTTTATACAAAAAATTAAAAAATGAATATGAGAACATTAAAAATTCTGCAAATATCTAATATTTTTTTAAAAATTAGGCAATGACTTTAAAAACATCTGATATTGTACTAAAATCAATTTTGTAAAGAAATTAAGAAATGAATATAACAACGACAAATATACCGCTAAAATCTATGTCGTAAAAAAATAAAGAAATGAATATTGAACTAAAAATGTTAATTGGATGTTGAACTAAAATTTAAATACACAAATTTATGAAATAAAATTTAAATAGTTGAAACATTGTCAAAATTTGAAAAGAACAACAATATTTGATAAAATTTAAAGAAATTTTTGTATCCCTTAGGTTGGCTTTGGCCCCGTCTGGCAAGTGTTGTATATGATCGTTATATGGATGTTCGTTTTGTAACAGAACGGACATTTATATTCATCTGATATAATATTTGTCGGATTTGTCCATGTATTGGACAAGTTACAAACATAATAAAGTAATTACATATTATAAATCATTTCATTTTAAACGGTTACAAAATTTCGACAGCACTTCCTTTACGTTCCATATGTACACGTATTTGTGTACGATACAGGGAACAGAAGGGAAGTGCTGCCGAAATTTTATTGAACCGTTTAATCTGAAATGATTTATGAAATGTAATTACATTATTGTGTTTGTAATGGGAAGTAGGATGACTGACCACCGAAGTGAAAACCAAAATACCAAAAAATAAAAAAATAAAGTGAAGTTTTTATTTTGAATTTTCTGCAATGATGAACTATTTACAATGGAGAATGATTGAAAATTAATGATTTAAATTGTCTAACATACATTTTCAAATCAGGAAAAAAATTCAATTATTTTCTCGACCGTACTTGGATGTATGAAGTCAGAACTGGAAAGAAGGGATTAATAAAGCAATATTTCTACAACGGTGTACACGAATTTATTAGATTTGCTAAATCTAATAACCGAAACAACACAGAAATTCGTTGCCCGTGTAGTAAGTGCCAACTTTTGAAGCATTGGAAACCAGATATAGTTGAAGTACATTTGCATCAATACGGTTTCATGCCTGATTATTATTTATGTGATCGTCATGGAGAACTTGTTGAACCTACACCTAATACTGAAGTGTTAGAGGACGATAATATGATGACGAATCCGATAGAAAATATGGTGGGTGATGCAGCACGATCAATGTTTCCTACAACTGAAGCTGTCGATGAAGACGAAAATGTCGAAGAAGAACCAACTGCGGGAGCTAAAAAAATATACCATTTGTTGGATTCTGCTAAGAGGCCGTTATGGGACGGATATAAAAGCGGAACCGAACTTTCAGTAACCGCCGAATACATAACTATGAAATCAAAATTCAACCTTACGAAGCCGCATTTACAGCAGTTGTACAAGCTGCAAAACGACACATGCCACCCAATAATCTGATGTGTGATAGTCATTATAAAGTAAAAAAATTGATGTCCGCTTTCGGTCTACCGTACGAGAAGATAGATGCATGTGTGAAAGGTTGCATATTGTATTGGAAAGACGACGTTGACCTTAGAAAATGCAAAATATGTAACGAAGAAAGATACAAACCAAGAAAGAAAAAAGGGAAAGAAGTCCCGTACAAGAGAATGCATTATTTACCCATCACTCCCAGACTACAAAGATTATATGCATTTTCTGCTACGGCCTGTCATATGCGATGGCATAGTGTGAGAATAGCAGAAGAAGGAACTTTGATACATCCATCCGATGGAGAAGCATGGAAACATTTCGATAAGACTTATCCCGCATTTGCTGCAAAAAGCCGTAATGTCAGACTTGGTCTATGTACGGATGGATTTTCACCATTTTCACGGTTTGGTAGTAAATATTCATTCTGGCCAATTATTCTTACTCCGTATAATTTACCTCCATGGATGTGTATCAAGACACCATATATGTTTCTCACCGCTGTCATTCCCGGCCCTCATGATCCAACCCAAGGAATTGATGTTTATTTACAACCATTGATCGAAGAGTTGAAGAAACTGTGGAATGAAGGAGTCGAAACATACGATGTATCAACGAAAAAAAATTCGGTTATTCGCTTCTTTGTTATGAACTATTAATGATTTTCCTGCATACGGGATGCTTTCTGGTTAGAGTACGGCCGGTCGTCTAGCATGCCCTTATTGTATGGAAGAAACACGAGCATTTTCGTTACGATATGGGAAGAGAGTTTCGTGGTTTGATTGTCATCGGTGTTTTCTTCATCCCAATCATACTTTAGAAGAGATAAGAAAATTTTCATATCTAACAGAGAAGAGAATTTGAAACCACCCAAGGTTTGGTCAGGCGAGGAAATATACGAAATTGTAAGAAACTATCCAAAGATACATGAAACTGGAGTCCAGACTGAAATCGCAGGAAAGTCAGACATTCATAATTGGTGCAAATAAAGTATATTTTGAAAGTTACCATATTGGAAAGATCTCTTACTCCGACATAATATTGACGTGATGCACAACGAAAAGGACGTGATTGATAATCTGTTTAATACAATTTTGAATGTAAAGGGCAAAATCAAGGACGATTTGAATTCAAGGCTTGATATAGCAAACTATTGTAAGCGCCCGGAACTTCATATGAAGCCTAATGACAATAAAAACCCGAAAGTATGCTATGAGCTAGACAATAAGCAAGTAAAACTCGTGCTAAAATGGGTGGAAGAATTAAGATTTCCCGATGGGGTTTCTTCCAATCTTCGTAGATGTGCTGACTTCAAAAATAGTAAACTGAGTGGGATGAAAAGTCACGATTGTCATATCATGATGGAATATTTACTACCCATGGCTTTCAAAGAACTGTTGCCCGTAAAAGTATGGAACGTTATAACAGAGTTATGTTTGTTTTATAAACAGCTTTGTTCGACAACATTAAAGGTGGATCGTATACGTAAACTTGAAGTAGAAATACCCATATTGCTATGCAAACTGAAGAAAATACTTCCGCCTGGTTTCTTTATCATAATGGAGCATTTACCTATTCATCTTCCATCCGAAGCACTTCTTCGAGGTCCTGTGCAATATGGATGGATGTATCCGTTTGAGAGGTAAATTAACATGTGGAATATTCATGTCAAATTCAAATTCAAATTTGTATATCTAAATATGTAATAAATATCTTAATAGGTACTTGAATCATCTGAAGAAGAAGATTCGACAAAAAGCCCGAGTTGAGGGTTCGATATGTAAATCGTGTCTTGAAGAAGAAGCCTCGTTTTTTTCCTCTCACTACTTCAAGGACGATGTGAACTTATCGTTTGTAACTGTTCCTCGAAATGAGGAAGTCATTGAACAAAATTCTACTCAAACAATGTTATCTGTTTTTAGACAACATGGTAGACCTGGTGGAAAATGTGTGGAAATATGGTTGGACGATAGAGACCACCATGTAGCACACATGTATGTTATTTTAAATTGTGTCGAAGTCGCACCATTTGTCAGGTAATAATTAATTCACTTGCAATTTACTTGTACGTATATAATAATTATAACACATATTACATATGCAGTATCTACGAATCACAGTATCCATCTGGCGATCTCAGTAAAGAATTTTCCAAATGGTTTTTAAACTATGTTTATGAGCCAAGAAACTGTGTCGTTGATGAAGGCTTAAGACATCTTGCGATTAGATCGAAAAGAAATGTGAAGACTTATCCAATATTCTTCGTCAATGGGTTTAAGTTCAACACGAAAGATTACGGGGCTGAAAAATTAACATATAACAGCGGGGTATCTGTCAAAGGCAGTGATGATCCAGATGAGCATTTAAAAGATTTTTACGGCGTCTTAACACAGATTCTAGAGTTGACATATTATGTTGAACCTTTAGAAAAAGTTTTTTTATTTAAGTGCAATTGGTTCAGTAACGTTCCTGGTTCCGGAATCAACGTACATAAAGAGTATAAACTTATTGAAATAAGGCATACATCACACTACTATAAGTACGATCCTTTTGTATTAGAGCAAGCGTTACAAGTTTATTTTGCTCCGTATCCATCTTTGAAAAGAGATAAAGCGGATTGGTCTGCTGTTTTCAAAACAAAACTAAGGTCTACGTTTGATGGAAATAATATTCCAGATGAAGCAGCATATCAAGCCGATCTTGAACCAAATATAGAAATAATAATAACTGATGATATTGATGTAGGGCCTTTGAATGATGAATCGAACATCTTATTTGATGCATTTGAAAGTACCGAAGAAAATGAGATAGAATACGAGACTGAGTCTGAATTAGAAAACGATGAAGACTGATCGTTATTGATATAATTGTTATGTGATAGTCATTGAAACATGCTATGTAATAGTAAATTTCTGTAATTGTTCTGTGATGATCATTTAGTTAATTTTTATCCATGTTTTGAACTAGTAAATTTTTATAATTGTTCTGTGAAAGTGATTGAAACATGCTATGTAGTAGTGAATTTTTATAATTGTTCTGTGATGATATTGTTTTTCTATAGTAGATATGTCTGGCAGGAGACGAAGTATGACAGGCACGTCATCCCCATCTTCCGGTGTAGGTGGTAGTGGCACTGCACCGGACTTACGTGTGATGGCAGAAGTTGTTCCGAAAAGTGTCGGGTAAGTATCAATTTTATTTAAAATATAAGTTTTAAAATCCACTAAACATGTATATCATAACTTTTGCAGGGTCTTTGAGGTGGAGCCATCAGATTATATTCTACGGGTTTCGAGGAAGGCTTTTTAGAGCCGGACGGATGGTTGTTGGCCTCGCTGGGACGACATCCCCCTTCATGTCAAGAACGCAATACAGGCTGATTTACTTGTAAGTAGTAGTTTGAATTTCAGTTGTAAATTAATATAATCTATATAACTTAAAATAATTTTAATTTACAGGCTGCAGTCCGCGTTGATCCTGACGACATGGCCGTTTTTTAAATCACTGAAACAAAAGAATGAGGAAAAATAAAGGGATACATTGTTCAAGGCTAAGAAATCAGGCAAAAAGCCGAACTGGACGGGCGACGGTGTATGGACTGATTTTCTTCGGCTTTGGGACACTTCGGCAGCAAAAGTAAGTAATATATGTTTGCTTTGTTATTTAAATCTAATATAAATCTCGCAAGATATATACGTGATAATTTATCTTAATTTTTAGGAATTATCTGCGCAGAACCGGGCTAACAGGAAAAAAAATCCTGCATTGCACCGTGGTGACTCCAAATCCTTACAGGAGCATAAGAGAGAGCTGGTAATTAAATTTATAAACTGTATTTACATTTTATTAAAATATTTTATAATCAGATTAGCAATAATATTTATATATTTTCAGGCCGCGAGATACAACCGCGAGCCCACTATGGCCGAGTTGTTCAATATGACGCATGCCGTGGAGAGGACTGATGAAGAAGGCAATGTTTCGTACGAGTGGACGGATGACAAATCTCAATCCGTAATGGTAAACTAATTTATTATTAATAACAATATTTTGTCTTATTTTATTTTCAAAAACTTGAAATTCGGTTTTTATCGTGTAAAACAATTGTTTGTAATCGCAGGAGAGGTACGAAGCTGAGCGGGCTCGGGTAGCACAGTCCACTGGTCGGAAAGAGCTTACGCTAGAGGAGGCGAAGAATATCTGGGATGCTATAATTGACCCGCTTTCTCGAACCAATGTGCGGTATAGCTATGGAAATCTGGAGGTAAATTTTGACATGTACTAATATATAAATTTACACATGCATATGAATAGTTAAATAATTTTAACAATATTATATATATACTAATATATAAATAATTATGAACTATTTTACATGCGATGAGATTGCAGAATGCATACAGGAGGTCCCAGCAAGAAGATGACATTGCTCAGTTGAAGAAAACAGTGGACGAAATAAATGATTGGAGGAAAAGTTTTTTCGAGCAACATCTGGATGAGCGGATTGCAGGTTATTTGCAATAGCATGAGAGGATGCCTGAAGAGGATGGCAGCGATGGTGAGTAGTAGGTATGCTTGTTTTCTCATGTTACAGTTTGGTATATACACATTTTGGTTGGTTTGGTGTATATATATTTCGTGATATTATGTACATATTTTGATGACCTGTAGTTGTGTTAACGGTTTGTTTGGGTTAACGGTTTGTAGTTGTGGTTGGAAAACTATGTACACATTTTGGTTGAGAAACTATGTACATATTTTGATGACTTGTATTGGTTGACATGATATGTATTGTTGTTGGGATTGTATATGATTTTGTTTGGTTTTGTTAGATTTTATATTTTTTGAATGTATAGTGATATTATATGATGGATATATGATGGTTATAGTTGATGAATATAGTGTATAGTGGCTGTAATGATGGTATTTGATTGTTATTGTTTGAAGTGTATATGGGCCGTGCAAGTGCACAAAATTTTGTTCAGTATAGCGACGGCTGGCGACGGTCATTTTGTTCAAATTAGCGACGGTCATTTTGTTCAAATTAGCGGGCTAGCGACGGCCATTTTGTTCAGATTAGCGACGGCTAGCGACGCCAATTAGACGTTGGAAAATTTACACGTGACAAATTTACAGTCGCGAGCCCTCGCTATTTATGTGACGGAGTCGTCGCTAAAGCCATCGCGATTCTATTGGACGACGAGTTAAATAGCGACGGCATTTAGCGTCGGCTAGCGATGGCTAAAAGCCGTCGCTATCAGGTGCCGTTCTTGTAGTGATAAAATACATATGTTTAGTAATTTGGTTCCAAAATATTTAATAGCTCCTTGGAAAATTGAATGGCCGACACTTATAATTTCCTTTGCTAGAAATTTGAAAGTAGATACAGAAGTACTTGTTACCCACACAAATAGTGAGAGATAAATGCAAAAGCCAACTACAAAAGCTTTTTTGTAGTCAAAAGCCTTTGAAAAACACAATGCAAGCTAACTCAGGAAGTCCAATAAATCTAGCTACTGTGTCAAATGCCCACACAAACAGTGAGAAAAATAATTATATATTAGAATGAATAATAACAAAAAGTAGCACATATATCTTGTAAGTTAACATAACACATGCATAGGAACCTAAATCATCAATACATATACATGAGACAACTACGTACTTGGCACATAGTTCACATTATTCGCTCTTTGTTAACTGAAAAAATAAGACAATTTTAATCAATAGTATATTTTAACATGTGTAACACAAAAGGGTAAATAAGACATATGTTGGCGGCTTAAATAATGCGGAATGTGGCTTCATGGAAGCAACTAATATAATGTGCATACCACTCTCTAAGAATTTTAGTGGTGCAATGAAACACTTGCAATATTATCAGGAACTGTATAAAACCATTTGCTCATTTAGAATATAGATTGCAACCAAAAATGCATTCAATCTTTTTTTCTAACAAAATATGAAGAAAAATTGGTGCCATGCTACTATCCAGATAGAACTCAAACCTAAGCTTATTCAACTGAAATCTGACATGTTCACAAAATGGAAAGGATGCAATGAAAATCATTTATCCAAATGTCACCCTTACAATATTTTATAAGTGTTCCTTCTCATATTTGTTATTAGCTTGCAAACGCATATGATTTATTACGTGATAGGATTCAACAAAATTATATAGCAGTCTGAGGTCGTAACATTTTATGGGATCGACCCCAAATATCAAATGAACCAGGTCACCTCCTTGTCCACTGATCATCTTAGAACTGCAGCTGATCATAGATTAAATTCACTTTTTTCGAGGTATAAAGGTTAGGTAATTGGTTGGGACGTTGTTAACCAAAATCTTCACTTTAGCTTTTTCAAAGATCGTCTTGGTAGAGATGCCTCTGGTAGATGTTATGAGAAAGCTAGTCAGATTGATAGAAACACAATTATGTTCATGAATGAGTATAATGTTGTAGAAAAGCCCGGCGACACATTGTCAACACCCAGTAAATATTTGAAGAAACTGAAGAGGATACGGTTCTACCATGGAAGCAAAGTAAAGACCGCAAAAGGGTTGGAGGGACATTTTAGAAAGCCCAATGTTGCTTATATCAGGTTAGCTTTGGACACACTTGCTGGTGTTAGAGTGGTTGTATGAAGTCGATATTGGAAGTCAGAATTAGTTAAACCACTGTAATAATAAAGAGATATATGAATCTGCCTCAGTGGTATATTGTTATGTATAACGTGTGAAGTGCGGATGAGACTCCGATATACACCACTAGTGCAAATTCGAACAGCTGCTGAAAATATGGCATGTAATTTTAATTCAATTTCTTTTCTTCTGCAAGAATCGGATGTGGAGGCAATACTGAGGGAAGCATACTCACACCTGGCTGTTAATGGCATAATGTTGTGGACAGGATGGAGTGGAAAAGGCTGCTATGAAATATGTTTAACTAATAACAACTTCAATAATCTTCCAGCAGGGAATGTGGTTGACAAACCTATTGAAGAATGGAAGACAGGTAGTGTTTTGGAACAACTAATGCGGACGGCTTTTACGAAGTTAGACTTGTTCATGGTGAATACAATATTTGTCCCATAAGTCAAGATCAAGATAATGCTGGTATATACAGTGGGCAACTTATTCTAGGAGTCGGAATATGACACAATATTGCAGAATTCAGCTAAGTCAATGGGGCAATGACTTGCGAGCTCTTTTCAGTTGATCAAGCTTGTGCACGTTGAGTTTATAAATAAATATGCTAGACTTTTATCCAAGACAATTAACTGGAAATGGATCCATCACACAAAAACAAAGGGTTTTCAAGGACATTAGCAATAATATATTTATTTCAAATACCAATTTCAAGCCATTTCATTTGCTACACCACCGGTGCTACAATTTTGACCCAACCTTTAATTTTTCTACCATCCATACCCATTAATATTCTCTTTACTTGGCTGTAAACAAATACATTATGTCCAAATATATAATGCCAAAATCCAAAACAAAATGTCAACTTAATTCAGTTCAAAAGCATACAAATCTAAACTAACCAAAAACAAACACAAAATGAAATACGAAAATATCCAAATTTAGTTATCATGGGTTTAGACTTTGTACCTTCCATACTAAAAAGAATCCAACCCAATTACTAAATGTATAGAAATAAGTCTAACCTTTATCATTCCATCTACATGTCTCTTCAAAACTATATCCATAATTTAGTAAGTTATTAATGTTAATCTAGAAGGTCAAATCATGATATAGTTGTGTCGTTTAAGATACATGTAACAACCTACATTTTTAGATAATTAAATAATCAAATAACGATAAACAGTAAAAATAAGAATTTTTGGAATTGTCGGTATATGGCCTCGAAACTTATACCATTGTGTTCATGGCGATTTTCTGATCAATTTTCATATATAACTTGTCGAAATCCGAGTTAATATGAAGAAGTTACGAGAGAATAATAAATCAGAATTAAACGGAAAAAAAAAAGACCCTACCGGCCGACCAACAAAGCACAAGGATCGACCTATAGGTCGACGCGCAAAACACATAGGTCGACCCGCGTTTTGCACTGGACGAGAAATTATCCAAAGACGTGCCGAAGTTATAATTTTGATTTTCGTGCGATCTGAAGCGTTGTTTTCTGAATCCAATGGTTCACAGCTAGCCTGGGACGTGGTTGCACCAGATTCAATTCAAAAATCTGACGGTCTGAGATCCCAAATTCCACTATAAATAGGACTCTAGACCTAGCTATTTTCTCACAATCAGATTTTCTTCCAATTGGGTTTATTGCCTAAGGCTGAACCCTAAATAGAAACTATTTCTAGAGAGAATATCTTTTCACTAGACGCCTTAGAAAGAAATCCAGGAAGGCCATCGAGTAAAGTTAAGGACGACGGGTGAGTGAATTTAAATTATATCTCTTTTATGTTTATGATAAAAAATATTGTTAGATTCCCTTTAAATATTTAATTCAGCATTTATTTCAGTAATTAGTTCTATTAATTAGTTATGTTGAAACTGTAAATTTTATAAGAGAAGTGTACTTATATTTAAATATTATTTATCTGGAAAAAGAAAGGAATCCAATTAAATATAAGTAGTATTAGGCTTAAAAGTTGTAGAGAAATGCATAAGCCTAAAAGCGAGAAATTTACAGTAAATTATATTAAAATGGAAAAAATGAATTAAAAAGGAGAAAATCTAATAGCTTCATTCGGAAGTTAGTGATAGATTAATTGATTGGTTTAGAAAAGAAAATATATTTCCATAGTTTAATTTTATAAGAATAATAAACATAACTGCAAGATAAAAGCAAGAAAAATGAAAATAGTGCAAAATAGAGACATTGCTGTATTTTGTATTACCCAATAATTAAAGAAACAATAAAAGAAATATCTTGCAGTTATTTATAACATTATCTATTACTTATATAGTAAAACAGAAACCAATCGTTTCTTTGGGCGACACGTGTTCCTTAAGATGTGGCAACTGGATATGGCATACCAAATCCATTCGTTTCCCCATTTCTACTTCCCTAACCGCAATCGTTCTCACTTCTCAAATCACAGTCAGTTACCCTTTTATTTTTCTCCTCCGAAACACAAATTTGCTTCATTCTCCTTCCACATCTACCTATTCAAAATCCATAAAGGAGTCTGATCCTCTATCCTTTACTTCCTATATGGGTACATTTGGTGTGTGGGATACACCTGCGCGACGCTTACGGTTGAAAACTATGAAACATCAGAAATCGGTACCATAGAGCAATAACACCAAATTGTATGACTCATTTGTCTTCACCGATTCAGTACTCATTCACAGTTTATGAGTTGTCTTTCCATTTGTTTTATGTAGTTTAAAATTTATGGTCAAAATTGGATCTGATTTTAGTTTTACTATCGGTCTGAATAATGATTAGTTTACTTCGCTACTTGAGAATATGCCGACCTTCTCCTCCGAAACTTCTCCTCCACTCTGTACAGTTTACCCTTTCAATAACTCTATTCTACAACAGATCTGTGGTCACTGATAGTCTTCGGCCGCTGACCTTAACAACGACTTTCAAAATTAAGGTTTTCCAGGTTGGTCATTTAGTAATCTTTTCCTTTACTTTGGTATTCTGTGGATTTGAGCACTTAGTTCGTATTCTATTTGTAATTACATTAGTTTCATACTATGTTACGATGATATGATGTAGTGGCCATTCTTTGCCTTCATGCTGTACGAGCGGGGAAATGTTACTGCCGGGTGCTTAATTTATTAAATTGTATAGGTGTTGTTGGACTTGCACTTGAATGTGAATTTAGTTCTTCCCTGTTTTCTTCGAGTATGGATTAAACATGAAATAGATATATGGTTCTGGTACAAAATAGTAGTTGTTACCATTATTCATTTAATATCTCTTTCATCCGACTTTACTGTGTTTTTTCCCTACCATAATTATTCCTTATGCAGATTAGCTATTTGATGAATTTACCGAGTTATTAGTTATTATATGAATAAGTAATTAATACTGTGGAAATTTATTATAACTTTGTTTTCGACACATTTAGCATGTAACGAGAAGTGTTTCTATACAACGAATACATTTACAATTGCATGCATCAATTGGTTGCAATCATTCAAAATTAAATGTTATATAGATATTTATATAGATCCTTTTTTAGTGCACTAAAGAAAAAAGTTTCTGCATGCTACACTATATTCCCACTATTTGAAAACGATTGAACAATAAACTGAATAACAAACCATATGAGCAAATGTTTTCCATATAAGTCTCCTGATTTAATTTTACCATTTCTAACTGTCATCCTTTTGCATATATTATGTTCCCTCGCTTTTAATTTTTACTTTCCGTTGTTATCAATGATGAGTTAAGATGCTTTATTGCTAATTTCCATTTTATATTTCTCTATGACCTCTAATTCAATATCAGTTTGTACTTTTTATTTCCCTTATGTTGTTCGGTCAATTGGTCTATTTCTTGAGTACAGTAACTGAGACTGAACTAATGCTCCCAGCTTCTGTAGTTACATGTTTAATAAAATATTTTGTGCAGTTTCAATTATTTTTTTATAGCCTAACACAGTGAGAGTAATATGAGTAAACAATTTTCTTCTCAAATTGCCTATCTTATTTCATTTCATTGTATCTATACATTTTTTGGAAGTAAAAAATTAACTTTTTTGTTGAAGGCCATGAGTTCTAGGTACGTCTATATTATAAGGAAATAGGATAAATAATTGTTTTTGTTGCCAGCAACCATTGCAATACATCGATGTGTAGATTACCTAATTTAAGTAGATAAGCCAAATAAAACATATTTCACTGCTGTCATACATATATTTCACTGCTGTCATACATAAATTTTAAATTAAAACAAAGGAATAAAAAGTTTTAGAAGTGAACTAATTGCCTATTATATGGCTATGAAACTGCTAAATTATGAAGAGTAACATGAAAGAAACATAAAAAATATGATACTGTATTGTGACATTAAGAATTAGTAACAACTTTGTGTCAAACATGGCAACCACTTCCGCAACCTCCTCCCTGCTACCCTTATGCAAATATCGAATGGTTTGTTTGAGTTGGTCAACCATCTCACTACCAAATGATCATGATGCTTTATGGAACCCCAACCATCCATGCATTATTTATTATTAAATTGTAGACCTTTATCTAAACTTTGATTGAAACATTAAAAAATTTGTGTTCTTCACAGAATTTTGTGTTCTTCACAGAATTGTAAACCTTTAGCAGAACTTATTATTTTGAAAAAGTTTCATGAAAGATCACAACATAACTAAGATTTGCTGATGCAAGTAACAATCCCCACTGTGTAAAAAGGATAAAGTAGAATGTAATAGAAACTGTAATTGTTTCCTTTAATTTAGATGTGGGAACATGAACATTAAAATGTTTTTAATCAATTGTTGATTTAAATTATTATTTTCTTTTCTTACACTATATTATTTATATAGCAACATTGAATGCATGTTATTCCAGATAAGCCACATGCAAAGTGTTGCACTATATGCTTGGGTGATGCCCAGGCTGTAGGTATAAAGAGAGCCGAAGAGAAGGGAAATTGTAACTTGGTTTTGTCAAAGTTACATTATGGAGTAACTCAAATACTAGATGATGCTGCCTCTATTTTAACTGCAAAACCAAAAGAACTTGATGATTTGTCATCTAGGGTCAAGGAAATTGTCTCCACATGCAAAGTGTTGCACAATCTGAGAAGCCAAATGCATCTAGCCGACGACTTAAGGAGCAAAGAGCAAATCGGGTTGGCCATATTAGTTCTTCGCCAAGCCATGTCTACACTTAAAAAGGCGGCTAAACCAAGAGTGGAATCTTACTGCTCAGCGTTCAGTAAAGAATACAAAAATGCAGGTGAAATGCTGAGAAAGTTTGAAAGCAAGAATGACTTTGTGTGGCATGAAAGGGTTCCTGGCCTTAATATGTTGCCTGCACTCCAAGGTGCAAAGGTTGTAACTGCTGTTCCTTTTCAGATTCAAAAATGGGAAGGAGCACCCATTTCTTTCATCATTTAACGATGCATTGTGTGTGTGTGTGGGGGCACATGTATGTACCTATGGACAAGCGTGTGTGTGTCTATGTTAATAGTGAGTTTCTCTTCAATAATTCAAGTGTGTGAATTGGATTGAGGGGGGGAAATATTATAAATTTTGGAGTTGTATGTTTGTATGTGCCCTGATAATTATCCGCAACGGGCATTTAAGTAGTGCTGAAAGTATGCTTACAGCAAAACCGAGTTGTATCAGAACTATTAAGCAGTTATTTATTTATAATTATTTTGCTTTGAGTTTTCAAAAAAAAAAATTGTTATTCCAAATAAGCATTTAGGAAGCAGAGCTTACTTGAATATGCTTGATTAATTACTATAAAGGACTATGGCCATACGCTGATGGATTCTAAACAATTCTTAGTGAGCGCAATGACAATGTTTCTCATAAATTTAAGTACATAATACATAACTATTAAACAGTAACAGAGCCATTTTCATGATGCACATTTGGTCAACGTGCTAGATTTGGTAGATTATTTTAATATTTTTTGCCCATTAATGTTAGTAAAGCAGTAAATTATGTAACAGAAGTTCATGTTAAACAATTGGAAGAAAAATTTATTTTTTAGTGCTCAAGCCATATCAAATTGAAAATGCCAACAACTCTGAATGTTTTGTACAAAACGAGGCTAGAAATAGTAGCAACCATTGGATTTAAGCAAAAAGAATATCCTAACCCTTTACTTCTCCCGCACACATATTCTTTTATGTACTTCGTAGCCTGGTAGCACTATCCATATCAATCTTTGTAATTTTTTCAAAGGTTGTGTTGTCATCATCAGTCAATATGTTAGTTTCTTATGATATTGTGTTAAGCTTAAAAATCTTCAAAATTATACTCTGGCAAATAATAAATGGTTTGCATTCAAGTATTATTTTGTATTAATACAAGGCTAAGGCAACTGACGGAAATTTTTTTGATATCAAATGCCATAATAAATTTGACACTTTATCATTGTTAACAAATGAAAGCATTGTTAGTAGGGACAGTAATTCAGATTTGAATTTGGAAATTTCTAATGATATGAGATTGACGGCTTATGAATCATTGCAGACCCAAAAAATTGGTTGCCCGAGCCCATATAAACAATTTTGAAAGAAAACAAAAAACGGAAGTTGATTTGTTACCCCCAGTTTTGAACCAGTAACACCTAAGCTTATTCTAATTCACTTACCACTAAACTATACTTCAGCGCATTTTGTTTACAATTCGTAAATAAACGGTTTATCAAAATAATAAAAAAAAAATTATTTTGTTGCCCGGGCATAGTGGGCTGCTCTAGCCCAAGGGCTTGGTGGGCTGTTCTTTAGGCCGGGTCTGCTTATGATTATAGAGAGCAATGCATCATATGGTTGTTTTTATCCCTGCATTAATGATTGATAATATGTTTTGTATTAAAATGTTGGAAAGAATGTTGATTTGACTGCACAGAGTAATATATATGATTTGCAATCCAGATTGATATGTGATAAGATGAATGTAAAGAGAAAACATGGAGTTCCAATATTTGTAGTTGTGGTTCAGGGGATGCCTTTACAGCTGTTTTTGAAATGGCTGAAGCTGGACAAAGTAGCAAAATAGTTGAATATGATTATCAAATGGCGTGTGAAGGTAAAATGGATATTTAAGTATTGAAGGCCTCGGGATGTAAATGGGAGGAGAGGAAGTTTGATAAAATAATTGATACTATGAATATATGCGCATGGTGGACGAACGTACAAGTTCAGGATGTTTTGGAATTGTGGATATTATCCACTTTTATATCTCTGCATTATTGGAAGAACTGATACATGATTTGTAATATTTGAAAACGATATGCTGGTTGTTTCTATTCACTCAATTATGTTTACATATATGGGTGTTATGTTGCAATTTTATGTATTCAAAGTTCAAGGATATCTAACTCAATTGTGATAATAATACATCATATATTGTTTAAATAATTACCATGTACCATCCTTAATGTCTATTTCAGTCATCAGGTGCACAAAATCAACTTACATAAAAATTCATTGTGCATTATGAATGCCTTTTTAACTTATAATCTCTTATAAGTAGGAAGAGAAATGAAGTCTTGGTACAAAATTAATTAATGCAATCATACTTGATACATGTGATAAATAAAACGAGAATATTAAAAATAGTTCTACGATAGTGGAAATAACATAATAAATATAACAAAACGTTTGATATAGCTTTGTTATTGGGTATAACAAGAAAGCTACCATAATTAGTCACACTGGAAGTAGCCATGCTCCTATTTTATTTATTATTGGTTGGTTATTAATAGTGGATCCTACACTTATTTTTAAGTGAAAAATAAAAATTGGATCTACCCAAGATGGGTTAAACATAGACGACCACAAAAGTTCAGCGATTTTGTTTAGTAGCCTTCTATCTTATTCCTGCATTTTTATGATGGTTAGACTCACTGAACCTCCTACCCTCCTTTTTACTACAAATATTAATGATAATTTGCATTTATTACGAACTAAACTTTCGTGAGCAGTTACTTACTGGCCGCTATCCATTTTTCCACTAATAAAAGTATTCTCTGTTCAAACTGTTAATTTCAAGCTGTATAGATTGACAACATATGTAGACTGCAATCCTACCATTAATTTTACAGGAAATTGTAATATAAATCAACTCCTCTCAACTAGCAACTTTTATTTTACTACATAACTCTACACAACATCAAAGTTTCGTTCTGCTTTTCTTCCTCTGGCCACTACATATAGTTTAATATAATCAAAACACCAATTTCATCATTATTTTTCCATGCTTTTGAAAAGCAAATGTGAATAATTAAGGTACTTGGAATAACCATAGAATTAAAATAGCATTGGAGTTGAGGAGTTTAGTAAAATTGTTAGAATTAGTTAGATATATGTTCTATTACGCATATGGTAAGACTATATCATGTTATACTTAGGGTAATGTTATTACATGTTTTTAGCAAATTGCCATTTCTTTCACTCTTTGCAACTGAATCGATTTGGAAGTAATATCGTGAAAAAATTGACAATGGTGAAAAATGAGATGGAGTATAAATGCAATTGAAATATCTCAAATTAGTCCTTAAATTTGCCTATGATTTAGAGCTACGCTTGCTATCATATTTGATTTGATCTGATCAATCCTATTAACTAGGAAATTAATAATTTTCGATCTGATGAGATAAAATAAATTCAGCCCAATTTGAGCAATTTGTTTAGATTAGTAATAAAATAAAATTAGCCCAATATGCATATAATTTATTCTAATTATGTCTATCCATACTGTGATCTTTACACCCTAATTATAATTGAATCTATGTTGTTTCATGTTTAAATACCGAATATAATACCGTTATCTACTTTTTTTAAATTTTATATCAACAAACAGGTTCAAATGGGAGCAGTCAATATCATTATAGTGTGCAAAAGCTAGATGGATTCTTATTCAAAAGAAGGAGATGTTGGAAGCTTTATAAAGAAAGCAAAAAAAAATTATGATTAAATGGACAAATTTAGCATGGAAAGCAATGAGTTTATACTCTTTACCATATAAACTACTATTGTCTTTAGTATGGTTTTTTACTTTAGTTAGTTTATCAAAGTGAATTCACCGTACTAGAGCTATGAGTTGTTTAATCTCATTAATTAACAATCAGTATTAACATTATCACACTTAGATATGTTATACTTATGCTACACTCTTCATAGATTACTGAAAGAGTTTCTGGAGTAACTTAAAATTTGTTTTAAATATGCAATAGAGGGTTGATTGTTTTCCAAAAATCAAGAAACACGTGATGCCATGAATGATTTTTAAATCGCTGGCCCTTTACCAAGTCTCCTACTTTCTATGCTAAATGAACATACCATATGCAAAGTTTGATTGAATTCTCTTTTTTATTGGTACTTATATTTAGTTGTTCAGTCACTTTTCTTTCCTTCTGGAATTTTACGATGATTGCATGAATGGTCATATTTATATGAATATTAATTTTGTTATCCTTTTTACATTCTAACATTGTCCAAACTTGAAATCTCAACCGTGCTTTTATAAGGAATACATTAAATTCCTTTTTAATATTTATTGTTTGCATGGTATATCTGCTGTTACTTAATTACTGTCTAACTCCTATTACATTTGTAAAAAATATTGATGTTCTTATTCTTACATGAATATTAAGATACAGACCTTTACAAAAAATGTATTTCGATTTAGAGAATATATGAATGTTTAACTTATGTTTTGATACTAATTTATCAATTTTAGAAATATAATTATAATTTCATAGTATGCTATTTTATATCTTTTGGACATATTGTAATAATATTCTACAGAATGAGCTTCTCACATGTAGTATTCTTATTGTTTCAGTCGGTGTCTAAGGGAAGTGCGCTAAACAAAATACTGAACTATTAATTAATCGACATAGAAATGCAAAAAACTAGAATACATTTGAGCGATTCGATAATTATTTCCTTTTACCAATCTTATTAGTTTTTTTAGGAAATGAATCAAATTGATCAAGAAGTGTATTAGTGGTAACTATATTTCATTTTTTATTAAATCAACTTTTTTGGTCATATTTGTATGAAGCATTAATTTTGTTATCTTTTTTACATATTAGTTATTACAGGTTGATTTGTACAAACATTAATTTAAAATACGGATTTTTTGGTCATATAAGGATTTCATGTTTTCCGTATGAAGTTGCATATTATGTGTACTTGCATTTCTACCATGAATAAGTGTTGTTTGTTCTTTATGTTTTCATGCATTTCTTGATGAAAACATGTGGGTGCTGGGTATTCATGAAAGTAATAGATCACGGAATAAAAAAGAGTAGTAATATATAACAACAACAGGGACTACATGCGAAAGCAATAGAAGAAAGTAGTAGCCCACGTTGCATAGGAATTTAATGCGAAGACTATGCAAATAAATAGCCACGGTGACATTAATTAATTTTACATGTCGACCTTCAATAGTTGCACCAAATTATATGCGAAGACCCATATAAATTAAATGCGATGGCTCTGAAGCATTTTTATACGTGACGACCTATATTATGACGCGCGATGGCCATACAAGTGAGTATTAACTGTTTAGCATTACTTGGGTAATATAGCTGTCAAAACCCAACCTCAAAAGTATGTGGATAATTCATCCATTTAATCTTCCATAAATTATTCATTTAGTCCCATATAAGAATCTGTTGCTTATTTTAAACCTTTTGCTTAAGGTTTATACAAAAACCTTCTTATTGAGTTTAACAACATTGAATAAGTTTCAAGTTTTTAATTATACCTTCAACTTTGAAGAATTTTATACTAATAGGGATGACAATTTATTGACTTACTTGGTCAATGTCATTTGATTGTTTTAGTTAAAAAGTTTTATACGATGCATGATTCATAAACAATAGCTATCATGCAACATTTAAGTTCAAAATAAATTATGCATACCATTATATATGAACCATAATATATTGTTATTGCAAAATACATAAATAAGTTATATTTTATAATATTCTTACAGTCACACTTTTGAATTATACAATAGCCCGTGTGCGTAGCACGGGCCACACACTAGTTTAGTATTAAAATGTGAAAACGGATTTTTTAGCACAGTTTTTGTAAAAACCAAATAGAATAGAACTACTTCCTAAAATAAAAGAGAATAACGTGGAGCGTTAAAGAAATTAAAAAAGAGGAAATAATCAAGTTAATTATTTGACAAGACTAGAAACAATAAACAGAATATGTGACTAGATTTGCATTTACTGCACAGATAGTAGAATAAAAAGTAAAGCAGTTATTATGATAAGTAATTTGTGACAGTTGGACGTAGTCCTAAGCTAAGATTGTCATATAATATAAGAGAACTAAAGAAAATTTAATATCATAATAAAAGAAGACAGACTAGAATAGAAAAGAGACACTTGCAATTACATTTCTAACATGTAGGTTATAAAAGAAGGAAAAGAATATAAAGATGATAATTGCAAGTATAATTGTAACAAGTAGGTTATAATTAAAAAGGAAGAAATAGAAGAGGTTTATTTTTTCAAACTTAGATCTTGGATTAATTTAATACGCAAAAATAATAGAAGTGGCCCGTACCGACAGCATTAACTTCCAGGTCTATGACTGATGGTCTCACACATGGATGGGGCTAGGCATGCTGATTAGGTAAATAAGTAGCCAATAAAATAAGAAAAGTAAACTAAACACATAGTAAAAGATTAGACATAGGGTCTAATAAAATTATAAGGTGCGTTTGAAGTGCCCAAAGAGAATCTGGATAAAGAGCCTAACGAAGCAGTCCATCGTGGATTTTTAGTACAAAAAGAGCATGTCCAACTTAGTTTGTTTTTGCTAGAAGGAAGCACGAGACTTCAACGGGATGTGAGGATACTCTAGGATTTCTCTTTGGGGTCGGCCTAACGAAGCTGCATCTCGGAGGCAGGTCTGTAGTTGTTCCATCAAGAGATCATGCCTTGACTGTTTTTACATTGTAGGCCTAACGAAGCAGACCTTTGGAGGCAGTCAAAAGGTTGACGATGGAGTAGGATATTCGTATGACACTGTACTACAGTTTGCGAGTAGGTTATAGTGGATAGGACTCAAAAGGATAGTCACGTGCGGAGATCAGCCATCATTAGTCGGAGCGAGTTCGGGAAAGACTAGGGTTAAACCAATAGGCCAATGACTCTTTCACTATCGAGACATTGGATGAGGGGCACAGCCAATTGGATGTTTAGATTGTTTGTAATAGGAGACAGCCACTTAGTTCTTGAAAGGTCTTTCGATTAGTTGAGGGGGGCTGCATGGGTCCATAGCCACGATGAGAAAAGAGACAGACCAAGTAGAATACTGTATTATAGGCCTAACGGAGCACACCTTTACTGATATAGAAAATCCCTGACTAAGTTCTGTACAAGGTGGACCTTGTTAGCAAAATTCAGGGAGTAGACAGAACAGTTACATGTAGTCCTCAAGGTACGCATTGGGTGGTACAATGTGGATGTCCAAGCACTAGTATAAGCTAGTGCGGATGCAGTTTCACATTTTTATAGTAGATGACGGAACATCTGTATTGTAGGCCTCACGAAGTTGTCCTTTATAGACGTAGTTGTATTACGCTCTAGGAGCAAGATGATGGACTTCTTTTCGAGGAGGATACGGAAGGTACTATGGGTGGTACGTAGGATCATTGTGGTCTTTGGACATGTGGCTACATATATATTGGTTATTGGGTCCTAATCTACTAGGGAATAGATGGGTACAATTCACGCACGAAGGCTAGAGTATTATAAACCCAATAAACCTAATATAATAGAAAATGGAAATAGAACGGTATATACAGAATTAAGTTTAGAAGTGTATAATTTGCCCATTCACCAGAGCTTTAGTTCTAACCCCCTCCTCATATGATCCCCTAGGTTAGATACACGGCAGAGATTTTTCAACTTTGAGACACTTGTTTAAAAAGTGTTATTACCTTGGCGGGTATTTACTTACTATTATATTTTAGTCAGTTCCATTGTAAGATATTTATTTGAGCTCTAATATATTTATCTTTGCCTATTTGCAAGATACCAGATACCTAACTCGGGCTTTAGTGGGCTTGGATTTTAGCATTTTTGCGAAAAATCTGAACCCATTGGAATTCGGGTTGTTACGTTTGGTATCGAAGCTTAGTTTAGTAGATCATAAGTAAATTAGGAAATTTGAGCGAACGTATTTGTATTTTTGAATAAAATATAAATATATTATGTATTAAAATCCAAATAGTCCCCAATTATAGATTTTAACATGTGGAAAGTTTTTAGAAGTACATTTATGCATAGTTTGCTAGTTGGGTTTGGGATGACCCAAGGATGTTGAACCCTATGTTATTGCCGATTTATAGTGTACAGTAGGCTATGTTTTGAGAGAAGATTGGTATCCATATATTATAGGAAGTGGGAAAGTTCCTTAGGGACAGTAGGGAGAGTATTTTTATTTAAAAGATACAAAAAAATTTAATAAGGAAATGAGATTTCCAAGGTTTAGGAAGGGTATTCCTAAGGTAGTAAGAAGAAAATCCACTTTATGTCTAGCCCAATAAAATGAAACTTTTGAAATAAAAAAGTTGAAGAAAAAAATTCTTGATATGTTTAAGGAAGTAAATATCGAGTTTATGAAAAGAAAAAAAAAGTGGTATGAAATTTAAATTGGTTTTTATATGATGTAAATTTTGTTAAAAGTAAAATTCTTTTTTTTTTTGAAGAATTGTAGAGCCTGTATAGCTCGCTAGTTTCTTTGTAAGTAAACAGATTTTAAGTATAAAAACCTAAAGTGTGTTAAGTACTAAAAACGTAGGTTACAACATTTATTGCTGTAATAAATGTTTTTGTGAAAAATAAAGGAAGCATAGACCATGGCACTATTGTTATAGTATGTGACTGCCAAAGGAAATATTTTTACATAGTGTATGAGACTTATTATCAAATAAAGTGGTTTGAAAATAAATTCTAAGTATAAAAATAAAGTTGTTTGTAAATACACTTATTATCAAATAAGTATATGGAAATGTTTTCTAGTTATGAAATGTTAAAACAGTTTTGAAAATGAGTTCTTCTAAGAAAAAAGATGTAAGTTAAATATCAAGAAATTAATAAATTTCGTAGGAAATGTCTATCGTATGTGAATATAGATTAAACATACTTTAATCTATTGGAATGAAATGAATAATGATATAATTTTCTATGAAACCAAATCACAAATAAAGATGTTTTGTGCAAGTTATAAGAAATACGTGAAAGATGTATAAGATATGGAAAGCACCATATTTTATGTAGCCTATTTCGATAAATAAAATAAGTTTATTATAATTTCACATAAACATGAAATTCTCTTTTAAACGATTCATAGAAGGTTTTAGCGTTAACGGTTTCTCATGAGAAAACGTAGTTCCAATACATTAAGGTATAAAACCATTAGGTGTAATAAGAAGTCTAACATTTAGAGACAGTGTTAGTCAGAGGGGATATTATAGAGAGCCATAGTAGGAAAGCTAAGCAATGGAAATTTCATGCTTTTCCATTGATTATGCGCATTGGTTGCTTGCCTTTGTAGAAAAGTCCCCATTTGTCATAAGTTAGAAACTCCTCGAAGGTAGGGTAATTGGAAGAGTAGGAAAGTTAAGGGATTCTTTTTTTGATAAAATAATTATTCTTATCTACTCCAGTTTTTGTAAATTTGAAAATATATGAAAAGTAGATGTTTTGAAAATATGTGAGGACATTTTTAGAAGTCAAGGAAAAAAAATTGTTTTAAGGACAAGCAAGGCAAATTTAAAGAAAAATGGTTTGGTGAAAAGGTAAATAAGTTTTTGGAAGAGAAAAACTTAGTAAGCAGTTAAATTTAAAAATCCAAATTTTGTTATAAAAAGCTGTAAAGGTCTTTAAAAGTAAAAGAGGAATAAGTTTTGAACTTAGAATTTATATGTTTCCCCTCTAGGTTTGGGGAATAATTTAAATTCAAAGATCTGTAAAGATGCAAGTCTAGAAAGATAAAATGTTAAGTAACCAAGTACCTTTGAATTTAATAGAAACTTTAAAGTAACACTTTTAATGGCAAGAACTTTAGGATTTGATGTTTCAAAATTTTAGAAGCTTTATTTTGAAATGAAATGATAAATACCAAACCAAACTTTTAAATATGGAGTAGATAAGAATCATTTCCTAGATATGACGGGAAAAGTGTAAGACTATAGCAGCGATTACTTTTAGCAGTAATAGTAAAAGTTCCCATAAAGTGTGTAGGACACTAGTGAGAACCTAGGAATACTGCTTCATGTGTGTAGACTATAGAAGAATAGTGAAGTGATATTAGTAAGGGTAAGACACATGTGGTTGGGACAGGTAGACCTTAGTTGGAGAAAAAATGAAAGATAAATGTAAAGAGAAAATTTTTCCAAACTTGGTTGCCTTTTTAGATAGAGACTGCATAGATTGAAATTCTTATTTGTTGTTGTAAATAAGACTTGGTTATTCCATTTTGAGTATGAAATGAAAGAGATGAATAGATCTTATTCATCGTGAGTAACACAGCATAAGTTAGTAACGAGCAATAGGTGGCAGGAGGAGCATATGAGTTACATGGATTCCTAGAGTATGACCCTTCTGTGTCAGAGTGGGCATGGTCCTAGACCTCCTAGCCCTAGATGACAACTTTGTTTGGCTGCTATATTTATCTATGTAGTATTGCTTTGTAGTAGGACTTGTTTTCTCATTTAGTTAAGAGATTGTACTCCTATGTAAGCATTTAGTTCCTATTGTAGTAAATAAATGATGATTAGTATGATGCCCTTTTTCTGTGACGTTCACAAGAAGAGAATAAAAAAATAGGATGTAGGTAATGAAAGAAAAATAAAAGCCAAAAGAGTAAATAAAAGGAAAACAATAAATTTAAAAAAAAAAGCGAAAAAAACGTCAATAGAAAAATTTTCTTATGTGAACTATGCTTGGGAAAGAAAATAGAGATTTTTATAGAATAGCGGCATAGGTTCCAAGTATGGAAAAAGATGTGCGCTAAAGTAAAATGGTAAATGTGAGATTTTTCGTTTTCTACCTTCTTTCTGACATAATAAATCGAGTTTGGAAAAAATTAGATTTTTCTGAAATTTGAATATTGAAAGTTGTGTAGTAGGATTTGGATGTAAAATTCGTTGAACATATGCCCTTATTCAGCAGGAATGTGGAAAAAATTGGATGAAAAATGTTTTGAGTTTTCAAAAGATTGAATTCATATAAAAATTGAAAGTATATTTAGGATGTGCGCATCATATTTTATAAAGGAGATTTTAAAGAAGAAAAGCATTCATATAGGACGTGCCGCTTAGAAATTCATGTACATGCATATATTTTATGTTGAATGACGCTTTGAACAAGGACACGGACGGTCGAAAAATTGGATGTACATAAAATGATGTGATTAATGCGAGGAATTACATAATTTTTCCCTTGTCGAATTTCGGGGAAGAAATTTCCTAAAAGGTGTGAGAATGTAACACCGTACATTTTTAGATAATTAAGTAATCAAATAACGATGAATAGTAAAAATAAGAATTTTTGGAATTGTCAGAATATGGCTTCGAAATTATGTCATTGTGTTCGTGGCGATTTTCTAGTCATTATCAATATATAACTTGTCGAAATCCGAGTTAATATGAAGAAGTTACGAAAGAGTAAGAAAAAAAAATTAAGCGGAAAAAAAATGTAACGTCCCGCCTTTTCGCACGCTTCAAATCCACACCCGTGCCAATTCAAACCATACGGAAGGGCGGATTGTTATGGGGTAAATAAGAAAACAGGAAAAGAAAAAAAATAGAATCTCACAGCGGAAGGATAAAATATAAAATAAATATACAGTTCATAAACTGTTCACAAACATTTGATTCTTCTTTATACAATAAATATCGGAGTTCACATACCAATAATAATCAATGCAGCGGAATTAAAATGTGTAGTGGAATATAATTAATAATAATAATAATAATAATAGAAATCTCCGTCTTCGTCCTCCAGAGCTAAAGTCTTCGATCCTGAAACGCTCGGACTGACCCGAGCGAATTGAAAAGACAAAACACTCGAGTCAGAACTAAAAGATCTTATGTAAGTTAAATTAATTGAAATAAATATGAGTGCAGTAACTCAAAAGATGCTCGGGATTTACATCTTTTAAGGATCCGTCAAACTATTTACTATGTAGTATATTTCGCTATTATAATAGTGTCTAATCGTAAAATAAACTTGCTTTTTAATAGCGTTAAGGGGTTACCCATATAGCCCTTGACACAAATAATGCCAATACTCTATACAGTACCGTAATACCTCCTGATCGGGAGGCTACCAGAGGATACTCCATAGGTACGACACAAATAGAAACTCGTAGTAAAGGCTCGGTATGGTAGTGACACGACACAACTAGGCAATGCCAGAATAGATATAACAATTACGCATCCGGGCTGGTGGAAACGCGCAGCGCGCAGCTACCGCCCACCTCGAACAAACTTCCCCAAAATCAAAAATAAAGATGGCCACGGAATCAATCCAAAGTCAAAGTATAGTATCGAAGGAGAGTGTCCGATCAGAGGAATGACCTCATTGGCCCGAGAATCGCTCCCGTTTTAGCCACCTTATGCCAACTCATGGGAGTCGGGTCCACGTATTTACCTCAAAGGAAACGCCGCCACCATCCTACTTCATTCTGGAATCTCCACCGCGTACACGGTTGTTAAATTGGTTTTCGGAGTTGGCAGAGAGTATGACAACTTCCGACCCCGGTCTCTTCAACAACCAAACGTTATTATAACACCGCGGTCTTTAAAAATAGTTTGTACTTTAAAAACCATAATAAAATTTACCATTTCAAACCCATAAATACGATATCATTTCCATTTCCAAAACAAATTCATTTTGACATTATTCTTATAAAACCCAAATCAATGATATCTTTTATTTCAAATATATTTCTCTTCCAAACTCATACTGCTTTAAAAAAATTAATATCTGGAAACCAAACATTTGAATTATAGCTTTCAAAACATAATACTGCGAAATTCATAGCTTTAAAACCATAACTTCTGAAACTTGAATGGTTTGGATATTCAACAGTATATAAAATAAAATAGTTGATGTTATATTAATTTATAAAATAATTCCTGCAACTTCACAATTTATCCATTTAAAATTTTAGGTCTAAACCCCATAAATTTAGATCCACCTTTAATTTCAATAAAACACTTCGATTTCAACATATTCAAATTTGAGTATTTAATAATTTCAAAACTAAGGTTGGAATTTATATTCAAAAATTTATTATCCTATTATTTAGTTTTGAACAGTCACAAAATAAATCCATAAAATAAAACTCAAATTTCTAACAATTTAATATTTCCTTAAATTTAATTATACTAGAAATATTCATTTAATTTATCCTGAATAAAAATCCAGTTATAAATATCATACCTTTTTTTAAAATTTCCAAGCTTTGATAGGTTTTCAATCAACTTATAGAGTGAAAAATTTTAAATAAGTTCCATTCAAATAAATTTCAAATTTTACCTTCCAATCTTAATTGATTTAAATCGTTAAACTCCATTATTCAACTTATTTATTTTATTTAACAATTTCATAGCTTAAATTCAAAAATTTAACTGTGTATGTATATAATATAAGATTTTATATAAGATCAAAATTTAATATTTATTAAACCGTATCCTATCCAAATCATAAAATCATTTCAAAAATAATTATATATATATATACCGCGGTGCCTGTATATAATTTTCTATCCTATGGTCAAGTGATACGGATATTTATCATTTCAATCCGTAATTCAAAAAAAATAAAAAATGCAGTTGTATATCATTTCAAACCGCAATCCCGAATAAGATGAAAATGCATAATAACTTGCAGTTTATACTAAATAAGAAAAATAGCATCCATTCGTCCAAATATCAATCATCAACCATTTTTTCAAACATCATCTAATTTAAACAAACATCAATATAGAGCATATAAAATATAACAGGTAATAAATAAAAGGTATTAACCAACAGTTTATATTCAATTATAAATCTAATAACTGTTTAACTAGCAGTTTATATGAAATATAAATAAATTATAACTGTCAATTTATATGCAAAACTAAAATTAATTAACAGTTAAACTAAATAAATGCAATTTAACTGAGATGATGAATAAAACATGCCAAACCGTCATAAATAAATTTCTACTCCTATCCTATATCAGTTTAACAAACATAAGAAATTTTAGAAGTTGTGAGTGGGTTAAAACACTCACCTTCTGAATTTAAATTCAATTTAAACCCAAAAATTTGACCGATTCAGAATTCATCTAAACCAGCGTCTTCAAGTTCGGAATTTCAATACGATCCTACCAAAAGAAACCGCGCATAAATCGGATATCGTATGGAAAAGTTATGACGATTAATGCGATTGAAATAAATAAAAAATAAAAAAAACACATTTAATTAAAAAAATAAACATATGACACCCTGCGCGCATGTAGATGGCTGCGCACGCACAGCGTCGGCTGCGTTGACCGCCGATATCTCCTAGCTCCGACCACCTGAAACCATGCCGCCACTTGCCTCATCATCTCCTCCACTAACATCTACCAACGCTACCACCTAATTCGATGTCGGTCGCCGGAATTTGTGCCCAAAAGTTGACGCAGCCGTGACCTTTCGGGGCCAATTCCTACTGCATCGCTGCTCCGATCGTCAAATCGAAACTAGATCTGGAATCCACTCATCGAGCTCTACAATACCGAAAAGTCGATTTCGTCAATTGATGCTCCGATCAAAAACCCCCCAAATTACCCCTTTGACTTCGCCGCCAATGCCTTTGACCATGATTTCCGGTTGATCCGAGTGTTGTTTCCAAAAACGAACACCATACGCTGACTCCATTCGTCGAGAGCTTCAAAACGGTATATTATATGATATGATTTGAAGAGTTTGAATTTTAACCACTTTATTTAATTTGCTAATTGCCATTAGAATGCACTTAGGATTGATTTCGGGATTAGGGATAAGAAAATGAAGTGGAGGTTGCTGCTAGGGTTTATAACGACATATAAATAGGCAAAACGGAATAGAAAGAATGGGCCAGATTGGATACACGCGCTAACGACAAAGTGGACCAAAAAGCCCATTCTGACCCCGGAACGAAATTGGGTCAACCCATATATCAAAATAGATGTGTTAAAATATTTTAAACCCAATGGAAAAAGTTTCAAGTCCAAATTCCATCGTATGAAGAAGTTATGGTAAAAACAATATTTTCCAAATTGATTTCAATTGCATAAATTTCAAAGCGTTTCGAGTCCGTACGATCAAAGGACAAGTCTGATCGTTACGAAACTTGAAACATTATTAAAATTCGCCGTTACGGATCCGATGAAACTGGTTTCGTCGAAATCCGAGTCAGTGGCCAAAATGGCTATTTTTATATAAATTAAATTAATTGATTAAATCCAATTATATATTTTAAATTCTAAAATTGACAATTTTATCATCTTTATATTACTCAAACATTTGCAATGATTTCAACAAAATTAAATGTCAATATAGAGAAGATAAATTTATCAATTCAAATGTCAATCTCACTTTTAATAATTAATTTCATTGAATTCAAAAAATTATAAATAAAATCCTCAAAATTCCATTTAGTTAAATAAATTAATTATTATTCCATTCATTCCAGTCAAATGGATGAATTAAATATTGGATTCAAAAATTATTACAAAATTTCTCATATCATCGTTTCTTTCAACTAACGTATTGTTTAACCATTCCAATTTCATTTAATTGCCATTAAATCCAGTTTCTGAATTTTCCATAAATGTAGCACCTAGATTTTTAAATTTCATTTAGTTGAAATAAACTCAATCACTAAAATTTATATTCAAATAAATTAATAAATTTTGATTTCAATGCTACATCAACCAATAGTTACATTATAAATGGAATTGACATAAATTACGAATATTGCTTAAATTTACGTTAATGTAATTATTACTCATATTTATTGCAATTGATTATCAGTTAAAATTTAATATAATAAATAGATGGTTAATCTTAAAATACTTGTTATCATTAACGTTTTATTTTCACTTAAAAGCTATTAATAACAAACCAAATGTTGCTATTTGATTTAGACCTAATTCAATGTATTAATGAATGGGTAATTGATTAACGTTTTGCACTATTGCCACAATTCTCATTAATATAGAATAAGGTTTATTAAGTTCAAAGTGACTCCCATTCAATTATTACAATAATTACTACTCTTGCTTCAAATTTCCAAAATTTCAGAAATTACAAATTTTATTATTAATATTTCCATTAAATAGACTTCCCATTCTATCATTCAATCTAATTGCCCTATTATGGATAGTATTGCATTATTGCATCGATTATCAATTTATGGGAAGGATTATTATTGGCCTACACTTATTACATTAACAATTACCATCTTATCCCAATATCCAATTAGTATAGAAATAAATTTCATTCACTTACAAATAAGTGCATTTATTACAAATTTCCCTCCAATTAATTTAAAATTTATTTCTATAGGTTGATTTGCTTAAATCGCCAAATATATATTCATAAATTACTATTAAATGTCCTCAATAATTCATGTATTTTTTTTCTATTTCTTATATTCAATTTACTATCAACTATATCTATTTACACTCCATTAATACCTAAACAGTCGTTTCAATAAATTTTTAATTTCATTAAATTGGTTATCCATCAACTGCCATTTACGTTAATTGCCTTAAATTACGTTCAGTTACTATTAATCAACGTATTATTCCATCAGTACGTTAATTGCCTACTTTCATTTACTTATATTTTTAAATTTATACCCAAATGCAACCAAATTACACTAATTCAATTAATTGCAATATATTTTAAATTGTTAATTCTAATTACAATTGATACATCTAATTTCTACATTCACTCCCATATAAATTTATAAGATTTTTACTCCTATCTGAATTTAGTTACCAAATCTCATAAATTTAACAAATTTAATTATCAGAATTTTCGGGTCGTTACAATCTCCCTCACTCAAAACTTTTCGTCCCCGAAAAGAAAAAGAAGGGAAAAGAAGAAATAAGAAATCAATATATCTTTCTTAAATATTAAATTTATAAACAAATAAGTTTACAAAATAAAATAATTTAAAATAAAATATACCAATTTATACCCATTTAAATATTTTATACATAAATTATTTAAGTTTGTAAAACATTTTCAAATTTTTCTAAGTCCAAATTTACTGAAAATTTTGGCAGAGTCTCCTTTGTACGGAGAGGCTCGGAAGAAAATATAATATTAAATATAACAAAATATCACATATAATATCCAAAATATTATATCCCAACACGGAAAAATATATAAAATAGCGCTATAAACCGTAATCCGAAAACGTACCTATTTGTCGGGTAATTTGCGCTTATTTTATGGAACCAAAAGCATGAGAAATTTGCTTCCATATCCTACATTTCACTTATATAATCTAAAAGGGTTAAAAATTAAATAAAATAAAATATTTAAGTGGTTCCAATCACTAACAAACAAATCAATACAACAACCATCAATTTCAACAAACAGCATACACAACAAAAAAAACAACCATCCAATCAAACAAGCAAATAGTTGTTCGGGTTCAAAACTTGAAATTGTACGGAATGAAAAATAACTATCAAGTGCATCATTTACTCAGCGGTCTTAGATGGAACAAAATAGATTGTTTATTCATCCAACAATTTCAAATTTCCTTACCCAACCAACCATAAACCAAACAATAACAATTCAAACCAACAAATCAAATTAACTTATTATAAATTTATTTCATACTTTAGTTGTTTGATTTCCTTTCTTTCATTTATTCAGTGATTACTTTATTTATTTTCATCTATTACTTACAATATTCATTTATCCACTGCTTAATTTCATGATCTTAAGTTTAAAACCTTATATTTACAATACTTACGATATTTGCCTCTATCGTTTTAATTAGTAACATTCAATTATACTTAAGTTTATAACATTAAATTCTCATTTATAACAGCAAATTCATTGAATACTTTCATTACCTCAAGCTTTACTTGTAAGATTTCCCCTTTACATTTTCTTACTAACATTGTAACTTTGATTATATGGTAAGTTATATATATATATGCTTTAAGAATGTAAGTGAAAATTATACAAGTTTCTTCTCAATTCCTTTAATTAATTAATGGTTCAATAATTAGATATTCGTTTTATAAGTTACAATTTCAACTTACTTTTAATTTCATTCATTTATTTAATGCTTACATTTCTATTATATTTAATAATAGTAACATTTTAATTACACCAAATTTGTAACCTTATAACATCAATTCTTATAAATAAAGAATTTCATTAATTCAATTACTAAGGTTTACAATCGTTTATTTACATTACTTATCTTCCTATTGTATTAAATTTTTACTTTAATTAAAGGTTCCGATTTGCTACACTTAATTTACTATTAATTAACTAGAACTTTAAGAACCAATTACTGGGTTTAATTTTTAAATCATTTAAGATAATAGATAGATATCTACACTTAACATATATATATATATATATCCAATTATAATTAAAACGATAAAATTTTCTTAAACAATTCTGCAGTAAATTACTACAGTGGCCTTCCCACTTCGAAACTCGAAAATGAATGTCGATGATGCGTGCACTCATCACCGAAATTATTTTCCAGCGACAGAGAGGGGAGTAAAACTTATTCTTTCCAAAATTTCTTTTAAAACATTTCTTTCAATTTATATTGAACATATATATCCGAAAACACTTCTAAATAATATTATTATTATATTCAAAAATCAATTTAAAGAATTTCCAAAACCCCAGAACTTAAGTTCTATATTTATAGTTTTTATTTATTTTAAGTCTTATTTCGACCATTAATTATAAACTTTATTACCTAACAATCAATATAATACACCCAAATATAGACTTTATAAAATTTTACTTTATATATAGAAAATATAATAGGTAAAATTATTTCATTCACCTATATTTAAAATAAATATCATGTTGGTCTGTCCTATTAAGTGTTTAGAAATCCCTATTGATGTCATAGCGTCCCATGCATCAACCAGAATTTATAAATACAAAACGGAACAGGTTAACGCAATATTAAAAACTTTTTATAACACTAACAATTATGCTCTCTCATATATATACGCTTAGCGACTCCCATAGGGTATTACTACCCTATTAACAAAGAGTCAAACCCACAAAGCCAAGGTTTATCGCTAAACCAAAGCCCTGATACCAACTGTAATGTCCCGCCTTTTCGCACGCTTCAAATCGACACCCGTGCCAATTCAAACCATACGGAAGGGCGGATTGTTATGGGGTAAATAAGAAAACAGGGAAAGAAAAAAAATAGAATCTCACAGCGGAAGGATAAATAAAATATATATATACAGTTCATAAACTGTTTACAAACATTTGATTCTTCTTTATACAATAAATATCAGAGTTCACATATCAATAATAATCAATGCAACGGAATTAAAATGTGTAGTGGAATATAATTAATAGTAATAATAGAAATCTCCGTCTTCGTCCTCCAAAGCAAAAGTCTTCGATCCTGAAATGCTCGGACTGACCCGAGCGAATTGAAAAGACAAAACACTCGAGTCAGAACTAAAAGATCTTATGTCAGTTAAATTAACTGAAGTAAATATGAGTGCAGTAACTCAAAAGATGCTCGGGATTTACATCTCTTAAGGATCCGTCAAACTATTTACTATGTAGTATATTTCGCTATTATAATAATGTCTAATTGTAAAATAAACTTACTTGTTAATAGCGTTAACGGGTTACCCATATAGCCCTTAACACAAATAATGTCAATAGTCTATACAGTACCGTAATACCACCTGATCGGGAGGCTACCAGAGGATACTCCATACGTACGACACAAATAGGAACTCGTAGTAAAGGCTTGGTATGGTAGGTGACACGGCAAAACTAGGCAATGCCAGGGTAGATATACCAAATACGCATCCGGGCTGGTGGAAACGCGCAGCGCGCAGCCACCGCCCACCTCGAACAAACTTCCCCAAAATCAAAAATAAAGATGGCCACCGAATCAATCCAAAGTCAAAGTATAGTATCGAAGAGGAGTGTCCGATCAGAGGAATGACCTCATTGGCCCGAGAATCGCTCCTGTTTTAGCCACCATATGCCAACTCATGGGAGTCGGGTCCACGTATTTACCTCAAAGGAAACGCCGCCGCCATCCTACTTCATTCTGGAATCTCCACCGCGTACACGGTTGTTAAAATGGTTTTCGGAGTTGGCAGAGAGTATGACAACTTCCGATCCCGGTCTCTTCAACAACCAAACATTATTATAACACCGCGGTCTTTAAAAATAGTTTGTACTTTAAAAACCATAATAAAATTTACCATTTCAAACCCATAAATACGATATCATTTCCATTTCCAAAACAAATTCATTTTGATATTATTCTTATAAAACCCAAATCAATGATATCTTTTATTTCAAATATATTTCTCTTCCAAACTCATACTGCTTTAAAAAATTTAATATCTGGAAACCAAACATTTGAATTATAGCTTTCAAAACATAATACTGCGAAATTCATAGCTTTAAAACCATAACTTCTGAAACTTGAATGGTTTGGATATTCAACAGTATATAAAATAAAATAGTTGATGTTATATTAATTTATAAAATAATTCCTACAACTTCACAATTTATCCATTTAAAATTTTAGGTCTAAACCCCATAAATTTAGATCCACCTTTAATTTCAATAAAATACTTCGATTTCAACATATTCAAATTTGAGTATTTAATAATTTCAAAACTAAGGTTGGAATTTATATTCAAAAATTTATTATCCTATTATTTAGTTTTGAACAGTCACAAAATAAATCCATAAAATAAAACTCAAATTTCTAACAATTTAATATTTCCTTAAATTTAATTATACTAGAAATATTCATTTAATTTATCCTGAATAAAAATCCAGTTATAAATATCATACCTTTTTTTAAAATTTCCAAGCTTTGATAAGTTTTCAATCAACTTATAGAGTAAAAAATTTTAAATAAGTTCCATTCAAATAAATTTCAAATTTTACCTTCCAATCTTAATTGGTTTAAATCGTTAAACTCCATTATTTAACTTATTTATTTTATTTAACAATTTCATAGCTTAAATTCAAAATTTTAACTATGTATGTATATAAAATAAGATTTTATATAAGATCAAAATTTAATATTTATTAAACTGTATCCTATCCAAACCATAAAATCATTTCAAAAATAATTATATATATATATATACCGCGGTGCTGTATATAATTTTCTATCCTATGGTCAAGTGGTACGGATATTTATCATTTCAATCCGTAATTCAAAAAAAAATTAAAATGCGGTTGTATATCATTTCAAACCGCAATCGCGAATGAGATAAAAATGCATAATAATTTCAGTGTATACTAAATAAGAAAAATAGCATCCATTCATCCAAATATCAATCATCAACCATTTTTTCAATCATTATCTAATTTAAACAAACATCAATATAGAGCATATAAAATATAACAGGTAATAAATAAAAGGTATTAACCAATAGTTTATATTCAAATATAAATTTAATAACTGTCTAACTAGCAGTTTATATGCAATATAAATAAATTATAACTGTCATTTTATATGCAAAAATAAAATTAATTAACAGTTAAACTAAATAAATGCGATTTAACTGAGATGATGAATAAAACATGCCAAACAGTCACAAATAAATTTCTACTCCTATCCTATATCAATTTAACAAACATAAGAAATTTTAGAAGTTGTGAATAGGTTAAAATACTCACCTTTTGAATTTAAATTGAATTTAGATTCAATTTAAACCCAAAAATTTGACCGATTCAGAATTTGTCCAAACCAGCGTTATCAAGTTCGGAATTTCAATACGATCCTAACAAAAGAAAGCGCGCATAAATCAGATATCGTATGAAAAAGTTATGACGATTAATGCGATTGAAATAAAAAAATAAAAAGAACACATTTAATACAAAAAAAATAAACACATGACTCGCCCTGCACGCTCATAAACAGCGCCGACTGCGTTGACCGCTGATATCTCTTAGCTCCGACCACCTGAAACCATGCCGCCACTTGCAATCGGAAGATCATCATCTCCTCCACTAACATCTACCAACGCTGCCACCTAATTCGATGTCGGTCGCGGGAATTTGTGCCCCAAAGTTGACGCAGCCGTGACCTTTCGTGGCCAATTCCTACTGCATCGTTACTCCGATCGTCAAATCGAAATTAGATCTGAAATCCATTCATCGAGCTCTACAATACCCAGAAGTCGATTTCGCCAATTGATGCTCCGATCAAAACCCCCCCAAATTACCCACTTTGACTTCGCCGCCAATGCCTTTGACCATGATTTCTGATTGATCCGAGTGTTGTTTCCAAAAACGAACACCATACGCTGACTCCATTCGTCGAGAGCTTCGAAACGGTATATTATATGATATGATTTGAAGAGTTTGAATTTTAACCACTTTATTTAATTTGCTAATTGCCATTAGAATGCACTTAGGATTGATTTCGGGATTAGGGATAAGAAAATGAAGTGGAGGTTGCTGCTAGGGTTTATAACGACATATAAATAGGCAAAACGGAATAGAAAGAATGGGCCAGATTGGATACACGCGCTAACGACAAAGTGGGCCAAAAAGCCCATTCTGACCCCGGAACGAAATTGGGTCAACCCATATATCAAAATAGATGTGTTAAAATATTTTAAATCCAATGGAAAAAGTTTCAAGTCCAAATTCCATCGTATGAAGAAGTTATGGTAAAAACAATATTTTCCAAATTGATTTCAATTGCATAAATTTCAAAGCGTTTCGAGTCCGTACGATCAAAGGACAAGTCTGATCGTTACGAAACTTGAAACATTATTAAAATTCGCCGTTACGGATCCGATGAAACTGGTTTCGTCGAAATCCGAGTCAGTGGCCAAAATGGCTATTTTTATATAAATTAAATTAATTGATTAAATCCAATTATATATTTTAAATTCTAAAATTGACAATTTTATCATCTTTATATTACTCAAACATTTGCAATGATTTCAACAAAATTAAATGTCAATATAGAGAAGATAAATTTATCAATTCAAATGTCAATCTCACTTTTAATAATTAATTTCATTGAATTCAAAAAATTATAAATAAAATCCTCAAAATTCCATTTAGTTAAATAAATTAATTATTATTCCATTCATTCCAATGATTCGCAACGAGCCTATGACATGGTTGCACCCGAGTCAATACAAAAATCTGATGGTCTGAGATCCCCAAACCACTATAAATAGGACCACAGGCCTAACTATTTTCTCACAATCAGATTTTCTCCCAATTGTGTTCATTGCCTGAGGCTAAACCCTAAATATAAAATATTTCTAGAAAGAATATCTTTTTAATAAAAATATTAGACGCCTTAGAAGAGGATCTAGGAAGGCCATGGAGTAAAGCTAAGGACGACATGTGAGTGGATTTAAATTATATCTCTTTTATGTTTATGATATATAATATCGTTAGATTTCGGTTAAATATTTCATTTGGCATTTATTCAGTAATTAGTTCTACTGGTTAGTTATGCTGAAACTGTAAATTTTATAAGAGAAGTGTACTTATATTTAAGTGTTATTTATCTGGAAAGAGAAAGGAATCCAATTAAATACAAGTAATATTAGGCTTAACAGTTGTAAAGAAAGTCATAAGCCTAAAAGTGAGAAATTTACAGTAAATTATATTAAAACGGGAGAAATAAATTAAAAAGGAGAAAATCTAGTAACTTGATTTAGAAGTTAGTGATAGATTAGTTGGTTGGTTTAGAAAAGGGAATACATTTCCATAGTTTAATATTTAAGAATAACAATAAACGTAACTGTAAGAATAAAAGCAAAAAAAAGGGAATTAGCGCAAAATAGAGACGTTACTGTATTTTGCATTACCCAATAATTAAAGAAACAGTAAAAGAAATATCTTGCAGTTAAGAGTTATTGTTTATAGAATTATTTAGTAATTAAATATGTAAATGGGTTTTTAGCACAGTTTTTGTAACCAACCAAATAGAGTAGAACTACTTCCTTGAATAATAGAGAATAAAGTGAAGCGTTAAAGAAATTACAGAAGAGGAAATAATCAAGTTAATTATTTGACAAAACTAGAAACAATAAAAAGAATATGTGACTAGAACTGCATTTACTGCGCAGATAGTAGAATAAAAAGTAAAGCGGTTATTATGATAAGTAATTTGTGGCAGTTGGGGGTAGTCCCGAGCTAAGACTGTCATATAATATAAGAGAACTAAAGAAAATTTTGTATCATAATAAAAGAAGACAAACTCGAATAGAGAGGAGATACTTGCAATTACATTTATAATATGTAGGTTATAAAACAAGGAAAAGAATATAAAAGTGACAATTGCAAGTATAATTGTAAGAAATAGGTTATAATTAAAAAGAAAGAAATAGAAGAGGCTTATTTTATCAAACTTAGATCTTGAATTAAGTTAATAAGCAAAAATAATAGAAGCGCGTGTACTGGCAGCATTCCCTTTCAGGTCTAGGACTGATGGTCTCACACATGAGTGGGGTTGGACATGTCGATTAGGGTAAATATGTAGCCAACATAATAAGAAAAGTAAACTAGACACATAGTAAAAGATTAGACATAGGGTCTAATAAAATGGTAAGGTGCGTTTGGAGTAGCCCTAAGAGAATCTGGATAAAGAGCCTAACGAAGCAGTTCATCATGGATTTTTAGTATAGAAAGAGCACGTCCAACTTAGTTAGTTTGGGCTAGAAGGAATCAAGAGACTTCAACGGGATGTGAGGATACTCTAGGATGGCCCTTTGGGGTAGGCCTAACGAATCTACACCCCAGAGGCAGGTCTGTAGGTGTTCCATCAAGAGAGCATCTCTTGACTGCTTTTGCGTTGTAGGCCTAACGAAGCGGACCTTTGTAGGCAGTCAAAAGGTTGACGATGAAGTAGGATATTTGTATGACAATGTACTCTAGTTTGCGAGTAGGTTATAGTGGGTAGGACCCAAAAGGATAGTCACATGTGGAGATCAGCCATCATCAGCCTGAGCGAGTTCGGGAAAGAGTAGACTTAAACCAACAGGTCAATGACTCTTTCACTATCGAGACATTGGATGAGGGACACAACCAATTGGATGTTTAGATTGTTTGCAATAGAGCACAACCACTTAAATCTTAAAAGATCATTCGATTAGTTAAGAAAGAGATGCATGAGGACATAGCCACGATGAGAAAAGATTGACCAAGTAGAATATCTGTATTGTAGGCCTAATGAAACATACCTTTACAGATATAGAAAATCTCCGATTGAGTTCCATACAAGGTAGTCCTTATTAGTGGAATTCAGGTAGTAGACAGAACGATTACGTGTAGTCCTCAAGGTACGCACTGGGTGGTACATTGTGGATGCTCGAGCACAAGTATAAGCTAGTGCGGATGCAGTTTCACATTTTTATAGTAGACGATGGAACATCTGTATTGTAGGCCGTACGAAGCTGTTCTTTACAGATGTAATTACAGTACACTCTAGGAGGAAGACGTGGACTCCTTTTCGAGGAGGATAAAGAAGATGCTATGGGTGGTACCTAGGACTGATGCGGTCTTTAGGCATGTAGCTACCTATATATTGGTTATTAAGTCTTAATCTACTAGGGAGTAGATGGGTACGGTTCATGCACTGAGGCGAGAGTATTATAAACCCAATAAACAAAGTATAACATAAAATGGAAATAGAACGGTATGTGTAGAATTATGCTTAGAAGTGTATAATTTGTCCATTCACCGGAACTTTAGTTCTGGCCCCTCATCATATCATCCCACAGGTTAGATAGATGGCAGAGATTTTACAGCTTTAAGATACTTGTTTAGAAAGTGTTATTACCTTGGTGAGTATTTATTTACTATTATATTTTGGTCAGTTCCGCTGTGAGATATTTATTTGAGCTCTGATATATTTATCTTTGCATATTTGCAGGATGCCAGATACCCAACTCGGGCTTCAGTGGGCTTAGATTTTAGCATTTTTGCAAAAAATCTGAACCCACTAGAATTCGGGTTTTTATAACACATAAAAAAATAAAAAATAACTTTGTAAATGTTATATGCATACATTAAGCATAAGTCAATCCATATGAATCATGCGTCTATTTTCTAGGTTTTCAAAGAGAAATGAGTAGGGTGTATTAAATCGAGTTAATAGTGAGCATCAAGAATGTACCAAAATGAAAATAATTATGAATAAGAATCCTAACTAATTTTATTTTCTAAATCATAGTTCCTATCATGCAGAAAATACATTTCCAACTATTTGGAATATCAAGAATAAAAGCCAAAGAAGAAACAAAAGTAATCTACTTTATAAATTTAAAAAAAGCAAAGGAAATGTTTACCTTATTTATATGTCACATCAAATGGAGCGATATATATGTCACAACAAACAACCACGAATTTCTGGTTCCTAAGCTCGCTGTATTCAAGTACTCACTTGCCCATCAACCGTTGATCTATTAATTATTTTCTTCTTTTCTACAAATATAACATAAGACGTTGAGAACTTGATGTAACGCTGAAGGGTATATACTTACAATAATAGAACAAAATGAGGAGACATATAGCTTTGTTAAATACTGTTATATTCGATCATGTAGATGTGTTAGTATGAATTGAGTATAATCAAGCATAAGAAATTCAATACCATTGTGGGAATTTATTAACCAAGCTTTAGATCATCAAAAAATGAACTGATGGTCGAAATAGGTAAGAAAAATTTGTGCTCACATGCCACTACCACTACATTACATTAGTTTGTAAATGTACACAATTAGCCAAAGCTAAAATAAAGTATCATCGGATGAAGTTAAAATACCATGATCAATCAGTTCATAATTCAGAAGCCGTACATAATATCAAAATCTCATTTATAATTGTACCAAATCCTCGATTCAATTACAGAAACGTAAATTGAATGTTGAATTACCTATCAAATAGATAACCTCATTTTTAACATCAGTGTTTGTACTGAATCTACTGATAGGTTGTTGAGTTCAATGTGGATATAATATTCAATACCGTGAATCCAAATACTGAAGAAAAAAAGAATCATATCTGATCCATCATTTATTTATAATTTGTACATAGTCGAATTTATACTTTGTATTTTGAGCATAATGGAACGTGGAATCAAGCTAGTATTTTCTATCATTCAACTACAGTAAGGAATTTTCCATGTCATCGACAATGTAGCTGAAAGGTAAGAAACCTACTTGCAAAGCTGCGGCTGCAATAAAATGTAAAGTCGCATCGGTAGCTATGGATATAACGGATGAAGTGCATTTGTAATTAGAATATAGGTAGTGAATACTGTTTGACATTAATTGGGATCCCATATAATCTGAACTTTAACCCCATAAATTTGACTAAGAGTTGACGAAATTAGAATGCAGAAGGCGAATAGGGTTTCACATTAATTGATGAAACTTTCAGATTTGAGTTTTATGGTAGTGGACACTTTACTAAAACTTCAATTTTAAAAGGAAGAACGAAACATTTCTAGCATCAAACTTTTTGCTCACAAATTCAAAAATTCTTTATCATCCCAAAGAACTTAATATTATACTCCAAAATGGAAACAAAAATAACCAAGACTCATCAATTTCATAACTCATTTTATGTAAATCCATAAACTTATAGGCTCAAACAAAATCATTTACTTAAATAAATAAAATGATTTTCCTATAGTGCATAAATTTTACCACTTCTAGATGATCCATAAGCAGATATAGTAGCAATAAAACCTTCATAATAATTGGAACCATAGTTGTAACCTCGTTGTAGATTATGCGGTCACCATGATCTTCTTGCAAAAAATATGCATTTAGTTTGTTAGATTCATTAAAGTTTCCAAAACTATAATAAGGAGGCACACAAAAAATCTAGAAACTGCAGCAACTAACATAGTGTGTTTTACCTCGTGGATTGTTCAATACAATGAAACTCTTAGTGTAGATATTCATATGTTTTTTCTAGCTATTTAATATCTACTATAACATTAAGGATATGTAGCCTATAAAGCTTTAGGGTAAATCATTTTGAGCTCTATCTTATGCATACTTGATGATACATGTATACTTGATGACACATGTAAAGTATATTAAGTACTGACTTGTATAACTTGATGATTAAAACTTTGCATACTTGATGATACATGTAAGGTATATTGAGTACTGACCTGTATAATTTAGATTAATACTTTGCAACGTACATTTACACGATAAAGGACCCTAGATGCATAATTCATTTAAGTGCGTAACTATCTCTAGATCATCATGGTTAATGTAATAATATAGTGTCATTTAATATAAGGTTCTCTTTTTTATAAATCAATACTATGCATAGAACTTAGTATTTTTCATTGTATGCTAATGTTATAAAATTCAAATTGTATCTGGTAGACATCATGTAAATTTAATCTTATGAAAATCAGGTTAGCTTGGTAACAAAGAAAACAAAAGATGAAATCTGTCCTAAGAGACAAAAAAAGGTTAAATCTAAAGTGTACCGTGAAATAAAATTTAGAGATAATTAAGGAACATCATATTTTTTAGCACAATATTATGGCAATCATAGTTATAGCTGCAAATAACTAAACTTCAAATCAGACTTGTACTGCATTATTTGTGCCAAAACATGGTTAAAGGTTCATCTGTTTATTTGAATAACATAATAGTTTATAGTGCTTTTGACGTTCTGTTCGATTTTCTTTTACTATCTTAAAACATACAAGTATATGCTACATATACGACGATTTTAGTAATGACCAAGTAAACATCGCTTAGAAATTTTAAACATGTAATGTATCAATATATATTTAATGCATAAGATGACGTAAAACATTATAGGTAGATAAAATGATATTCGAAAAGCTAAATAGGGGTAATAACTTCCAATAGTTGATAATATTTCTTTCATTCAATAATTAAGTTATATATACAAATCCTCAACCAACATTATCCTTAAAGTATTTTTACATCCTATAGCATTCGTAACCTAATTTTGCCATAATCAAAGCATGTATTTGCCTATTTTTAATGATTGGAACTTAAACTAACCAATTAGTCATCGCATATGACAAATAAATTTTTGTTAGAAAACATGTAAGGTAATGATTCAATAACCAAGTATAAAACAATCTTATTATATAAAACTCAAATTAATTTTAAATACATAAGTTAAAAGGAGGAAAAAATATATTACTGTTACCTAAACTATTTTAATAGTAAATAATAATTGTAAGCAGTAAACATATAAATATCATGCAAGCTACCCGGTAGGAAACAATATAGTAAGTATTTTTTGTTTCATCTTCTTGGTGTAGAATATACAATCAACCAAATACCAATAAATAAGTTTCACTCCAATAAAAAAATAAAGATATATAGAGAGAAAAGTTCTTGAATGGAAAAAAGGATTTGAACGATAACTAATATAAATTTAGGATAATTATGATACCTTTCCATAGAATACAATAGGTGCTTGCCTTCATGTACAAACGGGATCTAACGCGACTTATCTTTCAAGTCTAAGCTTTCATTAGCATATCATACCTCCACATGAATACTCAAGAGATCTAAAATTGTACAAGTTATAATTGCTAGCTCCATAACCATGCCAATCAATTTGTGTAAAACCAGTTGTAGTGATAAATAACAAAATTGTGAAAACGCATATAATATATAATAAAAAATAATAATGATAGTGAATAACAAAAGAATTAACTCTCAAATTCATACGCCTCATATTGACTATTTCTTTCATATGCACTCCAGCACATTAATACATAACTTTACTCAACAAAAACATGAAATTCATGAAATGTGGAATGGTTCATGAAGCAATCATTTCTATTTTATTATATTCCATAATTTTTGTTATGGAACATATAAAGCATGATTTATTTTACTTATTTAACACATGATAAATTATACATAACAAATAAATTTACTTAACTATATTCATTTAAGGCTTTAAGCCACGTGCAATTGTTTTCATAAATCATAAAATCAAATTATGTTAAGTACATAGTTCCATAATCATCAAAAACTAAATCTAAAAGATTGATTTTACTCTTATTTTTATTATGCAATGGGTATGAAAATGGGTATGGGTACATATCCATTCATACATGAAACTAAAAATATTTAAATATCTGATCATCCTTACAATAAATGCATGAAAATATAGTGCAAACATGTGATAAATATCAACTAAATTACTTAAATAAAAAATATCCATAGGATGTGCAAAATTAAAGTAGAAAATTCACACATATTTGTGCATATGATTCAGTAAAGGTCATGTTCATCGCCATCAAATTTTTATTATTCCGCAATATTCATCATCATCGCTAAGTTTTAAAAACCCTATTGCTTCGAAGATTTAGGCAATGTACCATTTGATGGATCTAATACAAAATTCATTTGTAGATGAAGTAACTCGGTTTTTTTATTTATATTACCGCGATAAAAGAGGATAAATAAAGCAGTAATTACTACAGTAAGAACAATTGTTTTAAGTTACACCATTGCACAAAGTTAGCTTTACTTTAAACCATAGTTTCATAAAAAAAGTGGAACGAAAGCATCAAAGTTAAAAAATGATATACAAAGATGAGACTGAATGTATGCTTGTTCATCCTAAGATTAGGAATAAAGCAACCTGATGTCAAAATTTGGCATCGGTATTCACAAAGCATATAAAATAGGAGCCACGTCTAATTTGACTTTCAAAAAATATACTCATGAGAGAATGGAGTCGAACTTTTAGAAGCCTCAATGGGGTATGGTCCTGTGGTACTAACAAATTGGTGTAGCCTAAATAAATCTGTTGATAATTAAGAAAAAAAATAAACGAATGATGGGAACATGAGGAACGAAAATAGGGTCATCATTTAGAAATCAAAGTCAACTCCTACCTAGAAAAATATGAAGATAATTAACAATGTAATCTAAAACTTGAAATATAAAAAGTAAATTGAAAACCCAACAGAAATTGTATATGTGTAGCAAAGGTAAGATTGACTGATGTGTAGTTAGAAGAGTTATCTCTAACCTTGAAATCGCTACATTTTCATTATATTATTAAAGTGAAAACTAAGATTCATATACTCTATGAGCAAGAAACTTAAAGGCAACTTTGTTACAAAGTAACATAATACTTGTACAATTGAAGAACAAATTAAATAAAATGTAAAAACAATCAAATCATATTAAAACTAAAGTCGAAGTTGGATTGGAATGATGAATTCAAAAATAAGATGAAAATGATCGCCTATAAAAGAAGTTGTATTTGAACATCGAGTTAGCAAAATTAAAGTAAAAAAAGATTTTTGACATATAAATTTATCAAAGTAGTTCAAGTTAAATGTTAACATATCTTCCAGACAAAAAAAAAATCTAGTTTGGATTGTGTTCAATAGTTCAAACATTACAATCAGATTAATGATGTTTCACTAAGTCGCTACCTTTTCACTTACTAGATATTTACCCGAGAATGAACATTCAATTCTCCATTGGACTATTATACTTTTTAAATCTTTGTCCTCGTAGCCGCATATACTCTGAAGATGAAAAATTATTAAAAACAAAATGAAAATATATTATGATTCTTATATAAAATGATGTTACAACTAAAATTTCAACTTTTATACTACAATACGAGTCTATGTCATTAACTCGCTAGGCTTGGTATGATCAGGTATGAATAATACAAAAATTGCAGGATTGTTAAGGAAATTTCATGTTACAATTCTAAATTAACACCCCTATGTTATAACATATAGTAGATCTTGATTTGGACAATTAAAAAGTTTATAACTAATATTATGTATAATTAAAATTTGACAAAGAACGGGACAATGACCAGGCCACTCGATTAGACCTTAAAAATTAGATTTTTCACTCCATATCGCTTAGTTAGTTGACTGTTGAAGATGGAACATTACCAACTACTCTATGAGGAGAAGTTGCAAGTAATATAATGTAATACCTTTTATTTTAATAATATTATTTAGGAGATTTAATTAGATAAGTTAAATACATTAATGTAGATAAGGAGATTAAGGTTGATTAATAAATTAGGCAGCCATGCTTATTTAAACAAATGAAATTATAAATGGTTAAGTAGTTGAACATAAGGGCATTAGGGTAAATAGCCCCCATATTTCCCATCCTTATACTATGCGTTCATTTTATCTCAAACAAAAATTTACAACTGTAACAAGAAAGCAAGGCCAACCATTAGGAAAAAGAGAAGAGAAAAATCAAAGTGAAGCTTAAGATCAAGCTAGAAGAAATCAATCTCAAACAAACTTCAATTTCCTTATTCAATCTAAGGTGAATGATAATTTCTACATCTCTATTTTGGTTTAAAATCATACGGGTTCGAATTTAAGAGTAAATCTGTTTTTATGATATCCTGAATGATGATATGCTTGACTTATGATTTATATGGTTTAAACAGGGTTGTTTAAAGAAGATATAAATGGTTTTAAGGTAAAACTGGGATTAAATGATTTTAAAATGCCATGGGAAAATTTTACGTTATGGAAAACACGATAATAGAGTGGGTTTCAATTTTCATAATTTTCCAAGCCGTGGAGAATTAGTCATGAATTTTCAAAGGAAAATATGGTTATTTGGGTTTATAAATTTATTTTGAAAAATGTGTGAAGAATTTGCAACTGGAATTTCAATATGTTAGACAACATTATTAAAGTGAATTTCTGGAATTTTTTGGGATTTTTACTAAGTGATTTAGTATGGAAATTAAATTATTTCGAAAGGAGGACCTAAATGATTTAATTGTTTTATTAGAGAAAGTGCTAAAAGTTAACTTGACTTTAGATCTGAGAAAATACGGCAAAACTTATCCAAGTTATTTAAAAGTTTGTAAAAGCCAATCAAAAATTTTATAAGTATGCAAGTTTGTTGCAAAAGTTTACTTTATTCGGTAAAATTAGCTATTGCTCATAAAAAGGTAGTTTCATCTTCTTTGGAAAACCATTCGAACCAAACCTTTCGACTTAGACCATTCGACTTCATTGATCAACATGGTCAAGACCAATGCACATGATATCATTTAGGTGGTATGTAGTGAATTGGACATAGGCGAAAGGTAGGTTGTCGAAGGGGTACTTTCAAAGGAGTCGGTTCCTTAGTTGTTTTTGTTTAAAAAGAAAAACACTTGCCTTTTTTTTTAGAGAGCTTTTGACAAGGTGAAAAGCTATGCTTTCGTTAAGATCGGAAGCTATAGCTGTCTTTAAAGAGCTTTCGACACAGTCGAAAGCTATGCTTTCGACAAGGTCTATGGCTTTGAAAGCTTAGTTTCTAAAAGAGCTTTTGAAAAGGTTGAAAGCTATGGTTTTGAAAGGATAATTTATAAAGAGCTTTCGACACAGTCGAAAGCTATGTTTTAGAAAGGTATTTCAAAGAGACTTTCGAAAGAGAGCTGCCGCCTTTGTTTTAAAGAAGTAGCTTTCGAAGGAGTTACTTAGGCTTTGTTCAAAGCTTTTGAAGGGGTAGTTGTCGAGTAGGTTGAAACCGTTTTGAGATTATGTGACCTTCCGGTGGCATCGAAGGCATCGGTGTTGTCGAAAGGTTCAATTGTTTTCATAAGTACAAGCCGCTTCCCAAAGATTTCGAATGGGTCGAAAGCAGAAGCTTTTAACATTGTCGAAAGGTTTAATTGTTTTCCAGATGTTTTAATGCTTTCAAAAGGATGGTTTCGACACCATCAAACTTTCCCAATATTTTATAAAATAAGGAGTGGTTTCAAAAAAGATACTTCCACCTATTTTCAGTTTGACCCAAAGTAATAATTTAGATATAAACCCAATGCTTTCGAAAGAGTGGATTTTCAATGGTTTTGAAGGGTAACCATCAACGCTTTCGAAAGGGATACTTTCAAGTGATTTCGAAGCTATGCTTCTACTCTTATATAAAAATGCTTTAACATGGTCGAAAGATTCTGAAAGAGGTGCTTTAAAATATTAATAGCAAGAGCTTATTGTTTTAAGATATGTGTTTTAAGCTTTCGAGGGGATCAAAAGCCAAGCTTTCGAAGGGGATACTTTCGAAGGGGTTGTAAAATTGTTTTCTTTTAACCAAGCTTTATGATTTCGAACGGGACACCTTTCGAAGGAGTATGTTTATAAGACATTTGATTTTAGATATGTAGGGTTGGTAACCTTATATAATAAATGTTGTTTAACCTTGGGGATACCTAGGTGGGTTTAATGAGTTCAACATAATAGTTAGGGATATCAACACTTATATGTTTTGACACAATCACTGGGGAATACCAATGTAAAATTTCAAATGCATAAAAGCTAAATTAGGGATACTAATGGAAATGGGTTACCATGTGGATAGAATGAGATATTGGAATCATGTAGGTAACATGAGGTAAGTGGCCAGGTGATGGGTTCATAGTCATCCTAGGAAAACTATGCGATGTTTTATGGATAGTCAACATCAAGTTGGAGATGGATTGTAATGACCCATCTTTCTGACCCCTAGGAATGACACTTAACACATCCTCGGTGTTCATGTGTCAGTGCCCAAGCCTCAAAAAGATGAATCGTCATATGGTGAAAAAAGAAATAAAATATAAAACTTTATAATGAAACTACTAAATAAACATAATAGAAATAGTACATCAGGTTACTCCTTAACAAGGAGTTGTCAGAGTTACACAAAAGTACTACAAATCAGCTTAGACAGTTATAACCTCCTGCCTTTACAAATGCTGAAACAAAATACACTTACACAAACTAAATAGTACAGCGGAATAAATAAATAAGAAGATGGAAAGCCTCTTGCTAGGACGCCATCTTCAAAAGAGCTCAATAACGACCTGCTACTCTCGGACTACTCAAATAAAATGAGTACCCGAGAGTTCATGGAAACAAACAACTCGGGTCGGACAATTTGTCTAGTATGAATTGAACTTTAAACGAAGGTATGTAATTAATTACAAACATATGAGACCACGTTGCTGAACAAAGAACGAGTTTACTCTCACATGAATCAATATCCAAACGTAAATGGATAAATAATTAAACATCGTGAAGAGTGGTTGAATCTTCCTGATTGAAATAAGGAATCAAATTCAAAGGTTAGAATCAAATAAGGAAAGGAAAATCTCCAACAAATGACTAAGAAGGTGCACCACACTTGAAATATACCTCTAGTAATATACTTCTCAGAAGCTCATATACTCTGTGGCACTTATTGGACAATCCATGCCAAACCCCACCAAACCTTGCCGAGTATCTGAATATTCACATTTAATAGCGCTACCGAATCCAACCTAGATGAGATGTGAAAGTACCCTAATAAGAGCAACCCCACATAATTTGGCTTCCTCTCGTGCTTTGGATTTAGTCATTTTCGACAAAGGATATCAATGCTCGATGGAGCAACACGTCATCTTAGAATGACGATAATAAAGAAGATGAAGTAACCGATAGCCGGGAAATTAACTATCAAGGATTTAAAACGATCTTGTATGGAAATTAAGTCTTATATACTTACCACCACTCATTGAATTCAAACTTGTATTGTTTCTTGGTTAACAATAATACCAGACAAGTCAAGGTAGTGTTATCCCGAAGTCATATCTCACGGTTATTCTTAACTTTCGAAATAGCGACAAGTCTACCTCTTCGATGTTTAATGCTAATTATACAAATAATCATTTCCATACAAGTAAATCTCTTTGTGGAAATTAATCCATTTCCAAATACAATCCAAACTTTTTTCTTTTTAAATAAAGCCTGAATTCGTTCTTGGGCTTCACATTACAAGTATTAGCTTTAATTTATTTAAAAGAGTTAGCCAACTCCAAAACATCATGAAATAGGATTTAATAACTTAAATTGTTCTTATTGCATTGATTAATCAACTTTGAACTTTAAATAATAAAATGGATAAATCACCTTTTAGCCTTATTGATTCGATTAATTAGAAGAAAAAAATTAATTTAATTATTAATTAATTAATCAATTATCATTATTTAAAGATAATACATCTTTGTTACTTTAATAAATCCACTTTGAATCTTCATTATTAAGTTGATAAATTAACTTCAATATCCTTAAAATAAAAAGGGTAAATCACCTTTAAATTATCATTAATTAAATTAATTAGTAATATTTAAATATAATAACTTAATTAATTAATAAATAATGAAATATCATTATTTAAAAGTGATTAATTAATTTCAAAATTTTACATAAGCAAAGATTAATTAAGGTTAAACAAACTTGTTAACCTTTAAAAGTCATTAATTTAAAAGGATTAATTAATTTTAAATACATCATTAGTTAAATGATATATTAACTTTAATCCATCATTGTCGAAAGATTAATTAGTCCTAAACACCATTAAGTAAAATTATTAATTAAATTTAAAACATCATTAACTAAGTAATTAGTTAAATTTAAAAAACATCATTAACAAATTGATTAATTAACCTTAATCCTTATTTGTTAAATAATTAATTATTTTTGGATACATCATAAATTAAAAACATTCTTAACTTGTAAACAAACCCAAGCTCGAGAAATAATCTGAAAAGTTTCGATATGGTGATATTTTTCGAAAATGCCTACGGACACTTCGATACACAAGCTTATGACATTTTCATTTCATCCAAACAATTCATAGCATAAGAAAAGCATACATATAAGTTACATGCATTTCGAACAAAGGTGGATAGATTGTCTTGTTATGTATTTAACTTTTACAACTAACTTTACATGTTACGAGCTAACTTTAACTACTAACTTTCTCATAGTGTTCCAAGGCAACAACTTTTTGAAGCATAAATCACACGGCCAACCAACATATTACTAAAAATATATAACAAGAATTCAAAATTTATTAAAATTAGAAATAATAAAGCTATAACTTTGGGCTTAAAAAGGCAAGATTTTTACTCACCGAAACTAGCTCAAAATCAAACCAAACTACTACAACCGTCAATTGACGAGCGGACCTAACTTCCTTCTACAAAATTCAACTTTTAGAACCTTAGAAGCCCTAATAACTCATGGCCAATATGCAACGTTGGCTTGTCCAAAAGTTCATAGATGGGTCGGCGGTCTTATTTTGAAGCTAAGGGACGATAAAAGAGAGTAGAAGTGGTTTAGGAGCTAGTTCAATTGTTTTGAAGGGAAAAGAATGGAAAAGTAGTAAGTTTTGTCATTTAGAAAACTAAGAAGCCATGGAAATAATAAGTGAAGACATGATGAGGATTTTGGAAAAGAAAATGAAGTGAATAAAATAAGAAAAAAATGAGGAAATAAGTATATATACATGGACATAAATCAAATTACAAGTATACCCCCAAGTACAAGCCCTCCACCAAAATTTTGCCACTCATTTTTTTTTGTCCCCTCCTTTGAAATTTCTAAATTTCCATGTATTCCAATATGCCAACATACCTTATACCCTATTGTACTTGATTTGTACTTATGTCTGCCTAAGATGTGACGATTTTCCTTTTTATTATTAAATACTTACATAATAAGTCATGTCATCTTTGTTATAATTATTTAAGTTATTACATGTTTAAATATTTATCAAAAAAAAGTATAACTCATTTATAAATATGAATATGTGTTACTTAAATGTGCACAACATTTTCCGACAATATTTCAGACACCAAAAAGTCAATTTTTCAAAAAACGATTTCTGGTCACATTTTTAATTTAGTTTTAAACTAATTTTTTATGTAAAAGGATTTTGAAAACTATTTCACTATCATTATTTATTATAAAAAAGTGTGTTAATTTGATTATAAAAACCATTATTTATCCCAAAAAAGAGTTTTATTTTAGTTAAAAATCCATTAATTAATTATTAAAAATATATTAAATGTCCATATTCTAAAGAGATTAAATTACAGGTTATTACATGGATAATCTCCATATGATTGAAGAAGAGTTCATAGTCATCCTAGAAAAGCTATGGCATGTTTGATGGATAGTCAACATCATGTTGGGGATGGATAGTCTCCATGTGTTTAATGAAGGGTTTATAGTCATCCTAGAAAAACTATGAGACGTGAGATGAATAGTCCACATCCGCTTAAGTAAAAGGAATATGGGATGGATAGTCCCTCTTTAATGCAAATAAAGTCTAAAATGAAATGGGAACTCCTTAAAAAAATATGATGGATAGTCAGTTGAAACTTAGATGGTCAGTCTAACTAGTGTGGAATGGAAATCCTAACTTTTTTTAAGTATGCATATCATCATAATATTTTGAAAATGTATGTTTTGACCATGGTGGATGCATGAAGCACAAAATATGGTTTTATAAAGGTGTTAGGATACTGGTGATGGGAAAACCCATTCCACTAAGCGACGTGGTCTCACTAGATGTCTAAAAGGATTGAGATGTTAGAGTATTATTCGTACCATGCTTTATCTCTGAGTCAAAGTTTTTGTTTTCTCCTTAAACTATTGAGTACTCAATTGATTTTGAGTAGTTTGAGATTTAAGGTTCTCAAGTTCTCAATGATGAATAAAGCTTCGGAGACGTGCAGGAGGCAGATAGTTATTTGTTAGAGCTTTCTCTTCTGCGTTGTATTTGTTTATAAAGGCAGATTTATTAGCCTTACTATATATTCTCTGATCAACCAAGGGAGCATCTTCATATGTCGCTCTTGATATATGTGTAATAATTATATTTTGTTGAACGTGTTTAACGAATCTGATTATGTAATGAACATCAAATGTTTTGACTTGAATGTGGAAATATGTTTTTGAATTGTTAAATTTTTTCCATATTTCTGTGATCTGTGTGTCAAGTATCTAGAACCGCCATATTTGGTCGTCAAGAGTTAATAACTATGGGTGATTGCAGCATCTTTTGCCATTAGTTTTGGTCCTCCAAGTAGAGGGATGTTACATATAACATAGCTTATTACATTTGGAGTTAACCATATAATGGGTGCATACTAAATAGTTACAAATGTTGTGAACATAGGAGAGGTAATATTATTATATCTTATGTTAGAACTGGTTTAACTTTAAAAGGACCTTTATTCCATTTCCAAGGTTGACAAAGAAGTGGATAAAATCAGTGCAACTAGAACAAAAGTGTGTGGAATACAATAGCCTATGATTTTTGTTTGAAACGTATACATATTCGTTTAAATGTATTGTTATTGTACTATTTTATTTTTCCACATAATTAAATAAATATTTGTTGACCAGAACAAATAACTCGAAATTCATGTTCAAACAAATGTGTTATTCAAACAAATATTTTATTACAAATTCAAATAGTACAAATTTGAGCTCTCGCTACATCAACACAATTTTCACTCAACAATTTTCACCTCACTACGTATATTCACTCATCACTCATATCAACTTTGTTCCAGTATGTATCCAGCATCTGAACTATCTGCAAAATAAACACTAACGCAGTAAAATCGAAAAATAAAATATTTTGCAGTGCTCAATAAAGTGTGTGTTTTGAAAATATTATTTGCCTCGGTTATTTGGGTTGTTCATCGTCATTTTGTTAATTCATCTTACACGAACAACTTGTGACATGCATAGTGTATTACTGTACATGCCACAAGGTCATACGTGCATCGATATACACTTGCTTGTTAAAATTGCAGGGAAAGGTGAGCACAAGGTCATGGATTCAAATCAAGTGCAACAAATGCAAACAACATGCAAATAAACTTGGATCAGGCAATTCAACACAACTAGAACAATCTAGTTCAAAGAATCACACAAACGTGAATACAAAGAAAAGATATGAGATTAGATCGGTTTAACTCGAGATTCAACCATATACACAAACATGCAATAGAGGTGACAACAGAGCTTCAAACATGCTCAGAAGCAACATTGCATACTCAACCAATATACAAGGAACCATAGACCAGTCATCATTAACGCGAATGCAAGGCAACATCCACAATACAATTTCAACATGTATATGATGCACAAGGGCGAAGAACAATGAAAACAAGCAGTAAGTCTAACAAAATCAGTGCAGACCATTACATGAACAAAGGACAAAGACAAAACCAAACCAGTTCTATACATATGCAGCAGAGAAGACTACATGAACGCCTGAACTCACTTAAAACCAAACATGTATGCATATATATCAGTTCAGGTCCAACCAACACCAAAACACTCTCATCCAACATGAAAACAAGGAACAAAATTGCACAGGGTTTCAGAGGCATGTACACAAGCAAACCATGGAACAAAAAGCATATGAACAGTGCAGACTCAAATGAACACACTAGAACCACTGGAACCAGATTTAAAAGCAACTAGGACCAGAAAAACACAACCAGGAAGAGCAAGTAGTTCAAATACAAGTTCAGTTTCAATCAACGCAATGTGGATGTGTAGTGCAAAATAACATGAATGTAATGCAACCAGACTTTGAAAGAAACCAGACCAGATTACATGTACAAAGCTCAACTTCAACATGAACCAGCACAGTATACATATGCAACAGAGGGGACATAGCACAGGCATCACAACACATATGTACACACATACATATGTATGTATATACATAGTGACTCACATACAAGTGCATATGACATAATCAAAGCATAGCATCTGTAGCAGTTCGAAAAATAAGTCGTTAGCAGTTTACATGAAGCCATGGGATATATCAATATGAACAGGTCACGTATCAAAAAGAAATACCATTGAATTATTCAAAAAATCAAAGATTGCCAGCAAAGAATGGAACGGAGCATGATGAAGAAGTCATAGCATTAAAGAGAGGATCAAATTTAAATGTCAAAGTCTTAGCAAAAATAACGGAACAAAATTCAAATCATATTCAACCGATGATAAGATGAACAAGTCAGAATTCATCACAATCGTTCAAGCAAAAATTGAATGGCCGAGAAAATCAATTGAAGAATTCAAACCAATATATACGAACAAAACTATAGGGCTTTCGATCCCTATAAATTAAACCCAAATCATCATCGGAATTATTCATTCGAGTTCGAGACAAAATCTAAAAAGCATACTTTGAAAAAATCACAAACAAACCCAAAACTCGAACGAAGTCGAGCATAATCAAAATTGAAAAGGGGGAAATCATGTACCAATTCAAACTAGCATAAAGCTCACATTTAAAGCAGCCTAAGCAAAACAAAGAACAAAGATCGAAGAAGCAGCAAAGTGAATTGAGGAACGAAAGTCAATCGATCAACCTCCAAGCAGCGGCTTCAAAATGAACAAAACCCTAATTTTTGAAGAGGGACAAAAGATCGGCCGAAGTACTTAACAACAAAAAGAAAGATGTTCTTCACTTTAATTATATTTTACATTGGGTCGTGTCTTTTTTTTGTAGTGGGCTTAAGTTTTTTAAAATAGGGTTTTGTTTTTGGTTCTATTTTATTTGTAATTTTTCTTTTTTAAAAGTGTGTCAGACTCTAGTTTACGTAGGTTACAAAGTATGGTTTTATAGTTCGAGAATTTGCAACTCAGTGGCCGAGTTATGGCAGGGTTTTGAGCTTAGAGTTAGGTTAATCAAGTTAGCGGGTGCCGTAAGTTTACATGTGTTTGTAAGCATCTGATTACTTAATTTCTAGTAGAAATTTTAGGGCATTTTGTAGGCAGGTTTTTGCCGAAGCTGGTTAAATCTATGTGTGATTTTTATTGCATTACTTTATGCTATTATTTTTATTTTCACATTAGTTTTAGTATCACCCTATTCACCACCCCTCAGGGTGAAAATAATCCTACAAGTGGTATAAGATTTAGGAACAAAAACCATTTTTTGTTTTTCAAAAATTTTGATTTTTTTAAAAAAATTGCTTCTCTTAATAATGCTTTAGTGAGGGTCAGTCCATAGCTAAACCACCAATGTTCAATGGTGAATACACATATTGGAAAACTAGAATGAAAATTTTTCTAAAAACCATAGATGCATGGAATATTGTTGAAACGGGATATAGCACACCAACGGTATTGGTAGGTAGTCAAGAAGTTGAAAAACCTATGGATCAATGGACGGATCTAGAAAATAAAATGTTAACACTAAGGCTATGAATTCTATTATATGCTCACTAGATCAAATTGAATTTAATCGTGTCTCACACTGTCTAACTGCGTAGGAATTTGGCACATGCTTGAAGTAACTCATGAAGGAACCTTCCAGGTTAAAGAATCTCGCATTGCCATGCTCAGTAGCGTGTAACTATAGAAATAAAATTCCTAAGTGTGATAAGTGTCCATCAATAAAAGAGGAAATAAAAAAATCAGAAACTAAAATTAAATCTCTTCAAAATGAAGTTCTAATTTTGAAAGAAAGTGAAAATACTAGGAGAGAAAATTCTATTAAAAAGTGCACTTTGTTATTGAATGAAAATGAATCTCTCAAAATACAAGTCCAATAATTGTCTACAACTTTAGGAAAATTCTCCAAAGGAGCAAGATCACTAAACATGTTATTAGGGAAACAAACTGTTAATACAATTAGACAAGAACATAGGTATACTCAATCTGAAAGAGTTAGGACTAAAACTAATCATGTCAACTCCAAGTGCATGACTTGTGGGAAAATTGGACACAATCAAAATTATTGTTGGTTTATATCCAAACACGCGAAAACCAAATCAATTTAGGTTCCTAAAGGCATGAATGTAAAATCACTTAAAGTCAAACAAATCTGGGTGCCAAAAAGAACAAACATAGACTGTCTTAGTTCTACGCAAACTTGTTTTTCAAAATCATTTGTCACTAACAATCATGGACCTATAAAAACAAATTGGTTACAAAAATCTTTCCTGGTGTAAGTGTGATGGCAGGCTAAGAAACAGTAAAAGAGGTACCTGGATTCTGGCTGTTCCAGGCACATGACGGACGATAAATCAAAGTTCCTTAGCCTAGAGAAATACAAAGGTGGAAAAGTCACAATGGGCAAAAATGATGTATTATGTGTTGAAAATCTGCACCATAATCTGATTTCAATCAGGCAGTGATCAACTAGGAAAATTTGAAAAATCATCTTTTCATGCCAAGAACATTGTAAGTACTTGTAAAGTCCTTGAGCTAGTTCATATGGATCTATTTGGACCTAACGATATTGCAAGCTAAGGTGATAAAAGATACTATTTTGTATTGGTTGATGATTACCCTAGATACACATAGGTATACTTCTTTATCTAACTGCTTCTAGACCAGACATTATGTTCTTTGTTTGTTTATGTGCACGATTTCAGTCAAATCCAAAGGAATCTCATTTGAAAGCTGTAAAAAGGATTATAAGGTATCTGTTGCACACCCCATGTTTTGGTTTATGGTATCCAACTAATGATAACTTTGAGTTGAAAGGGTATTTGGATGCAGATTATGCTGGTAGTCTAGTTGATAGAAAAAGTATTGGTGGAATGTATTTTATGTTGGGACATTTGTTAGTTACATGGTCAAGTCGAAAAACATCATTTCATTAAAGATCACATTTCCAAAGAAAATATCTGCATAAATTTCATTTCAGCTGATTTTCAATTGGCAAACATTTTTACAAAACCCCTTCTAAAAAATAGCTTTTTTCAACTTCGTCTCAGTTTAGGCTTTTTGGAAATGTGATTTTATATTTTTTTTTGGATTTGAACTTAAATGCCTATGTTAACTAATCTGACTCCCTGGTGATTATCGAAAAGATAAATACTGCTTAAAAAATGATGAGTGTTGATATTAATCATACATTATGACTTGAGACAGTATATTTGGTAAATTTCTTTAAAAATTTAAACAAAATTTGTTATAACCTTGGTTAGCAAAAATTCCATGACCATCTCTATACCTATCATATTTTTACAACCATCACTCATCAGAATCCAATATAGTATGTCAAAATGTGGCATTTAAATAGGAAATTATTCATTTTTCTAAAATTAGCAATAAAATCATGCAAAAAGTACTCACCCTCATTAAAAGTACTCACAGTTATGCATGGATGAACTACTTGAAATCCTGATTATGTGCTTTTATGCTCATTTAAAAGTCTTCACGGTTATGCATGCATAGAACACATATGAAAATTGGATGAAATGGACGAGTTGATTCTAACCCTATTTGAAAGTCCTCATGGTTGTGCGTGGTTAGAAGATGCTCGAAATTCATTTTTTTACTAAAAATAAGAAATACTACTAATCTCATTTAAATGTCCTAATGGTTATGCATGGTTAGTAAGTATTTAAAAAGATTCATGTAATAAATATACCACAAATGGGCACGACTATATGGTTCTCTATGACGACATCACCCCTTTCACTCTAAAATGGAAAATGCACCTAATAGAGTATTATGACTTTTGTTTGATTTTTTATTGAAATTTAATATTTATACTCGATTAGGTATCAATGTTTGTATTAATGTCTATCACTTTATCGCTCTTTTATAACACTGTTACTCTTTTGCTGATAACAAAAGGGGGAGAGAAGTTAAGATTTTGGCAAATAGGTTCAAATTTTTTAATTGCATATTCTCATCTAGGTTCATTGTATTTTTTTATTATTTTTTATTTGCATACATATGTGAAGGGAAAGCTTTGTCGTAGGGAGGCATTCAAATAGGGGAGCTAATAGAATTCATCAAGACCAAATACATTTAACAGAGTCAAAACCTTAATATATGTTTATTATCATCAAAAGGGGGAGATTATAGAATACAATAGCATATGTTTTTTGTTTGATGATAATAAACATATGTGTGTATGTGTGTATGTGTGTATGTATGTGTATTCGTTTAAATGTATTTGTTATTGTACTATTTTATTTTTCTATATAATTAAATAAATATTTGCTAAATAAAATAAATAACTCGGAATTCACATTTAAACAAATGTTTTATTCAAACAAATATTTTTTTACAAACTCAAATAGTACAAATTTGAGCTCTCGCTACATCAACACAACTTTCACCTTACTACATTTATTCACTCATCACTCATATATTAATCTTCAACTCTGTTCCAACCTGTATCCAACATCTGAACTATCTACAAAATAAACACTAGCTCGGTAAAATTGAAAAAGAAATATTTTACAGTGCTCAATAAAGTGTGCGTTTTGAAAATATTATTCGCCTCAGATATTTGGATTGTTCGTCGTCATTTTTGTTGATTCATCTTACACGAACAACTTTTGACATGCACAGTATAGCACTGTACATGCCACAAGGTCGTGCATACACCGATATACACTCGCTTGTTAAAATTGCAAGGACCAGTGAGAACAAGGTCAAACCCGAGCCAAGGCTGGATTCAACTCAAGTGTAACAAATACAAACCAACATGCAAACAGACTTGGATCAGGCAACTCAACACAACTAAAATAGTCCAATTCAGAGAATCACACAAACATGAATACATAGCAAAGACATGCGATCAGATCAGTTTAACTCGAGATTCAATCATATGCACAAATATGCAACAGAGGTGACAACAGAACTTCAAACATGCTCAGAAGCAACAGTGCAGACTCAGCTAACATATAATGAACCATGGACCAGTCATCATTAACATGAATGCAAGGCAACATACCACATGACACTTTCAAAATGCATATGATGCACAGGGGGAAGAACGGTGAAAACAAGCTAGTAAGCCTAATAAAATCAGTGTAGACCATCACATGAACAAAGGACAAAGGCAAAACCACACCAGTTCTATACATATGTAACAGAGAAGACTACATGAAGGTATAAACACACTTGACCTAGACATTTATGCATATATATCAGTTCAGGTCCAACCAACACGAAAACAACCTCACCCAACATGAAAACATGGAACAAAATTGCACAGGTTTCGGAGGCATGTATACAAGAAAACCATGGAACAAAAAGCAAATGAACAGTGCAGACTCAAGTGAATGCACTGGAACCAGATTCAAAAGCAACCAGGACCAGAACAATACAAGCAGACAGAGCAAGCAATTCAAATATAAGTTCAGTTTCAATCAACACGGTGTGGATGTGCAGTGTAAAATAACATGCATATAATGAAACAGACTTTGAAAGGAACCAGACCAGATTACATGTACAAAACTCAACTTCAACATGAACCAGCATGGTATGCATATGCAAGAGAGGGGACATAGCATAGGCATCACAACGCATATATACACACATACATAGGTATGTATATATGTGTTGACCCATACACAAGTGCACATGACATGATCAAAGCATAGTATCTACAACAGTTTGAAAAATAAGTCGTTAGCAATTTACATGAATCCCTGGGTTATATCAATATGAACAGGTGACGTTTCAAAAATAAATACCATTGGATTATTCAAAAAATCAAAAATTGCCGGCAAAGAATGGAACGGAGCATGATGAACAAGTCGTAGCAGTAAAAAGAGGATCAAATTCAAATGCCAATGTCTTAGCAGAAAAGAATGGAACAAAATTCAAATCATATTCAATTGATGATAAGATGAACAAGTAAAAATTCATCACAATCGTTCAAGCGAAAATCGAATGGCCGAGCAAATCAATTGAAGAATTCAAACCAGTATATATGAACGAAAATATAGGGTTTTCGATCCCTATAAATTAAACTCAAATCATCATCGGCATTATTCATTCGAGTTCGAGACAAAAATCCAGAAAGCGTACTATAAAAAATCACAAACAAATCCAAAACTCGAATCAGAAGTCGAGCATAATCAAAATCGAAAAAGGGGAAATCACGTACCAATTCAAACCAGCATTTGAGCTCGACATTTTGAAGCAGCCGAAGCAAAAAAAGAACAAAGATCGAAGAAGCAGCAAAGTGAATTGAAGAATGAAAGTCAATCGATCAACCTCCAAGTGGCGACTTCCAAATGAACAAAACCCTAATTTTTGAAGAGGGACAAAAGATCGGCCGAAGTACTCAACAATAAAAAGGAAGATGTTCTTCACTTTAATTATATTTTACATTGGGTCGTGTCTTTGTTTTGTATTGGGCTTAAGATTTTTAAAATAGGATTTTTCTATAGTTTTATTTTATTTGTAATTTTTCTCTTTTAAAATTTTATCGTACTCTAGTTCAACTAGGTTACGAACTACGGTTTTGTAATTCGAGAACTCGCAACTCAGTGGTTGAGTTGTGACAGGGTTTTGAGCTTAGAATTAGGTTAGTAAAGTTAGCAGGTGTCGTTAATTTATGTGTGTTTGTAAGCATCTGATTACTTAATTTATAGTAGAAACCTTGGGGGCAGCACATAGGCAAGTTTTTGTCGAAGCTGGATAAATATGTGTGTGATTTTTTACTGCATTACTTTTTGTTATTATTTTTATTACCGCATTAATTTTAGTATCACCATATTCAACTCCCCCTTCCCCTTTAGGGTGAAAACAATCCTATAAAGTGCAACATGATAAATTCCATCAGAACATGGTTTAGTTGAATATGTACACATACATATATAGTGCCCATTGAATAAAATAATCGGGTGTAATCTGGTTGCACTGAAAAAGGAAAAAACCATGCAACATGAAATAACTTTATAACTAAAGACTAAAAACCCAAAAAATATGGAATGTGAACTGAATCTAGAAATAATTCGAAGAAAAGAGTTTGGGAAAGAAAATTGAATCTAAAAGGATATTGGAGAAAGAAATCAAAACTTAATCAGATGTAACATTAATGTAAATAAAACATTTATGTAAATAAAAGAGCGAACATCTATTTCAAATCAAATAAAGTTGGTTACATAGACGAAGGGAAAAATATGTATAATTATTAGCAAGATTGCTTTTAGTATAATTTTGAAATAATATATAATTATTTCAATGTATAAAATCCTAATGGAAATGTTTCTGGCAAAAAAGGGAGAAATAACAAAACCAGATATATTTTTTAACAGAAATGCTGATAATAACAACAAAGGCTCTCAACTGAAGAACTATTTGAGGGTGTTTTAGTCTCTTGGATTATAGAGTTTTACCCCATGTTCATGTACATCCCTTTAACGAAATTCAGAAAAGGGTTAACACATCATACAAAAATAGCAGCTAAATTTAGCAAAATTATTTCCACTAAACTATTTTGACATATGGATTATTATTATTTTAGTAAGCACGGAATAAACATATTCTCAAATGCTTAGTGTCAATCCATGAATACCATTATGTATTGGTAACATAGTCCAAGCTAAAATCCATAAATTGTCATGATTAATTTATAATTATTTAACTTCTTCGAATAGCTGTCATTTTTTTTTTCTGGTGCAAAAAAATAATTCATCGATAACAAAAACATTATATTGCCAAAAAATTAGGAAAAAAAGTTGACCTTGAAATGACAAAACCATAATCGTGTTATACAAACTTTTATTTGAAATATGGGACAAAATCTACTGGTTTGTGAGAAACCAGTTGATAACTGATATTGATTTAGAAAAATCCATAGAGACCTTAGTGCAATTTGTGCTTTCATCCTAATTACATAAAAATCAATTAGATATAATATTGCATTGAATATTGAGGTCATCATTTATCATCGTTACTGGTATTAAAATAATATAGTTGATATTGCTTCTTATTATTGAGTAAATCCTAAATATAGTATTAGTTAATTGTCAAATAAATATTTATTAGTAAACAACAAATAAGTTAAAGAGAAGAAACCCATTTTTACGCATGATTTATAATGTAATCGATATATTTTTTGAGTACCTAAACACAAGGAGATTATCTAAGATAACCACAAGCAAAAAAAACATCCAAGTGCCATCATAAAAAAATCATTTAACCGCTAGAAAACCAAGAATGTCGAATGAAACTATATATGCAGATGTAGTAAACCATAATAGAATGCCACTATGAGGAAGAACACGCTTTCAACGTGCTTACTTGGCTCTTAAAGTTTTGAAACCTACCTTCAGTAACCTATTGTCTAGGAAGATTCATTATGTTTTTGTTTTATATCAATTAGATATTTTAGTACACTTGGGCTTTCAAGTGGTGATTAACCTATAATTATAGAAAATGCCACTTGGTTTAAACCTAAAAAGTTAATGTTTAAAATTACAATGAAATTGACTAAAATGCTATCAGCAAAAAGAATATGCAACGAAAACAAAATTAACCTATTATTTGATGAGTTATTATGTCAAGTGTTGCTGCAAGTATATAGATTAGAAATATTCATTCCAATTAAGTAACATTTAAGCAAGAAGCTGGTAATAATTGGACACTTTTTTTTTCTTTGTTAAGATGCTTTGTCCATGCATTCCCAACTAAAAATTCACTTCTTATATGGATCCTTTTAAAACTTATGTTTTCATCTTTTTAAAAATTAGACTCACCCAAATTAATATTGTACAGTAATGAAAACAATAAGAAGCAAAAGTACTGATCAAAGAGAACAACTTGATACTTCCAGAGTTTCTTTTTCTTTCTTTTTTGATGTATTGAGAAAGTCATTGCTATCACTTTATTAGGGCAGCAGGCAGCTACTAATATGAAAAATCAAAAGTAATAGCATTTCCACATGCTTGTCTATAAAAACATAAATTAATGTTCTCATGTTTATGATAGTTTGGTAAGAAATGAATAGGATTACCTTTCTAAGATGAGTGTCTCATCCAAATTGCTAAAATTACCTAACCAGTGATAAATATTTATAGGTTTTCTTTGTTCAAAGATTTTTATAAAGATACCTATACAAAAAAGGTAATCGAATGTTGGGCTAACAGTATCACGCAGACATAAAAATAAACGGAGAAGATAAGAGAGGAAGGAGAGAAGAAGTTAGGGAGAAGGGTTCATATATTTTCCATATCCTTTTCCTAATACAGCACCTACTTCTTATAGCTACTAGCATTCATTTCTAGCCAATCATTGGTAACAGACTAGGGACATGTGGCCCATGAATATGAAAAAGGAAATACATCACCTAACCGTTGCTAAATAAAAGGAAAAACTAAATATTGTTATAACGGATTGTTACTTTAGCTGCTGCAGATATGGTCCCTTCTGCTTTTATTAATTAGTTGCCTAGAATCCAAGGTATCTAGCTGGCATGTGTGTTATGCGCCTGGGTCTGCTAGCTGCAGGTGCATCAATACCGTCCCCTTCGGAAGCAAACTTGTCATCAAGGTTGAGGTCATGAATCATTTGTGTATAATCTTCCCAGGTTGCTTCGGATGGATCAAGATCTTGCCATTGAATAAGGACTTGATGGGTAGTGGGGTTAAGATGGCATGAGCAAGGATTTTGGCTGGCTGGTAGACTGGGTGTCCTTCATGAGCAAGTGGTGGTAGGGGAGTGGGTGTGACGGAGTGTGGGTTGGGACAATATTTGAGGAGGGATACGTGGAACACCGGGTGGATTTTGGAGTCGTAGGGGAGGCTAAGTTTGTAGGCGACAGCTCCAATTCATTCTATAATTTCATAAGGTCCGAAGAATTTGCGGGCAAGTTTGTGATGTGTAGCTTCAAGGGAGGTTTGGAGATACGGTTGGAGGCGAACGAAGACCCATGTGCCGATGTTAAATTCTTTATCTGTTCGGTATTGGTTAGCGTGGTTCATCATTCGAGTTTGGGCTTTCTCTAAATTTGCTTTGATTTTCTTGAGCAGGCAATCACGGTCCAGAAGCCATTCATCAGTTCATGTAAATTTGTGTTTCCTTCGCTGTAATTGGCAAGAGTTGGGGGGGTCGTCCGTACACTGCTTGAAACGGGGAAGTGCCGAGGGAAGAGTGATGATTTGTGTTGTACCACCACTCGGCCCAAGGTAGGAGCTGAACCCATCGGTTGGGTATGTTGCCTACTAGTGCTCGTAAATAGGTCTCTAGGCAGCGGTTCACGACTTCGGTTTGGCCGTCCGTTTGCGGGTGATAGACACTACTCATTTTCAATTCCGTGCCATGTACACGGAAAAGTTCTTTCCAGAAGTGGCTAATGAAAAGCCGATCTCTATCGGAGACAATTGAGCTGGGAAACCCATGTAAGCGCACGTAGTCCTGTATGAAGTAATGGGCCAGTTGGGTGGCAGAAATGGAAGTTGGCAAGGCGATGAAGTGACTGTACTTGGATAACCGGTCCACGATGACCCAAATTGAGGTCTTGCCGGAAGATGGTGGTAGATGCGTCACAAAATCCATGGAGATATCTTCCCAGATGCGGGAGGGAATAGGTAATGGTTGTAGGAGCCCTTTGGGTGGAATATTTTCGGGTTTTAATTGCAAACAGATAGAACAGCGATTGACAAAATCTTTGACAGAGGTAGACAATTTGGACCAGTAAAAATTGTGGATAGACGAGCGATAGTTGCTTTAATACATGAATGTCCACCGAGTTTTGATCCATGAATGGGGGTGATAATTTGCTGATGAAGGTTTGGAGCGTCAGGGACGAAGATTCTGCCATCGTAAAAGAGGAGGCCGTTGCGGAATTGAAGATGAGTTGATCCAGTAGAAGCTTGTTGTCGAAGTTGTTGCACCTCCGTGTCGACTGCTGTCACGGTTCTGATTTGGTCAGTGAAGAAGAATCTGGGTGTAAGTATGGTGTGGAGGTGATGTGTGGTTGTGACGGTCTGTGGAAGGAGGGAGTGGAGGACGGTGAAGATTTGTTGGTGCTGTGGGTTGGGAGGCTGTAGCGGTGTGGGAACGGTCGGGATTTGCTCAGGAGTTGGTGGTTGAGGTGGTGAAATCGGGGTGATTGGTACGGTTTTGGTGGAAGAAAAAGGGGGCGGATTGGGTTGTGTGGTGGAAGGTTTGAGAAAAACGTGATTTGTGGAAGAAGGATTTGTGATGGGAGAGTTATGCTGGGTAAATTGGGTAGTGGGCTGGGCTTGAGAGGTCCAACGGGAGAGGGCATCTGCAACCAAGTTTGTATTTCCTGGCTGGTATAATATCGTGAAATCAAATCCCAATAGTTTGGTCAACCAGCGTTGCTACTCTAGGGTCTGTATAGTTTGGGTCGTGAGTTGGCGTAAACTTTGGTGGTCAGTGACTATGATAAAATGGCGACCGAGGAGGTAGTGACGCCAATGTTTGACGGCGGAGGTGATGGCATACATTTCGCGACTATAGGTGGATGCACGTTGAAGGAGGGGAGGAAGGGTTTTGCTAAAGTAGGAGATTGGGTGTTTATTTTGAGAGAGAACGGCGCCAATGGCGGTAAGGAAGCATCGGTGTGGATGGAAAAGGTTTGGTTGAAGTCGGGTAAGGCTAAAATAGGGGTGGTGGTAACAGCATGTTTGAGGGCATTGAAAGCATCGGTGGTGGAATTGGTCCAAAGGAAGGCGTCTTTTTTGAGAAGATTGGTAAGTGGGTTGGCGATTTTGGCATAGTTTTAGATGAATTTACGGTAATAACCCGTAAGACCTAAGAAGCCACGAAGTTCCATTGTATTTTTAGGGATGGGCCATTCGAGCATGGCGTGGATTTTTTTTGGATCGACTTTGACTCCTTGACCTGAAATAATGTGGCCTAAATAATCGATTTCGGTGAGGGCGAAGGCGCATTTGGAAAGGTTGATGAAGAATTTATGGTTGGTTAATAGTTGAAGGGTGGTTTGTAGGTGTGAGACGTGAACGGTAAGGGTGGGGCTATGTATAAGGATGTCACCGAAGAAGACTAAAATGAATTTGCGGAGGTATGGTTTGAAAATGTTGTTCATGGTTGCTTGGAAGGTGGACGGAGCATATGTGAGGCCGAATGGCATGACAACAACTCATAATGTCCCTCGTGTGTTCGGAAGGCCGTTTTAGGGATGTCGGGAGGATGTACACGCACTTGGAAATAGCCGCTTCTCAAATCTAATTTGGTAAAGTACGTTGCACCATGAAGTTCGTCCAAAAGTTCGTCGATGGTTGGAATGGGAAATCTATCTTTGATTGTAATGGCGTTAAGAGCCCTATAGTTGACACAAAAGCGCCATGTGCCATCTTTCATTTTTGCTAGGAGGATGGGTGAGGAAAATGGATTAGTGGATGGTTGGATGAGTTTTATGAGGAGCATTTCGCGAATTTTCTTTTCGATTTCATTTTTTTGAAAATGAGGATATTGATATGGTCGGACATTTACAGGGGTTGGTTGGGTTTTAAATTGATGTGGTGGTCTAAGGTGCTGTGAGGAGGTAGTTCGGTAGGTTTTTGGAAAATGGAAGTGTGTTGGTCTAGCAACTTTTGGATGGGAGGTGGAATATGTATGGTCGGGTGTTGAGGAGGAAGCGGTAATGGGTCGATGTGTAAGTGAAAATAGGATGCAATGGAATTAGTGGAGTCGAGGCGTTTTAGTTGTTGTAGAGAGATTTCCTTGGGATGCGAAAAATTAGAAAGGCCGGATAGGGTGATTAATTTTTGGTTATAGATGAAGCTCATGGTTAGGGATTTTTGATCTGTAGTGATAGGACCCTGCGTTTCCAACCATTGGATTCCTAAAACAATATCTGCGCCCGTGAATTCTAATAAATGAAGGTCTGCTTCGAATGTAAACTGTTGAACTTTAAACTGGACGCTTCTGCAAATTCCTTTACTCATCAACTTAGCCCAATTTCCAACAGTAACATAAAATTGGGTTTTCTCCTCAATCGGTAGCTTTAGAAAGGAGGCCACGCGCGGATGGATGTAGTTATGAGTCGAGCTTGTGCCGATTAGGGCGAGAAGCTGCTATCCTGCGATGGTGGCGGCGAGGCGCAAGGCACGTGGGCTAGCGGCGAGGACCATGGAGTGGAGAAAGATGTCGGTGAGGTTGGAAGAGAGGTCGATTAGGGCTTCAGTAGCTGGTGGTTGGTTTTCGGGGTCTGGAAGGTCGGGATTTGTGTCGATGACTGGGGCAGTTGCGTCGATAGCGGAATGAGGTGGATCTGGAGCTGTATCGGGAAGGAGGAGGAGGGCTCGTGGGGTAGAGCAGCGATGGCCGGGGGTGTATCGGTTGTCACAGTAGAAGCACAACCCTTGTGCTTTACGCTGAGCCATTTCAGAGGAAGTAGAACGGCGAATGGGATAGTTTGTGGAAGTCGGTTGGGTATGCTGTGGATTTGTAGAGGAATTTTGTGAGTAAGTTGGCTGAGTGGGTGACGCTATCACTGGTAGGGGTGGGTTTTGAGTAGTGGAGGGTCGTGGGTAGGTTCTGTAGGAGGTGGAACGTTGGTCAGTGAGTTTTGTTTCAATCAATCTTGCTAGGTCGATTGCTTGGGAGAGTGAAGATGGTTGAAGTATGTATAGCTCGTTTTTGATTGGTGTTTTTAAGCCAGAGACGAAACAATGGAGGATTGATTCGGTGGAGAGGGATGTGATACGGTTGCTTAATGTTTCGAATGTTGTTTGGTATTCATCTAATGTACCGGTTTGTCGAAGTTTAAGAAGATTGAGGGTTAATGAAGGTGGAGGGGCCAAACCTTTGTTCAATCGCTTTTGTGAGATCCGTCCATGAAGAGAGCTGATTGTTCCGACACATCCATTGGAACCACGTCAGCGCTTGTCCTTCCATGTAGAAGCTTAAGAATTCGATCATTTGTTCCTCCGGCGTAGCATGATAGGTGAAGAACCGTTCCGCTTGAAAGATCCAATCTAGGGGGTTAGATCCGCTAAAACGCGATAGGTCACATTTTGGGGTTCGAATGGCTATTGGATTGGGTTGGAAGGTTGAGTGAAGTGGAGTGGTAAGAAGTGGTGGTCTGTCATTGCTTGGTGATTGTTGGTTTGTTTGTGATTGAGGTGGTGGGGAATTGACTTTGATGGCGATGTCCTGTAGCATTTGTGTTATGGTGGTTGTGGAATTTTGAAGGTTGGTCATGTCAGATCTCATGGCATCCATGGAGGTTGTATGATTGGTGGAGTCATCACGGAGTTGGGCAATGGCTTCCTCAATGGCCCGGTTGCGGTCTTGTGTAGTTTGAACCATGGTGGTGTAGAAGTGGGAGGGGAGCACAAAGAATGAAAGCACCAAATTGATGGGCTAACAGTATCACGCAGACATAAAAATAAACGGAGAAGATAAGAGAGGAAGGAGAGAAGAAGTTAGGGAGAAGGATTCGTATATTTTCCATATCCTTTTCCTAATACAGCACCTACTTCTTATAGCTACTAGCATTCATTTCTAGCCGATCATTGGTAACAGACTAGGGACACGTGGCTCATGAATATGAAAAAGGAAATACATCACCTAACCGTTGCTAAATAAAAGGAAAAACTAAATATTGTTATAACGGATTGTTACTTTAGCTGCTGTAGATATGGTCCCTTCTGCTTTTATTAATTAGTTGCCTGGAATCCAAGGTACCTAGCTGACCAGTGTGTTATGCGCCTGGTTCTGCTAGCTGCAGGTGCATCATCGAAGTTTAGAATTAAACTTCATAAGCTTGAAAGTTTCATAAATTTCTTAAATAACATAGCATGGAAAACATAAAACTTAGTACATCTAAGATTCGATAATAGGTGCTTGAACCGAAGGAAGTGGTAGCGAGGGAATTTAAGCAACTATATTAATCTTCAAACAAATAATACAAAATTAGTGAAATTAAAGCAACAGATAATGCAATTGCAATGAAATATAAAAAACAATCAGGATAATATAAATAAAGGTTGATGTATAGGTGAATCAACATTAACATTATGATATTGGGTTGGAAAATTGTTACAATGAAATAAAACATGATAATTTCACACGAGTTGAGCATGAAAAGCACAAAGGTTAATACGGTTGTACCTCGTAACGTTGTGATTTTCTGTTCAAAATTACCAAAGCTCTTTGGAACCATCAATGCTTGCAGGGTTGAGGTTCAACGATTTGTGACAAACTGGAACAAATGGCATAAACTAAGGCGAATCGATGGGATTATAGAGGGATAGGGGTTAGGCGGTCAGTAGAGAAGCAGATAAAGGGATAATGACAGGTGATATCAAAAGTTGGATATAGAGTTAGGATAATGTGAATCCGACATTGTTTTGTGTCTTTTGCTCTAAAAATTGGATGGAGATCCGGAGTCACGACAGTGGAAGGAAGAGAGGCCAATATTAACGGTAGATAAAAGGCTCAAATTTGAGGACGAAGTGAATGTCTAGGGATTGGAAACACAGATCATTGATGTGATATGAAACACAGATCATTCATGATGGTTATATCGATAACGTAATACTTGCGTTGGATATTATATTTACTTCTATGATGGAGATGTTGAGTAATTATATTTAATGAAATGATGCTGTAAATTTGTTCAAGTACTATGGATTTTTACTATTTTTATACATGAAATAATAATATTATATTTTCATTTGACAATAATGTTAAAGTGATGACAACCCTGTGATATTCATTCTCAAATTTAATTTGTTATCCCATTGAGATACCATGCGAGTGTTAGTTGTGACTTGACAACCTAGGTGCTGGGATTGTTATTTAACAGAGAGAATTTGTTTAAACTGAATATCAATACAAGCTTTTACAAACTGTAATACTTTTTACTGACTGCACAGTATTCTATTTATATATAATGAATTAAATGGGCTAGGCCCAGAAGAGTTTGGCAATCTGCAGCAGCATGATGGGTGAAGTGAGAACCGTTGGATCCTATATGATCTGATGGTGATTTACTGGTTCTCAGTGGCAAATCTTATTCATTGAAGAGAACGTGTTACTTCTGATTGCCACCCTCAATTTGACCTAGGGTTTCATTTTTCCTCTTTTATCTCAGATCTGCTCCCAACTTCTTCAATCATCAGATTGGCTTTAAATCTTTCAAAATTATGCTTTGAGAGAGCTTTGATCATGATATCAGCGATCTGATGGCTTGCTGGAATATGATTAACGGCAAGTTCCCTTTTGACAACTTGTTCTCGAACGAAGTACAAATCAATTTCTATGTGCTTCGTTCTAGAATGAAGGACTGGATTTGAGGAGATGGAAACAGCTCCAGAGTTATCGCACCATATTACTGGTTGATTCAAAGAATTGACTTTGATTTCTTTGAGAAGAGATCTGAGCCAAATAATTTCGGCTGCCGTGCTTGCCACACTTCGATATTCTGCTTCAGTGCTGGAGCGAGACACGGTGGGCTGCTTTTTTTGAACACCACGATACTGGGTTACTTCCTAAATAGATGCAGTAGCCTGTCGTTGATCTTCTGTCGTCAGAGTCTGATGCCCAGTCAGCGTCAGCAAACCCTTTGATAGATAAGTCTTTACAGGCTTTTAGCTTTAGACCTTGATTGATTGATCCTTTTAAGTATCTTAGAATATGCTTGACTGCTTTCCAGTGAAGATCTAGGGGTTTCTGCATAAACTGGCAAACTTTATTTACAGCAAATGATAAATCAGGTTTAGTGATTGTGATATACTGCAAAGCCCCTACTATACTTCTGTAAAGTTTTTCATTATCAAAGATTTCCCCTTTGTCTTTAGATAAGTGTAAATTGCTTGACATTGGGGTAGGCATGGGCTTTGCAGCACTCATTTTAGCTCTATTTAGAACTTCAGATATGTACATTCTTTGACAGAGAACAAGTTCATGTTCAGTTTTCCTTATGACTTCAATGCCTAGAAAATATTTTAAATTCCCTAAGTCTTTTAAGGAAAATTCATTGTTTAGATAATCAGTGACATACCTGATTTCCTCCATACAATTTCCTGTGATTATGATGTCATCCACATAAACAAGTATGAACACAGTAATGTTGTTATAATTTTTAATATACAAAGAATTATCAGACTTAGTGGGATGATAATTGAGATTAACAAGAGTAGATTTAAGTTTTTCATACCAAACACGTGGAGCTTGTTTAAGCCCATATATAGCTTTGTCAAGTTTGCATACCCAATTCTTCTTGTCATTCTGAATGTATCCTGATGGTTGTTGCATATAAACTTCCTCATGAAGTTCACCATTTAAAAAAGCATTGTTGACATCTAGTTGTTTCATTTGTCAGTTATTGTGAAGAGCAATAGTGAGAATAACTCTTATAGTTGTGGGTTTTACAACTGGTGAAAAAGTTTCACTGAAATCTATACCATATTGCTGAGAGTAGCCCTTGGCTACGAGTCTGGCTTTATATTTGTCAGTGTTGCCTTCAGAATTTTTCTTGACTCTATATGTCCATTTACACCCAATGACATTTTTATTCTTTGGTGCAGGAACAAGAGACCAAGTTCTATTTTTGATGAGGGTATTGTACTCATCATCCATTGCAGCTTTCGATTTCTCATCCTGTATGGCTTCATTGAAGCAAACAGGTTCAGATAAGTTGCTGATGACATGATATGCCTTGGGTTTGAATATACCATGTTTTGATCTAGTCATCGTGTGATGACCACCAGTTCCTTCCTCATTAATGTTATATTGATGAGGAGTAGTGTTGCTTTGATTTTCTTGAACAGAGATAGTTTCTGTTCTAGATTCATTGTTGTTGTTACAGTCATCATTCGAGTTACTTGAATCTTGACCTGATTCTTCACTGGATACTGTGAGTTGAGATTTAAGTTGACTCTGATGTGTAGCTTCATCTATTCTATTGTGAGAGAGGATGGGTATTCCAGGTATAACATTTTTTGTATTATAAACTTTTTCAGTTGTTTTGATTTCTGCACTAGCAAATGGAAATATAGATTCATTAAATCCAACATGTCTAGATATTATGATTTTTCCATCACTAGTCAAGCATTTGTACCCTTTCTGATTAGAAGTGTAACCAATAAAGGTACAAGATGTTGATCTATTACTTAACTTATGAGAATTATATGGTCTCATATAGGGAAAACATAGACAACCATATGTTTTGAGACTATTATAATCTGGTACAGTATTAAATAATAGTTCTAAAGGAGTTTTATTGTGTAGTACCTTTGTTGGCATTCTGTTGATGAGATGTACTGCTGAATTGAATGCATCAGGCCAGAACTTGAGCGGCATTGAAGCATGTGCTAAAAGAGTGATGTCAGTATCAACAATATGCCTATGTTTCCTCTCAACTAATCCATTTTGCTCAGACGTATAGGGGCAGGTAGTTCTATGTATTATTCCTTTTTCTAAGAAATAATTCTTTAATGGTTTGAATTCTGCTCCTCCATCAGTTTGAATTATTTTTAGTTGATGATTAAGTTGCCTTTCCACTTGAGTGATAAATTGAATAACTGGCTTATGTGTTTCTGCTTTAGTTTTTAGGAAATATATCCATGTATATCTTGAAAAAGAATCAACAAAAGATATATAATATTTGAACTCAAAATCAGAATTTATTGGGGCAGGTCCCCATAGATCTGTAGCTACCATTTCTAGTGGTTTAGTATATTTGGTTGAAGACTCAAGAAAGGGTAATTTGTGATTCTTTCCTATTTGACATGCATAGCATATATAGGGTAGAGATATATCATTAACATTGATTTTATTAATCTTCAACACAGATTTTACAGAATTAATATTGGGATGACCCAATTTACAATGCCAAAGATCAAAGATTTTGTTATTTTTGATATTATTTTCAACATTGTAGCACCATTTTCCAGAGTTGGGTACTCTATTATGCTGCCTCAGATTGAATGAGTATAGACCATTTTGCACATTACGCTGCAACAAAATTTCTCTAGTTGATGCATCTCTAACTAACAAAGTTTTGAATAAAACTCAAAGTATACTTGATTGTCTTTGGCAAATTGAGAAACACTTATGAGGTTTTTCTTTATTTGAGGAACTCTAATTAAGTTATTTAAGTGTAATTCTCTTTTGCCAAGAATTTTAGCATTCCCAGTGTGTGTAATTCTTATTGATCTACCATTATCTAAAAGAATTGATTGTGTACCTTTGTAGTCATTGTTTCCTAGATTCAGATTTTCCAAATTGTTGGTAACGTGATTTGTAGCTCCTGAGTCTGGGTACCATTCTTCATATGCTGCATCCTCATTTTTTGACTGTTGTGCAGTGTTTTGATTGCTGGTATCCACTCCTATGTGTGCCATGTTGACATTTGGATTGATTGATCTTTGATTGTTGTTGTTATTATTGTTGATAGAGTAGTTCTGATCAAATCTGAAATAGCACTTTGATGCTGTATGTCCTATTCTTTCACAAATCTAACACTTTGGTCGATTAAAATTGTTCCATCTGCCTCTCCCTCTACCTCTGCTGTTTTGATTTCCTCCTCTAAGGTTTCCAGTTTGATTTTTGTTAGAGTTTTGAGGAGTGTCTTGACCTTTCTTTTTATTGATTGAAGTATAGTTGATAGAGTAGTCAGAATTTTGTACTTTCTTTTGATCAATTCTTCCTTCATGTGCAAGAAGGGTTGCATGAACATATTGAATATTTGGTAAATTCTTTTTAGCTGAGATAACAGCCACTATGGATTCATAATCTTCATCCAATCCACTCAGGATTGTGAGAATTTGCTCAGTCTCAGATACTTTGTATCCTGCAGTGCTGAGGAGATCACAGTAATTCTTGGCCTTTGTCAAATATTCCCTCATTGACATCTCATTCTTTCTTAAACTCTGCAGTTGTCTTTTGTAGTGTATAATTCTTGCAGAGGACTATGAATTAAAGAATTGTTCAATAGCTTCCCAAATTTCTTGTGAAGTTTTGCATCCAACAATATGAGATAAGATGCTAGTACTGATTGAGGACATTAGCCATGTTGCAAGAAGATTACCTTGTCTCTGATAGAATATGAATTCTTGATTAGGGATCACCTTGTTTTGATTATCAGTTATCATCTTGGGTGGAATGGTCAGAGTACCATTAACATATTCTTCTAACCCATGGCCTTTTATGGCAGTTTCAATTTGATATTTCCACATGATGTAGTTGCTTTCATCTAGCTATACTGCTGTCTGACCTTTTAATTTTATTATTGCAGAGAAAATAGCAGTATTGCGGCTCTGAATTCTGATGTAGCAACAGTTGCACTCCCTTCAGTCATAATGAAATGAACAGATACTGACAAGGCAGACATTCAATTTGCAGTCAGATAATGATTCAAGAAAGTGATTCTTGAAAAGGAAAACTGATAAGAACAGATATGAGAATTGGTTTAGGGTTGAGAAGGAATAGAAGAAGGGTATGAGAATCAAATGATGAAATGCTCTATGAAAACTGAGAGCAACCGAAGATTTGATTATAACTCTTTCTTCCTGGATGGCTCAATGATGAACATAGAGCTGATTCTGATGATCAGTCGTTTGACTATGACTCTGATACTATAATGAGGATTGTTATTTAACAGAGAGAATTTGTTTAAACTGAATATCAATACAAGCTTTTACAAACTGTAATACTTTTTACTGACTGCACAGTATTCTATTTATATATAATGAATTAAATGGGCTACGCCCAAAAGAGTTTGGCAATCTGCAGCAGCATGATGGGTGAAGTGAGAACCGTTGGATCCTATATGATCTGATGGTTCTCAGTGACAAATCTTATTCATTGAAGAGAACGTTACTTCTGACTGGGCCCCAAAAAAAAAAAAAAAAAAAAAAGACTTGAACGGCTTTCGAAGGTGCTGATCTTTGCATGGTAGCGTCTGTAATCATAAACTGGTACCCACAACCGATTATATTACACCAACGTCCATCGTTTTTCAACAGCAGAAGGTTAAAACGAAGCAGAAAAGGAAAGGAAAGGGAGAAAAAAAATAAGCAATTGGTAATCAATGTGAGCATTGCTATTTGGCACTATGAACAAAAAAGACACAAAACAGAAGAGATACGACCATATCACCTGCAGATTGACACAAATATAAGTGCTTGAGATTACACGTTGTATAGGTTATACATGTCAACTTACAAGCAAACATACATATTACAGAGCACCTTAAGTCACACAAAATAAGAAATCATAAATGGGATAAACCAGGTAATAGAAGGGTTAAGGAGAACGATGGTCACAAGAAAATATAACCCGAAACCGCAAACCCATTAGGTAGGTACACATACACAGCAGAAATAGAAACAGTAGAAGCAGCCGTGCGCTGAGTAAATATGCATACTCAATTTGCACGGCCTTGAATAACATCAAGACCCATCTCTGTTGGATCAGTTGCCTGCAGCTCAACTTGAATTCCATCCAGTTCCCTCTTGAAGCGTTCTTTTGAGCTTGCATAAAGCATCTTGCTTCTCACTCTTGCAATGTCAGGGGACCTTGCAAAAATTAAATTATTTGGGGGTCTTACTATAGAAAGAACATTCTAAAATTATTTTAATACAAGTTTAATGTAGCTAAGTTGGCTTTATGTTGCCTAGAAATTCAACTGTAACAGTCAATTCAATCAATGTATATCTCTAGTGTTATATATAAGATGCACTGCACACATGAAAGGAGCGACACAGATGGGTTGTTATTATTATTTGCTGTTCATACAAAACTACGTATTAAAACATGAATTTTGGCGTCTTATTTTTTGACCAAGGTGTTCTTATCAATGTGAATTGCCAATTTGTTTTACGGACTTCTATTTCTAATGTTCCTGACAAAGAGAATAATTGGTTAAAGATACAGAACGGACTTATATCCCAACTTAAACGTTAAGGGTAAAAACCCCTATGAAGTTTAGAAATGTCAACTTACAAAAAACAGCCTTCAACTCTTTGCGATCGCTAAATAAACAGGCGGCGTTCACTGTGTGTGTGTGCGTGCGTGTACACACATGTTTGTGCTGTTTTTGTGTGTGTTATTCTTTAGATCACTTTTTTTTTGGCAAAAAAGCTAAAATTTAAAAGAAGTCGTCATAGCTTGCACCTTGCAAGCCGCTGAAAAAAGCCTACATAAAGGACCATGTATTCATGCAGAATAAAGGACCATGTATTCATGTAGATAAGACCAAATGTCATATTAGTTTCGGACCTAAACACTTTTTACTTGACATCATCTCCTGTCAGCATGAAACATAAGCAAATTTTAGGCTAGGCATACAACCGATAGCATGTAAACTTTTAGTAAACTAGATATAAAATCAGAACCTCTAATCTAGCTTCTTCTATTTAACATGATTTATCATGGATGCATTACCACTCATTTAGCCATTAGCATTTGCTGAACACTATGCCGACTAATAACTTACCATGCAACAAAAAAGATCTTGCTTTTTGGGACATTTTCAGCGGTGAGAAAATCGAAGTCAAAAATGGCATATCGGCATTCTTTCTCAGGAAGACTGGCTGTAAAATCGTCATAGGTCATACTGGGTTCACCAAGCTTCTCAACCACCACCTGTTTAAGCTTTTCATCAATCTTATAGACTATGAACCGATGAGTTCTCTTTGCTTTCAGCTCTAAAAATTTGAGCTTGCAGTCATCATCCACAGCCATACCTGATGCTGCGTTGGCCTGAAATTTATCGGTATGAATAACCATCAGTATAATGAATCAGTGATACGGCTAATGTATATAAAAAGGAGTGTTGAAGTGAGTGACTTATAAGCTTAAAATAGATCTAGTGGAACTGCGAAGAATAAAAGTTTATAATGTTTTAGATCCAGAATTGAATAGTATCAATACAGCTTGAAAAACACTGAAAGATAATATTATTTGGTAAACAATCAAACGATGTACCACTCAAGGTCATCAAATGCATCACAATCCACATGACAAAGTGAGGCCCATACTCCATAGACATTACTTAGAAATCACAAGTACAATTCAATTCAAATAGGCAGATTCAAACATAAGATAGTTGAGCACTTTACAACTGCAAGCATTAGATCAAAGAAAGTGTCACACAGAAACTAAATAAGAAAAAAAATCCTATACCACAATTAGACAAGAATTTTTTTTTGATGCTAATGGCAAGGAAGAATTTTTTTTACTTTTATTGTTCTACACTATAATTTCACAATATCAAGCACCACAAACAATGTACAAGATTAGAAGTTATAACACAACAATACAATGTTGTAGATAGGTCCACCTTAATTTGAAAACACGGCATTGTTAGAAGCTTGAAGCAGATTTTGTTTTCATCTTCAAGTATACCAACAGAAAGCAGATTTGCAGAGTAAAAAAACACTAGGATAGAAAACTAACATAAAATCCAATTCATGTCAGTAAAATCAACATCTGACATTCAAGCATTACTCATATCCAAGACCTACCTATTTTTTTAGAAGATAAAGAACCAGCCATTACAATTGTAAGAGAACATTAATTGAATTCATAATCAATTAAATGAAAAACTAATATATTATTAAAATGTCAAATTTAATTAGTCAAGCTATTAAATGTTTGACTTCAAATTAAACTGCTTAAGATCTCTGTATAGAAGTTACTGCATGAAGTTATGAATATAAACAAACGAGAACAAAAAACACACGGCCCAAAAGAAATTGAAACAATAGATGAAGCTACGAAAATAAACAAAAAAGAACAAAAATTAAAACATGATAATGAATCATCACAATCCATCATTTGAAAACCAGAAACAGTATTCTTACAACACAGACAGTTGGTTAGAACTTGGATCACTCGATATCCTAGCATTCAACCAACACCATTTCCAACATTCAAGTCCAAGCAACTTACAATAGTGCATTTAAGCATGTGTGAGTGATTTAACATAACCAGATTATATAGAAAACATTTATTCCGTTACTGTAAAATTGGCATTTATCTAAAGATTTGAATCAATAATCAAACCATAATTAGGATCCAATCATACCACATAATCAATACAAAAAACTTGCCCAAATACAATGAAATTAGCACTTAACCATTAACAATAACAGATCAATTTAAAATTCATCCAGGTGAGATCGGTTGCCGCCATTCGATCATTGACTAACAATATTCTAGCCCTAACAAGTATGTCCCTATCCTATTTTACTTCCTAAACTACTGCAACATTAGATCTCAAAACATAATTATACAGCACAATTAATAGTTAAAATTAAGCTACCGTGACCAGATCGTTTAACTAAATCGGATCTCAAAATAGTTCAAATAAGCTCAAACTTATCAAACCAGTTGAAAAGGGGAAAAAAAAAGTAGAGAGAGAAAAAGATCTCACCATTTCTAGATAGAGAATGGAGAATGGAAAGAATAATGAGAGCAGCGATAATTTTGGGGGAGAAGATATAGGACAGGAAAAGTGGATCCGATTTAAGAGGTGAACGATTAATTTGTCTAAAAATAAAATTGTTTAAATGAAAAAGCCAAAAAACCGAAGTAAAAATGAAACGAGGGGCGGTGGCGTTGAAATGGAAAAATAAGTGGGGGCGTCAATGTAAAGCAACAGAAGCCAATTAATAAACGACAGATCAGACGGGTGCGCGTTGATTAGCAGAACGAACTATATGCTTGCGTAATTGTTTTGGATGAGACAGCGTAATTTCTAAAAGGGCTTTATTCTTATTCTGCAATTGGGCTCGGTAGGCTGAATTTTAACTCCTCCAGTTTCATGATACTCCTGATTTAATTTTAAACCACCATGATATTCATGCGATAACATGTAAATATACAGATTTTTGGCTTCGTATTTACGTCTAGCATCAAAGTTTATAAGTTAACTCTACATACCCAAGTGAATTCCCAAAAATAAACATGGAATATTTGGAATATGAATGTAGCAACATAAAACCAAGAGGGACGAATTCCCACTGAAAATTCAAGAAATCATAGTCGCTACTTTTGAAATTCTTGTCTAGCATATGGCATTAAAAAAAAAAGGATTATGTTCTTTGTGGCATATATTCTCTTGCACACTTTAGCATCTAAACGACTAATATCTCACTCTTTTGTTTCCTGTATAAGTAAGAACGGAAAGAACCGAACCAGCACGCGGATGGTTAGTTAAATGAGAGAGAGAAAAATTCCCTATTTTTAGATCTTTATTTTACCTATTAAATCTAATTTATTTTAAATCCAATATAGAATATTTTAAATAAAATCTTTATTTTATTTACTTTGTCAATATAAAAGGTTTTATTTAATTTGTTTAGACATATTTTATAAGTGTATCAAATACACTTATCTGTGTATAGTGCACGTGCAACATATAAAGTGTACATAGTTAAATATACTCATACATAAATAATGAGATCTACATCACAATGGGCATGTTGTCACTTCATACATACGTTTTTTGTCTATAGTGTGTGTGAGAGAGAAATAGAATTCCAAACCCCCCTTATTTAGCACTATCATCTAGCCTCCGGATATCAGCCACATATTAATATTTAAACAATCAGTTCTCGTGACAAAAGGGAAAAAGATTGATTATTTAAATATGTGGCTGATATCAGGGGCTCAAGTGGGCTAAAGATCCTAATATTTAAATAAATGGTTTGATAATTTTGAGCTTATTGAAATTGGGTACTTAGCTCGTAATACATATTAGTACTACAAGTTTTAGTTGATATACAACATACTATATGTCAATATATGTTCAAATCTATGCAAGTTTCAAATCTGTGATCACTCGCATCAAAGTCGAAACGTTCAAGTACTAGGATAGTGATGTTGCTCAAAATTAGAATTATATATACGAGTACTTCGGCAAGTGCGATGCACACATGTAGGTTTGGGTGGTATTAAAAACCACTGTTTGTAAGCTTTCTTAGATTTTACAACATGAATTTGAACCATATAAAATTTTGTATATTTTCGTGTGTATACATTCACAAATCAACCTTTTGCCGAAACACTAATGAGACTATCGAATGGTTACAATATTGTATCATACAATCAATGTTGGATTACTTACAAACAAATCTGTTGACATTTCCCACTTTGTACATTTAAGTTTATATTGTTGCTCTGTACAATGACATTCATGGGAAGTACTAACTGTTACTCTGAATCCCTTGATGCATCCCTATGCTACCAGCTACTTCGATGGTTTCAATGAGCTTTCATTTAAATGTCCTATAAGGTAGCTCACCTCTCACTTCTCTGTAACACTTTTACGAGGGTTGCATGTTTTCATTACCAGTCGTCTGATACTACAATGTTGGTTGGCGCTTAGATTGCTTTTATCTTTTCTTTTGGCACCGCATGCTTCAATCACTAACCTACAGCAATATCAGACCTAATAATATAGTATTGTACAATGAATATGTAACACCTCATATTTTTAGTAATATTATTTAGGATATTTAATTAGTTAAATTAAATAAAGTAATGTAAGATGATTAATAGATTGAGATTTGTGATTAAATAAGGGTTAGTCGTGCCACGTTAAATAAGTGAACTAAAGAATAAAAAGAGAATAAAAGGGCTAGGAAATATGCAAGGGCAAAATAGGAACAAGGCATATTCTTATACCCTAAACCTCTTAGGAATTCATTCTATATATTCATTTTATTTTCACAAACAAAAATAGAGCTAAGGCTGGCCACCGTTAGGAAAAGCAAAGAAGAAGAACTCAAGAGGAAGAATCAAATCACTTAACCAAGAACAAATCTCTCACCTTTAATCATAAAGCTAAGATGAATAATGACTACATCTCAATTTTAATGGTTTTTCAGTTTTAGTATGAAATCCGAATTATTTGCAAATGTTTTGTCATGTTTTGGATGATAAAATGTATATCTATATGTTGTTGACGATTTATGCTAATTCACATAGATTTTGTGATATGTTTTGATATGAAAACTCTATTATATGACATCCAATTGCCTTGAAAATTTAAATTTAGATTAGAAATAATAATTTAGAAATGGGTTTCAATTTTCGTAATTATCTGAATTAATGTGGATTTTATACGAATTTTATAGTGAAGAAAAGGCTATGTTTTATATATTTATAAAAGGAGAAGTGGCATTTTGTAAATAATCCAAGTTGTTATTTCTGAAAATCGGATGTACTTTTAGAAAAGAAATTTTTACAACCAATCATAATTCGACAAACAAGGCATGTTAGGCACAAAGAAATAGTTTAGAAGGTTAAATCTACATGTTTTTTCCTATTTCAATGCTTCGGCACCCCGGCTTCTAACTCCTTACCTCCAACTCTATCGAAACCAATGCATTTGGTATCAGATGCCTCCTACGTAGTGAGTTGGATATAGGCGGAAGGTATTGGGCCGAAACTAAGGGTTTTGAAGGTGTCGAAGCACTACTTTGCTTTTGAATAAAAAAATGCGTGTTCTTTGCTTTCGAATGAATAGCTTTTGACTTGGTCTACTTTCGATTGGGTCAATGACTTTGAAAGAATGGTTTTAAGAGGTTGCGCCTTTTTTTTAAGTAACTGTTTTTTACTAGGTCGAAGCCCTGGACTTCCATTTTTACCTTTCGATTTAGATTGGTTTCGAAAGGGTTATCTTGTTTTTTGAAACCAAGCCGCTTCTCCAATGCTTTCGAAGGGATGGTTTCAACACCATCACTTCTTTAATTAGGAATGCTTTCGACTTAAATGTTTTGATGGCCCATTTTCTCTATATAAGATAGAACCCAAATGGTTTCGAAAGAGATGATTTTAAAGGTTTCGAAAGGTGTTTCCACATGTTATAAAATTGAACTCAAATGCTTTCGAAAGGCTTGATGTTTTGATGCTATCGAAAGGTTTTAAAGAAAGGTTTCTAAGGGATGGTCCCCCCAATGGTTTCGAAAAGTCTAAAAGGAAAGGTTTTCCAATGGTTTCGAAAGATACTGTTTAAGTGTTTTAAAGAGGATATCTATGGTTTTAAAGCTTTTGAAGGAGATGTTTCTAATGCTTTCGAAAGGATAAATTTAATGGTTTCAAAAGGTATGATTTTGAAAGGTATGTTTTGGCCTTTGGCCAAAGGTTTTACTCGTATTGAAAGACATACTTTCAAAGGGTTTCGAAAGAGATACTTTTGAAAGTTTATACATTTTCATCAATAAGGTTTTGTGTAAAGAATATGTTACGTAGGAAGGTGATTTGAGTAAAAAAAAAAGAGTATATATAAATAATTTCCTTGTATATGTATGATTTAAATATTTAAATCATTTTGAAAAGGTTTTCAAGGAAAAAACTAAAGGGTAGTTAATCCTATGAAAATGACTCAATTTAGAAAACCAGATGGGACTGATGTAGAATCGCGCCCTATACTCATTAGCTATTAACCCCTAACTACTTTAGTCCGAAATTCTAGTGTTTAGGGCTTTGTCACAAGTAAGACTAAAATTTTGTTACACACGGAAAGGAATCTAAAAAGGAAAGACATGTCATTGGTAAGCCTGCAAAACCATTAGGATTAGTTAGACATGGAGAAGTAAGTAAGAACAGACCGTCCAGAAGAGGCGTATCTAGCAGATGTTGGATTTTTATGTTTTCTAGCAAGCCCAAGTCGGCCAAAGGTTAGTAGTTGCTAAACAAAACTACAATGTAAGGACAGATAGCCCATATGATAACTAATATGTACATATACATGGTATTGTTTTATAGATTTAACCATTTTTGGTTGTAGGATTATAAGTTGCAAAAGATATGTTTTAAAAAGGATATTAGTGAGGGAAAACCAGTTCCACTAAGCAGCGTAGCCTCACTTAATATCAGATAACCGAGATGTATGGTATTATTCACACCAGGCTTTATGTCTGACTCGAAGTTTATTTCCCTCAAACTCTTGGGTGCTCAATTGATTTGAGTAGGCTGAGGGTTGAGGTTTACAGGTTTTAGTAGGCTGGCGAATAAAGCTTCCCCTACAAGAAGGTGGTTGATGGATATCTAATTAGGAGCTGCCGTTAAATTTTGGATTGATTCCGCTATATTGTATATATAGTATTCAGAATCAACCAACAGGGCATCGTCATATGTCGCTCTTAGCGTATTTATGTAATAACTATACTTTATTTGAACCTGAGAAACGATTATAGGATTATGTAATTTGAATATGAAACATATTTTGGAAATATAATCAAATTTTTTTTTTTTTAATATGTGATTTTGTTTCATATTCATGCACTTCCGTTATTATGAATACCATTAACATAGCCATATTTAATCATCGAAAGTTAATACTATGGATGACTGCAGCATCATAGCGCTTAGCATTGGGCCTCTAGACAAGGGATGTTACAACTTGGTATCAGAGCATAGGTTTATGAAAAACATTAACTAAAAGATGATTTAAAATATATAATCCTAAGGAATTAACGATAAGATCAAGGTATGGGATAATGCTATAATAACATACTTGTATTTGTCATATACAAGTATGTGCTTTATCTCTGATCTCCATCTCTATTAAATTATTTTTCGGTATCTCACGAAAGTTCGAATGTAGATATGGATTCTCCAATAGAAAATGTCAGAGGAGGAGAGACCACTGCAGATGGAAATGCTAGACCTAATACTAGAAGGAACCCGGATCAGGCACGGTCTGGAAATATAGGTGTTAAGTCCCGCAGGTTGGCATGGGAGCCATGTATCAGTTTTTCGTGAATATGATGCAAGCGGGGGTTGCTGGTAGATTATTTGGAGGAGAAGTCCAGGAAGCTCCAATAGTCAACAATTATGCTATTTTGAGTGGGAACTATGCTAGGTTGAGAGGAAAACCATTTGTTAGGACTGAAGACGCCATAGAAGTAGGGAACTGGTTGCTGCACTGTAAGAGGATTTGCACAGATTTAGGGCTCAGTGATGAGCATAAAAGAAGTTTTCTTCGAGGCAGCTTCAACGACCAGCTTTATACTGGTAGAATAGTGTGACAGCTAGAGTGGATAAAGGAAATGACATAAGATGGGTTTAAGAGCAGGTTCGAGGAGATATTTATGTCGGTGATGGCAAAGTCTACCTTGCTCGGAAAGTTTGCTGAGTTAGAGTAAAGCGAGATGACTGTGTTAGAGTATGCTACAATGAGAAGCTTTCAAGATATGGTCATGCTACTGTGGATACCGTGATTAAGAGAAACGAGAAGTTCATTACGGGGTTGAAACCTGAATTGGCCAAGGCTACATTACCTCATACCAGGGATCCTTGTGATGTTGTAGTAGAGATGGCTCTGAGACATGAGGAAATTATTGCTTCTGTGGAGAAGAATAACGCAAAGGAGGTCCAAATAGCGCAGAGTCAGAAAAGGAAGTTCTTTCCTAAGAAGGGATCCCAGAAGGGTGGAGCCATGAAGAAGGGAAAGTAAGAAGTTGTCTATTTTAAGTTCAACGGGAAAGGGCATTTTGCGAATGAATGTCGTTCTGGAGAGGCAAAGAAGGTGACCGGGAAGAAGAATGTCAAATGCTTTAACTACGATCAAATGGTTCATTAAAAGAGCCAATGCAAGGAGCCTACTAAGGATGGAAAGGGAAAAGTATATGCATTGGAGCCAGCTACCTTGAGACCTACGGTATGGAAAAAGGTAAAGCAGTGTTGGGAGGTATGCTTATGATTCTTGGTATGGCAGTTAGTGTTCTGTTTGATACTGGTGCATCACATTCTTTTATATCTCGTTGTTTGGTAGATAAGCTTAACCTAGAACCTTCATACCCAATTGCTTCCTTAAGGGTTGCAAATCCGATAGGAGGATATGCAACACTTGAGATGAGATATGACCACCTAAAGTTTGATTTGTTAGGTCGTAATTATGTTTGAGTTTACATGTGTTTGATTTCGCAGGGTTCGAAATTATTTTGGGTATGGATTGGTTAAGTAAGTGCGATGCTAGTATATTTTTCCATGATAGAAAAATACCGCTTAGACACCCAGACTGTAGGGAGCGGATTGTATGTACCGTAGAAAACCGTAGCTATGAGGTGGATACTTTGTTGGGTGTTGTGGAGATTGAAGACGAGCGGAATTGAGTTTTTATGGTTAGAGAATTTTGGATATTTTTGAACCCGTAGTAGGATTACCGCCGAAATGAGCCAATGAGTTTCGGATAGATTTGGTGCCTGGAGCAGAACCAGTTAGTAAACCGCCAAGCAGGATGGCACCTATCGAAATGAGGGAGCTCAAGGTGCAATTGGTGGATTTGGAAGGAAAGAAATTTGTCAGACTTGGTAGTTCACCTTGGGGAGCAGCCGCAATGTTTGCTAATAAGCTGAATAGACCATTAAGGTTATGTATCGATTGCCGTAAGTTGAATGAGAAAACGGTAAAGAATCGAAATCCATTGCCTAGAATTGATGATTTGTTTGATCAGTTGAGTGGAGCCAAGATATTTTTGCGGCTGGATTTAGTAACAGGTTTCCATCAGCTTAGAGTGGCAGAGAATAGTATTCCTTTGACGGTGTTTAGAACCAGATATGGATTGTACGAATGTTTACTGATGTTGTTCGAACAGGCTAATGCACCTGCTTTCTTTGTAGATTTGATGAACCGGATTTTCCGAGAGCATCTGGGTAAGTTCATATTGGTTTTCATGGATGATATTTTGGTGTACATTAAGGCTGAAAGAGAGCATGAAGTTTATCTTAAAGTAGTGCTTGAAACTCTGAGGCAGCATCAGCTGAAGGCGAAGTTCTCAAAATGTCATTTTTGGAAGAAGGAAGTGAAGTTTCTTGGCCACGTAGTTTCAGAGAAATGGATTATCAGTGGATCCAACTAAGATCGAGGCCGTGAATAGTTGGAAGAGACCAGAAACGGTGACTGAGATATGAAGTTTTTTGGGGTTGGCTAGTTATTATCGAAGGTTCGTTAAGGATTTTTCATGGATAGCGGCACCAATGACCATGCTGACTCGAAAGGATGTGAAGTTCGTTTGGACCAATAAGTGTGATGAGGCATTCTAGAAGCTAAAACACTTATTGACTAATGCACCTATGTTGGTTATTCCGGAGGGGAATCGGGATTTGGTGGTATACATTGATGCATGTGGGACTGGTTTGGAGCTTTGTTAATGCACAGGGGTAGAGTATTGCCTATGCTTCTCGACAACTTTGGTCACATGATGTTACATACCTAACCCATGACTTGGAGTTAGCTACGGTAATTTTTGCGCTGAAGCTGTGGAGACATTATCTTTTGGGAGAAAGATTTGAGTCATGTATAGATCATAAGTCGTTGAAGTATTTTTTTTCTCTCAAAAGGAGCTGAACATGAGGTAGCGGAGGTGGTTAGAATTCTTAGTTGCTTATGATTTTGGTATTGAGTACACACCGAAGAAAGGCAACAAGGTTGCAGATGCGCTTAGAAGAAAACATCATAATGAAATGTTAGCGATGATAGCCAAGTGGAATGATCTGGAAGTGTTAGCGACTTGCAGTACAGCGGAGAACTAAGAGTTGTTCAAGTACAAAAATTGCTTTGTTATCATGTTTGGAAGTTCGACCCGCTATGATCGACAAATTTGCTTCTAAACAGCCAGAGGATCCAGTGTTGGCTGAACGGATCAGAAAGCTGAGAGATGGAATGGAGTGCGATGACTTGACGGATTTTAATCTTGACCAGAATAGGTGGCTGAGAAAGAAAGGAAGATTGTGTGTTACGAATGTGGGAGACATTAGGAAGGAAGTTTTGAAGGAATGCCATCATTCGAAGTTCACTATTCATCTAGGAAGAACTAAAATGTATCAAGACATGAAGATAAGTTTCTTCTGGGAAGGTATTAAGAGGGATGTAGGCTTATGGGTGAAGCAGTGCCTGAACTGCCAACAGGTAAAACCCGATTATCAGAAGCCAACTGGGTTGTTTCAACCTTTGGATATTCCAGTATGGAAGTGGGATTTTATTTCTATGGATTTTGTTGAAGGGTTTCCAAGGTCTAATAGAGGAAATGATACATGTGAGTCATTAGGGACATGTTGACCAAAAGTGCCCATTTCATTCCAATTAAGTCAACCAGAACGGCACCTGTGTTAGCGAAGTAGTTTATGAAGAATGTAGTTAGACTACATGGAATTCCTAATAGTACAGTGAGTGATAGAGATTCTTTATTCACTAGTAAGTTCTCGAAGATTCTACAGGATACCTTAGGTACCAAGCTCAAGATGAGTACCGCTTACCATCCACAGACTTATGGGCAAACGAAGAGAGTTAAAAAAGTCTTGGAGAATTTGTTACGGGCTTGTATGCTAGATTTTGGGGGATTATGGGAAGACCATCTACATCTAACTGAATTTTCGTATAGCAATAGTTATCAGGCTAGTATAGGGACAACACCCTTTGAAGCTTTATATGGAAGGCCATACAAATCTCCAGTTTGTTGGTTAGAGACCGAAGATAGGTTGGTTCTTGGTCCGGATTTGGTTGGGGAAGTTATAGAAAAAGTTGAGTTAATTCGAGCTAGAATGAAGGAAACTCATTCTAGTCATAAGAATATATGGATAAAAGAAGGAAAGATTTAGAATATTCTGTTGGAGAGCATGTTTTCATTAAGATGCCAAGGATGTGATTTGGTTTAGAAAATCAGGGAAGTTGGCACCGAGGTTCGTTGGACCATTTCCTATTATTGAGAGGATCGGGAAACTTGCATATATGGTAGTGTTACCGAGCAGTTTAACAGGAGTCCTCGATGTTTTCCATGTGTCTCATCTAAGGAAGTGTATTCGAGATCCGGATACTACTATATACCGACTGCGTTAGATGACTTAGTCATATAGCCGAATTTGATAATACTTAGAAAGCCAGTTCGCATAGTCGCGAGAGATGAGAAAAAGTTGAGGAACATGACAAACATATTAGTTAAAGTTTAGTGGAGCGACAATGACAGAGACTGTACTTGAGAGACTGAAAACACTACACCGAACAGCCCATTTTGTAACACTTTTCTGCTTTAAGTTTGTAACGGTAATAACCGTGACAAATTCCTTACAGATATTTCTGTGATAATTGTCACGGTTATTACTGTTACCAATTCCGATAATTTTGTAAATAGTTGAAAATAATATGGGTAAGATTGTAATTTATCTTCTACTATTATTTATCCCACTTCTCATGGGTAACAACGGTTAACATTTCATCTTATATTTTATTTCATCTATCGCTTTAGGGTTATCGCCTCTTTGATTGTTCTACTGCTGCCTCCGCCCTTCTACCACTATGCTTCCATCGTTGTTGAGAATAATGTCTTCCATCGTTGTTGAGAATTTTCCGTAAGAGTTAGAGTTGTGTCTTCCATCGTTGTTGAGAATAGTGCTGCAATGGTTGAATGAGGTTCTGCAACAATGAAATTGCTTCCGTAGTTATTCAATTTGGTGACTTCTGACGATGTCGGAAGGTAAAGCTTCAGCAATAGTTTAATTTATTGGCTTCTAATGACGACGAAAGGGAAGGCTTCCGCAGCTGTTCGATTTGGGGGCTTTTGACAATGTCGAAAGGTAAAGCTTCTGCGATTGTTTGATTTATAGGCCTCGGACAAAAAAGATGGTGTCGTCAATGTCAGAAGAACGGTGCTGTTAGTGTTTAAAGCTTGGGCGATGTAAGCGTTGAAACCTAGTACTGTAACTATTAAGGTTATGCTGCCACATTGATTAATTCCTTCCGAAGTAGTTGATGGGTTCCTTCCGAAGTAGTCAGCTGATTCCCTTGGCTAAAATCGACAAAAGGAAGTTGCTGCCACAATAGTGATGAAATCGATTTGGAATATGAAGAAACTACTATTTGCTGAAGGAACGATCTGTCAAAGCCTCTAATCAATAGCACTCTAAACCAACTTCCATCATTCCTTTGCAAGTATCGACCATCTTTCCCAAAACAAGTCGTTTCATGTATGGGACTTAAACCTAGAATTAATTAATTTTTTAGTTTTAAAATTCTACAAACATTTAAAATTGATTTTCACAGACTTAAAATTTGGAAAAATGATTACAAAGCCAATTTGTAAAATCATTGTATTTTAAGGATTTGTAGCTTGTTTATAGATTTTGAAATGTGAATTTTTTTGAATCTGTAGACTTCAAAGGAAAAGGAAAAGGATGACCCATCAAATGGGAAGAGGTTTTGACGGGACACAAGGTCCGTATTACTCTGGAACAGGATGTTTTCATCGAAGAAAAATCATGTATGGTTCATCCCCAAATGATCATATAAGTCAGCTCAGTATGTCATTAATTTTCAGTTGTATCAATAATTCTCATACAGTATATGGATGTGTATCATGTGTATTCTATACTTTTGCAGCATTATCATATATACAACTTCAAAGAATATATGGGAATTCCAAGGAGCTAATTGACTCAATTAAGGAAACTACATCGAACAAAACTTTGGCTTTTTAGACAAAAAACAAGCTTTACAGCATTCTTCCAGCAGTAAAAGAAGTTGCCGTCTGCGCGTATGAATGTAAAACTAGCTGGGGAAAGAAGGTTTGTCTTTCTATATGCGTACACTGCACGTGCAAAATGATACTGCATATGCCTTAATGAAGCATTAATTCATATATAATACAGAAGATTGGATGGATGTATGGTTCAGTGACAGCAGACATTCTTACTGGGTTATGGATACATGCACGTGGATGGAGATCTATTTACCTTCGGATAAACCCACCTGCATTTCTTCGAGACACTCCGACTAGTGCGATTGTCAGCCTGAGGCAATTTAAAAGATGGGGAACAGGTCTATTAGAGATTCTACTGGGAAGAAATACTCCAATATTCGCTTTTCTATATGAAAATCTTAGTTTCAGGTAATGTTTGAACTATTTGTGGATTACTATGTGGTCACTTTGTGCGCCTATAGAATTTTTGTATGTGTCGCTTCCAGCATATTGTTTTATAACAAATTCCACTTTCCTGCCCAAGGTATAGAATTACTAACTGGTTTAACAAAGTAACATTCATTTATTTAATTTAATTTGATTTCATGTTTTGAATTCCACAATGTCAGTTTGATTGCTAAATTTAATGATAAATAAGTTTTTCATAATGGTTAACGTGTATTACTCAAAATGATTGATCATGGATAATTTAACTACTTGTAATGCTTGCAATCGTCCCGGTTGTAGCTTTAACTGGTGCTGCCATGGGAGGTGCAATAATAAAGATGGCATTAGCGGGACAAACTGCATATGCAGAAGCAGCGGTTATAGTTGAACAAACCATCAGTTCAATAAGAACTACAAGTACGGCTTATTCTCCAAATGCAAAATACTCAATTGGATCCAAATTGCTGAAATTGATACTCAATAATGGTTATACTAGCGGTGATGTCATCAATGTGATATTTGCAGTTCTCACCGGCTCTTGTAAGTACACAATTTATCATTCAAAGTACAGTAACTTACTTAAGTTGAAAAACACAGTTAAAGTTCACTAATTAAGCTATAACTATACAATAGATACAAACAATGTAATCGTCTTGATCAATCATTGTATTTTAACATGTTTAATATTAGCTGAATTATTTACTAAAAATGCACACTTTTAAATTTTAATGAATCATTGTCTATCAACGATCCTTTTGAAATTTATCACTTGTACTTTTTTATACACTTAAATTGCATCGAAGAAAGAAATTAGTAATACACACCCAAGCAACTAGATGGGCTTTCTTACATGCTGAACTTTGTTTTTATATTTTCATATTTTTTTGGAAAATATGATAATAAAATCAGATCAGAAAGCTACTAGATGGGCTTTCTTACATGCTGAACTTCTGTCACACAATGCAAATAATTCCCACTAAAATATACAGATTCAGCTTTTAGGATTTATTTACAGAAGTGTGCCAGATAATAATCATTTCTTTCTAGCATAATGTTAGCCATAATTCAAATGGCAATTTCCTTTAGTGGGATTCTTTCCTTCTTACATAATTCACATCGCAGTTTATGGTTAGGCACTTGAATGACATATGCTAATTTGATACAAGTTGAACTTGCAAATTTCAAAAGGTGTTTAAGTGATTCTGTACACACGCACATAGAGTCTGGACAGCGAATACTGACAAAATTGTGTTCATACATTGCCACATCATGAAAGCATGCTTGCCTTCTTTTTATCGAGTATCACATCTTTGAATAAAAAATATAGTAAAAGTAAACAATGCACATCTTAGTTTATTCATTATATGAAACTATACAAAGATATTTATGTTTGAAAATCTTTAAATACTGTACATTTGTATACTTGTGCATCACGCACACCAGTATAGACCATGTTAAACAATTAAATATCACATACCAGCAGCTATAAATACAATATAACATGCATGCCTATGCCGTATCATTCTAATCTTACTGCATTTCCAAATCACTTACTATTCCACTCTAATAATCTCTAATAAAAACTTAGTAAGAAAAATGGAACTAACTCCTGGTATGTCTGCTCTAGTCATTGGATGTACTAATGGAATAGGTAACAGTTACTATCATATTAATGGGTTCATTGTATGTATAGTTGTTTAAAGCAAATATATGCTACAAAAATATGCTTAATTTAAAACATATGGCAATACATATACTTACTTGATATTTACTTCTGTTTCAGGCAAAGCTATCGGCCTGGCTCTTGCCAAAAATGGTCTCTTTGTAACTGTTGTTGATTTTTCCGAAGAGAGAGGAACTGAAACTGCTTCCTTGTTAGAAAAAGAGAACAAAAAGTTCCATCCTGACATAGATCATCCTTCTGCAATGTTCATCAAATGTGATGTTACTAATACTAGTATATAACCATACATGTGACATGTAACTTAATATTGTACTATATATAAGATTTCACTGTTACATATGACAAGAAACTTTGGATCCATTTTGCGTAGGTGAAGTATCTGCTGCATTTGAGAAGCATGTAGAGATATATGGAAGTCCAAAAATTTGTGTAAACAGCGCAGGAGTTGGTACTACAGTAAAATGCTTTGATGAAAATGTATCTGATGGCATTAATACATAGAGACGTATCATCAGTATAAACTTTGTTGTTGTTATTGATTGCACTAGAATTGTGGTAAAAGTAATTATTTCAGTCAATAATACGGACCAAGTTTAGCAACTACAGCAAGATAAACAATTTTGCAGAATTTCAGGCTAATTTTAGTTACTGTTTTGCAGATCCAAACAATGCGGAAAACAAAGAAGCCTGGGGTAATTATCAATCTTGGGTCAGCATCCGATCTTTACCCAATGTGTGTTGATCCAATCTATTCAGCCAGTAAAGGTATGAATTAGATGCACTCCTATTTGTAAGCATTTGGTAATTTGAAGTAATTTTATTTTCAAAATGATGCGAATAAATGTTTAGAGAGCTCATAACAGAAACTCTAAAATAAATATATGAATGTCATACTTTAGAATAACATATACATAACAGTCATTGAAATTTATATAATGTGTATGTAAACAATAGGTGAATATCATTGTAAAGCATGGAGTTTAGAGCTGATTACATGCGGAAAACGAACTGTTTTTCATTCATTTATTTTCAGGTGGGGTTGTTCTATTTACTCGATCATGTAGTACATTAAGTCATGAAGGGATCTGTGTTAATGTCCTTTGTCCCGAGGTGTAATTTAATAAAATTTATGATTTCTTTTCATTTTAGAGTTAAATAACCATATGCTTAAAAAATATTCTTATGTACTTGATACAATGTGTTGATTTCATGCAATTTGTGGATACCGAACTAATATCCGAGAACAAATGAGAACCCACTAGCTAAAGGAACATCTCAGCAAACATATGTGTTGTCGAATTCTTTATTAGACATGTCATGTTTTTGATACATAAGGTTCTTTGTGATACACATAAGGTTCTTTGTGATACGTATGTGGTTTTGTAGTTTGGTCGAAGTGTCGCATTCGTTGTTTGTAAGCTTCAAAATATTTTGTAATAGTGAAACTTGAAGTTTTCACAATTTAACTTTGTAGAATGTGATATGGACTAATTAGTATGTTTGATTTTCTTTACAATTTGATGATATATTAGTTTTGTAAATTAAGTTTCCTGTTTGTTATTGCTATAAATTTGAATTTGTATAGTTGAATGAAATAATATGCGATTATACTATAAGATCCGGAATGAGATATGGTTGAATGAAATACTATTAGATGCTGAATAAGATATGGTTCTGTTTAATGTGTTCAAATGTGAAGATACATGAGTTTAATGTGTTCAGCTGTAATAAAATATTGGTGCTATATAGTTTGTTTGATATTGTTTTATTTATCACGATTATAAGTGTTAGAAAATAACCTTTCGTAATGGTTATAACTGTGATATAATTTGCATTTGTCACGGTTATAAGTGTTAGAGTTTCCTTTTTGGTAATGGTTATAAATGTTATAAACTATTGTTCTGTCACGGTTATAAGTGTGATACTATCTAAATTTCCCACGGTTATAAGCGTTAGTAATAACCATTTATCACGATTATAACCGTGAGTAAATACTGTTCTGTCACGGTTATAAGTGTGATAATGTCTAAATTTATAACGATTATAAGCGTGAGAAATTACTATTTTTATCACGGTTATAACCGTGAGCAAAAATGTGACTGAATTTACCCACGGTACCTATTTTCACGGTTATAACCGTAACAAATTAGTTTTGTCACGCTTATAACCGTGAGGAAATTGCCATTCTGGTGTTGTGTTAAACATGATGAGAGGTGCTTATCCTTATTTATTTGATGGTATGTTTTACCTTTAATTGTTTTAATGTGTACCTTATCGTAATTCGAGGACGAAATTCTTTAAGGAGGGGAGTCTATAACACCCCATATTTTTAGTAACATTATTTAGGATATTTAATTAGTTAAATTAAATAAAATAGTGTAAGATGATTAATGGATTGAGATTTGTGATTAAATAAGAGGTAGCCGTGCCATGTTAAATAAGTGAACTAAAGGATAAAAAGGGAATAAAAGGGTAAGGAAATATGCAAGAGAAAAATAGAAACAGGGCATATTCTTATGATCTAAACCCTTTAGAAATTCATTCTACGTGTTCATTTTATTTTCACAAACAAAATAGAGCAATGGCTAGCCACCATTAGGAAGAGCAAAGAAGAAGAATTCAAGAGGAAGAATCAAATCACTTAATCAAGAACAAATCTCACATTATTAATCAAAAAGCTAAGGTGAATAATGACTACATCTCAATTTTTAATGGTTTTCGGTTTTAGTATGTAATTCGTATTATTTGCAAATGTTTTGTCATGTTTTAGATGATAAAATGTATATCTATATATTGCTGATGATTTATGCTAATTCACATAGATTTTGTGATATGTTTTGATATGAAAACCCTATTATGTGACATCCAATTACCTTACGAATTTAAATTTGGATTTAAAACAATAATATAGAGATATGTTTCAATTTTCATAATTATCTAAATTAATGTGGATTTTGTATGAATTTTCTAGTGAAGAAAAGGCTAATTTGGATTTAAAATTAATTACGGCCAAATTATATTGGCTTAGTGTCTGAAATTTATATGTGTTAGAAAACATATTAAAAATGATTTTATGGAATTTTTGTAGAATTTTCCTAAGTGTTTTAATGGATATATAAAATTATATAATGTATGAGACTTAAATGTTTTATATATTTATAAAGAGGAGAAGAAGTATTTTGTAAATAATCCAAATTCTTATTTCTGAAATAAGTTGTACCTTTAGAAAATTTTGCGACTAATCATAATTAGACAAACAAGGCAGATTAGGTACAAAGAAATAAATTAAAAAGTCAAATCTACTTGCTTTTTCCCGTTTCATTGCTTTTGGCACCTGGCTTCCAACCCCTTACCTCCGCCTCTGACTCCATCGAAGCCAATGCACATGGTATCAAATACCTGATGCATAGTGAATTGGATGTAGGCGGAAGGTATTGGGTCGAAACCCGGGGTTCCGAAGGGGTCGAAGAACTACTTTGCTTTTAAATAAAAATGCGTCTGCTTTGCTTTCGTCTGAATAGCTTTCGACTTGGTCTTCTTTCGACTAGGTCAATGACTTAAAAGAATGGTTTTAAGAGATTGCGCCTTTATTTTGAAGTAACTGCATAAACACACACACACACACACACACACACACACACACACACACACACACACACACACACACACACACATATATATATAACTTTTCGTAAATTGATTTGTTATTTTTGTTATGTTGTTTGTTAGAAAATGATAATATATTATTATCATCTATTGTTTGGTTAGCCATGGTTCTTAAAACCATTAACTACTATTTATTATAAGAAAATGTAATTTTATAAATATGGTATTATTTATGATTTACAAATTAAATGAATTTAATTGAAAACTGAGAACTTAAATGCTAGCATTTGAATTTGATTTTCAAACATTTGAAAATAAAATATTAGAATTATTTGGAAGTATTTTTGGATAGAAACATTTTCAATAAGATTTTAAAGAAGTGTTTTAGAAGGATTTTAAAGGAAATAAGTTCAGTACTCCCCTCTTTTGTTGTTGGAAAATAATTTCGGTGATGGTCGCAACATCATCGACGTTCATTTTCGAGCTTCAAAGTGTGAAGATCATTGTAGCAAAGCCATTGTAGTAGCTTTGCTACACATTTGTTTTGATAAACAAATCTTAATTTTAAATTTTCTAAGTATGATTTAATATACAAAGAATATAAGTACATATTATTTCAAAATGATTTGAAATGAAACCCGGTATTTAGTTCTTAAGTTTCCGTAAGTTAAATGTTTCAATTATTGTAAGGAAATGAAATTTTGATTATTTTAATAGTTGGAAACTTTTAAAATGAGAAATTAGGAGCTAAGTATTTAATTAAACTGTAAAGCACTTAGAGATTTGTCACTTGTAAATTAATGTGCAATGAATTAAGAAGATGTAAACTATTAAACATTTTTGTTAACTAAAATGAATAAAATAATCTGTATAACACTAAATTACATTGTAAAAACATATATAGAACTTACCAGAAATGTTTAAAAAGTTATAACGTTAAATATGAATATGTAATAGAATATTATACAAGTAAAAACATAATGACAAAAATGCTTCAAAAATGAACATATGTCTATAAATAAATAAAATAAGATGTAAAAGAATATTATAAACTTAAGTTAATGTTTTGAAGTTATTTTCAATTAAAGTGAATAGTAAAATTGAATTCCATGTAAAGTAAATGATTATAACTTCAAAAAAAATTGAAATGATTCAGAAATATATTTAGTATTCAATGATACTATATACGAAAGGATGAATGTGAATTAAGAAGTTAATAAACTTAGGTTGAATGATTCATTGATGAATACTAATATTAAATTGAAATCAAGTTATATATAATAATAAATGGGAATTAAACTGCAAGAAACTTACGTAATACTTCAAAAAAATTATTCATTGTTCTAAATAATTGAATGGAAAATAATTTATACAAGTAAATGAATGAAAAGAAAAAAAATGATATTGTATGAATGAATGAAAATAAATGAAAAGTAAATGATATGGACAGAAACCAAGTGAATAAACCTAAATAATATTTAGATTTTGTGTTGTTTGGCTTATGGGAAGTTTAGAAAATGATACTTCAAATTGTTCAAGGTTATATGAATAATATATTAAGTAATTATCTAAGACCGTTGAGCGTTAGGTACACTTGATAGTTTATTATCACCGATGTACGATGAAATTTTTTTGAACCTGGACAAACCAATAGTTCTGGTTGTTATGGATGTATGATGGTTCCTTTAGTTGCATATAGTGGTTGTACTTCTTTTTGTTTGCATATGATTATTATTTAATGTATGTTGCTGTACTATTAATTGGAACAGCTAATATATTACTCTTTTTACATAGTTTAACACTCTTTTGGATTATATAAGTGAAATACAAGTTTATGGAGTTGGTTTCATAAATAAGTTGTTTGCCGACAAATGGGTACGTTTTTGGATTACGGTTTTTTAATGATATTTTATTGTTTTTCCCATGGTTTGGGATGTTTATTATTGAAATATGATATATATATATATATATATATATATATATACTGTATTATTGATGTATTTTTTTCGGACCTAAGTTAAGGAGACTCTGCCAAAAAAATTCGTACATTTAGGACTTAGAAATTTTTTGAGAAAATTAAGTTATTTTCAAAATTGTATTAAACTTAATTATGTAAGTTTAAGCTGTTTATATATTAATTATTTTGAATAAAGTATATCAAATCTTTTGGTGCTTTCTTGTTCCTTTTCGAAGGCGAAAAGTTTTAAGTGAGGAAGATTGTAACGACCCATATTTTTTATAATTAAAAATATTAAATTTAATAAGATTTTCGGAATTTAATATTGCAAGAAATTAAAAATTATGATTTATTAATGGAAAATAATTATTAGAATATAATTTAATATTATTGTTTGAATGTTATTGATAACTATTTTAATGTAATTTCAATCAATTGAAATTATTGAAAAGTTAATTAGGTTATAATTGTAAATAAGGAATAAATTCAATGTTGTATTAATGGTGAAATTGTATGTTGTTTTATTTAATTGTTTTTTTGTATAGAATGTGAAATCAATTTTTTGTACTTATAATCCTTGTTTGTAAACAATAATTGAATAAAAGTGAATTATTAATGTACAATAATTGATTTATTACCATCTTGTTATTTAATCCATTTGAAATTAATTTGGAAATCAAATGTTGAAATATTAATGTAATTGAAATATTGCAATTAATATGTTAAAAGATGCTAACTGTAGAGTTTAAGTGAAATAAGATGAAAACTTATGTTAATTAATTAATATAATAGTGATTTAATATAAGAATGTAAATCAAAATAAAATGTTTTGTTTGGAATTTAAATTAACAAATGGATTTATTATAGTTGTAATTGAACGCTGAAATTAATGTAATATTTACTTGTTGAAATTTAAATGAAAAAAATAATTTTTAAAAGATTATTAATTTCAGTATAATCAAAATAATGATCTATAACTTTTAATTTAGAATTTAAAAAGTGATTAAATTGATTTTAAATTAATAATTCATTTAATTAACGTGAAAAATTAGCCTATTTGGCCACTGTCTTGAATTTCGACGAAACCTATTTCATCGTATCCGTAATAGTGAATTATTATGGGATTTCAAGTTTCATAGCGATCGGACTTATCGTTTGATCGTGTGAGCTTGAAACGCGTAGAAATCAATTATAAAGAATTAAATGAATATAATCTGATTTTAAAAGCTAACTTCTATATATGAAAGAATTAGGGTTTTAAACAAGTTCCATTGAATTTAAAAATGTTGAAAACATATATTTCGACATATTGGATGATCTACTTTCGTTTTGGAAACGAAACGGGCTTTTCAGGTCTTTGTTATCACTTCGATCCATTCAATCTGCTCCATTCATTCTTATCTATCTCTGTTTCTATAAATAGATATTTCCTGAAAGCCTCACAGCTTTCTAATTTTATTTTCTACACGTACAAATTTTTGTTCTCATCCAATGGCTTACAACCCAAACCTTAATTCTAATTCCAAATCAAATCTGAAAATTTAACCTGTTCAAACTATATCAAATTATATATATTGTTGCAAATCCCTCAACAAACGTAATCTACATATGCAATTTGTTTTTCGATTGGATGTTCGTTTTGGCCAGAAATCAACATTTTATTCTCATCCATCCATATTAGGGTTTCGCGATCAATTGTGGATCGTCGACTATACGACGATCGGAGATTGTTGGAGTGTAGAGGGTGATGAATGGAGTCGATCTATGCGGTTCGTTTGGGTCATAGGTACTTGGATTCGCCAGAATTGGTGTGAGAAGGTGGCATGTTTGGTCATGGCCTTGCGTCTCTCGGTGGCGGCACGGTGAGCTGCAAGCTCGGTGGTCGATGGCAGTGGCGATGGTGTGTTTGGATCAGGTCGAAGCTGGCCGTGGGAATGGCATTTGGTTGAGGTAGGGTGGCAGCTGTACATGAGATATTAGCTTTGACTTCATCTCTACATGATTTCTATTTTTATTTAAATTTAAAATTTCAAACCTTCTAACTGACATAACTTTTGTATACGAACTCGTATTTGGACGCGATTTCTTCTGTTGGAATCGTATTTAAATTTCAGATGATGTGAAGCTGATTTGGCTACATTTGGAGACTAATGGAATTTGGGAGTTCTTTTGGATTTTAATTCGACTAAAAACCAAAGGTAAGTGTTCAAACCACTCACGAAATACTAAAATATTTTGATGTTCGTTAAATTGAAATCATGCAGTGTTTAAATTTATTGATTATTGTTTGATGGTTTAAATTTGGCATTTATATTTAATTGCATCGATGGTGTAATTCAATTTGACAGTTAAATTGAAATTGACATTCAAATTGAATTGGAATTTAATTTGCGAGGTAAACACCCGAGAATATGTTATGATATGTGACTCTTTCGAATGTTGATTGTGATGGATGCCTAATGGTTGATATGTTGAATGTTTGGATGTTTGTTTATGTTGATCTATTTCTGTTATTCACCCTAGATGTTTTATGCTGATTTATTCCTGTTATTCACCCAGGATGTTACCGACATCAAACAAATCTGAAATTAAATAAATTAATAAATAGGTTGGAATGATATATACCTATGGCACCTGATTTGGATTGAAATGATATATATCCATCCCTGAAATCAAAATTAAAATTAAAATTAACCGATCACTTGGCCATAGGATAGAAAATTATATACGGACACCGTTGGTCAATTTTAAATTATCTTCTAAAACTGTAAAGTATGTTTTGATTTATAAATTTTATTTTAAAATTTAGTTTAAAGATTTTATTTAAAATTTGTATTTGAGTTAATGTAAGTTTTAAAAATCTAAATTTTAAGATTTTAACTTATAATTTTATTAAGTTTTAAAATATATAATTTATACAATGTGATATAATAAAAACACTTTAAAATTTTAATTTAATAAAATATTCAATATAGTTTTAAAAGATTTATTTAAAAATTTAATTTAAGATAATAAATAGAACTTTTATAATAACTTTAATGGGTAAAAGTTTTTGTATAAGATTTTAGAATTTTATAAAAGGTTTTGTAAGGAATTTATAAAAGTTTTGTAAGAGATTTTATAAATGATTTTTATAAAGGATTTTATAATGGTTTTATAAAGGAGTTTATAAGGGTTTTAAAGTATTTTATAAAGGGTTTTATAAAAGAACTTATATAAAGGGATTTGGAAGCATTTTAAAGGAATTTGCGTAGAGGTTTATGAAAAGGGGAAGAGTTGTAAACTGTTTTGGAATTTATAAATAGTTATATAAATGGTTCTAAAGCATATACATAGTTTATAAATGGTTTAAGAGAGATTTAAAAATTATTTTTGAAATTGATTGAAAGAAATCTTCCTCGGTATTTATGAATATATTTATACTTTTGGAATAAGTATATGGATATCTTGATATGAAGGTATAAACTGTTTTCCGGATTTATTATTAAAAATGTTTTATAAAATGACCACGGTGTGAAATAAGTATTTGGTTGTTAAAGAGACAGGGGTCGGATATTGTCATACTCTCTGCCAATTCCGAAACCACTTTAACAACTGTGCATGTGGTGGAGAATCCAGAATGAAGTAGGATGGTTTGGCGAACGCAATTAGAATAAGGTAAGAACGCAGCCCTGACCTTCGAGTCAGCTTTATATGACTAAAACAGGAGCTATACCTGGTCAAGTGGGATCGCTCCCCTGATCGAACATGCTTCTTCGATACCATGTTACTTTGTGATTGATTGGTGGCCACCCTCGATTTGATTATGGGAGCGTGTCTCGAGGTAGGCGGCAATAGCTGCTATGCATTACCACCAGTCCGAGAGTGCAAATCGGTAGAATTTTACCCTGGAAATTGCCTCGCGTGCCTTGTCATATGCCTTATCGAGCCCACTACGATTTTGGTTTGTGTCGTACCTATGGAGTGCTCCTTGATAGCCCATCAGTTTATGGTGGAGTCTACACTACTATATAGACTACGGTGCTTATATAAAATGTGTTAAGGGAGATATAGGTAATACTTTAACGTATTTTTAATATTATACTTTATTGATAGACACTACATATATAGCATATATTACTACATATAAATAGTTTAACGGATCCTTAGGAGTTGAAAAATCCCATAACGTCTCTTCAGTTATTGTACGCACGTTATACACTGGATAGGGGATGTGAAATCCCGTAAACATCTCTGAAGCCATTACACTCATTTTCCATATGATATTGATTTGACTTACATGAGAATATTTTGGTTATGACTCGCGTGTTTTGCCTTTTTATTACGCTCAGGTCAGCATGAGCTTTTCAGTGTTTAAGGACATTAATTCTAGAGGACGAAGACGAAGTTTTGTACATCATATTATTAGTAATTTTCCACTGCATCATTATTGGTATGCCATTGTTTGTACTCTGATTGTAAACATTTGTTTAATCAAATATCTATTGTAAAACAGCTTCATGAACTTTTTATTTGATTATTATATTTGGTCATTCCGCTACGAGATTCTATGTTTATTTTCCATATTTTCTCTTATTTTCTTATTTACCCCATTGACAATTCTCCCTTTTGAATGGTTTGAGTTTTACATGTGTGGTTTATTGTCGATTTAAAATCGTCCGAAAAGGTGGGTCGTCACAGTATCAGAGTTGCACAGCGGAAGCGTGGTAGGCCCATAACCCATAGAGCATTATAATATGATGTATATATTTATGTAGGTCTAGTACTAATATTTTGTAGACTGACAGAGCTATTAGCCCCTAGATAATTTAGTCTCAAATGCCAATGTATAGGGCTTTGTCACAAGTAAGAGTAAAATTTTGTTACACACGGAAAGGAATCTAATAAGGAAAGACGGGTTATTTGTAAGCCCGCAAATCAATTAGGATCTGTTAGACCTGGAGAAGTAAGTAAGGACAGATCGTCCAGAAGAGGTGTATCTAACAGATGTTAAATTTATATGTTTACTGGTAGGCCCGAGTCAGCCAAGGATTAGTAGTTAGCCAAACAAAACTACAGTGTATGGACAAATAGTCCATAGATAACTGATACATACATATACATGATATTGCTTTACAGATTTAACCAATTCTGGTTGTAGGATTATAATTTGAAAGATATGTTTTAAAAAGGATATTAGTGAGTGGAATCCCGTTCTACTAAGCGGCGTGCTCTCACTTAATATCAGTTAACCGAGATGTATAGTATTATTCACACTAGACTTTATGTCTGACTCGAAATTTATTTTCCTTAAACTCTAGGGTGTTCAAAATTAATTTGAGTAGGCTGAGGATTGAGGTTTACAGGTTCTAGTAGGTTGGCGAATAAAACGTTTGGTGATGAACAGGTAGCTGACGGATGGATAATTAGGAATTGCTGTTAAATTTTGGATTGATTCCGATGTATTGTATATATAGTACTCTGGTCAATCAGGGGGGCATCGTCATATGTCGCCCTTGGCGTATTTATGTAATAACTATACTTTATCTGAACCTAGAAAACGATTATAGGATTATGTAATTTGAATAAGGAACAAATTTTGGAAATGTAATCAAAAATATTATTTCTTTTAATTTATGATTTGGTTTCATATTCATGCGCTTCTGGTGTTATGAATATCATTAACATAGCCATATTTAGTCACCGGAAGTTAATACTATGGATGACTGTAGCATCTGTAGCGCTTAACTTCGGACCTCTAAATATGGGATGTTACAACTAACACATAAATAAGAAAAATACCACATAATATTGAAGGAAATTAAAGAATTTTCATATGGATATTATTGCTGTTAGAAAGTATGTTATTCCAATCAAATATAATAGTATGAACAAAAATTAATGGTTAAATCGATAGATGGAAAATATATTAATAAATATTACAACTTTTTACTTGTCATCTATCTGTTTGTATTTGATATACATCTTACATATAAGGAATGTTCAATATGAGTACTAAAAGAAGTAAATACCTGATCGTCAATAGCAGAGTACTCCATATTCATCTGTCAGTATTATTTGGAGATATGAGTTAACTTCTTGCAAATAAAAATTTTCACATATAAAGACCGTAATAAAGGCATCAGTTATGAATGGATGAATTTTTTTCAAAAATATCACTACGAACATGATACCAATTTTTTAAAACAGTTTAATAATGAGAAAAGCATGAATAAGAACACAGGAAAAGCTCGAATAAGAGTAGAGGTATATTGTAACCATCACGAAACCATATATACAGAGCATAATAAATTCTTACTAAATACATATAGACGTCTATAATATCTTTTGTGAAAATATATAGAAGAAAACTTTTACCTCCAAACATTTCCACCTCCAAATAACATTTATAGGTCATCTATTTAACTCATGCCGACCACATTATAAAATTTATGTATATATTATGTAGGTCTAGCACTAATATATAGAAGCAAACTTACTAAAATTATTACATTCAAATAAAGAAGAAGTGCCAATGTGGAATTATATTAAAAAACCAAAATAATATCCACATCCATATGTGTCCACCAACAATCTTCTTCCCATTTGTCTGCACATATAAAATCTATGCCCAAATCAACATTAAACATAAATCCTGGTTTATATATACATTTCAATTTTGCATAATCTTTTTTAGTTCGGTCATTGATCATTATTATCTCTAGTATTATTATTATTGTCGAATTTTTTTATTACATAAAACGAATTGGTATTAAAAATTTGAAAAAAGAAAAAGAAACTGGCATTGCTATGCAGCAAAGCAAAGTTGTGTTGAGAAGGATTTTTTGTGCGTGGGTTTGAAAGAGTTGGTAATCTCATGAATGAAAATTAAAGCTTGGTGTGTAACATGGAGAAAATGTGTAACGTTTCGGATTTTGCCCGCTCGAAAATCGACATCCATACTTCATATCGTATTCGAATGCCATAGATTCGATCGTTCAAATCCGATTCGCCGGAGCTTATAACGATCATTAAGTAATTAATACAGCGGAATAAAAGAATAATACATTGATATGCAGCTTTGATACAATATCTGATACAACAGATGATCCAATAGATATCAATATACATCAGAGATATGATACAATAGAATAACAGCGGAAAGAAAATAGATAACATCTAGCATACGGAACAAATAACTCTGAGATAATCTTCAAGGAAGAACTCCGAAAATAACTACAACTCCATTTCCAAGAATCAATTCAGCAAAAGCTCGAACTTCCCATAACGATGCCCAAAGCTTAGCAAGAATGGTGTGATCCAAAGACTGAACTAACTCCAGATAATCTACTAAACCTGACTATCTGAAAAACCCAACTCTAGACTGCTCGTGTAGAAAATAATGAGCACCCAGAGTTTAGGAAAGAAACAATAAACTCCGGATCAGTCGTGGGACTGGTGTGAGCAACAAACACAGTTTATTCTTTAAAACATTCAACAAAAGATTTTCAAAGTCAATTCGCAATGTTTTTTTTTAAAAATGAGACTACCATAAGACCTCCCGCCACACACACAATGCAAACGCAGACTTGGAGGAGATTTCTTCTTATGATAGTCAAAGATGCTTGATACGCATTAAAAAGAACATTTGATATTATTACTAGTGCATAGTGTAGAACAAATCATTTCGAAGGTAGAATATAAATCTTAGCCAGCATAGGTACCATTATATTATGCCTACTATAGCTACCATATTAGATGGCAGGTTCTACAACTAATACCGTACAAGTCTCGTATTGTTTCTTTGGATTTCCAACAAATGATCAGGCCAAGGAACTTCCCATTGCCACATGAGAATGCCTCTGGAAAGACATCCCCGAGAACTAAACCGGAACTCTGCCAACACAAGGCCGGGTTACCCCTAACTGGGTAACTACTGACACGAGCATGCCATTCCCCGATCGTAAACGACCTTTCTCACGGGATCCCGATAACCAACAACCACAAAGTAATAAATTCGTAGTAACCACATAGGTTAAATATCTGGGCTCCATACCATGATACCACCTCTATCCAGAAGGAAATGCACATACCCTAAAGGGAGCTACCCCTCATAACCTTGCCGCATCTTTCCTGTTTTGACCATTTCTGGGGTGTGAGGCTCGACGAAGTCTCGTCCACAAAAACATACTTTATACAAAAGCCATGCTTTGGGTCAACAAATGATCATAGAAATGATCACCAGGATAGACGATCAAACAAATGATCCTATCACAAATAATCAACACAATGATCATTTCACAGCAACACTCAGCATGTCACATTACCAAATTGGGAATACATCGCTGATAACTTCAACTATATAACCTCTGAGCTCGTACGTCTCAGAGAAGGGTGTTAAGCTAAAAGAATAAATTCTCCGCCACCAACAGAAATATATTTGAAAGAAATCGGCTTTATATCTCAATTTGTAATGTCAGACATACTATCCATACAAGTCTGTTCCGGGCTCGAACAGAACCGAAGGCACTTCCAAAGAAGTCCTTGAAATCCGGATATTCACTAATCACGTTTGGACTTCCCATCACAGATGGAGTCTCTATATCGGGGACCATTCGATGCAAAGACATTCGACGAGTTGTCCTTACGTTTTCGAAAATATCCGGTCTTCAACACCGGTCTTCAAATGCTATCCATAACGACATATCACATATTCGGAATGGGATATATGACACAAAGGTCCTCTCCCGGCTAAACCGAATAGTGAGCGCAATATTTACAAGAAATATATGGATATTGGGATTTTAATTAAGTCACAACTTAAAACCCAAAACTTTCTTCAAATGGCTTAACAAATTACCATTTCAAATCTTTTAAACAAAAGGATTCATTTTCACAACCTTTAACGGTTTAAATAATTTTCACATTTTAATCTTTTAAACAAAAGATTCATTCACAGATTTTCCAAATCAATTTTCATTTCAATTTGATTTAAACAAATCATCAATTTAAATCTGTTAAAAATAAACAGATTTAATTCATAGCTTTCAAAAAGAATTCATTCAAAACTTAGGAAAATCATTTCTCTATTCAATCTTGAAATTCCCCTAATTAACTGGAATCTCAGTTCTTATCTAAAAGTGTTTATCATTTGAAAACAACAGTTTTCATTTTGAAAATCTGATTCATTCATACAAGTTGAAACCCCTGGGTTAAATTCAAATTCCCAAAAATAATACTTTAAAAATGATTTAACTCATAATGACTAGTATAATATCATTAATCCCTAGTTTCAAATTACAGAATTCAATTCCAAATATCGAATTCAAATTCAAATTGAATTATTTAAATTTCAAAACTTAATCAAGTAAATTAAAATAAATTTTAACTTGAAATTTCATTCCAAAAGCTTTTCACATTTATTCCGATTCCATTTCCAAAACATTTGAATTTAAAATTTTAAATTTTAAACTATTTCAAAATCTGTGACTTAATCGATTTCCTCGTGAAATCCATAATTGTGTGTGTATGGTGTGGTCCAGGGGTTTAACACAATAGTGCACAACCATTCAATCATCACAGATCAAAACACAGAAATATAATTGATAAGCGATATAAACAATAACGCTTATCATATATTCACAGATTCACAGATAATATACAAATGTATCATCCATAAATGAACAAATTATACATACCACAATCTACAGAACAAAATATCACAGATAAGATAGGAAAAACAATTCAAGGCAACTCATACAATACAATTATTCATAAGTAAGGTCAGGCATTTGATAATCATTCATAAACAGGATTAATAAATCGTTTAATCCTAATTGATTCAAGTTATTTCCAATTTAATTAATTACTTATGAATAAATTATCCATTTATTATTTCTCTAAGTAATTACCTTTCCAAAATTATCGAGTGATTATTCTGAATTAATTAAATTAAGAATTTAATTTAAACAGATTTGATTAACCCAATTAATTATATTGAATAATTTATTTCTAAATTACTGTTATTAAATAATTATACTTAATACAATCCACAAATTAATTTATCACATTAATTATCAAGATTAATCACATTAATAAATTGTCAAATAAATCTCAAGTAAATGATCCTTATTGACTATTCATAATTATTTAATTACTATTCTTAAGTAATTGAACTCAATTTAATTATTGTTAATTACCCTTTAATTAGCCTTTGAAATCATATAATTAATCACTGATTATTTAATGAACCATTAATTCTCAATTAATTAATCATTTAATTCTCAATTAATTAATCATTTAATTCTCAATTAAATTACTAAATTAATTAACTGTTAATCATTCATTTGTTAACTTAAGTAGTTAATTGCAAATTCATTTATTACCCATCATCCATTACTAATTACAATTAAAAATTTAATTAACCAATCTTTACCCACCGTTATGAAGAAATTTATATAAGAGTTTAAACCCAATTATTCAATTTCAAATCATTTTATGAAATATACGTGAACATTCTAAAGTTGTTTAAATACTTTAAATTTTTATAAACTTCATTTATTTCAAACCAGAATTCAAGAGTTAATCTGAATTCCATCTTGACTTCAATAACATTTTAAAGTTATTAAACAAGTTTGAATTAAAACAAAATTTTATTCTATTCAAAATCTAATTGTACAATCTAAATTTGAATTTGTATTTAGACCTTTTATTTAAACTTGTTTTAAATCCTAGATTTCAAATTTTAAAACCCTTATTAAATTTGCTTTAAACATTTAAAATGGTTTAAATGTTTATATTTTATAAACTGGTTTTATTTCAAATTTGCATCTTAAAATTTGCTTTTAAACCCAGGTTTTAAAACTTGTCTTAAACTTCAGTTTTAAAACCTTACTTCAGTAAACAAACACATATTTAAAAACAAGACAAAACAAACAGGTTACTGTAAAACCTGTACTTCAACATTCACTCGAGCCTACCCCTCAGGCAACTCATACAATTTCTCGAGTCGCTCACGCAAAAACTCGAGCAATGCCCCGCGTCCCTCTCTTCTTCTTCGAGTTCATCCTGTCATTCACCTTCCTTCCTCCCCAGTGCACACACGTGCACCGTGCACCTACCCACGCTCCTCCGGCCACTGATGAGCACCGCGTCCATCCCACACACACACACGAACACGCGAGACCCCAAAGCATCAACTAGATCGAAGAAATTTCGATCAGATCAAAATCGACCCATTCGAACCCACTGACCCAAAAACTCGACCACCCACAAACCCATCGTTCCATCTCCCACGACCACCGGCCACCTCGAAACTTGGTCTGAAGCTTCGCCGATGACCCTCGCACCTACTCCCCCTGGTGCGATCGCCTCTAATTCCCTGACGCCCTCGCATTGCCTCGACAACCGAGCCAAACCCATTACCCCTCTTAAACCCTAGTTTCGATCCAACCCAAAAAATTTACTCATTCGAAATTTTTTTCAGTATTTTTCCTATAATCTACGATCATACTAGTACCTCCACGCCAAATTTTGCCAAAAATTAACACGCCGATCATCAGGTTTTTCCCCAAAACCATATCTCGTTCATCTCGCAGCTGCTCTTTTATCTTAGCCCTAAAAATCATGATGTTTGTTTTAAAAATCAAGTTTAAGTAAGAGAATTCAGTTTATATGCTTGAAATTGTAAAATAAAATGTTTAAATTTTGACTAAGTTATAGTTTTGTTCAGTCTTCTTCAAGTCCAGTGATATTTCCAAGAGGTTTCATTTTATATCAATTTTTAATTCTTTAATATAGGTTATAACGATCATTTTGGGTTCAAAACTTAAGCCTTGTCAAAGCTTGGATCAAGAACAAATGAATTTGTATGAGTACTTAAGCCTAGAACTAAAGTCAGAGAAGAATACTGATATATGCACAACAATATTTTCATATACAAAGCTAACTGATAAATTCATTCACAGATCACACTTGTTTTCATAGATGATCAGGCAACGTAAATATATATTTAACTTTTTAAATTTTATGATGTCACTCACCTTGGTTTCACAGAAAGGAAGAACAGAGCTTGCTAATGTTAAACAGTTGAATTATTGTTTGAGTTTTTAAAGATGGTAAGCTTTAGTTTTCTTTGCTTAGTTTTATTTATTTATTTGTTTGATGAAAGAACTGAGGTGGGGGGTTGATATAAAGAAGAATGTTTTACTGTGTGATGTACTAACTTTGTACAGGTTGATATGATAACATTGAGGTGGCTGAAGATACATTATGGCATGCTAAAGATTCAAGCAGTAAATGCCCCAGTACTTCTTTCCCATGCTTGCCTACACCTTTTTTTCCTTTGCCTGCGTACTTGTATTTTTCTTTTGTCTTGTTTTATATGCTTATGTTTTCTACTTTTGCAAGCCTAGATATTTCTTTTGCCTTGCATTTCTTTATTACGGCTGATATGCTCAATATTTTAGTTGCTGAGATGATATTATGTATTTGTTTTATAATTTAACATATATTGCTTTTTAACTTGTTGATTATGCAGTTTGGTGGCTGCAAATCATTTTCTTTGTTTTGTTCATATTTGATTTTCTTTACAGCCTACATATTTATACAACTTTGCTTTGTGCTTTGCTTTATTACTTATGTAAAAACATATACTTTGTTTTGTTTAGCAAATCATTTTCTTTTGTTTGCTTTACTATGGTGGCTGCAGCTTTATCTGTTTATACTTATTGATTCTGCTCTCTCTTTTCTTATATGTTGTTATATCTTTAGCTGATATGTTACTTTGTATCCATTTTATAGTTCACACACTTATATTACTTTATAGTATGAATAACTTCTATGTTAACATGTTGTTAAAATTTATTTATGAGCTACTATAGATATATATTTTTTTTCTTAATTTATTTTATAACTCAAATATTTATTAAACCATTCATCTAAGATTTAAATCAATATATATATATATATACACACACAAGATTTTATAATTTCAAATTGACTCGTATATACCCAAATATACATATATATATATATACACATTCACATATATACATATATATACAAAAATTAGAAATTTAAATGATTTATATAGAATATATTTGAACTCGGGGAAACTCACATCCCTAAATCGATTAATTTCACCGTTTTCTTCAAAAATAGATTTTAATTATCATTTTAAATTTATATAAAAATCCGGGGTCGTTACAAAATGTGTGATAACTGAAGCGTATGTTGTAACATTGAAGTGAATTTTAAAATATTCTAAATTTTGTTTTGTCATTCATCTTTTTCATACCATGATTTTGTCTAATTTGCTCTAGAGGTAGTAATGACATACGGTTAATATTTAATAAGCACGTACAGGTAAAGTAATGAATAAATTACCAAACTTGTGGAACATACATGCAATTTTAGTGAACAAATATCAATTAAATGTCATCGTCTTTTGTATGTTTGTTGGAGGCGAATTCAACAACACATAACACATGGGAAATGCATCATATATGAAAATCTAAACATTCAATGTTGTCCTTTGTTTATGATAATATGCTACTTCTTAAACTATAACAGTAATATTATTTTTCTATATTAAACTATATTAAACGTTAAAAAATGTAATTATGTCCAATTTCATTTGTATTTCATTAATGGAATTTTAATAATTTGCAGACTAAATAACACATTAAATAGAAAAGGTTTAAATATACGTAGGGATGCAATTCTTGAAGTTGTTTAGCATAATGTCGATGCCATGTACTGTAAAATATTTTCTACAGTGTTTGTAATATAATCAATATGTATTTTGTTGTAGATTCGACTAATTGAAGATACTTTCTTCCTAATTGTCTTGTGAAACCAAATAAATAGTTAGCATTATAAAATATGATTGATATAATTGGCACATTTACAAAATACTATTATTAATTGAATAAAGACATTGGAACAATAGCTTAAGCTTATATAAATTAATCAGCGCTAAAATATGATTACCAAGTTTGAATGTGCTACTGAATAAGGAAGTTGATGGTTCACCCAATTGCATCTAGGTTTTAATTTGAACATTCAACTCATAAATACTACAACGCTGTCTACAATCGCTCCTCGTTATAGTTGAAGAATATAAAGTTTATACGTTATAACTCTACACACCCAAGCGATTCACAATAACAAACATAGAATATTTGCAATATGGATGAAGCAACATAAAACCAAGAGGGACGAATTCCCACTGAGATTTCAAGAAATTATTATGTTCCTTTTGAAATTCTTATCTGTTATGGCATAAATACAAAAGAAAGAAAGAATCATGTTCTTTGTAGTACATATTCTCTTGCACACTTTGGCATCTAAACAAACTAATATCTCACCCTTTTGTTTCACATGTAAGTAAGAACTAAAACAACAGGTCAGCATACAGTGGTCTAAAAAGGAAAATTTTAGTTATTATTATTTTATTTTTAGATCTTTATTAAGCATATAAAATCTAATTAGTTTTAGATCAAATCTAAAATATTTTAAATAAAATCTTTTTTATATTTAATTTGTTAATATAAAAGTTTTTTATACAATAAGAGTGATATTTTATTCAAGAAAACCACTTATTATGATGTTTATGGGGCTCAAATCCATGTCCTCTAAAACGTCATACCTCTAATCTTTTGAGCTATAGGTCATTGATACATAAAACGTTTTAATTAATTATATCAGATATAATTTCTAAGTGTATCAAATACACATATCTGTATATAGTAGACGTGCAATGTATATAATATGCATGGTCAAATATGCTCGTATATAGATGTTGGGATTTACATCACACGTAACATATTTGTTCCTTCATACATACATTTGTTGTACATAGTATAATTTGGATAATGCATGTATGTATGCATAAAATAATTATATAAAAAAATTATATAAAGTCTTTGACCAATTCAAAATAATATGAATTAATATCTAAAACCTTATTAGTTTTAAAGTTTAAAAAGACAATTAAATGTAGATAAAAAATTCAAATTCCAAAATATTTTATGTATATGTACACAAATAATTAAGATTTTGTTCATATAAGGACTTTGACCAATAAAAAATAATTTAAATTAATATCTAAAATCTTATTAGTTTTAAAGTTTAAAAACAGATCTAAAATCTAAATATAAGTTCTAATTTAAAATTTTATATGTGTATAAATGTAGCTTATATATACATGTACATACATACATACCTGTACAGTTGAAGCTCCGCAAAATCAATGCTATAGCGTATAGCGCTCTTCGACCGCTATGCTACTTCAATATAGCGCTATTAAATAGTAGATCGGCTTTAAGTTCTGCTATTGCAACACCCATAGTTTGGCATTAATTATTCAATTAGTTAGTTAATTAATTAGTCTCTGAAAATGGAATTTGTGCAAATGATGGGAGTTAACCACGAAACTTACAAAATTGCGTCCACGGCGAAATTTCAAGCAACTTTCATATTTGGAGTTTTGCAATTGGACTCCAAACGAAGAAGTTACGGACGAAAAACAAATTCGGAACGATAATAATTAAATAAGAAATAATTAAAGTTTTTATATTAATTACCCGGTTCCATAGGCCACCCATCATTAGGGACAATCGACTCCCAGCAGTCGACCGGTTAGATGATCGACTGGTGGCGACCTGGCAGCTTCAGTAAACCTAGGCCGCAACGACCCGAATTTAATATATTTCAATCTAATGGTTCAAGTTGAATCTAGCGCCTATAAATTCAAGCCTAGCCCTCCTTTCTCTTCTCATATTTTTTCTGAAAGCAGTATCGAAGTTCTGTCATTTCTTCTTCTCTACTTTCTTTTAAAGTATAAAGATAAGATATTTGTATCTATATTCACACATATCAGAGAAGAGTAGAAATCTAATAAAAAGAAAATGAGAAGAGAATCAACCAAATGTGTATCTGAGGTGATTTATATATTTATACATACTTGTATCTATTTTCCCTCCCTATCCCAAATCTCTTCTCAGACCTATAATTCTAATGTCTGAATATACCCTTTTATACATATTTCTTGGATCAAAGAGAACTTGGATATGCATCAAAGATTCTACTTTAGATCTGAAAATTTGGATCATTTTTAAAAGGTGAGTAGGAATTTTTTTAGATTTTCATAATATGAAAATTATTTCGTTGGTGTTTATTTGATTTTTAAGCCTAATTGGAAAATTGTATATGAATTATTGGCAACAAATTGAATATGATCTGAATATAACAAATATCGCCTACATGTTCTTATTTATGAATTAATTTAGCATTGTATATAATCTGATCTGAGAATCAGTCCCAAAAGTATGAATTTAGAATATTGATTTAAATGAAATTTATTGTAGATCTGAAATAGGTTGTATAATACTGTTAAAAATTTAGATTATTACCCTAATATTGTTAGAATATAATTTTTTTTTAAATTTGAAATTGTTGGAACTTAGATCTGTTTAATATTTGTAAATTAGTTTAATTTCTTTCTCATTTGGAAAGATACATCGTTTGATCTAACAAGGAATAGATCCAAACAGAAAGAGAAAGATATGTGTGAAGTATGAATTCATTACATTTTACACTGGCTGTTTTAGTAATAAAAAGAAATGATTATCCCTTGTGATTTCAAACGATGCAATTTTTTATATTTTAAAGTTAAATCTTCTGTTTTGGACTAATTTATGGAAATTATAATGGATGATCTTTTTAGATATGATTCCAAAATTTTAAGACGGAAAAGTATAGTCTAGTAAGGATATAACTAGAACATATTTGATAAAAGAAAATATTTATACGTAAAGCTAATAACGATGCTTGCATGTAATATTCATGTTTAGGATAATTAACTAATAATAAAATAATTTAAAAGATTTTAAATCCAATAAATGATAATAAATATGGGAGTTGCAATGAATTGATAGGGTAAATGGATTAATGAGACTGATAAAAATGGAATAGATATGAAAGGTTATTGTGAAATTAGTAATCATGCATAAATGTCTTAGGAAATGTCCATTAGGATTTTATGGTCAAACTGACATTTATTAGCATAAAACGAGAATTTATTGGTAGATAAATATTAAAGGCAAATCTTATTGCCTTGAATAAAAATGTAATTAGTAGGATAAGTCCAATGTCTGCCTAAGATAATATAAGTAAAGACTTAGATGGTTAATTGGACTTAGTTGGTTAGCGATGTGAGGTCAGCAGAGTCACTCGACGGAAGACTGCCCTTCACTTTGAGGCTACCAGCAGTTGGGTGTACTTACACTGATGTGAGATATCACTAATCCTTCAACCAATGACGATGTGAGATATTGGGCTTGCTTTTTTAATTGGAAAGTATTAAATGATCCAAATTTGGAATTAGGAACGGTAAGGGATATCTCCACAGAGGTTCGCTTCTAGTTTGAGGTCTTAAGTGGCTGAAGGGTCCGCATCTCTCCTAAATGGAAGCATTATGTAACCTAATGAGATTCCAAGTAAATAAATAAGGATGTCTCTAAAAAAGTTGTACTTCAAAGTTGAGGTCTTAAGGCTGAAGGGTACGTCTCCCTACTAAAAGAAGTAATCTAATGAGAAACCATATTTAAATTAAAGAGTGAGAGTAGATATTTCGAGAAGGGTTCGCTTCAGTTTTGGAGTCTTAAGTAGCTATAAAGTCCTCATCTTTCCTATAAAAGAATTATTAAGTAGTCCAATGAGATTTCCAAACAATGACAGCTAGATATTACCATTAAGGAGCATATTCCTGGAAGTAGACCTTAAATGATGAGGTCTGCCTATTTTCTACTGGAAAATATTAAGTGGCTTGGGTACACTCTCTTACATTGCTAAAACCGCAATGATAATAGTATTGCGCCTTGGGGACAGGTCTTAAATGATGGGGTTTGTCTTATTAAGGTCATAAATGACCAGAGTCTACCTATTTTTTAATAAGTTATTAAGTGGCTTGGGTATTGTTTATTACATGACTACAATTTTATTGGCGATTGATGCGGGTTGGACATTAAATGTCAGAAGCCTTAAATAGTAGTTAGAGGTCTTGTAGCTAGGACTTATTGACCATTGACAACATTATTAGGAAACCACCTTGGGCATAGGTCTTAAATGGCGGGGTCTACCTCAATTAAGGTCATAAAAGACAAAGTCTGCCCATTTCTCTTTTTAAAAAATATTATAGAAGCCCGCTTCATATTTAAATGTATTAAGTCGTTAATGGGTTTGGAATAGGGTGGTTGATATGGCTTCATCAGTATTTCGTACCTTGGGAAGGGTAAGTAAGTAATCGTGTGTGCAGTGCAAGGTCAGATTAGAATTGCTAACCTTGATGGACATAACAATTAAATGAAAACCTATCGATATAAGTTTATGTTGTGGACGGTTTGTATTTATCAGTCACCAAAACATTGTTCTGACTCCCTCCTCATTACAACCCACAGGATAGAATTTAGAGGAACAAATCGCTGGAGCTGGATGTGCTTTTTGGTGGAGAGTCTTCTTTCTGTCATGCTCAATGCTGATGTGACAATCTGTTATCCATAGAATACCCTTAGTTCCAAAGTAGTGGTCTGTGATGACCCGGAATTTTGGGCAATATCAATTTAATAATCTGTATTAATAATTAAATTATTTGATGATTTTCATTTATAATTGTAATTTAAATAGGCAAAATTATTCTTTTAAAAGCAAATAAATATTTAATTGGTGAAAGTTTATCTTTTAAAAACTAATAAAATGTTTTTTATTTATAATGTGTATATATATGTATATATTGTAAATAGAAAAGCTTGGTTTGAAATTTAATAAATAACTATATAGTTTTTTAATATTTAAGGAAAATGTTAATTATTTAAAATTATATTTAGCTTAAGTATAAATTTTAAATAAGATTAATTAAAAAGGTTTGTTTTATTTTCATTTTAAATATTATTTGATTAATATGATTTGAATATATATATATATATATATATATAATTTTAAAATACAATTTATAAATATAAAAAGCATATGATATATTAATTCATTTAAGTAATATAAGTAATTTATGAATAATAAGATAATCTCTTCTATAAATTATTTTAAATTGGCAAGATTGTTATTTTAAAATATTAATAATGCATTGTTATTTTCAAATTAAATATGTTGTTATAAATTGACTTTAATTTGGATTTTTAAATCTAATTTGAATTTGAATTTGGATTCAATTTTGAAATTCAAAAGCTAGATATTTAAAAAAAAATTGGATTTAAATATATATAAGTTTTTATTTGCATACAAAATTTGGTTTATTTTATTTTCTTTAAAGAAATTCATATATGTATTTAAATAAATATTTATCAAATAGTAAATTAAGGAAAAAGCATTTATTAGCATTTAAATAAATATTAATTACTTAAATTACAAGTGTAAATTTATTAGGCTTGGTTTTAACAAGTGTTAATTAATAAACTAAGGCATATGACAAATGGTAAGATGTGAAACATGTGTCATTTTTTATTTTTATTTTATTTAAAATAAATCATTTTAGCTTATATAAACATATGCTTCCTTTCTTTCATTTCTTTTCTATCTTTCTCAAGTTCAAAGCCAAGAAAACTCAAACCATTTCTCAAAAATAAAATCTGCTAATCAACATTCACAAACCAGAAATCAATACCCAAAAACCCTATACAAATTTCTCAACAAACCAATGATCAAACGCCTCTCTAACCAAAATCAATATCATGTAATTCATTTTCAATATCAAAACCAAATCCTACAAACATCTTTTTTAAAATTGAGATGTGACGACCTGGGATTTTGGCAATATTATTTTAATAAGCATTTAATCTAATTAAATAAAATGCATGCTTATCAATTTAATCATGAATAAGACTTTTTGCCATTTACCATTTATATATATATATATATATGTATGTATGTATGTATGTATGTATGTATGTATTTTATGAAGAAAGCTATGGTTTAAAAATTTAAAATAAAATCTTTCAAAAATATTTAAAATAAAATCTATCTTATTCACATTGAATTAAAATTAAAAAGCTCTACGTTATCAACATTTAATCTAAATATATGCATATGAATATAAATTAAGTATTTAGTAGTTTAAGATTTAAATAAAAAAACAAAAAAAACAAGAATTTATGTTAAAAATAGAAATAAATATATAAGGTAACTTATATGGCTTTATGAAAATATAAATGAATACATAAGGTAATTCTAGAATATATATATATATACACACACACTATGGAATACATTTGTGAATGCAAGGCAAATACAAATATCTATGTACATATAAAAAATAATAGGACAAGGTTGTAAACATAGATGGAGACATTGCATTTAAACCATCATCTCCAACACAAAAACAAGGTCATTCGAAATGTTAAAAATCATTTCAATTTTAGAAAAATCTTGCTGGTTAAAGACACAAAAATCTGACCAAAGAAATAAACTATACCGGTTAATGCCTACCCTGTACAAATACCTTTCATCTATATATATGTGTATCTTCTTATTCCTGTTCGTTCAAGGAAAACATAGAAAACCAGAAAAAAATAAGCATCACTATTTTTACAAACTCAAATACAAATTTAAACATCATTTCAACTAAACAAAGTAAGCAAAAGGATTTAAAGGAAGATCAAACTACAGCCTTCAAAACAGAATTGCTCTCTGTTCAAACATATTTCAAGTGATTAAACACATTTTTTGAAAAGATTTAAGTATAATTAAAACTGTGCAGGTGATTTATGGAAAATGTTGTGCTATATGATTATATATAGATGAGTATTTCTATGTATGTTTATTTATATTTGTTCTGTGCATAAATGTTTTCATCTCTGTGTTTTTTTTTAAAAGTACAGAGTTCAATCAAGTTAAAAATTTAAACTTCACTTCCCTAATCTCTGATAGGCTTTAATCTTCGAACAAATAAGTTATTTTAAACATAAATTATGATCTAAATTTTGTTTAAGCTTGGTAGTGAAGTAGTGACTCTGTAAATTTAGTTTTACAGTGAAAAAGTCAATCATATGATAAATTCGAATATTTTAAAATATTAATTCAATTATATAACTTGAATCAACATTCCAAGATAGGATTTTTAAAACTAAAATGGTGATTTTTTGTTGAGTATACTAAGATCAGTTCTTAGTTGAACAGAAAATGCTTTTTATCCAATTTCTGATGATCGAACCAATATTGGATGTTGAAATTTTGCACGAAGCTAGCTTGGCCATCGATGAAGTTAGGAAAATTGTTAAAAAGAAATTCTATTGCAAGAGATGATGGATCGAGACGAATTTAGGGTTTAACACATGGGTTTTGGACATGGTCAGAAGCAAGGTGATTGCGTCTTCTCGGATTGATCGAGCTGCACGAAATTGAGGGGAAGAGTAGGATAGGGGATTGATGAGGTGAGGCCAGAGTTGTGGATTTTCTTATGGTCAGAATTCGCTTGGATGAGGCGATTTAGACGAAGATGGAAGTTCGAGTTTTTCGAACTGAAAGCTCGATTTCACCATGGGTTTGATCGCGTCGAATTGACTTTTGCTTTCGGGTGTAGTGATCGTACGCGACTCGCTGGGGGTATCGTGGTTCGCCAGAGTGGCAACGAGGCATCGTGCACATGCATGGCCTTGAGATGGTGTCAGGAAGTTTCGGCTGTGAGCAACTCGAGTTGTTACTCGAGTAAATGAATGGGTTGCTACGAGTTGGAACTGAGTGCGTAAGTATGCTTTCCAGTTTATTTAGTTTAAACCTAAACTAAAAAATACGTGATGGAGAAGAAGAGAAGGTCTCGGGGGAAATGGTGAAGAACTCGAGTGTTTACTCGAGTAAATTGGGGATTTACTCGGGTTGGGTTTTCAAAGGCTAAGCCTAATTAAAATTGAAGTTAATCATCTTATACAAGTTTAAAAATTTATAAATTAATTAATGTCTGAAAGTTGAAGATAAGAATCTATTTTAAGATATAATTAATTAAGTTAATACTTTAGAATATTTTTAAATCTTATTTAATATTTTAATTTAGTAGTTAACTTAAGATAAGTGTTTAAATTTAATTAACGTTAAAGCTCTTGATTTCAAGATTTTTAAGGAAGATTTTAAAATGTCAATTAAGATGAATAATTATTAATTAATTGTTTGAAAAAGTAATTAAGAATGATTAATTAATTTATAATTGTAATTAACTAAATAATAAGAAATGTATCAATTTGTATTAAAAGATTGGTTAATTAATGATTAAGTGTTTAATTAATTTGTAATTGAGAATTTTAAATTAGCTAATTAAAGTTAATTAATGTATGATTAGTAGTTAACTAATTAAGTAATTTGATTAAGAATTAATTAAGTAATTAGTGATAAATAAATGGGTAATTAAGTTTTATAAATTAATAATTAAGGTTATTAATTAATAATTAAGTAGTAATTAATTAAGTAGTTAAGGTTTAATAAATTGATTAAGAAGTGATTAATTAATTAAATGGTATGAAATGAAATAATTAATTAATTAATGATTTATCAAGCAGGATTAAAGATACTTGTTTGTGGATGTTGTATAAGTAGAATATTTGAATTTGTGATATCTATTTGGTCATATTATGTGATGCTCTGTGATATGTTTTGGATATATCTGTGATGTTGAGTATGATTTATCTGGGATAAATGCTATGTGAATTCAGAGTGTTGAATTAAACTATTTAAACTACTAAACAACTTGGCCTTTAAAATGGCGTTTTGATTTTGATGAGACCGGGATGGGGTGTCAGTTATGATTATCTGAAAACCACACCGATCCAAATTAAACGTTAGGTCGTGACATCTCAAGTGAAGATCGAGATGGTGTTTCAGAGTGCAAGGGTTATTGTCGTTAACTCTGATGGTGATTCCAAAATGAGTGTAACGAGATAATGCCTTCGGTTTCGTTCGAACCCGGAACGAACTTATATGGATTGAATGCTTACAGAACATCATCAGGTGGACGATGAGCATTCTAAGAGATGTGTTCTCTAAAGGTAATCGCAGCCTAAAGGCTTATCAATGGAGAATGGCTAAAACAGGGGAGGTGTTGCAAGGATAGTTGGGTAGCACCCAAGCAGAATGAGATATACCCCTGTCTAGATGTCCCTTTTATTTCGGTTGTGTGAGCAGTTGTTGGCCACAACTACGGGGTTATCTTGTTCGGGACTGTCCAGTAATGGATGGTTCCAGCCTTGTGTTGTAGGGGGTCGAGAGTGATACTCGGTACGGTAATCTAGGCCCCGTACTGTGACGGGCGATACCCCAGTAGCCCTGCCATTGTATGGAATCCAATCTCCAATAAGCGCTGTACGTTTTGATTGTGCCCAACTATGTTGGAATGTGAGATGTAAGCATTTCACTATTTCTGTATTTTACATGAAAACCCTAGACATTATTATAATATCACTGAATTTCCTATCAAATGTTTTGGTTAGCATAAGGTAAAAATTTACCCGTGTTTATGTGTGGGAAGTCTTACGTGATACCTTTATTTTTAAATGATTTTTAAAGTTAAACAACTTTAACCCGTTTACTCACACCAGACCCATGTCTGACCCGGAGTTTATTTCTGTTTTTCATAAACTCTTAGGTACTCAAATTTTTATGAGTAGCCAAGTGATAGGTTTTGGATTGTTTGGAGTATGGAGAAGCTTGGAGCAGGAGTCCAAACATATCTATCTATCTAGTTCCGCTATGTTAGTTGATGTATGTTGTATTTTGGGATGTATGTAATGGCAAATATATATGATTGTCTTGTTTGAATGATGTTGTGTAACTCTGATATATGTAAAGCTATGAAATGGTTACGTGATGTATTATATTTTGTTCTGTTTCCGCTGTGAGATTCTGATGTTGTTATTCTTTCTTTCTATATTTCTATTTCTATCTCTTTCTTTTCTTATTGATGATACTTCTTTCTGTGGAATGAAAGGCGGGTCGTCACAGTTGGTATCACAGCTAAGTTGAGATAATACCTAGGCTCTGGAATAGTATCTACCTTGAGAGTGCGTATTTGTAATTTTCTTATATAACTATATACCTATCTAAATTTGTTGGGTTACCTGTCCAGGTTGCCAACATTGAGTTCTGAAAGAAGAGGCAGAGGTAGGGGCAGTACCTCGACCGATAATGGACGAAGTCAAACTGCTAGTGAGCTGTGGATCCAGCACCGCCTCAGGTTAGTTTTGCTGCTTTATGCAAGGACTTCGCCAACCTTGGAGGAAAACCATTTAAAGGGTCAGAGACTATAATTGAGGTCCAAGCTTGGCTACACTCTTGTGAACGCATCTTTAAGAGTATGAAGTTGTCTGATGAGCGGAAAAGGAAAATGGCTTCGTGGCAATTATAGGAAGGCACTGCAGCCTGGTGGGATGCAGCGATAGCACATATCTCTGAGGACGATATTTCTTGGGAAAGGTTTAAAGAGTTTTTTGAGGAGAAATTCATGCCAACAGTAGGGAAAACTCGTCTATATCGCGATTTTCTGAATTTGAAGCAAGGGAGCATGACTATAGCAGAGTATGAGACTAAATTCAATGAACTTTCTTGCTATGGACCAGGGATCATTGATACTCCCCTAAAAAGGAATGAAATGTTTGTGCAAGGATTAAGGCCGGAATTTCATGAAAAGATGACAGCGCACTTAAAAGGATCTTTTATTGAGTTAATTGATATGGCTCTGAGATATGAGAATTTGATGAACAAGAAATCAGTGGCACCAGTAGCAGCATCGGAAGGGAATTTTGCTAATCTAAATAAGAGGAAGTTCAATCCCAATTGGAGGAAGCAGAACAAGAAGAAGACTGGAAGTAATAACGGACCTCGCAAATGTTATATATGTCAACAAGAAAGTCACTTGGCGAATAAATGTCCTAGGAAAGGATCTCAGCAACGGCAACGGCAGTCGCATCAAAGTGGACCGGGTTCGGCTTTGGTTTAGAAATCTCTATGCTTCAATTGCCACCAACAAGGTCATATGATCAAGGATTGCCCGCTACTTCATAAAGCTCAGCAGAATAAAGTATTTGCTTTTGAGGGTGCACCATCTACTTCATCTAAAGGCAAGGGAGTATTGGAAGGTACATTACTTTTAGATGGCAAGTATACTAAAGTTTTGTTCGATTCGGGTGCTTCTTTGAGTTTTATTTCTCTGGTAGAGAAGTTCTTTCATACCCCTAGTACTGTAGATTGTCCCATCTTTGTATCTAATCCTATAGGAGGGGTAACCAAATTAGATATGATCTGTAAGGATTTGAGGATTTCCTACCTGTCCCATAGTTTTTCTTGCGACCCTTATGTGTTGGATTTTAAGGGGTTTGACCTTATATTGGGAATGGATTGGCTTGATAAGTATAAAGCTATCATGAATTGTGATGAGTGAACAGTTTGATTGGAAACCGATCTGGGTAGAATTGCTAGAGTGACATGTGATAATTCTGGAATTCACTTGAGTAGTCTTTTACATGGAGTTGAGACTTATCAGGAGAAGGTTGAAGATATCAATGTGGTCCAAGATTTTCCTCATGTATTCGAGGAACTCAAATGTTTACCTCCGCATCAAGAGATAGAGTTTCGCATTGATTTGGTTCCAGGAGCAGTACCAGTGATTCAGCCTAGTAGGAGGATGGCTCCTAGGGAGAGAGAGGAGTTAGTGAAGCAAATTCAGGATCTTTTGGAGAAGGGATTGATTAGGCCCAGTTTTCTTGTTGGGGCTCTGCTGCGGTATTTGTCACCAAGCCGGATGGATCGCTAAGATTCTATGTTGACAATCGAGAATTGAACAAAATAACCATTCGAAATAAATATCCTCTTCCTCGTATTGATGATCTATTTGACCAGCTGCATGGAGCTTTTGTCTTTTCTCAACTGGATTTAGCTTCAGATTTCCATCAGTTAAGGGTAGTTGAGGATAGTATCCCCTTGACTGCATTTAGGGGACCAAATTGTTTCTATGAGTGGTTGGTTATGCCTTTCGGGTTAACCAACACTCCTGCTTACTTTGTTGACCTGATGAACCGAGTCTTTCGAGACGTATTGAATAAGTTCGTTCCGGTATTCATCGATGATATTTTGGTCTACTCTAAGTCTGAAGAAGAGCACAAACATCATTTGAGAATTGTGTTAGAGACTATGAGAAGGCATGTTTTGAAGGCAAAGTTCCCTAAGTGCCATTTTTGGAAATCAGAAGTCAAATTTTTAGGGCACAATGTTTCTGGAGAAGGCATCTCTGTAGATCCAGCGAAGGTTAAGACTATTCTGGAGTGGAAGCAACCGAAGACACCGACTAAAGTTCGCAGTTTTCTGGGATTAGCTGGCTACTACAGGAAGTTTACCAAGGACTATTCTAAGATTTCTTCGCATGTAACTAAGCTGACAAGGAAGGGAACTAAATTCAAATGGACACCCCAGTGTGAAGAAGCTTTCCAAGAGTTGAAGACGAGGTTAAGTGCACCTGTGGTAGCTGTTCCAAATGGAAAAAGCAAATTTGAGGTTTATACAGATGCTTGTATAGTTGGACTGGGAGAAGTTTTGATGCAAAATGGTAGAGTAATTACGTATGCGAGTCGACAATTAAAGCCACATGAAAAGAACTATGCTACGCACGACCTTGAGTTGTTAGCCATTGTTTTTCTTTAAAGATCTGGAGGCACTATCTTTTGGAAGAGAAATTCGACTTATTCACGGATCACAAACCATTGAAATATCTTTTCTCTCAAAAGGATCTTAATCTGAGGCAGCAGCGATGGGTCGAGTTTCTGGCATCATATGATTTGGTTATTCTGTATACCCTAGGAAAGGCGAATGTTGTAGCAGATGCTCTTAGCAGGAATGCAGTTCTGTCTCTTTTGGAAGTTATTCCGTCTCTCCAAGAGAGAATCATAAGTAAGCAAATGGAGGATAGATCCTTTGAAGAACCGATTCTTGGAACCAAGGATGGTCGATATTCGGATTTCAAGGTGGACGATCAAGGTGCTTTGAGGATTAATGGTTGTTTGTGTGTACCTAATATAGATGGATTGAGGCAAGAAGTCTTAACTGAGTGTCATCGCTCCAGACTGAATATTCGCCCAGGAATATCTAAGATGTATAAGGATATGAGAAGAGTTTTCTGGTGGTCGAGCATGAAGAGGGATGTAGCTGCTTTTGTCAATAATTGTGCTATCTGCCAACAGGTGAAAGGTGATCAACAGAAGTCGGTAGGTTTATTGCAACCTTGGAAGTTCCAGAATGGAAATGGGAAATGATTTCGACGGATTTCATCGATGCTTTGCCTAGAACCAAGAAAGGAAACGAAGGAATATGGGTGATTGTGGATCGTTTAACTAAGAGCTCCCATTTTATACCCGTTAAGGCAACTCGTACTGCAGCTTCTCTAGCAGAGATTTTCCTGAGAGAGATAGTCAGATTGCATGGTGTTCCAGTTAGTATAGTAAGTGACCGTGATCCTTTCTTCACCAGCAAATTCTGGAAGGCTCTGCAATCAGCTATGGGAACGAGTTTGAGATTAAGTACAGCCTATCATCCTCAGACAAATGGACAGACGGAAAGGCTTAATCGTATTCTAGAGGATATTCTGCAAGCTTGTGTTTTGGATTTTGGTGGATCGTGGAAAGACCATCCTCATTTGGTAGAATTCTCTTATAATAACAGTTACCAAGCGAGTATTAAGATGGCTCCTTATGAAGCTTTATATGGAAGACCGTGTAGATCCCCATCCTGTTGGATAGAGTCGAAAGATCGTCTTGTGCTTGGACCAGATTTGATTCGTGAAGCTTCAACGAAAGTTGAGCTTATCAAGAAGAGAATGAAAGTTGCTCAGGACCGTTAGAAGAAGTACGTAGATAAAAGGCGAAGACAATTGGAATTTGAGATCGGAGATTCAGTCTTTGTCAAAGTTTCCCCGATCAAAGGAGCTATTAGATTTGGAAAGACCGAAAAACTTGCCCCGAGATACATTGGTCCATTCCGAATGCTGGAAAGGATTGGTGCTGTAGCTTACAGAATTGAATTGCCAGAACAGATGTCTAGAATTCATAATGTATTTCATGTATCCCATTTAAGGAAGTTCGTTCATGACCCATCATTGGTTGTAGAACCAGTAGTCCAGGAAGATTTGAACGTCGAGCCAAACTTGACTGTGGTCAGGAACCGTATTCAGATTGTGAATCAAGACGAGAGACAACTAAGGAGCAAAGTAGTGAAACTCGTCAAGGTACAGTGGAGCGAGGATCAAAAAGATTGTACCTGGGAAGCTCTGGATAGTTTTAGGAAAGCTTATCTGGATTTGTGTCCGGATAACTAGTGATATTTGTTAGGATAGACTGTTTGATTGTTTGCTAATTTATGAATGATATGTATGTTTGGATTGTTGATATAAAAGCTTTTGAATTATCTTTTGCTTTAAATTTCGTGGACGAAATTCTTTTAAGGGGGGAGGAATGTGACGACCTGGGATTTTGGCAATATTATTTTAATAAGCATTTAATCTAATTAAATAAAATGCAAGCTTATCAATTTAAAAATGAATAAGACTTTTTGCCATTTACCATTTATATATATATATATATTTATTTATGTATTTTATGAAGAAAGCTATGGTTTGAAAATATAAAACAAAATCTTTCAAAAATATTTAAAATAAAATCTATCTTATTCACATTGAATTAAAATTAAAAAGCTCTACATTATCAACATTTAATCTAAAAATATGCATATGAATATAAATTAAGTATTTGGTAGCTTAAGCTTTAAATAAAAAAACAAAAAAAACAAGAATTTATGTTAAAAATAGAAATAAATATATAAGGTAACTTATATGGTTTTATGAAAATATAAATGAATACTTAAGGTAATTCTAGAATATATATATATACTATGGAATACATGCGTGAATGCAAGGCAAATACAAATATCTATGTACATATAAAAACAAAAATAAAAAAATAAGACAAGGCTGTAAACATAGATGGAGACATTTCATTTAATACCATCATCTCCAGCACAAAATCAAGGTCATTCGAAATGTTAAAAATCATTTCAATTTCAGAAAAATCTTGCTGGTCAAAGACACAAAAATCTGACCAAAGAAATAAACTATACCAGTTAATGCCTATCCTATAAAAAAACCTTTCTTCTATATATATATATCTGTGTGTGTGTGTGTGTGTCTTCTTATTCCTGTTCGTTCAAGGAAAACATAGCAAACCAGAAAAAAAATAAGCATCACTATTTTTACAAACTCAAATACAAACTTAAACATCATTTCAACTAAGCAAAGTAAGCAAAAGGATTTAAAGGAAGATCAAACTGCAGCCTTCAAAACAGAATTGCTCTCTGTTCAAACATATTTCAAGTGAGTAAACACATTTTTGAAAAGATTTAAGTATAATTAAAACTGTGCAGGTGATTTATGGCAAATGTTGCGCTATATGATTATATACAGATGAGTATTTCTATGTATGTTTATTTATATTAGTTCTATGCATAAATGTTTGTCATCTCTGTGTTTTTTTTTAAAGTACAGAGTTCAATCAAGTTAAAAATATAAACTTCACTTCCCTAATCTCTGATAGGCCTTAATCTCCAAACAAATAAGTTAGTTTAAACATAAATTATGATCTAAATTTTGTTTTAAGCTTGGTAGTGAAGTAGTGACCCTGTAAATTCAGTTTTACAATGAAAAAGTCAATCATATGATAAATTCTAATATTTTAAAATATTAATTCAATTATATAACTTGAATCAACATTCCAAGATAGGATTTTTAAAACTAAAATTGTGATTTTTTGTTGACCATACAAAGAGCAGTTCTTAGTTGAACAGAAAATGCTTTTTAACCGATTTCTGATGATCGAACTAGTATTGGATGTTGAAATTTTGCACGAAGCTAGCTTGGCCATCGATGAAGTTAGGAAAATTGTTAAAAAAAAATCTATTACAAGAGATGATGGATCGAGTAGAATTTAGGGTTTAACATATGGGTTTTGGACGTGGTCAGAAGCAAGGTGATTGCGTCTCCTCGGATTGATTGAGCTGCACGAATTTGAGGGAAAGAGTAGGATAGGGGATTGACGAGGTGAGGCCGGAGTTGTGGATTTTCTGATGGTCAGAATTCGCTTGGACGAGGTGGTTTAGACGAAGACGGATGTTCAAGTTTTTCGAACTGAAAGCTCGACTTCACCATGGGTTTGACCGCGTCGAATTGACTTTTGCTCTTGGGTGTAGTGATCGTACGCGACTCGCTGGGGGTACCATGGTTTGCCAGAGTGGAGGCAAGGCGTCGTGCACATGCACGGCGTTGAGATGGTGTCAGGAAGTTTCGGCTATGAGCAACTCGAGTTGTTACTCGAGTAAATGAATGGGTTGCTCCGAGTTGGAACTGAGTGCGTAAGTATGCTTTCCAGTTTATTTAGTATAAACTTAAACTAAAAAAATATACGTGATGAAGAAGAAGAGAAGGTCTCGGGGGAAATGGTAAAGAACTCGAGTGTTTACTCGAGTAAACTGGGGATTTACTCGGGTTGGGTTTTCAAAGGCTAAGCCTAATTAAAATTGAAGTTAATCATCTTATACAAGTTTAAGAATTTATAAATTAATTAATTTCTGAAAGTTGAAGATAAGAATCTATTTTAAGATATAATTAATTAAGTTTATACTTTAGAATATTTTAAATCTTAATTAATATTTTAATTTAGTAGTTAATTTAAGATAAGTGTTTAAATTTAATTAACGTTAAAGCTTTTGATTTCAAGATTTTTGAGGAAGATTTTAAAATGTTAATTAAGATGAATAATTATTAATTAATTGTTTGAAAAGGTAATTAAGAATGATTAATTAATTTATAATTGTAATTAACTAAATAATAAGAAATGTATCAATTTGTAATTAAAGATTGGTTAATTAATGATTAAGTGTTTAATTAATTTGTAATTAAGAATTTTAAATTAGCTAATTAAAGTTAATTAATATATGATTAGTAGTTAACTAATTAAGTAATTCAATTAGTAATTGATTAATTAAGTAATTAGTGATAAATAAATGGGTAATTAAGTTTTATAAATTAATAATTAAGGTTATTAATTAATAATAAAGGAGTAATTAATTAAGTAATTAAGGTTTAATAAATTGATTAAGAAGTGATTAATTAATTAAATGGTATGAAATGGAATAATTAATTAATGATTTATCAAGTAGGATTAAAGATACTTGCTTATGGATGTTGTATAAGTAGAATATTTGAATTTGTGATATCTGTTGGGTGATATTCTGTGATACTTTATGATATGTTTTGGATATATCTGTGATGTTGAGTATGATTTATCTGGGATAAATGCTATGTGAATTCAAAGTGTTGAATTAAACTGTTTAAACTATTAAACAACTTGGCCTTTAAAATGGCGTTTGGATTTCGATGAGACCGGGATCGGGTGTCAGTTATGATTATCTGAAAACCACACCGATCCAAATTAAACGTTATGTCGTGGCATCTCAAATGAAGATCGAGATGGTGTTTCAGAGTGAAAGGATTATTGTCGTTAACTCTGAGGGTGATTCCAAAATGAGTGTAACGAGATAATGCCTTCGGTTTCGTTCGAACCCGGAACGAACTTGTATGGATTGAATGCTTCCAGAACATCGTCAGGTGGACGATGAGCATTCTAAGAGATGTGTTCTCTAAAGGTAATCACAGCCTCAAGCCTCATCAACCGAGAACGGCTAAAACAGGGGAGGTGCAGCAAGGTTAGGTGGGTAGCACCCAAGCAAGACGAGATATACCCCTGTCTAGATGTCCCTTTTATTTCGGCTGTGTGGGCAGTTGTTGGCCACAACTGCGGGGTTATCTTGTTCGAAACTGTCCAGTAAGGGATGGTTCTGGCCTTGTGTTGTAGGGGGTTGGGAGTGATCCTCGGTACGGTGATCCAGTCCCCGTACTGTGACGGACGGTACCCCAATATCCCTGCCATTGTATGGAATCCAATCTCCAATAAGCGTCGTACGTTTTGATTGTGCCCAGCTATGTTGGAATGTGAGATGTAAGCATTTCAGCTATTTCTGTATTTTACTTGAAAACCCTAGACACTATTATAATATCACTGGATTTCCTATCAAATGTTTTGGTTAGTGTAAGGTAAAAACTTACCCGTGTTTATGTATGGGAAGTCTTACGTGATACCTTTATTTTCAAATGATTTTCAAAGTTAAACAACTTTAACCCGTTTACTCACACACCAGACCCATGTCTAACCTGTAGTTTATTTTGTTTTCCTAAACTCTTGGGTACTCAAATTTTTATGAGTAGCCAAGTGATAGGTTTTGGATTATTTGGAGTCTAGAGAAGCTTGGAGCAGGAGTCCAGACGTATCTATCTAGTTTCGCTGTGTTAGTTGATATATGTTGTATTTTGGGATGTATGGAATGGCAGATATATATATATATATATATATATATATATATATGACTGTCTTGTTTGAATGATGTTGTGTAACTCTGATATTTGTAAAACTATGAAATAGTTATGTGATGTATTATATTTTGTTCTGTTTCCGCTGTGAGATTCTGATGTTGTTATTCTTTCTTTCTATCTTTCTATTTCTATCTCTTTCTTTTCTATGTCTTTCTATGGAATGAAAGGCGGGTCGTCACAGAGATAACTGCAAATCTTTTGCAAGATGAAAATCAAAGCCCGAACACTTTTTCTTTAAAATCAAAAGCCTGCAAGTTTTTCTTTAACCTGGAACAAAGCCTGCAAGCATCTTCTTTCAACCCGAGGTTTTCAAAGCAAGCAACTACAATTTTGTTTTGTAATCAAGTTTCAGCAACAAATTTCAGTAACAAGCAACTTAAGTTTTTTTAAATCAAAAACAAAGAAGCAAAGGCACACAAGTTTTCAAAATCAAAAGCTATTTCAAAATATAGAAGCCTATATTCATCTTTGTGACAAGTGAGTAACATTTTTTTTTAACTTAAGGAATGAAACCTGGTTGCACGATTAATATCTGAAATAAATATGTTTGTGTGTATGTATATTAGTGAATTTCTGAGCATTTTTTGATGTATGATGTATGCATGCTTGATAATACCTGTAAATATCTTTGTTCCCAGTTTTCAAGCTCAAGTTTTGATTTAAAAATCATTATCTCTTGATCTACTTGCTGTTAGGACTTAGGCTTTAATCAAAAATTGTTAGTTTTATCATAAGTTAAGGTTTAAAAATTTATTTAAGTGAAAATAAATTGGAAATTGCACTGGAAAACAAAAGGAACAGGGAAGCTTAAGTTTTGTGTAAATTTCAAACACTCTAATTTATTAATTCAGGATTATAAACTGAATACTTATCCAAAATCATGATTTTTTAAAAATGAAATAACAATTTTTAATAGTGAATTGAGGAAGCAGTTTGGGGTTGATCAGATTTTGTACTTTGGGAGGGTTCTGGTGATCTAAGCGATCCGAAGGGTCGTGGTCTTCTTTGGTGGTAGAGGGATGAACAGAGTGTTTGAGAAAAATGGCAAAAGTGATGCCAGGTCACTGTACTGGTGGCTGGTGATCGATATAGGCTGTAACCCTAGTTTTTAGGCTTGGTCGAAAAAATGTCCATTCCATCGCCTCTGGTGGATCGAGCTTCACCGAATTGTGGGAAACAATAGTAGGGAGGTTGTCGCAGATATGGCTGGAGTCCCTGACATTCCATTGGTCGGAGGAACGAGCACGAGGGAGTTCCATATTTTATCTGTTGTTCCAGGTTTAGGTCTAAATGCTCGATTTTGATTTCGAGTTGTTATTGAGGTTCTGATGGTCGTAATCTGGTTTGGGGTTGATCGTCGACATGAGTGAGTCGTCATTGATGATCGAAGGAGGGTTGTTGGTCAGTGCATGTGCACGGCTCAGGGTTGGTGTCAGTGTTTTGGTCTGGGGTATTTTCTTGAAGTAGAACTAGTGTATTTGGAAGGGTAACTCGAGTAATGTCTCCAGTGACTCGTGGGTGTTTTCGTTATAGGTTTTTCCAAAAACGTTAAAATTTAAACTAAATTTTGAAAAAGGGTAAAAAGTTGGAGTTTCTCGGGTAAGAGCTTAAGTGGGCTTCGGGTTGAACCCGAAGCAGCATTGAAAATAGATTTTTTTAAAAAGTTTTAGAATAAAAATCAAGGTTTGAATTTAAATAATTTGGTTTTTAAAACCCTTGTAAATTTCATTATATAAGATAAGTGTTTCTTAATATTTGATTTAAAAGTTTGTAAATTTGATTTAAAATTTTGTCAAAGTTAAATTTGTTAATCATTTTAAAGCTTAAATTTAAAAGTAAATTCTAAAGTAAATTTAAAAGTAAAATGTTTTCAAATGCATTTATAAATGATAATTAAGTCATTACTAAGGATAAGGTTTTATCTTAATAATTAATTAAGTTTTAAATCATTTGAGATTATTTAAATTAATAGGGTAATTAAAGAGTCATTAATTAATTTAATCAATTAATGATTATGGATTAATAAATAAGTAATTAAAGGTTGTAGGTTAATTAAGTAGAAGTTAATTAATTTATAATTAAGGATTATTAATTGGATAAATAAGATTTTTAGTTAATGATTAGAAATTAATTTAATCATGTAAGTAAAGGTTAATTAGGTTACAGTTAAGCTTAATTAATTAAGTAATTAAAGATATATTAATTGGTTATTAAAAACAAATTAATTTGTAATTAAAAGATGATTAATTTAAGTTTAATTACTTAGTGAAATAATTAAAGAATTATTAATAGTTAATGAGAGATCATTAACTAGGGATTGTTAAATAATTAATTAATGCGATTAATTTTTAATAATTAATTATATTAATTAATTAAAAATATCATTTGTGGAATTGATTAAGTATAATTACTTAAAGAAAGTAATTAAAGGGATTAATTACTCAGTGTAATTAATTAAATTAATGTGATTACTTTAAGTTAACTAATTAATTTAATTAATTTAAAATAAGCATTGGATGATGGGTTAAGTATAATTAAGTGTAATTTATATGGTATAATTACTTAGTAAAGTAATTAGTGGGTAGTTACTGGATGTAATTAATTGAAGAATGGAAGTGATTTAGGTTTAATTACTTAGTGTAATTAATAAGAGGGATAATTACTTAGTGAAGTAATTAAGAATTAATTACTTAGTGTAATTAATTAAAGAATTAATTAATAAATTTATTTAGAAGTTAATTAAGTAATGGAATTAATTAAGGGTTGTTAATTACTAAATGTAATTAATCAAGGTTGATTAATGAATAAAGATAATTAAAGATTAACTATTAAATATGATTAATAATTAATTAAGAAGTAATTAAGGATCATTAATTAATATAATTAATGATGTAATTAAGGGTTGATTAATTAAGATTAATTAATCAACAATAAGTGATTATAGAGAAATTAATTAATGTAATTAATTAAGGATTAATGTAATAAATTATAATTAATGAATGAAGTAATTAAAAGTTAATTACTGTAATTGTTTGAAAATAATTAATTTATGTAATTAATTAAGGCTAATTACTTAATGTAATTAGAGAATTATTAATCAAAGGTGATTAATTAAGATGTATAATTAGTGGATGATTAATTAATTAAGTTATAATTAATTAATGGTTAAGTAAGTAAGATTTATGTGATGAAAGAAATTAATTTATTTTATTTTAAATTAATTAGAGATGAAGTGATTAATTTAATTCATTTTAAATTAATTATAGATGGTGTGATTAATAGATCTTTGCTTATGGATGGATGAATGTTATTGAATGCCTTGAATTGTTTATCTTTGATATGAGATATGGGTTGATCTCTGATATGGGTGCTTTGGTTGAATTGTGATGATATGGATTATCTATTTGTGAGATTGTGAATTATCTATCTATGTGAATATAGATAATGAATTGAATATATGGATTATCTATTTGTGAGATTGTAAATTATCTATCTGTGTGTATATAGATAATGAATCAAATTGTTTTAACTTTAGAACAACTTGGCTTTAAAATATGGTGTTTTCGATTTCGATGAGACCGAGATCGGGTTTCCAGATTTGGATATCCGAAAACCACAACGATCCAAATTAACGATAGGTTGTGAATCTCAAGTGAAGATGAGATTCAGAGTGCATCGTTAACTCTGAGGGTTATTCCAAAATGAGTGTAACGAGATAATGCCTTCGGTTTCGTTCGAATCCGAAACGAACTTGTATGGATTGAATGCTTTCAGAACATCGTCAGGTGGACGATGAGCATTCTAAGAGATGTGTTCTCTTAAGGTAATCGTAGCCTCAAGCCTCATCAACCGGGAATGGCTGAAACAGGGGACGTGCAGCATGGCTAAGTGAGTCGCGCTCAAGTAGGACAAGATCTTCCCCTATCTAGAAGTCCCTTTTTATTCGACTGTGTGGGCAGTTGGTTGCAAATAACCGTAGGGTTATCTTGTTCGGACTATCCAGTAAGGGATGGTTCTCGCCTTGTGCTACAGTGGATTGGGAGTAGTCCTCGGTACAGTGATCTAGGCCACGTACTGTGACGGGCGGTACCCCATTAGCCCTGCCATTGTATGGAATCCAATCTCCAATAAGTGTCGTACGTTTTAGTTGTGCCCAGCTATGTTGGAACATGAGATGTAAGCATTCCAGCTATTTCTATATTTTACTTGAAAACCCTAGACCCTATTATAATATCACTGGATTTCCTATCAAATGTTTTGGTTATCGTAAGGTAGAAAAATTTCCGTGTTTATGTGCGGGAAGTCTTATGAGATACCTTTTGTTTTCAAAAGCTTTTCAAAGTTAAAGAACTTTAACCTGTTACACACGCCAGATCCATGTCCGACCCAGAGTTTATTTTCTGTTTTCTTAAACTCTTGGGTATTCAAATTTTTACGGGTAGCCAAGGGATTCAGGTTAGCTTTGACGAATCTCTGGAGGAGATATGGAGCAGAAGGCTTCAGCATTTGTAGATATATAGTTTTCTGCTATGTTGTTATTCTCTGAGTTGTATATTGAGTTGTAATAACTAGATATGTGTTTATAACTGTCTAAAATGTGTTGTATAAGCTGTGTAACTCTGATAGATGTTGTATACTATGTAATATTTATGTGATTAATATAATTTATTCGTTCCACTGTTGACATTCTGGTGTTGTTTCTTTCTTTCTTCCCTATCTTTTCTCTTTCTATCCCTTTCTTTCTTAATGATGATTCATCTTTTTGTGGAGTGAAAGACGGATCGTCTCATGGTCATATTCGGTTTTTTATCTTTTTATTGTTTCGGTTGTGAAATTAGATTTCTATCAATCTCTGATAATGCTCATGCTTATTTGCAGGTACCAAATCCATCGATCTATGCTTTGATGGACTTGATTTCAAGTTTTTTGAAATTTGGACCCATCAAGTTGCAGGTTGTTGCGGCTATTTTCCACTACATCCGCTAAATCAAAGCTTTTTAGCATTCGTTTTAGTAGCATTAACATAAAAATGTCGATTTGACTAGTTTTCTTTGAAATCAAATCAAAAAGGTTGGGGTAAAGACCTAATTCGAAGGCATAAGTGCTTTGTGACGACCACCCTATACCATAGGCCAATAGTGCGCTATCCATGCCCGGTCGATATAGGATGATCATCAAGGTTGAAATAAACCAATATAGCTTATAACCTATCATATCTCATAGTGCATGGATAAAATATAATATCACAGATATAACAGAGGAGGCAGTAACAACTTTGTGAACAAATCGTCATCAAAGAAATAGATCCACAAAGTTATACATCAAATGCGGTAGAGTTTATATAACAGAAGTAAACTCAAATAAACCGTCTTAACAAATAGTAATAAGCAAGCACATCAAGGGCTCCACGGCATTGCTCGGTGGAATAAGCATAGACTCCATATATGTATATAATACGAGATAGCACCATCCATCTTGTCCCCCCAAATAGCCACTGCGCCACCTAGACCTGTTATTTAGTCTACTCATTTAACAATATCCAAGATAATAAGAGGAAAAGCATAAAACCTTGGGTCAGACAACATTCTGGCATGAGTGGTAAATAAGTCTCAAGGTACTAAATAGGTAAATATGGTAAGGAACAAAAGTACACGAACCATACCTAACATGTCTCTGCAACCAAAGAATTAGCATGCAACACAATAATATGCTACTCTACAATGTCATAAAGATATACTACAAACCAAATAAAGGATATCAGTCTTCCAGGTATTCCTTCTCCAATACCTACTTCCCCAGATACATATAAGCTACAGCCTGCTAAAGAAAGCAACCATACCATCCATCAAACAACCTTAACTATCACTCCATGTGCTATGAATATATGATAACTTGTATGACCCCCCAAGACAGGGACTAGTGGAAATCTCGGTTCTTTATTGTACTCTCATATCTCGCAGCCCAAAGCTGGATACGTGTCTCGAAGCCCGAAGCTGGACACTAGACTTAAAGCTACAGGTCCAAGATATACAGGTCCCTTTATTAGCCCATGGACATCCCTACTTACAACACCCCTACCTTGAGTACAACTGAAAATCATCTGATTCATCAATAATTCCTTAGCACATACACCCGAGCCCATATTTTCTCCATTTGGATACAGAGCCCTTTTTTCTCGATCTAGTTTCCATTATTCAGAGGAACCCTTCCACATTCTCCGATCATACAGCCCACCCCTTTACGAGTACTCCTAACATGAGCCAACATCCGAAGACCACGGCTTTTCATCATGTTGTTATATCGTCAACCTACCTAATAAGAAAGAGTCAACACCTCCAGCACGGTCTATAGGACGTCTACTTCATCTCCCAGAAGTTCCATCCCATTTGGAATTAACCTAAGAAGTTGGTACCGACCTCCTAACTTGATGTCGATCTTTCTACTTAGCCAACCTATGGCTAACTTTTTTCACTCCTTCCTTGCTTCTAGTACTTTATGCTCAGATGCTTTAGTCCCGGCTTCTCTACACAAATGAAGTCGTCATAGAACAAGTTCTCTCTTCAAAGCACCATACTTCATATTCTAGAAACAAGTTAGCATAACCTCCAATACTTAGCCAATCACCGATCCATCACCTTAGGCAACCTCTACTAGCAACATCCTTACTCTCCCCAAAGTCACCACTACCATCGACCCAACAATACATGTCGGTGCCAACCTCTCAGCTTGGTGCTGACTTGTGTGGATAACAAATTGGAACTTGTATATTGAACCGCGAGCTCTTCCAATATTCCATAGCCTTCCCTTTAAGTTTCAACCAATTTCGACCACCTTTCTGTATCATCCTCCATTCTAAGGTTCAAAACTAACCACTACAGATGTTAAAGTCATCCATAGTTATTAATCCTCGAAGATAAAATGCGGTTGTGTTAATCATATCAATAGTCATAAGCGCATGAATATGAAAAACAAATTGAAACACAATTTAGAAACAACTTTTATATTCCATTTTGAAATATGATTTCATATTCATTACATATCTCATTCGCAAACCCACATTCAGAGAAAATACAACTACACAAAATACTCCAGCAGTGACATATGAAGATACCTTCCTGGTTGATCAGAGTCAAATACTTGGCAATTTTACAACTTTGTCGTTACATCCAAATAGACGAAATCAAATTACACAACGGAAAAAGATAAAAGTCATAATACCTAGATTGCCTTTTGCACGTCTTCGGAAGCTCATTCGTCTAACTGGAAGCCTGAAAACCTAACTTTCGACCCGCTTAAATTAATTTTAAGCGCTCGAGAGTTTAATGGGGAAAACAAAACTTTGGATCAGACAGCAGTCTGTTGTGAATAATAGCCTACCATCTCTAACCAAAAAATATATCTTATGAGATCATGCCATTAAGTGGAATGGGTTTTTCGTCACTAGTATCTTAACCAAAACATAACAACCATATACAGTGCTCCTGCAACCACAATGGTTAGAACATAGAAAATAACATTATAATTATGCAACATATACTAGATTGCCCATCCCGATTCTTTAGATTATCCATCTTAATTTCAAATGACCACTCGTCATAGTGTAAACTGAGTACCCATCTTATTTTAATCTAACTACGGTCTTATAACTATTTGGACTACTGATCTCACGTTTAAATATGTTCATAGTTATATGGACTATCCATCTCACATACAATTATTAATTGGATTGCTCATCCCCTACCATATTGACTACCCATCACATATGGTTCCACTGTTTAAATTATGTGGACTATCCTTCACACGTATTCCATTTAATTTGCAATAATGTGGACTATCCATCACATATCCCATAGTTTTCCTATTATGACTATGAACCCTTCATTAAGCTCATAGAGGCTATTCATCTTCGATATGACGTGGATTATCCATCTCACATCCCATACTTTACTTAGGACGACTATAAACCCGTCATTTAACAATTTAAATCATGTTACCTGCATGTTTAACCTATGTCTATTTGTGTAACATACCCAATCTTGAGACCTAAAGCTAAGTGCTACAGATGCTGCAGCCATCTATAATGTTAACTTCCAATGACAAAATGTAGTAATGTTAGTGATATCGATAATATCAGAAGCACTTGAATATGAAATAAAATCAACATAGATTTAAAAAAAAATCTTATTACATTTCAGATCAGTATTTCATATTCAATTACATAATTCCAAAACAATTCCCATGTTTTGATCAAATATAATTATAATAAATTATGCCAAGAGCGACATATGAAGATGCCTCCTTAGATGATCGGAGTACTGGATAGATATATCGGTCATCAATACATCACAGTGGAAATAATACTAAATAACTCCTACATAGCTAGCTTTGCGTCATACACGTCTTCAGAAGCTTATTTGTCCAACCTACTAAACCGAAAAAGTCTTTAACTCTCAATCTACTCAAATTTAATTTTGATCACCTAAGAGTTTAAGGGGAAAACATATTCTTTGAGTTAGACATAAAGCCGAGCGTGAATACTTCTATTACATCTCGGTTTATTGATATTAAGTGAGGCCATGCCATTTTGTAGAACGGGGTTCCCCTCACTAATATCCTTCAAAATCATGTCCTTTACAAATAAAAACCTACAATCAAACGGATTATAACAATAATAGAAATAACATATATACATATAAGTCCGGTAAACAATGGACTGTCTGTCCGAACATATCAAGCTGACTATTAACCACTGGCTGACTCGGGCTTACCAGACATAATACATAATCCATCTTCTCTTAGACACATTACTGGACGGTATATCCTTAACATACTTTTCGAAGGGTCAGCTGATCAAAACGGTTTTGCGAACTGACCAATAACCTACCTCTACTTTGTGTATTCCTTTTTGTGTGTAACATCATTTTAGTCCTACATATAGCAAAGCCCTACACACTAGAATTATGGACTTATATTAGCTAGTGGCTATTAGCTAAAGTATAGGGAACGACCCTATACCACTCTCATCTGGTCTTCCAATATCTGAGTCATAAACTTAGCGTTAACTACCCCTTCCAATTTTTCTTGAAAACATTTCTTTCAAAATGATTTAACCCATTTTAGATCATACCTAAACAAGGAAAATATTCTCTTTGTTTTACTTAAAATATTTATGCCATGATATATGCTTTACACAAAACAATGTTGATGAAATCTAAATTCAAGGGGATTTTCTAACCCATCCAAATAAGTTAAAACCCTTTCTAACTTAAAAATTTTAGGCTTAAAGCCAAAGCAATACCTTTTAAACCCTGGTTTAAAATCTTAAAAAAAATCCCTTTCAAAATAATTAAAAGTATCCATTTTGAAACCATTATATAAAACCTTAGACATCCCCTTTAGAAACTTTTTAAACTTGTCTTTCGGAAGCATTGGAAACCTTCCTTTCAAAACATTTAAAACAACCTTTTGGAACACTTAAGACATATCTTTCAAAAGCGTTGGGTTCAAGTAAGGTTTTGTGCAAACATTGCTTTGAAACCATTTCAAATTATTTCTTTCAAAACCATTGGTTTAACCTTTAATATAACTAAAGGGACAAAGAAAATAGAAGTGTAGGTATCCCTTTCGAAAGGTTTAATCCTAGTAAAAGAGTTGGGGAAGAGGATAGCTTCGAAATCCACCCTTTCGAAACTTTTTCCTTTAAAATCATTTAAAAGAAGCTATACGACCCTTTCGAAAGCATTGAGAAGGCAGCTTCAAAGTTAAAAGGCGAAAGAACCCCTTTTGAATACATTGTAATTTAAAAGGTATGAACGTAGCAGCAAGGGTATCGAATAAGTGCAAAAACGACTATCCATTCGAAAGCTTCTTTTAAAGCAAAAGTAGGTGGCAACTCTTTCGAAAGCTCCTTTCTAAAAACAAAGGAAAGCAACAACTTGTTCGAAAGCCTCTTTTTAAACAAAGGTAGGTTGATTGATTCGGAAGCTAATTAGAATGGCTTCAACCCTTTCGAAAGCATGCCTTTAACACCATCATTCCTTTCGCCTTTCGCCAATATACTACATATCGATTACTTGATATCATGTGCATTGGTTTCGAATAGGGGCGAAAGGTCTAACTGGGCATAGTGACAAAAGTAAGCTAAGGAAGTGGCGAAGTGGTAATTCTAAATAAAACTAGCTTATTGCCTTTCAAAGTAATTTCTTTTTACCTAACTTGTCCAATTTGTCAAAATATGATTGGTTGCCAATGCTTTATCACAATCTTTTCTAAAAGCTGCAGAATTCAATATAATTAAAAACATTTAACAAATAAACCCTCCTCCTTACAAAACATGTAAAACATTTAAGTGCCTTAACTTAAATAATTTTATAACCATAGTAAAATACTTAGGAAAATTCCTTAAAAATCACAATAAATCACTTTTAATATGAATTCTAACATAGACAAATTTCAGACCGGATCATTATATAATTGCCCTAAATAATTTAAACCCAATATTAACTATTTTCTCTCATAGAAAATTCATAATAAATCCATAATAGCTTAGAAAATTGTGAAACTTGAAACCCACTTCCAAAATAATGTTTTTGATCATATACCAGACACGCAAATCATATGGATGTCATTTGACAGGTTTTCCAATCTAAAATTATCATAAAATCTACATGGAACAAAATCCTTAACAAGCATATTTATCCATTTAAACAAACACAAAATGGCATGTAACTTGCAAAATTAATTCAGATCTAACTTGAAAGCCAAATCAATAGAAAAAGTGAGATGTAAATTAATTATTCGCCTTGGCTTTGTGTTAAGAAGGTTGAGATTTTCCCTTATATTGATTTGCTTAAGCTTTCTACTTTAATCCTAGCTTTTCTTCTCCTTAAATCTTCTTAATGGTGGCCAGTCGAGTTTGCTTAGGGTTTTAGTTTTATTTGTGAAATTTAAAGTGAATAAGGAATGAAGGATAGAAGGGTTTGGGGTATAAGAACAAAGGCTATTCCTATTTCACCCTTACCATATTCCTCCTACTTACTTGTTTTTATTATCTTTGGTTAATACATTCATTAAGGTTTCTAAACTAGCAAATCTCAATTCCTTAACTTTCTACATTATTTTATTTAATCTACCCAATTAAATATTCTAAATAATGTTAGTCAAAATTAGGGTCTATACAGATTCTGCTCCTTACAGAATTTCATCCTCGAAATTACGATAAGGTACTCACAACAATCAAACATAAAGGTAAAACATACCATGAAACAAGTCAGGATAAGTGGCTCTAATCATACTCTCAGTTTTCCAAGTACAGTCTCTCTCATTGTTACTCCACTAAACTTTGATTGATCCAACTGTCTTGTTCCTTAGTCTCTTTCATCTCTTGCAACTACACGGACTGGTTTTCAAACTATAGTCATATTTGGTTCCACTACTAGATCATCTAACACAGTTGGTGTAATAGTAGTCTTTGGATCTCGAATACACTTCCTTAGACGAGAAATATGAAAAACATTATGGACTCCTGCCAGACTATTTGTAATTCTACTCCATACGCAAGTTTCTCGATCCTTTCTATAATAGAAAATGGTTCGACGAATCTTGGTGCCAATTTTCCTGATTTTTCAAATCTGAACACACATTTCATTGATGATACTTTGAAGTAAACATAATCTCGAACTGAAAATACCAATTCATTCCGTCTTTTATCAACATAACTCTTCTGCCTAGATCGAGCTTTCTTTATCCAAGCTCGAATTAACTCAATCTTCTCTGTAGATTCTCTAACCAAATTTGGACCAAGAACTAACCTATCCCTGATCTTTAACCAACTAGGAGATTTTCAAGGTCTTCCATACAATGCTTCAAATGGTATCGTTTGAATACTAGTCTGATAACTATTGTTATATGAGAACTCAACTAAATGTAGGTGGCCTTCCCATGATCCTCTGAAATCTAGCACACATGCTCTTAACAAATTCTCTAAGACTTTGTTAACTCTTTTTGTTTTCCCATATGTATGGGGATGGTAAGCGGTACTCATCTTGAGATTAGTACCTAAAGTCTCTTGTAGACTCTTCCAAAACTTGCTAGTAAAAGGAACTAGAAATTCCATGCAATCTTACTATATTCCTCATAAATAACATAGCTGGTGCTGTCCTGATCGACTTAATAGGTATAAAGTGTGCACTCACAGTCAATCTGTCCACTATAATCCATATACTCTTATTTCCTCTATTCAACCTTGGAAACTCATCTGTAAAATCCATTGAGATGGAATTCCATTTCCAGACTGGAACATCCAAAGGCTGAAGTAATCCACTCGGTTTTTAGTGTTTGGCTTTTACCTGTTGACGGTTTAAACACTGCCTCACCTATAAGCCTACATCTCTCTTCACACCTTCCTAGAAGAAGCTCCTTTTCGTATCCTAATATATCTTAGTTCCTTCCAGATGAATGGTGAACTTTGAATGATTTCATTCTCTAAGAACTTCCTTCCTAACGTTCCCCATATTCGGAACACATAGCCTTCCTTCCTTCCTCAACTACCCATTCTGGTCAAGACTGAAATCTTTCAAGTCATTGCTCTTTATTCCATTCCTTAACTTTCTGATTTATACAGCTAATAATGTATCCTCTCCTTGTTTAGAAGCAATTCTTTCGATCATCATGTATCAAACTTCTAAACACGACAACACAACAGTTTCTTGACTAGAACTACTCTTAGATCTCCATTGTATTCTACATGTAGTCAATGCATCTAAGTCTTTCCACTCAGCTATCACTTTTAATATAGCGTTCTGATATTTTCTACCAAGCGCATCTGGAACCTTATTCCCTTTTCTCAATGTGTACTTAATACCAAAGTTTTATGCAGCTATGAACTCTAACCATCTTTGTTGTCTCGTATTTGACTCCTTTCAAGAAAATAAATATCTTAGTGACTTATGATCCATAAACAACTCGAATCCTTCTCCCCAAAAGGTAATGTCTCTACAACTTCAACGCGAAAATTACTGTAGTTAATCCAAAATCATGAGTTGGATATCTAACTTCATGTGATCTGAGCTATCGAGAAGCATAGGCAATTACTTTATCTCTTTGCATTAGCATAGCTCCTAACCCTTGTCCCACATGCATCCGTGTACACCACCAAATCTTGATTCCCCTTTGAACAACTAACACAGTCATTAGTCAATAAGTGTTTCAGTTTCTGAAATGCCTCCTCACACTCATCAGTATAGACAAACTTCATAACTTTTAGAGTTAGCTTAGTCATCGGCACTGCAATCAGCAAAAAATTCTTAATAAACCTCCAATAATAACCAGCTAACCCAAGAAAACTCTTTATCTCAGTCACTATCTCAGGCCTCTTCCAACTATGCACTGCCTTGATCTTAACCGGATCTACTGACAGCCCTTTCTTTGAGATACGTGACTAGAAACTTTACCTTATTTTCTAGAAATGACACTTCAAAATTTTCGCTTTCAGCTGATGCTGCCTCAGCGTCTCAAGCACCACTCTAATATGAACTTCATGCTCTCTTTCATCTTTAGAGCAAATCAAAATGCCATCTATGCATACTAATACGAATTAGTCCAAATGTTCTTCGAAGATTCTAATCGTCAAGTCAGTGCATTAGTTAGTCCGAACGGCATCACTAATCATTCATACGATTCACATCTAGTCCTGAATGCTGTCAAAGGAATACTATCCACTGCTACTCTAAGTTAATGAAACCCTGTTGCCAAATCCAACCGAGAAAATACTTTAGCTCCACTCAACTGATTGAACAAATTATTAATCCTAGGTAATAGATATTTATTATTTATCATCTTCTCATTCATCTTACGGTAATCAATACATAACCTCAACGATCCGTTTGGATTCTTTGCAAACACTGTGGCTGCTTCCCAAGGCAAACTGCTTGGTTTGATAAAATTCTTACCATCTAAATCCACCAACTGCACCTTTAAATCCTTCATCTTGGTTGGTGTTATTCTGCTTGGTGTTATACTCACCATTCTGCTCCTGGTACTAAATCTATCTGTAACTCAATGACTCGTTTTGGTGGTATCCCAATCATGGGTTCAAAGATATCTATGAATTCTGTAATAATGAAAACTTGGTTCAACTCGTCTTCTCTCTTCATAACACCCAATAAAGCATTAATCTCAAAACTAGGGTTTGCTATGGAGTATATAATCGATCACTACAACTAAGTTGTCCAAGTGATATTTTCCTATCATGGAAAAATATCCTAGCATCATACTTGCTTAACTAATCCATATCCAAAATAATTCTGAACCCTACAAAATCAAATACATGCAAACTGCAAAAAAAAATACAACCTAACAACTCAAACTCTAAGTGGTCACATCTCATCCCAGGGTCGCATACCCTCCTATCGGTTTGCAACCCTTAAGGAAGTAACTAAGTATGAGGGTTCTAGGTTAAGCTTATCGACCAAACAATGAAATACAAAAGAATGCGATGCACCAATATCAATAGAACTCTAACTGACACACCATGAATCAAAAGCGTGCCTCCCAACACAGCTTTTCCTTTCTCCTATATTGTTGGCCTTGAGGTAGCTGGTTCCAATGCAAACACTTTGCCCTTTTCATCCTTGGTTGGTTCCTTGCACTTATTCTTATAATGTCCAATTTGATCGCAGTTGAAGCATTTGATATTCTTCTTATCGTTCACCTTCTTTCCATCTCTTGAGCGACATTCATTAGCGAAATGCCTTTTCTTATCACACTTGTAGCAGATAACTTCTGTCATTCCTTTCTTGGCAACTCCACTCTTCTGGTCTCTCTTCTTAAAGAAAAACTTTCTCTTCTGGCTCTACCCAACTTGGGTTTCTACAACTTTGCTTTTAAATAAAGTAAGAATTTCCTCATTCCTCAAAGCCATCTCAAAAATTGTATCGCACGGATCCTTAATATGTGGTAAAGTTGCTTTAGCAAGCTCAAATCTCAATCCGTGGATGAATTTCTCATTCCTTTTAATAACGGTATCAACTATAGCATATCCGTATATTGAAATTCCTCAAATCCGGTTGGATACTCCAACACCGTCATGTCTCGCTATGCCAACTCAACAAACTTCTTGAGCAAAGTTGGCTTGGCGATCTCCAACATGAATCTTTCCTCAAATCTCCTTCTAAATTCTGCCAAGTCACAGTCTCCTCATTTACTTCCACAGTAACACTGCTCCATCAGTACAATGTGGCTCCTTGCAACTGTTTGGATGCCAATCTTCCCTTTTACTCATCGTTAAGTCCTAAATTAGCAAAAATTCTTTTGCATTAAAGCAAAAAATTCTCTACTTCGATTGTGTCCTCAGTCCCGATAAACGGCTTCCCTCCAAGCATAGCATTGTCTCTGCTTAGTACTGCATAGTTGTTGACCATCAGAGCTTCTTGATTTCCTCTAACTAATCCTACAGCAGCTTGTATCATTTTAACGAAGAACTGATACATAGCTCCTATATCTACTTACGGCGCTCCAGCACCCACATTAGCATCTTGTTCCAACTTGGATTCCTTCTAGTGTTTGGTCTGACATTTCCATTGGTTGTGGTGCTTCCTCCTCTAATGTTAACTCTTCAATTTCTAGTATCCATATCTTACTTCCTTAAAATATGCATTCGAGCCTTTGTAAGATACAAAAGAATAGCCAAAGTGGCGATAGGAGAATGGAGATAAAACGTATACTTATATACTACATATACAAGTACGTTACTATAGCATTATCTCATACCCTAATCTTTTCTCTATTTCCTTAGGATCATGTTTTCAAAACTATTTTAAGTTTAAATTTTCTTTTAATTTTCCATAAACCAATGCTTTGATAACAAGTTGTAACTTTTTCTATCTTGGGACCCAAAGCTAAGCGTTACAGATGCTACAGTCATCTATAGTATTAACTTCTGGTGATAAAATACGATAATGTTAATGGTATCCATAATATCAGAAATACATGAATATGAAATAAAATCAATACAGATTTCAACTTTTCTAATTACATTTCAAATCAATATTTCATATTCAATTACATAATCCCAAAATGATTTTCTGGTTTTGATCAAATATAATTATTACAAATTACGTCAAGAGCGACATATGAAGATGCCCCTTGGATGATCAAAGAACTATATAGATATATCAATCATAATAGCGAAAATAATACTAAATAACTCCTTCATAGCTAGCTTTGCCTCCTGCATGTCTTCGGAAGCATATTTGTCCAACCTACCAAACCTTAAAAGTCATTAACTCTCAATCCACTGAAATTTGACTTTGATCAACTGAGAGTTTAAGGGGAAAACATAAACTTAGAGTCAGACATAAAGCCTGGTGTGAATAATTCTATTAAATCTCGGTTTATTGATATTAAGTGAGAACAGACCGCTTAGCAAAATGAGTTTTCCCTCAATAATGTCCTTTTAAAATAGTATCATTTTCAAATCAAAAACCTCCAATCAAACTGATTATAACAATAATAGAAACAATATATATGCATATAAATCAGGTAATCAATAGACAGTCTGTCCGAACAATATAGTTTTGTCAGACTAACAATTATCCACTCATTGACTTGGACCAACCATACATAATACCTAATCCAACTTCTATTAGGCACAATATTGGACGGTCTGTCTTTAACATAATTTTCCAAGGGTCAACTGACCATAATGTTTTAGCGGGCTAACCAATAACCTACATCCACTCTGTCTATTCCTTTCTGTGCGTAACATCGTTTTAGTTTTGCCTGTGACAAAGCCCTACACATTGGAATTTTGGACTTATGTTAGCTAGGGCTACTAGCTAAAGTATAGGGTGCGACCTTATACTACTTCCATCTGGTCTTCTAATATCTAAGTCACAAACTTAGAGTTAATTACCTCTTTCAATTTTCCTTGAAAACATTTCTTTTAAAACGATTTAACCCTTTTTAAATCATACCTAAACAAGGAAAATACGCTCTTTGGTTTACTCAAAATAATTATGCCATGATATATGCTATACATAAAAAAAAGTTGATGAAATCTAAATTGAAGAGGATTTTCTATCCCATAAGAATAAGTTAAACCCCCATTCAAACTTAGAAAACTTTAGGCCTTAAAGCCAAAGCAATACCTTCGAAACCCTTGTTTAAAACCTTAAACAATCTCTTTCAAAATAATTTAAAATATCCCTTTCGAAAACATTATATAAAACCTTTGACATCCCCTTCCGAAACCATTTAAACTCGTCTTTAGAAAGCATTGGAAACCTTCCTTTTCAATTTAAAACAATCTTTCGGAACACTTAAAATATACCTTTCGAAAGCATTGGGTTCAAGTAAGGGTTTATGGAAACATTGCATCGAAACCGTTTAAAATTATTCCTTCCGAAACCATTGGATTGAACCTTTAATATAAATAAAGGGTCAAAGAAAATAAAAGCAAAAGTATACCTTTCAAAAGATTTAACCTTAAAAAAAGTTGAGGAAGAGGATAGCTTCGAAACCTACCCTTACAAAATCATTGCATCCGAAACCATTTAAAAGCAGCTATACGACACTTTTGAAAGCATTAGGAAGGCGGCTTCAATGTTAAAAGGCAAAAGCACCCCTTTCAAATACATTATAATTCGAAAGGTATAAATGTGGCAGCAAGGGCATCGAATAGGTTATATTCAAAAGTGACTATCCATTCGAAAGCGTCTTTTAAAACAAAAGTAGCAGCAACTCTTTCGAAAGCTTATTTCTAAAAACAAAGGCAAGCGGCAACTTGTCAGAAAGCCTTTTTTAAACAAAGGTAAGTTGATTGATTTGAAAGCTAATTAGAATGGCTTCACCCTTTTCAAAATCATGTCTTCGACACCATCATTCCTCCCGCCTTTCCCCATCACACTACATACCAATTTTTTGACATCATATGCATTAATATCGAATAGGTGCAAAAGGTCTAACTAGGCATGGTGATGGAAGCAAGCTAAGGAAGTGTCGAAGTAATAATTCAAAAAAAAACTAGTTTATTTCCTTTCAAAGTAATTCTTTTTTTACTTAACTTGTCCAATTTTTCAAAATATGATGGGTTGCCAATCCTTTATCACGGTCTTTTCTGAAAGCTACTGAATTCAAAATTTAAAAATAAAAACATTTTAACAAATAGTCCTCCTCCTTACGAAATATGTACAACATTTAAGTCCCTTCACTTAAATAATTTTATAACTATAGTAAAATACTTAGAAGTATTCCCCAAAATCACAATAATTCACTCTAATATGTTTTCTAACATATATAGATTTTAGACCCAAATCATTTTATAATTGCCTTAAATAATTTAAACCAATATTAACTATTTTCTCTCGTTAATAAATCCACAATTACGTAGAAAATTATGATTGAAACCCACTTCTAAAATAATGTTGTTGATCATATATCAAAAAAGCAAATTATATGGATGTCCTTTAATTGGTTTTCCAATCTATACATATCATAAAATCTATATGAAATAATATAAATCCTAAACGAGCATATATATCCACTTAAACAAACACAACATGACATGTAACTTGAAAATTAATTTCGATCTGACTTGAAACCGAAATCAATATCAAAAGTGAGATGCAAGTTAATAATTCACCTAAGCTTTGTGTTAAGAAAGTTGAGATTTGCCTTAGATTGATTTACTTAAGCTTTCAACTTGAATTCTGGCTTTTCTTCTCCTTGAATCTTCTTAATAGTAGCCAACCGAGTTTGCTTCGAGTTTAAGTTCTGTTTGTGAATGTTAAAATGAATAAGGAATGAAGGATGGAAGGGTTTAGGGTATAAGAACAAAGTCTATTCCTATTTTACCCTTACCATTTTCCTCCTACTTACTTATTTTTATTTTCTTTGGCCAATACATTCATTAAGGCACGGCTCCTTCTAAATTAACAAATCTCAATCCCTTGACTTTCTACATTATTATATTTAATTTACCGAATTAAATATTCTAAATAATGTTAGTCAAAATTAGAGTCGTTGCAATTGGTGTTCCCAATTAGGTAATATCCCCTTAAAGTTATGACATTCAAAGTGACATACCGTAGTATCCCCAAATGACAAATGCCATTGGTATCCCGGGTGATAAATTCTCGTTTATAACATTTAGTCTGTCAAAACTAATCTACTTTGGTGTTCCCAATGGTAATGTCGACATCTACGAACAAAATAGTATCCCCAATCTTTAAAGTCAAAGAAAATGTCTTTCTCGTTGTCACTCCATTGGACTTTCACTAATCTGACTGTCTTGTTCCTTAACCTCTTCTCATATTTTCATACAACACGAACTGATTGTCTTATAAAAGTCATATCCGATTCTACTACTAAATCTTCCACTTCTGTCGGAGTAATAGTAGTCTCTGGATCATGCACATACTTTTGAAGGTGAGAAACATGAAACAAATTATGGACTCTTGCCAAATTACTTGCTAACTCTACTAATTACATGAGTTTCCTTATCCTCTCTATAATAGGAAATGGTCCAATATATCTCGATGCCAGTTTCCTTTGCTTCCCAAACCGTACCACACCCTTCATCGATGATACTTTAATAAAAGCATAGTCTCGAACTGAGAACTCAAGATCCTTATGCCTCTTATCAGCGTAACTTTTATGCCTAAGCTGAGCTTCTCTCATCCTATCCTGGATTAACTTAATCTTATATCTGGCTTCCCTCACCATATATGGACCAAAGACTAATCTGTTTCCTATCTCCAACCAACATGCCGGTGATTTGCATGGCCTTTCATACAAAGCTTCAAAAGACACATTCTTATACTAGTCCGATAACTATTATTACTGGAAAACTCAACTAAGTGCAAATGGTGTACCCATGATCCACCAATATTTAGTACACAAGTCCTCAATAACTCTTCAAGTACCTTATTGACTCTCTTTTTGTCCAGCGTTATGTGGGTGATAAGCGGTACTCATCCTAAGCTTAATACCTGACACTTCATCTAGACTCTTCCAAAATTCACCAGTGAATTTTGCATTTCTGTTACTGACTATACTACTAGGATTCTCATGTAGTTTAACAGTGTTCTTCATAAATAACTTAGCCAATAAAATTGTCATCCTGGTTGATTTAATGGGAATGAAATATGCACTCTTGTTAGTCTATCCACTATGACCCAAATACTTTAATTTTCGCTATTTGACCTTGGAAACTCATCGATAAAATCCATGGATGTTTAATCCCATTTCCAAACTGGTATATCTAAAGGTGAAGAAATCCACTTGGCTTCTGATATTTGGCTTTCACTTGCTGGCAATTTACACATTGCATCACCTATAAGAGTATATCCCTCTTCGTACTTTCCTAGAAGAAAATTCTCTTCATATCATGATACATCTTGGTTCCACCAGGATGATTCGTAAACTTTGATCGATAACACTCCTTAAGGACTTTCCTCCTTTGGTTTCCAACATCTGAAACATATAACTATCCCTTATTCCTTAACCATCCTATCCGGTCAAGACTAAAATATTTTAAATTATCGATCTCGATTCCACTTTCAAATCTCCTCATCCTTTTGGATGGTAATGGATCATCTATGTGCTTAGAAAAAATCCTTTCAATCAACACTGGTCGAACTTCCAAGCAAGATAAAATGGTCGTATTTTGACTAGAACTGGCAGTCGATCTTAACTACACTACAAGTAGTCAAAGCCTTAAGTCCTTTCATTCTGCCAACATAGCTAACATCACATTCTGATGTTTCCTGCTAAGTGCATCTACTACTTTATTTCCTTTTCCCAGTGTATACTCATTATCGAAATCATAAGCCGCTATAAACTCCAACCACCTATGATGTCTCATATTCAACTATTTCTGAGAGAATAAATACCTCAAAGACTTATGATATGTAGACAACTCGAATGTTTCTCCCAAGAGGTGGGTCTCTACACTTTCACTACAAAAATCACCACTGCCAACTCCAAATCATGAGTTGGATATCTAACTTCATATGTCTAAGCTATCACGAAGCATAGGCAATCACTTTACCATTCAACATCAATGCATCTCCTAATTTAGTTCCGCACGCATCCGTATATACCATCAAATTCTAATTTATATCTGGAATAACTAACATGGGCGCATTAGTCAACAATTGCTTCAACTTAAGGAATGTTTCCTCACATTTATCAGACCAAATAAACATCACATCCTTTTTGGTTAGTTTAATCAGGGTGCTGCTATCTGCGAGAAATCCTTGATAAATCTCCGGTAATAGCCTGCCAACTCAAGTAAACTCCTTATCCTGGTCACCATGTTGAGTCTTTTTCAACTATTAACAGCTTCAATCTTGGCTGGATCGACTGACAATGCTTTCCCTGAAACTACATGACCAAGAAACTTCATTTCCTTTTTCCAGAAATGACACTTCAAAAACTTTGCTTTCAATGGATATTACTTCAACATTTTAAGCAATATTCTAAGATGAATCTCATGATCTCTTTCATTCTTAGAATATATCAAAATGTCATCAATGAATACCAACACGAACCTATCCAAGTGCTTTTGGAAAATCTGGTTCATCAAATGTACAAAGAAAGATGGCACATTAGTAATCTGAATGACATCGCTAACCACTTATACAAACCATATCTTGTTCGAAATGCCGTCAAAGGAATACCGTCCTCCGCTACTCTCAATTAATAGAACTCTATCGCCAAATGCAATAGGGAAAATACTTTGGCTCCACTCAACTGATCAACCAAATCATCAATTCTAGACGAAGCATATCAATTCTTCATCGTCTTCTCTTTCAACTTACGATAATCGATACATAATCTTAACCACCCGTTCGGTTTCTTTGCGAACACCGTAGCCATTCCTTAAGGAAAACTACTGGGTCGAATAAAAAATTCCTTCTAAGTCCACTGGTTGCACCTTTAACTCCATCATCCCAGTAGGTGTCATCCTGCTAGCTGGTTTACTTTTGAGTTCAGCTCCAGGTACAAGATCTATAAGAAACTCAATAGCTCATTTCGGTGGTAGTCCTGTAACCGGCTTAAAAACATCTGCAAATTCTCTTACAATTAAAATCCAATTCAATTCATCTTCCACTTTTGTGGAACCCAACAAAGCACAAACTCCTTGAGTCGAATTCTTAACCGAGTATACTATTTGGTTGTTAGTATTAGGGTGTCTCAAAGATATTTTCCTATCCTTTCAGAATATTCCAGCATCATATTTGCTTAACCATACCATACCAAAAGTAATCCCAAAGCCTATGAAATCAAATACATACACACTGTAGGCAAAAGCATAACCTAGCAATTCAAATTCTATATAATCCATCTCATCCCAAAAGTTTGTGTACCTACCTATTGGATTAGCTATCCTTAAGGAAGTAACAAGGTATGACGGTTCTAAACATAACTTATCTACCAAACACTGAGATATAATGAATGTGATGCACTGGTATCAAATAGTACTCTAACTAGAATGCCATAAATCAAAAGCATACCTTCTATCATAGTCTTTCCCTTCTCAGTTGTTGTTGGCTTCGATAATGATAGTTCCAAAGCAAAGACCTTCGCTTTTCCTGCCTTGGAACATCTATTCTTTTAATGCCCCACCTAATTGCAATTAAAGCACTTCATATTCTGCTTTCCTACAACCACATTTCCATCACCAGGTTGATACTCATTAGCATAGTGCCCATTCTTGTCACATTGGTAACAAACTATATCAGCTTTTCCCTTTTTGGCATCTCCACTCTTTTGAACTCCCTTATTCTTAAGAATTTCATCTTCTTATTCTAAGAATTCAAATTTTCCACTGACTTCACTTTCCCAAAGGTCAAAAGCATCTCCTCATTCCGGATAGTCATTTCCACCACTACATTCGATGGATCCCTGAGATATGGCATAGTTTCTTTGGTAATCTCCAACCTCGGTCCCCAAATGAACTTCTGGTTCCTCTTGATCACTGTGTCTACAATGGAATATCTATACCGAGACAGCTTATTAAACTTAGAGGAGTATTCCAATACTGACATTTTCCCTTGCTCCAATTCCATGAACTTCCTAAGGAGGGTTGGTTTAGCTACCTCAGATAAAAATCTTTTCTCGAATCTCCTTCGAAATTCTTCCCAAGTCGACTCCTTTCTGGTACCTCTTCGGTCATCCCGTTCCACCAGAATAAAGCGGCTACTTGCAACTACCTCGAAGCCAATTTACTTTTTTGCTCATCATTCAAACCTAAATCATCAAAAATCCTTTCACAACTTAATAGTCAGTTCTCTACTTATATTGCATCCTCAGTACCTAGAAAAGGCTTCCCACCCAGACTGGTGTAATCTCGACTCAACTTAGCATAAGTATTATCGACTGGCGCTACGGGATTGACTCCTTTCGCATTTGCAGCATTTCCTTCAGCTACTCTTGTAGTTTCTCTAACTTGCATCAAATTGATAAAGAACTGATACATAGCCTCATATCTACTGGTGGGTTTGCAGAACCTACATTGGCATTTGCATTTTGATTAGCATTTTCCTGTCGACTTTGATTCCTCCCAGTATTTGACAAAGCATTTCTGTTGGTTGTGGTGCTTCCTTCACTTAGATTCACTCTTCTGTTTCCTGCCCCCGTATCTTTCTTTCTCATAATCTGCATACGAGAATTAGTAAGATATAGAAGAACAATCTAAGAGAGAGGGGTATACATACTATATAAAGCAAATACAAGCATGTTACTAGAGCGTTATCCAATAACCCCTGTCTTATTCTCTGATTCATTAGGACCGTGTTTTGAAAAACTCTTTTAATCTTTAAGTTTTATCATAAACCAATGCTCTAATACCAACTTGTAACATCCTCCATTCTGAGGCCCGAAACTAACCGCTATGGATGCTGCAGTAATCCATAGTTATTAATCCTCGATGATAAAATGCGGCTGTGTTAATCATATCAATAGTCAGAAGCATGTGAATACGAAAAAAAAATCATATAGAATTCAGAAACAACTTTTATATTCCATTTTAAAATATGATTCATATTGATTACATAATCCTATTCGCAAACCCACGTTCAGAGAAAAATACCAAGCTTTCACCGATTGCAATAAATATTGCCAACCAATAATAGATCATTAACATATAATACTAAGAAAACGACAGCATTGCCCCATTTTTTTGTATATACGCATGCTTTCTTCTTGTTTTGATAAAAACCAAACTATTTGATTACCTTATTAAAACACAAGCTTGTTTAAGTCTATAAATGGACTTTAACAACTTGCAAGCCTTGCCTTCACTCCCACTGACCACAAAACCCTTGAGCTAGGACATATGGATAGTCTCTTCTAAATCACTATTTAGAAATGTCGCCTTCATGCCTATTTTCCAAATTTCGTAGTCATGGAATATAATTGCCAGTATAATCTGAATGGACTTAAGCATGGCTATAGGCGAAAAGGTCTTGTCTTAATCAACGCCTTGAATTTGACGAAATCCTTTTGCAACTAGCCTTGCCTTATAAGTCTATACTTTCCCATCCTCATTTAGCTTTTTCTTAAAAATACATTTGCACCTGATGGTTTTATCCCTTTGGATACGTCTAACAAAGTGCATACTTTGTTCTCGTACATGGAATCCATCTCGGATTTCATTGCTCCAAGCCAGAGTGTAGAGCCTTTGCTCTGCAATGCTTGTTGGAAAACAGTGGAGTGTTGTCATCTAAGGCATGGTCCTCCCTCTTGCCATCCATGAAAAAACCATATTATATCTTTGGTGCATGAGCTTCCCTACTAAACGTTCTATTAGGTTGCTTGTTTTTGTATACAAATGAACTCGGTTCTCCCACTGGTTCGGCCTCAGTGTTAATTTCTTGGATCTCATCCAAGACTATGACTTCACTGTTAATTTTCTTTGACGGAAATTCTTTTTTTAAAAAGACAACATTGAGAAACAATAATTTTTGTTTCTCGATATTGTAGAAGAGTATTTTAAGCTCAAGGAAAAAGTTGTAGAAAAATTTAGTTTTAGGGACAAGAAGTTTGCTTTTTAGGCTGAAAGACACTTATTAGTGTAAATCACAGAATGATAGTTGTAACTATCATTTTCTGTTTGCACTAAAAGGTGTCCTTCAGACCAAAAAGCAAACTTTCTGTCCCTGAGACTAAATTTTTTTGCAACTTCTTCCCTGTGTCTATTTTCCTGATTGTAGAATATATATCCTATTGATTTTTTAGGATATCCTATAAATTTACACAGTACCAATCTTGCCTCTACTTTATTTATACCAACGTTTTTAACGTAAGACAAACAACCTCACACCTTAAAATATTTGAGTTGGGGTTTCTTAGCATACCACATCTCATATAGTGTTTTAGGCATAGATTTAGTGGACAACAAGTTCAACATATGCGTAGTATTTCTTCAAATGAGCCAGTTCCTAAATCCTATAACGAAGTTCAACTTGGAGCCTTATCTCTTCTTTTGCCACGAGATGCCAGTTCCTAAGCCCTGTAATGAATTACATGTATGAGTTTCAGATCCATTATCTAAGAGTCAAGACATTTTGATTACAAAACAATTTTGAATCTTTAATGTACCTGATGGAGCTACATAACCATTATTCTTTCTTTCTCTAACGGTCTTCAAGTAATTGGGACTATTCTTTTCCCGTTACCCTTCTTGTGGTAGTAGTGATATTCACTCTTGTCATTGGTCTTCTTGCTTTTCTTATTTTTCTTACCTTCTCTTTTTCGCTTCTTCGAAGATGGTGCACTATCCTCGACAGCAAGTGCAACCCCTTGATCCTTAAATGAAAATACGACTGACCACAACATATTGATAAGCTCCACGACATTCATATTTAATTCATTCATATTATAATTCAGTATCGTTCATACTAATCAATAAAAGAAGAAGGATCAAGTCAGCTTGCAATTCATTACTTATCTATACGTTAAATTATGAAATACTACAACAAAAATACCCTAATACAATTGCCAAAAACAATTGTAATAGGTTTATTACAACGGACGCTCGTCAGTCATTACTTCAAAAGTTGTATTAGAGTCTAGATTTTACAACGCTCTCCAACAGTTGTGGGAGCAGTTGTAAAAGTCTTTTTTTCAACCACTTTTGGCAGTTGTGGTAAAATCTATTATAACTGCTTTTGGCAGTTGTGGTAAATTCTATTACAACTGCTTTTTCACGTTGTGGTATAGTCTATTACAACTAATTCTGTCTGTTGTTAAAAAATTATACAAAATAAAAAAATCTAAGCAATCTCTCCATGGACACGATCACTCAACAACATAACCAGATGGTACCTTTGGTTATCAAATTGATTCAAATAATTAATTAAAAAATAGACATTAGTTGCATCTAAAAACACATCCAAATTACAAGTATGAATAATGGTCTATGATCTGCATGAGTAATGGAACTTTGATGACTCTGACAACTGGACTTATATCAGACTCATACCACGTCTTGATCACTTTGAAGACTATGACAACTTTGCGTAGTGGATTCAAAGTGGTAGAAGAAGCATAGGTCATCACAGCCGTCGCCTTGTGCAACTCCAGCAACTGCAATGCATAAAAAGGCCCGATATCAAGCATGTGATAGTATATAATAGAAATTGAAAAAATATTTAATAAGCCGGTGTACTTTTGTCATGGGACTTTAATTACTTAAGCAATGCATCTGGCATACATCAAATTGATTCATTCTAAAATTCATAGAACCATAAAGGATTTATAATAAATCGAAAAAGAATTGGTGAAACACGTTGATGGTTTGTATCCATGGTACATGACCTTATCGTTTGTAGTTTAAAACATATGCAGAAAAAGTTTGGCATTCTTCTAGGAATTCTAGGATTTTTACAAGACCTGATTTGTTTTTATCTCATTAAAATCTCAAGTATATATCTTTATAATAAATACTCATGAATGAACCATATATATATATACATATATACATATACATATACATATACATATATATATATATATATATATATATATATATATAATTCACGTATTATTTTTAACAAAAATGGAGCGTAGGATAAAGAAGCCTTAAGTGCTTGACAAGTGTAATAGGAAAACCTATTCTAGTTGACTGGATCATAGAACATGAAAATGTAATTGTTTTTTCTAAAATAAAGGTTGAACGTGATGTACAAACAAGGTTTCCCAATCAAATTGAAACCGAATTGTACACTAGCATACTTATTCAACTACCTGTGAAATATGATTACATTCTAATAAGTTTAATCACTCAAGATATTTGGGCATTCCATTGCAAAATGCCATGAGAAAAGCCTGCTCAATAGGGGATGCCAAAGAAAAATATGATGTGGTCAAGCATTAATCACAGCAACAAGAATCAACAAGTTATGCTAATTAACACACAAAAGATATTATTATAAATGAGGTGCCCGCTGAACCTCATATGCGAACGACACTTGCTAAATAAATTCTAAAAAAAATTAATTTACAACAAAAGAGGAAAGTTCAAAAGGAAAAAAATAGTAATTCATCAACTGTGGCAACCTAACCAACTCTGCATGATACAAGTGTGGTTGACGCACAAAAGCAACTACCCATTAGATGTAGTTTAAGGAGGATATAGATATAATAAACATGACATATAATCATTGTTACGCGAAAAAGAAGGAAACTCCAGGTATATTGCTCCAAATTCCTAGTTTATGAATACTTTAAACAATGCTTCAGTTAACTTTAACATTACGGGTAAGCAAAATGATGAAATTGGAGAGGATTTCCTGTCTGCGGAAGGTAGAAAATGGTCAATCGGATTTCATGGATTATTTCCCATGAAATCAAAACCCTCCTTGGAAATCAAAAAATGACCTTGTCCAAAAAAAAGACAAAATCGAAAAACAAACCACTCTTTTAGGATGACAGCAAGATCAATTAATCTATGTCTCGTGCTGTAACTACTGTAGATTTTCTGAACCCCCGTCACTGGCTCACTGCCTACATGGACATTGGCAAGATTAGCATTAGGTGAACTATAATGGAATAGAACAAGATTTATGACCAGGGATATAACAAGTTATTCACATCATTATCGATGGGGAAATTGAATGAAAATGGAGACCCATACCTACAATTCGATGGCGATAGCCAAGGGGGATGGCGGCGGTCGTGGAGGAGCCTGCAGTAGCGATGCTCGTGGCATGCTTGGAGATGTGGTCTTTCCTGTCCCAATTAAGGAGCAAGGGTTTATTTAGTTGAGGGACGCAAGAACGAAAAATGATTTGGGAAAGAAACTATCAGCGGGGATAAAGGAAAAGTTGGAGGTAAATGAAATTTTTTCGAGAGTTAACGTTGAAAGATGGAATATTTTAGTAGTATGGGCTGTATGTAACTAGGGAAAATAAAATAGAATTAAGCTAGGTGGATTAGTCTTGAAATTTTAATATTTTAACGATGACGGCCGATGTAAAATTTGATGATGGTAATTCAAATTCAAAGGTAAACAAGATATACTATTCCGCAACCCACTCAGAAAGTTGCCAACCCTTGGACCCCCTTCGTGACAAACATTAAAAAAAAAAAACCTACTTTTTCTCGTTGAAGGAAAATGCTATTGCTTTAGATAAATACCTTGAAAAATACTATAATGTGTACTTGTATTACTGGTTGAAAAATACGGTAACGTGAATAGGATGAAGGAAAATGTTTAATACTTTGGACAAATACCTAGAAATCATTACTTCTGAGTTATTTAATAGTAATTATTACTTATCAAAATATTTAGTATTCAATATCTGTTATTACCTATTATTTCTTAATTATTTAATAGTAATTATTAATAATTAGTTATTAGTTATTAATAATTTAAAAGTAATTATTCAATGGTAATTATATATATTAAATATTAAACACTAAATATATATTTAATATTAAATATTAATAATTAATTATTAAAAGTAATTATTAATATATAAGTTATAAATTATTTAATAGTAATTACCAATTATTAATTTTTCAATATTAATTATCAATTATTATTTATTAGATATTAGATCTTAAATATTATTTATCATTTATTAATTATTCAATAATTATTATTATTATTATTATATATTAATTATTAATAATCTATCACAATTGGCAAAAGAAAAAGTTTATAATAGAAATCTCTTACAAATGGCAAAAAAAAAAAAATTTGTAGAAAATTGGCATATATTATAATAGGCATTTGTTGCAATTGGAAAAAAAAGTTGTTGAAAATAAGTTTATTATATCTTTTTTAAAAAAATGTCGTAAAAAACCTTTGTTACAATGGGTATTTTGTGACCTTGTAAAAACGCAGTTGTAATTGGATCTTTTGTTGTAGTGAAAGCTAATCAATATAGCTCTTCATCATCAGCACGTAATTATGCACTTAATTCTATTCTTTCATTTGGGCATTGAGTAGCTTCTTCGTAAGTTTGTACCTTATGGGATGTGACTGTTTACCAAATAGGGCTCTGAGACTATCAAATATCTCATGGACAGACATGTTTTTGTACTGCCTCCGCAACGGCTTGTCTAATGTAGACAGCACGAAAACTTAGTCAATCTCAGGTCTGAAACCCACTTTCATACGCAAGTTATAGTTCAGATCCACATCATCAACGGGTTATTCTTTAGGTTCTCGTGTAATAGCCGACCATAGACACTCGTAAGTCAATGTTATTTTAATTGCCCTTAGCCAATTGGTATAGTTTGATCGACTAGGCTTGTCATTATAATAAAATAGTTTAGGATTTGACATTTTTCTATAAGTTTTAATGGTAGATTATTAGGCCAATATCATAGTAGATATTCTTATCAAATTAGAAAGGTTAAATTTTATGTTTCATTTTACTAATAAGCTTCCACTAGTCTTTTATGTTTCGCTAAACCCTAAGTTGAAAACATAAAAGTCTTCCGACTTAAGCAGTAGGTGTTAGAACTCATCCATTTTGGAATTATGACATTTAGTTCGCTCAACAAGTCATAGCTCCATGGATGATTTATCATATACAACTCCTAACCCTTGGTACCTTGTCCTAATTTCACTTCGACCTTGAGTTTGCTCAACAACTCAAAACGAAATTATTCACTCAAACCTACCATATCACGACGACCTAAGTATAGCGTACGTACCTTGAGTTCCCTCAACAAATACATATAGTTATCTTACCTTGTCTATTTAGTATATTAATAATACTACTCATAACATCCCTAGCTTGAGTTTGCTCGACAACTAAGGAGTATGCAAGTAATTTATTAATGCGTATGTGTATGTGTTAGACAATAACGTTATATTAAAGCTTCATAATCTTCAATATATTACATTGAGCGATATCAACTTATGGAATAATGTATTTCTTATGAAATACCCTCATGATTTAAGTGTCGGACATATTGAAAATCACGATATACGTATATTTACGTATGTGTTTATTCCTTAAGCTTATTCAGAGTTTCTTAATGTTCCGCCTTTAGTTTATACATTCATATTTTATTATTACATAAGTTTTATATTTCATATTAGTTATATAATAGCCTTATGTACAATATTATATTACTTAAATCTTATTTAATTAATTTTATATTATCTTAATATAACATTTACATTGATATTAATTATATATTATAACTTTTACAGTATAACACATATATCATATACAAGTGTATATTATTTAATCAATTAACCTTTTAATTAATTTATTTAATTAAAAAGTTTTATTAAATTATATTAATTTCAAAACTCATTTATATATAAACATGTATACTTATGTTATTTTAACATTTTAAAACAACATAATATATATCATAATATATAATACTTGTATACATTTATTAATTCATTAACTTATGTAACTATAACATTTTATTGAGATCAATAAATTTTTATAAATTTCAAAACTAATTTATATTAATTTTCAAACATTTTAAAATTATTATATTATAACTTCTATGATATATGTATATCTTATTTTAAATTTAACTTTTAAATTTAAAATCTTATATTTTAATTTTCAAACAATTTTGAAAATTAGCTCAAAGCCTAATTCAAATTAGCCTTTTCTATTAGAGACGGGCTTTGGGCTTGCTTATCTATTCGGGTCATGCCAGTAGCTACGTAAGACAGTGTACTTGATTACCCAAACTCAATCCTTTGACGTTACCTTTCTAGGCACCTTATAATCTAAGTTGTGAGCTTAATTGGCCAATCTGGCTCTAATACTATTATTGGAACTAAGTTAGACTACAGCGGAAGTGATGGGTGAATTTTAATCTTTTTACCATTTCAATTCTTTATTGAGCCTATGAAGTCTAATTTATTTAGAATATTTCTAAATTTCTTGTAAATAAAATCATTATTTTATTAAATTTATAAAATATTTTTATGTTATGTAATTAATATTATATTATATGTACATGTATCATGTATACATATATATGTGTGTACACGTATAACATAGCAATTCGTGCAAGGTATAACATGCCCGTGTATAAATGCTAAGCTTTACACTGCAACGGTCATGTTAGCTCATCTAGTATACATATATATTGTCTAAATTTATGTTTATATAGTTAATTTATATATACAAAATATTACATATATATAAACAATATTTTATTTAAATAATTATATGAATATATATAAATATAAATATGTAGATGAAATTTTAAAATTATATATATAATCATATAAGTATATATTAAACTTTATAAATTATATTAAATTTAATTTTTTGTTTGTTGCAAAATTGAAAGCTGTATATACATATATAATTTTTTTAAACGTATATATATTAAATACATATATATGTATATATAATGTAATAATATATATGTATATATGTATGTATTAATACTTATAAAATTGTGCAAATATATATTAAAAATATACACCCGAGCACAACAAAAATGTTTTTTATTTTAAAATATATTTTAAATTAAATAGTCATATGAATATTAGTTAAAAATTAATAAAAAAATTGTTTTCGAAACAAAATTTTCAGTTTTAAAATTTTAGTAAAATTATGTCTGATATTTTGTTATTTGAATATTTAATATATAATTTAATAATTTAAAAACAATTTTAAAATCCATTTTAATTTTGGTTGAATTTAAATATATAAATTACATAAAAAATGTTTTTTTATTTTCTCTACTGAAAGTATGTTAAGTACTAATTTGATTTACAAACTACAAATATATTTTATATAATATATCAATATATATGTTGGTATAATAAATTTACATAATTAACTGATTTAAATATATTCAAATGATAACAATATATATATGACTATTTTATTTCTATTGAAATTATTTTAAATTTGATACTATTTATATAAAATTATAAAACCGTATTTTATATTCATTTAGATGTAATATTTAAATTGTAAGGCGTATATAATTAAATATTGTATATTAAATTAATTATAATAATAAAAAATGTTTTTTTTTATTTTGAGTCATGCACCTTATACTTATATATATGATATAATTTTTTTAACATATAAACATACAACCAATCTGATTGTGATAATATATTTATATATTAGAATCATCACCTAACTAATAACATAGTGTACATGGTATAAATATTATCTATACCTAAAAATTCATAAATATTTTAGAAATTTACCTTATATCCAATGCCTATAATTACACCTTGAAACGATGAAATCTACTCCTCAAACTAGTTTCCAATTCAATAGAGTGTTAGTCCTTTAATTGATGACTACTAGCTATCGAATGGTATTTGTTTTACTTTGATTTGACTTTGGAAATGGAGAGATAGAGAGGTCTAGATTTTGACCGAAGGTAGGGGATTAGGAGGCTTCAAAGGTCCTTTAATAGGTGTGGGTTGAAATGCTTATATAGAGGATAGAGAAGGGACAAATTAGGATCTAGATTTTCTTTTATCTCTTGCTAATTCTCTCTATCTTAATCATTTAAATCAAACCTTTTTATTGTCGTCATATGGCCGCATCTTTCATAGCCTTATCATGGCCATACCTACTATCCCTTATATAAACTGCAAAACCACTTAAAGCATGAACAAAATATTTTGCGTTTAAATCCAATTTAAACGCATATTGATATCGTTTATTGATTAATATTTTATAGCTATTATAGATATATTTAATAATACTTCTTCATCAAATCAAAATAAAATTTTATATTATAAATTAATTAAATCGTTTAGTCAAAGGAGCAATCAACGTCTCCGTTGTGTGACCCATTGGGTTTGAATTTGGTTAGCAACTAATATCGAGCTATTCGAGTATTAACGTTCACATGTCACTTAGTAGATGGTGTGGCATTTTAGCTAAATTTATCGCTTATTTGGTTTTCGTAAAATCCAATTTTACTTTTTAAGCGTTACCCGGTTGTGATTATTATTTACACCAATTCTCTTCATCAAAACTATTTCACTTTAGACTTATGGAATTGGTGATGGTCAAAATTCCAATATCCTCTACATCTTTATAGTCCAAACATATATTCCTTGGTTCGATAATAACAATTATTATTAGCTGAAGTACTCTAGCCGCAGATTGAATTTGAGTTGACCTCGGTTGATGACGATATAACTCGATATAATTGAGGAGATGAATCCTCTGTTGAATAGTGTTTCACCTCCAATAATTCTACTCGACCCAACTATAGTCACTAGACGGATGTCGTGTCATGGTTGGACTATAATAAAAGTGAAGCTTTTATATTGAAGGTTGATGGTATTCTCAAGTCGAGAGAACTATGTAAATTAATCACTTCAATATTTTCTTTTTAACCTTAGCTATATTAACCAACAGAAAACTATCAAGTGATTCATTTCACATTTATCTAATAACTATCAGTACGCAACCCCTTGGTGTCCTCCAACAGTTATGAGTAATATACTGCCCAACATTTGGAGAGTGTAACGTATTCTAGTCTCAATGGATATATCGATATCTAGTCACGATGCATCTTGACTATGAATATTTAAAATGATGTGTTTTTTATATTATGATACAATACACATGATTACAACAATTTGTGGTTACTATCACAAACACACCATTTATGGAGTTTCCATTAAATATATTTCAATTAAATATTTAATTATTTATGACACATTATAACAAAATATATAATAGAAAGAGAAACACGTCTATTATGAACAAGAGTTAATTATAAAGTCAATAAATTACAGATTTTCCTATAGGGCATTCCCCAAACTCTATCACCCAGGTTAGCCTTTAAATTAGGCATCCAAACCACTTCTTTTTCCGTTTTGTTAAGGGCGATGTATTCGGCCTCCATTGTTGAATCACCTATTGTCTCTTGCTTGGATCTTTTCCAACTAACCACGCCAAGATTCAATGTAAATACATAACTAAACACTAACTTATTATCATCGATATCACTTTAAAAACTTGAATTTGTGTACTCTTTCATAAACAGGTCTCCATTGCTATACATAAGGACTAAGTCTTTAGTATTTCTCAAATACTCAAGAATGTATCTCGCTGCTATCCAATGTTTTTCTCATGGATTAGACTTATATCAACTTAAACATCCTGATGCATAAGCCACGTCTGGTATAGTACATAGCATAGCATACATGATCGATCCGACTACAGATGCATATGGTACCCTTTTCATATGCTTCCTTTCCTCGTTAATAAGAGAAGTGTCCTTCTTAAAAGGAATAATTTCAGATTGAGTTAGAACAATTCCACTCTTAGAATTTTCCATATTGAACAATTTCGGTATAATATATGTAATGACCCGAAATTTTTACGTCTCGAATAAGAATATTTAATTTATTTAAATATTCAAATATGATTTGAATTTAATATATAATAAGAAAATAAAATTATACTATAAACGACTCGATTTTTATTATAATATTTTTTGTTTAGCTTATATGATTTTTCCATAATTTTTAATTTGAAAAATATTTAAATTATCGCTTATGATTTTTCGGCAAATGATGGTGTTTGTGATTTTATAGAATCGGTTAACTAGTATATATTATTAGTGTTTTGGGATCGTATTGCATTTTTGTACGCGTTAGTATTTCTGTTTAGTCATTCGTGGTCCATACGCAAACAAATTGATGTGTAACGATATACCAGAATTTGGATTTTAAATCAAAATCACCAAGTCAACAGCTTCACCCTCCTTTTCCCTCCTTCCTCTCTTTTACAAGGTCTGGTAAACAAATAGATGGAAGAAAAAAGAAAAACAACATCTTTAAAAACTCAAAATTTACTCATTAAAAAAATTCTAATACAAAGACCTTTGAGTTTGTATGACTAGATCTTCATATCAATGCGGGTTTGGTTGTATAGGTTGAGGTTTATAGTGTTTCACAATTTTGTCATGGTGATTAGGCAGCTAGGGCTTGAGTTTTCTTGAGATTGGACAGGTGTTAGTTAGAGCAAAGGGTGGATTTGAGTTTATAGAGGCGAGAGTCACTCGGGGATAAGGTTTTGTGGCGTGCGGCTTATATTTTGGACATATGACATGGGGGGTCGCTAGCCACGGCTGTCCAGGTTGCGGCTAGGAGGAGTGGGTTGGGTTGGACCTTATGGTGTTGGCAAGGTGTAGCTTGTGGAAAGAGAGATGATGGTGGCAATGGATTTTGTTCTCGTCAAGTGGTTAGGGAGGCGTGCATTCACGGTGAGGTGTGGGTTTGGCTACAGATTTTCGGAGGGAGATTATATTTTACTTTGGAAAATAAATGTTTTTGAGGGTGATTAAGTAATTAATTAAGTTAAGTGAATTTAATTGTTTAATTAACTATCAAGTCTTATAAAATACGTAACTTCTTCATACGAGGTCCAATCGAGATATGGTCTTTTGTGTTGGCTCGTAACGGGGGTAGCTTATGATGGAATTGGTTCTGTTGAATTTGTAACTAGTGGAATTTTGTGCTAAAATTGAACATCTTTCGATTCATTTCAAATTGGAATGCCTAAGCGTCCACTGGAAGTTTTGTGAGTTAAACTCACCTTTTTGGATAATCAGTATGAAACATAATAGATAAAATTTATTGTTTATGTTTGGATGAATTATTAGTTGGTTTGGTTAAATATCCATTTTTAAAAAGCGAATGGCATTTAAAATGAAATACAGGGAATTTTATTTAGAGAAATCAGATTTTTTGACAATGTGATTTTTAATTCTAGTTATATATTTGTTGATTTTAATTTCAGTAATATACCAGTTATATAGATTGTTGAATGTTGAAATCTGATCATTTAGCCATATCGGATGTGACATTGACATATGTTAAAAGTTTAACCATTTTAGTGATAAAAGCAGTAATGACACCGGTTAAGTGCTACAGTAGTTATTAGCTTTATTATAGTATTTTGAAATACTTTTAATTGTTGTTTGATTTAGAAATGGTTTTGATTGGGAGAATGATTTTTATATATGATTTGATAATTTCCGTGATATTTTATTAAAAATAGTTTTTAAACTTCTCCATTTCACCTCAATCTTTTTATTTGTCCTTTTTAAATATATGGAAATGTTTTAAGATTATTTTGGGAAGCATTTATTTTCATATAATAATTATTATAATAATGAATGTTTATTTTAAAAGCAAATAAAAGGGTTTATCTTTTATCATAAAGTCATCCTGTTTTTAAAAGAAGATAGAAATAATCTGGTATAAATATTTTGTGAAACCTTTATATAAAATGTTGTATAAAAGGATAGATTCATAAATATTATTTTATAAGTAAATGAAGTTTTATAAGCAGTATTTTATAAATAAAAGAATGGTTTTATAAATGATATTCTATAAAAAGGAAATTAATACCATTTTGATAAATTGAGGATAATTAATTCCATTTATGAATACGTGGTGATAGAGGAAATGATCGTTCTATGAAAGTATTTGGTCTTATTTTCGAAATGAAGATTTGTGTTAAGGGTATATAATCTACAAAAAATGAGTTTTGGGTCTATAAAGGATTTTTATAAAGGAGCTTTATAATCAAAATTTTGAGATTTTTGGGAAATATATGAGTTTTGTAATTTTATATGGGGAGATTTATATATAGAAGTGGATTTATAAATATGAAAGAAGTGTTTATTAAAGGATTTTACAATTGTACTTAGAGTTTTATAAAAGGAGTTTGTAAAAGGGTTTATTTATATAAAATAGTTTATTTATATAAAATAGTTTATTTATATAAAAGGGTTTTATAAACAAAAAAGAGTTTTATAAAGAAATTTTATAAAAGGAATTTATAAAAAGAATAAGACCCGATTTCCATAAATGATCATATTAAATTACGATGGTATGGAAAATGTTCTTTTCATACTTAACTTCAAATTTCGAGGTATGGAAACTCATTTCTACCTTGAAAATTAAGAATGTATATGGAGGTAGGGATAGTTTCCTGACTTGTCTTATTTTATTGTTAATTAAGAGATGGCACTGTTTGAAGTCAGGGAGTGGTGGTAAATATATGTGGTTAAATTTCCATACGATTCATTTACTTACACCAAAAGTGTTTTGGGTTTATTATTATCAATGTTATAATTAACATTTGTTTAACCCAAATTAAGTGTGGTTTTGGACATGAAATCTTTCTTATGATTTGTGAATATACTTGTACCATTGAGATAAGTATAAGATGACATTTTCTAGGTATAGAAAACGAAAGGTTTTGTGAGTATACTTATATTATTAATATAATTATATGGGAAAGTTTTTCTAAGCTTTGAAAGTGAAGTGTTTTGTGAGTATACTTATACAATTAAGGTAAGTATACGAATAGTTTTCGAGTATTGGAAAGTATTTGAGAAGGTTTGTGAATATATCCTTGTAAAGGTATTTTAATACAAGTATTTGCAAAGTGGTTTTATATAATGGAGGGGTTTATTAAAGTGGCTTAGTGGTTACTTTGTGCTTAACCATGCTTGGTTAAATCTCTGGTTGAATTGTTTGTTTTTTGATAGTTAAATAACCGACTATCAAATCATGGCCAGTTTTAAAATTACCTTTGTCGGTTCGAAGAGACCGAGATTGGATATATTATCCGAAAACCACCACGAACCAACATAAGTGTTCGGATGGAATACATCTTGAAGATGATCTCTTTGAAGTGCAATGGCTGATTGTACCTGATCTTGAGGATAATTGCAAAATGGATGTAGTAAAAGTAGCGCCTTCGGTTTGTTTGTATCCTGAACAACTTGTATGGTTGAACACTGGCATTGCATTGTTGCTTGAAGTGCAGTGCTAGCATTCCAAGTGAGATTTGCTAAAAAGGTAAAATGTAGCATCTAGCCTTAACAACCGAGAATGAACAAAACAAAGGATATATGATAGGGCTATGTGGATCGCACCTATTAGGATATTGTCATCACCTTTCTAGATATATACACACGCAGATGTGTGTGTGTGTGTGTGTGTGTGTGTGTGCGCGCGCGCGCGTATTTATTGATTTGGTTGCGCATGAGAGCTCTCAGAAAAGGTTGCAAAGCAATATGGGGGATGAAATATTCGATACTATCCAGTAAAGGGTAGGCCGGCCTTGTGTTAGCGGGAATCCATGTGAGGCCCTCGGTACATTTTTATAAATGTGTATTATGGCAGGCGGTACGCTAATAGCCTTGTCATTATATGGAATCCATTCTCCAATAAGTGCCTTTTGGACTTTGTTGTATACCTGTTATGCTGTAATTTAATTAATGCAACAATTTCAGCTATGATTCAATATCTATTCTATACTCTAGACATTCCTATCATATCAAATATTTCCTATGAAATGGTTTGGTTATCGTAAGGTAAAAACCCTCCTTGTTTGGCGTGGCTGAATGTAGAGCAGTCCGCGACGGAAGCCTTTGATCAGTAGATTATTTAGAACTTCGGAAGATGGTCAAGGTAGCTTGCTTCCAAGCCACTGCACTTTGCGGCGTGATCTTACGAGATAACTTTATTTTGAAAGGTTTATAACATTGAAAAAATCCATTTAAAGTGTGTTTCTCACGCTGGTTTACCAGACTGATCCGGACATTATTTTCTTATAATACCCAGGTCAGACCTAGCATGTTTTCAGATTCAATTATGGATGATTGGGATTTCAAGAGACGGGCTAGATGGCTCCAGGCTGTACTCCTACATATGTTATTTCTGCTACATTTGTTAGTTGTATTCATCAGCAATTGTGAGGACAAACAGTTGTAACTGCCTAAGTCGATGGTTGATTAGTGTACCCTGATTGATGTCTATATATTATTGCTTTTTTGTAATGATTTGTTGTATATTATATATTACTCGTTACGGTATGAGATTATGTTATGTCTTTTTTTTATTTTTGCCTAACAATCTGTCTTTCTGGCACTTGGATGCTCGACACATGAATACTGTTGGTGTATTAGTATCGAGTTCTGATGCAGCAAGGCATATAGGAATTCAGAAGTTAAACCATATTCAATCGTGCACGAGTCAAGGAGCTTCGGATTTAACTCATGAGTCGGCATGCTTGTTGAGTCGGACACGAGATAAAGGAAGCATGAGTCGGAGCCGGTTTAACAAAGCTTGGAAGAGTTCGAGTTGGATGAGTCGTTCACGGGTTAATAGATGCATGAGTCGTTTCCGACCTAACGAAACTTGGAGGAACGAGCTACGACTTAACAAAAGGGGAGATGAGGCATCGAGATTGAGTCGTCTACGACTTAATGGGGCACGAGATAGCAAGGTCCGAGTTAACAACAATTCAAGCTGTATAAAGGAGGCAGATTTGAGTCGTATACGACTTAACGAAGAGGGCTTGAGTCGTATACGAGTTAACCAAGATCAGGAGAAGATGCTACGACCTAAAGACATTCGCATAAGTCGTCTACGACTTAACAGGAAGCGGCAAGGAGATGAGTCGGCCATAGAAGCAGATGGTTGTTGGCCTTGAGTCGTTAGGTCGGCAACGACCTAACTGCTGTAGTTTGAGTCGTGAGTCGTTATGTTTTTCTTGAGTCGTATGTAGTGAGTTTCTTAAGTCGGCATGTATGATGAGTCGTACTTGGTTGAGTCGGTCACTTTGTACAGTGTTGTAATGTGTTGAGTCGTCGGGTCTTGAGTCGGAGGAGTTGTATTGGTGTTGGGCCTGCTGAGTCGTGTAAGCAGAGTGGTGTAGTTAAGTCGGTGCCGACCTTGTATGAGTCGCTTGTAGTTCGGTCTGTTGTAAAAGGGTGGAGGCGCATGTGTTAAGTCGGTCACGACTTAAGTTGAGTCGTAAGTCGCTTGCCGACTTAAGGCACTGGGTCAGAAAAGTCTATAAATAGCGTATGTGTTGTACATTTTTTTGGTTGTTGATTTTGAATAAAATTTCTCTTTTGTTAGCTTTGTGCTTTCATACCAATTGGTAGTTGAGTGTAATCTCCTATCTCCACTTACGTCGTTCGAGTGCGCTCGAATCCACGTTTGTTGAAGCCGATTCACGGAATCTAGTGCGCTAGATCAACGTGCGAAGAATCGTAGATCTTTGAACACGGTATAGTGCGCTATCAACGTGTTTGAGATAGCTAGAGTTCGGTATCTTTGGATCAACGAACTTGGGCATTTTTGGTATCTTCAACTCACCGATTGCTACATTCCATCGATTGAAGTTTTGTTCGAATTATCCGCTGCGTCAGTTTTGGTATCGGAGCCATACTTAGCCAATCATAGCTAAGTTTGATTCTTGGAGCCAAGTTTTTGAAGTTTGAAGTAGTTCATCGTGTTCATATTGAAGTTGCATCAAGTTTGGAGAGTTTGATCCATTTCATTTTGGATCGAGGAGTTGGATTTTGTTTGGATTTTGAATTGGTGATTTGCGCGCCAAAGTTTTGAAGGTTTTGGAGTGAGCCGAGGCAAGTCTTGACCGAGCCAAGCAAAGTTGTGAAGAGTCAAGGCCGAGACAAGCATTGCCGAGACAGTTGAGCCTAGATTGCCTTATCGTGTGAAATTTTGAAGTATTGTGTTCAATTTGTTGAAGTTTGTGAAAATTTTAATCATGCCACCAAGGAGAGCCAATCGTCATCAAAACATTGAAGCACTATATCGAAGAGAAGAGGCCGATCAAATGGAGCAACGTATGCACGAGAAGATTGATGAAGGCATTGGTAGGTTGGAGAAGCTTATGATTGATATGAATCAAAGTAGAAGAAGAAATTCACCTGAATCCATTCATGGAGGAAGTAGAGTTTCACATCATTCAGATCGGGAGAGGAGAGAAAGTCAGGATCAACGGAGTGTTGATAATCGAAGTAGGAGGAATGTTGATGACCATGATAGACGGGATGTTGGTTGTAGGAGTGGTGGTAGAGATGTTGGAGGGCGTGAAAGACAACGATATGCATCAGACTTTGATGAGGAGTTTGACGGTGATAGGGGAAGTGTTCATTTCAGAGACCGAGATCAGGGACAACGTCAGTATCGGGTTATTGATGATGATCGACGTTGGGAATCGGGTATGAAGATGGAGATTCCGGAGTTTAAAGGAGGGATGGCAGCTGAAGAATTTCTTGATTGGGTATCAAATGTTGAAGAGATCTTTGATTTCAAGGAGGTTCCTGAGCATAGGAGAGTAAAGTTGGTTGCTACTAGGTTGAGGGGGAGAGCTTTGGCGTGGTGGCAGCAAACTAAACTTACAAGGGAGAGAATGGGGAAGTCAAAGATAGAATCGTGGGATAAGATGAAGAAGTTGATGAGATCTACTTTCTTACCTTACAACTATCAATCACTTATGTACCAGAGGTTGCAGAATCTGAGGCAAGGGACAAAATCTGTTAGTGATTATGCTGATGAATTTTACCAACTCATCGCCAGGAATGATATCATGGAAACAGAAGAACAGCTAACTGCTAGATTCATTGGGGGTTTGAGAATGCAGATCCAGGATATGGTTAATATGTTTGATCCTAGATCCATTGCAGAGGCACATCAGAAAGCGTTAGCTTGGGAGAAACAAGGAAGGCGTGGAGGAGGTGTGTTTACTCATTCTAATAATCCAGTGAAAGGTGCCGGTGGAAGTTCTAGTGTTCCTAAACCTGTTACAAAACCAGTGGTGAAGGAGGTTGAGAAGGCGAAGGCTAACAGTGTTTTCAAATGCTATAATTGTCAGGAGTTGGGTCATAAAAGTAACGAATGTCCGAAGCCGAAGAAAATAACCATGGTTGCAGAAGTTGAGGCAGATGATGGTGAGGAGGCAGAGTATTCAAATGTACCTTATGTTGAGGAGGAAGAAGAAGTGTCGGGTGATGAAGGTTGTAATCTTATGTTGAGGAGAAGTTGTTTGACACCAAAGCAAGAGGAGGATTGTAGTTGGTTGAGAAGCAATATTTTTCAGTCGACATGTACTATTCTGGGAAAGGTCTGCAAGTTTGTTATTGATGCAGGAAGTTGTGATAATATTATTTCTACAGAAGCAGTGAGAAAGTTGAATTTGAAGACCGAGAAGCATCCTAAACCATACAAGCTAGCATGGTTAAGAAAAGGAGGTGAAGTGAAAGTGTGTCGAAGAGCTTGTGTGAATTTTTCGATTGGGAAGAAGTACAAAGATGAAATTTGGTGTGATGTTGTGGACATGGATGTTTGTCACTTGTTATTGGGCAGGCCATGGCAGTTTGATAGAGCAGTTCAGCATGACGGTCGTGCCAACAGTTACAGTTTCATGTTCGAGGGTACTAAAATCACTTTGGTTCCTAAGAAGCAACAGCAGAAGGAGAACAAACTGGAGGAGATTGAAGAATTGAAAACTCTGTTGACTTTGAAGGAGTTTGTTAAAGAAGTGGAGGAAGAACCGGAAGTGTTTTTGTTGATTGGGAGAGAGAGTAGTGAAGAAGTTGAGATTCCCGAAGAAGCAAAGCCAGTTTTGGAAGAGTTTGAAGATGTCTTTCCAGAGGAGTTACCGAAGGAGTTACCACCACTTAGAGACATTCAACATCAGATTGATCTTGTTCCGGGGGCAGTGTTACCACATCGACCACATTATCGTATGAGTCCGAAGGAACATGAGGAATTGAGAAGGCAGGTGGAAGAATTACTTGAACAGGGTCGTATTCAGGAAAGTTTGAGTCCGTGTGCTGTACCTGCATTGTTAGTACCAAAGAAGGACGGAACTTGGAGAATGTGCACTGATAGTAGAGCTTTGAATAAGATCACTGTTCGTTACAGATTTCCTATGCCGAGGTTGGATGATTTGTTGGATCAGTTGAGTGGGGCAACTATATTCTCGAAGATTGATTTGAAGAGTGGTTATCATCAAATACGAATCAGACCTGGAGATGAATGGAAGACAGCTTTCAAGACGAGAGAGGGGTTGTACGAATGGTTGGTTATGCCATTTGGTTTGTCAAATGCACCTAGTACATTCATGCGAGTGATGAATCAAATCTTTAGACCATTCATTGGGAAGTTCGTCGTGGTTTATTTCGATGATATTCTGATTTATAGCAGGAGTACGGAGGAACATGTTCTACATTTGAGGGAAGTGTTGCTTATTCTTCGTGAAGAACAATTTTATGCTGCTACAAAGAAGTGTGTGTTTATGACGCATACTGTTTTATTTCTGGGGTATGTTGTTTCAGGGGAAGGTATTCAAGTTGACCGGAGTAAAGTTGAAGCAGACAGGAATTGGCCACAGCCAAAGACAATTACAGAAGTGAGAAGTTTTCATGGGCTAGCGTCATTCTACCGAAGATTCATCCCACACTTCAGTAGCGTGATGGCTCCAGTGACTGATTGCATGAAAGGGAAACAATTTGTGTGGTCAGAAGAAGCGGGAGTTGCTTTTGAGAAGATCAAGGAATTGTTGACGTCTGCACCAATTCTTGTTTTACCGAATTTTCAGTTATTGTTTGAATTGCATACTGATGCTTCGAAGGTTGGTATTGGAGGAGTTCTGAGTCAGAATGGGAAGCCAGTTGCTTATTTCAGTGAAAAGTTGTCAGGGGCGAAGATGAGATACAGTACATATGACGTTGAATTTTATGCTGTTGTTCAGGCTATCAAGCATTGGAGGCATTATTTGTTTCAGAAGGAATTTGTTCTTTACACAGATCATGAAGCTTTGAAACATTTACAGGGACAGGATAAAATTTCAGCGAGACATGCATCATGGATTTCTTATTTACAACAGTTTACTTTTGTCGTTAAGCACAAATCAGGGGTGACAAATCGGGTAGCTGATGCTTTGAGTAGGAGGAGTCATTTACTAACGACAATGAAGGTTGAAGTGACGGGGTTTGAAATGTTGCCAGAGATGCTTGAAGAAGATCCTTACTTTGTGAAATATGTTGAAAAAGTGAAGGATGGGAGTACCGATGAATTCATGTTGGTTGATGGTTTTCTGTTTAAAGGAAATCGATTATGTATTCCGGATTGTAGTCTGAGGATGAAAATTGTGAAGGAATTGCACGAGGAAGGACATGTGGGCCGTGATCGTACTTTGCAGTTGATTTCACAATCTTACTTTTGGCCATCGATGAGAAAAGAAGTTGAGAGATTTGTGGAGCGATGTCATATTTGCCAAGTTTCAAAAGGAACAGCAACGAATGCGGGGTTGTATATGCCATTACCAGTACCATCCAAGCCATGGGTTGATATTAGCATGGATTTCGTTTTGGGTTTGCCGAGAACTCAAAGGGGAAATGATTCGATATTTGTTGTGGTGGACAGGTTTTCAAAAATGGCACATTTTGTTGCTTGCAAGAAGACAGCAGATGCAGTTCGAGTAGCGCAGTTATTTTTCAAGGAGATTTATCGACTTCATGGTTTACCAGAATCTATTGTTTCTGATCGAGATACTCGTTTTCTGAGTCACTTTTGGTTGAGTTTGTGGAAAATGGTGGGAACGAAGTTGAATTTCAGCAGTGCTTATCATCCACAAACCGATGGACAGACAGAAGTTGTTAACAGGTCATTGGGAAATTTGTTGCGTTGTCTTGTACAGGATAATTTGAGAAGTTGGGACCTGAAACTATGTCAGGCAGAATTTGCTCACAATCATGCAGTTAATCGAAGCACAGGATTCAGTCCGTTTCAGATTGTTTATTCATGTTTACCCAGGGGACCGTTGGATTTAGCAGTTGTACCACAGTCAAAGAAAACAGTTAAACGAGCTGCTGATTTTGTTGATGAGCTGACGGAATGTCATAAAGTCGTTCAGGAACGATTGGAGAAATCGAATGAGAAATATAAGAAGTTTGCAGATTCGAAACGACGAAATGTTGAAATTAAAGAAGGTGATTTAGTTTATGCTGTGTTAACAAAGGATCGATTTCCAGTGGGTGCTTATAACAAGTTGAAAGCGCGAAAAATTGGTCCAGTTGAAGTTTTGAAGAAGATTAACGAGAATGCTTATCGATTACAATTACCAGATGATGTTTATACTTCTGATGTGTTTAACGTTAAACATTTAATTCCGTATCGTAGAAATGAACATTTTGATGAGAAAGAATTTGCAAATTCGAGGTCGAATTTTTCTCAACCAGGGGAGGATGATGCAGCAAGGCATATAGGAATTCAGAAGTTAAACCATATTCAATCGTGCACGAGTCAAGGAGCTTCGGATTTAACTCATGAGTCGGCATGCTTGTTGAGTCGGACACGAGATAAAGGAAGCATGAGTCGGAGCCGGTTTAACAAAGCTTGGAAGAGTTCGAGTTGGATGAGTCGTTCACGGGTTAATAGATGCATGAGTCGTTTCCGACCTAACGAAACTTGGAGGAACGAGCTACGACTTAACAAAAGGGGAGATGAGGCATCGAGATTGAGTCGTCTACGACTTAATGGGGCACGAGATAGCAAGGTCCGAGTTAACAACAATTCAAGCTGTATAAAGGAGGCAGATTTGAGTCGTATACGACTTAACGAAGAGGGCTTGAGTCGTATACGAGTTAACCAAGATCAGGAGAAGATGCTACGACCTAAAGACATTCGCATAAGTCGTCTACGACTTAACAGGAAGCGGCAAGGAGATGAGTCGGCCATAGAAGCAGATGGTTGTTGGCCTTGAGTCGTTAGGTCGGCAACGACCTAACTGCTGTAGTTTGAGTCGTGAGTCGTTATGTTTTTCTTGAGTCGTATGTAGTGAGTTTCTTAAGTCGGCATGTATGATGAGTCGTACTTGGTTGAGTCGGTCACTTTGTACAGTGTTGTAATGTGTTGAGTCGTCGGGTCTTGAGTCGGAGGAGTTGTATTGGTGTTGGGCCTGCTGAGTCGTGTAAGCAGAGTGGTGTAGTTAAGTCGGTGCCGACCTTGTATGAGTCGCTTGTAGTTCGGTCTGTTGTAAAAGGGTGGAGGCGCATGTGTTAAGTCGGTCACGACTTAAGTTGAGTCGTAAGTCGCTTGCCGACTTAAGGCACTGGGTCAGAAAAGTCTATAAATAGCGTATGTGTTGTACATTTTTTTGGTTGTTGATTTTGAATAAAATTTCTCTTTTGTTAGCTTTGTGCTTTCATACCAATTGGTAGTTGAGTGTAATCTCCTATCTCCACTTACGTCGTTCGAGTGCGCTCGAATCCACGTTTGTTGAAGCCGATTCACGGAATCTAGTGCGCTAGATCAACGTGCGAAGAATCGTAGATCTTTGAACACGGTATAGTGCGCTATCAACGTGTTTGAGATAGCTAGAGTTCGGTATCTTTGGATCAACGAACTTGGGCATTTTTGGTATCTTCAACTCACCGATTGCTACATTCCATCGATTGAAGTTTTGTTCGAATTATCCGCTGCGTCAAGTTCTAAGGGTCGAAAAGGCAGGTCGTTACATGTGGTATTAGAGCTTAGGTTAAGCGAACTCCTAGACTTTGGTAGGGTAGACTCATTAGAAATAGGTAAGTAATACTCTAGAATGAGTTTGAGTGTGTGTGTGTGTGTGAGCATGTATTCGTTAGTGCTATAAAAATATTTTATATTGTGTTGATTTATCAGTTGAGTGATTTATGAATTTAAGTCGATTTTGAAGGAACAACTACATTGATAGGGTTTTCTTAATACCTAGACAAGGCAAACCAACATGGTATTGTTTTGAGAAATGGTAAATTAAATAATTATGCCAAGATTATATTATATATATAAAATAATAATTTTAAAAAATTTATATAGTTATTTATGGTGTGTTTGTTGTTAGAATGATAATATTCAATTACTATCATTTATTGTTGGGCTGGTCATGCTCATCCAGTTTAGGAGCATTGACTATTGTTATTGATTGATTGTTTGTGATCAGATGGTTTATGAGCATCTATTGTTTTGGTTAAATTAAATATGAACACCTTGTGAATTCAGCTTCACGATTTTTCTATAAGGTGTTCAATGATAATGTTGGGTTAAAATTTAATTTTAATAAAGTTTTTTTTATCATAATTCAAGCAAAGATATACATCGGTGAAATGTTTTATATATAAAAGTGAAATTATATAAGTACAGTTTATAGATATGGTGTATAAATAAAAAGATACAAATTGTGAATATGAGAATTTAAATCCCGATGTTTTTCAAAGTTTTGGGAAAAATAGTAGTAGTATTATTTTGGAAGTACTGATGTAAAGAAATATTTTTTTTAAAAGGATTTTAAACGAGATAGAAGCATTGAACTCACCTCTGTCATTGGAAAATAATTTTAGTGATCTGCAGCATCAATGATGTTTATTTCGAGCTTCTAAGTGGGCGTTTGCTACCATGATAATTTGTTATAGAGTTGTTTGGTAGACAAATTTTGATTTAAATTCCGAAAGTATGATTTTATTTACAAAAAGGAGAGATGTGTTTTATTGTTATTTCAAATGATTGGAAATAAAGCTTGATATTTGGTTCTAATTTTTTTAGCTAAGTGATATTATAAACTCATGTATTATATCCATTAGGGTAGTTTGGGTTGTGCATCTCATTATGATATATTGTTTGGAAATTTTCATTTATTGAAATGAAAAAGAATTTTCGATGATATTGGACAGTCGAAAACTTCTGAGTTAATTGAGAACTTGAAGCTAAATGTTTTGTGAAAATAAGTTTTTGTAGCTTATAAATTTGAGCAAATAGTAAGTTGAAACGACATTATGGTTAAGTAAAACCGATCTATAATTTGTATGTATACTCTTAGGATGTAGAAGAGTATTATACAGATATGAGCTTAGGTTTAAGGTGTTAATAAACATAAGATGTGTTTTGTAAGATGTTCATGAACTTAAGTAGTGGTTTTTTATGAAATGATACATAAATAATGTTAGCATTAAATGAAATACTATTGTTGTAATTAATTATGATTTAAAAAGAATGTGAATTAAAGGTGACTGGTGTAGTGAAGAAACCAACGGAATAAATACGTAAGTTGTACGTAGATCATTTTATTGCATAACTGCCCTTGGTCCAGATTCAAGCACACAATTTCGAGGTAATTGACATCGATCCGAATAAGGATTTTTCCCTCGATTCTTGACGGCAAACACTTGATACAAATTATTGATTTGATTCTAAAGTTTTCTGTCATAGTATATGGCAATGCAAGGAGAATGGAGGTTTCTAATCAATGAACCTGATCAGAGTTTGCACTAGGGAAGTCGAGTGAGTGATACTGGTTCAGAAATGAAATTTTTGTGATCATGCAAATGATCAGATTGGATATTGCATATGGATGAAATATGTACATCGTACGCGCTATAATATAATGATATGCATTTGGCATTGGAAAATGAAAGTTGTTTAGTAGATTATCATTTATAAGTGAGATATAGGTACATGAAAGCAAAGGCTAGCTTGCTGCTTTTAATTTCATGACACTACAAGAAAAACTACTTTTAGTGGCATATATTAGTAGCGTTTGTGAGCAAAGTGCAACTAATGGTATTTGGCTCTTTTTATTTTCACTGTTTTATTTGATTAAAACGCTACTAGTACCTCTCTTACTTGTATTCGGTGGGAAAAAATTCCAATTTTTTCGATCTATTTTCGTTTCCCTCCATATCACATTTCTCCATTTCCTTCTCCACCTGCAAAACCCAAAATCAATTTTCATTTCCCTCCCTATCGTGTTTCCCCACTTACTTCTCCTCCCGCAAAACCCTAAATCCATTTTCGTTTCCTTCCATATCGCGTATCTCCATTTACTTCAGAATAAAATACACGACTTTTAATTTCTCAATCCCATCTTTCTTTCATCTACGCAAATAAAATAGACGATTATAGAAAAGGAAAAAAAGTAGTAGAAGAAGAAATGACTGGAAATCGCGACTAGACTTATAGGTCGTTGCTCAGGCGATTGAAGAGTTTTGGGTAGATTGTGGATGAGGTTGGTTGCGACTGGTTTGGTAGGAATAGGAAACCGATTTGAGTAGTTCGATTTGGGGATTTGGTCATAGTTGGTAACGTATGTCGAAGCAGTTTGTGTCGATTGTGGGGAGGGGGGGAGACGTGATGTTAGGTGATGGCTCAAGGTTGCTGGTGAAGGATATTCATAGTTTGTAGGCTGTTTGTGGGTAGTGGAGATGTATGTCTGACTGGTGGAAAACTAGCAGTGCAGACTATGGTATAGGTTGATGGTATGTGGTTTTGGTAGTGAACTTGCAGTAGTGGGGAGGAGACTGTAGTATGAAAATGACTGCGGTCAGAGTGGTTTTGTGTTGTGGCTGCTTGTTGTATGGGGATTGTCAGATGTCAGTTTGTGATAGCTGGTGAGATGCAGTAGTATGGTGATTGGAGATGGTGATTTGGGTTCCGTGAGGTTGCTGAGGTGATATGCAGTTTGATTTCGGGTTGTAGGAGGTGGCGTTGATGATCGAAGGCTGGATGTCGAAGGCGGTTGGAGGTCGAGTGTCTACAGAAAGTAGCAGTTTTTTTTATCCTTTTTAAAGAGATGGTCTCTGGTTGGTTGTGGACTGCAGTGTTTCAAGGAAGGGGGAAGAGGATGTTTGGAGTAGTTACTGGTTGGTCTGTGGAAGTGATAGGGTAGTGTTATGGTATGTGAAGTGGTTATGTGATCAAGTTGTGATATGTTGACAGTTTTGTGAGCAGCAAGGAACTTGATGTTGTTAAGCGGCAATTAGCAGTTTGAAAGAGTGGCAGATTGGAAGTTGGACGGAGTATGGTAGTAGGCTAGCAGCAGTAATAGTGAATGGATGATATAAGAGGAGGTTAGGGATTTGGAGTCGCGGTGGTTGGTGGAATGCAGTGAAGTCACGGTCGAGGCTGTGGGGGTCGCGACGACTTGGTTGTGGTAGTGATCGAAATACAAGAGGAGGTTATTCGAAGATGTGATGATGGTTCCGTGAGTTCGGACTGGAGTAGCGGTTGTGGAAGCGAGCAATTGATTTTGCGTGTTGGTGACGGATTGGAGGCGTGTATTTTTAGGTGATTGGAGTGGTTGGTGAACTAGAGATTTGGTTGTGAGGTGGTCGATGGGGTTGCGGTGACGGTTCGAGGCGTTTGACTTGTTTGATTGGGTTTCGATGAAGGAGTTTGTTTTTATTCGAAAGTTTGTTATGGTCTGGTGGTTGGGCTGGAACATCAGCTTCGGTGGTAGCGATTGGGTGAGGCAGTGTGACTGTAGTATGTAATTGAGTTTGAGTTGATGGCAGTTGGATGTCAAGAGGGGGGAAATTGAACTGTTAGGTGAGGAGGTATTTGATGTTCAGTGAATTATGTAGTTTAGCTATAAGTTAGTAAGGCAAGTGATGGTGCACGTGGGGAGGTTTGTTATGTTAATAGGCTATCAAATAAATGGACTTAGATAAGATACTTGCATGTTCAACATTCCTTAAATTCTCTAATGCATTACCTTAGATTCATCATTTCCATGCATCAGTGAAAATTGATGCAGCATGGTAACCATATATCTGAAGGTTTCCTTATTGACATTCCTATTGGAATATTACTGTTTTTTTTTGCTTATCCACTCTTTTCTTTTTGAATCTCAGCCTTATGCTCCATGGAACTGCTTTCTATGCACTTGTAGATTTACGTATGATATGCAATAACATATCATGCTTTTTGTTTTTGTTGTTTGATGTAATTGCATAAACTGCGATTTTTCCTGTTCAGATAGTTGTAGAATCATATGTGCATTTTTTTTCTTTTCAATTTTATTTTATTTTATAACTGCATTTAACTCATATAACATTCTTTTGGTATTACATGGTGCACTTGTTGCAAATTACCCTTGGGATGGTTCTGGAGACTCAAGGTACCACTTTTCTATGTCTAAGTTATTTCTAGTTGTAATCCACTATAATTTAGCCTCAAATTAGTATCTATGCTATTTAACACATCATTTCTGTGGATCAAACTCAACCTTTTTTATACTTATACAGTGTAGTTTTTGCTTGTTAAGTTTTCACTCCATGATCTCTACCCAGTTAGATTGAAAAGGAACGATTAAATCAATGTGAGAATGAGCAAATTATCAATCACATTTTTTAAATTCCATTTACCAAAATCGCTTCATAAAATTTCTCTAGAATCACAATGCTTTATTCTCTCGATCAGTATGAGTGTTTGAGTGGCTGTTATAAGATGTTGTAGTGTTGAATAAGTAGCAGCAGTAAGGTGATGTGGTTGTATGGTTACTGTTGGAAGATGGTAGTGTGCAACGATATGAGGAGGAGCAATGTGGATGACAATAACTTTTGTCTCACAGTTTAGTACCATATATAAGCATCCTTGTAAGATAGTACTAGTTAACTATAGCTGTAGTATGTCTAATATTTGGATAAAGTGCACCTAGATATGTAAACCAAAATCTTCGCTGAGGTTGACAGCTAATCCTTGTGTTGTTGGTTCATAGATATATTTAAACAGTAGTGTACAAGGGTGTGGAAATCTACACTTATTTAGCTTATGGACATTTTTATATTATTCTAAATCACTTTGTAGGTATTAGTGACAATACTTAGGCTTGGTCTGAATGAAAGTGTTTAAATGGTACAGGAGGAAAAATCCAACCAGTTTGTGGCATTAGCATTTATGCTGGTAGCTCATTGAGGTGGTGGAAAGATGTAAAGGCATAACCGACAAGGAAGGTTTGATGAAATTGATGACAAGGTGTATGAATTCAAGCTTACTTATACTATTAGTGAATTGATGTAATGTTTTGAATGTGTTCTATCACCATTGTTAGAGAAGTTTTACATAATTTGATCCTGTATATTGACATTGTACTTACCGATGCAGATCTTTATTCGCACAATCTATGGATATGTGAATATTAATGGATCAACATCAATCATGTAAGCATCATCCAATCCAAGTTTTTATAAATTTTCTTCTTCCATAATAGTTCAAAATACAACAAAGTTATGTTGTTTGGATCTTTAAAGATATTAATGGAACAGTTAAAATCTAAGATATTTTAGGGAAAAAAATTACATTAGATGTTTACATTCAGATCATTTTATCTCATAATTTTGTTAACCTGAATGTTTTTAATTTGTTTAATGGTCGAACTAACACAATAGACAATCTTATAAAACATTGTGCGTGTATAAAAAAATTTTGGGTTTTATTTTTTGTAATTTGGTACAGAACATCACTTTCTGGTTTCATTTTAGATAAGCATTCATTTTCCTCCCACTTATTGATAAGATTGCTAAAGTAAATATTACCCTTCATTGCCTTAAATTTGTACAAAGTCTAATCATTGCCTTAAATTTGTTTGGGTTTGAAGTGGCTGCCGATGTTGGGTACATGGTAGCGATGTGGGTGGTTGAGACTGAAGGTGACGTCGCCGATCTTTTTAACTATATGATCCAAACATTTACTTCTTACTTGATCATCAGTTCGTTGGCCAGATTTCTTGCAAGTGGGTACAGCAGTTTGTATTTATTCAATAGCTGTCTCTTTTTCCCCTTATTTTTCATTCATGGGAGAAAATTGATACTGTATTGCATTTGCTATATTGACTACTTCGCTCAACATGGACTGGGCATATTTTTAACTTATAATTGAATAACTAAAGCATTATATTTTAATTACTTCCATAACAGGCTCAAATATTTCAATGTGTCATAAAGTCCTAAATACATTAAAATTGTCTCAGTTGATAACAGTGATGGTAAGCATGTACATTTGTGGGCAACACAAAATTTTAGTTATAAGTATAACATGATCTGCATTAGATATGTAGTTACAGGGATCAATGGGTATGATTTTGTGCATATACAATGAGAACATAATTCTCACCCACTATTAGCGAGTGCTAAAACTACTAGGGCCCTTTTTTTTATCCCCCAATGTAAGCTGTATGTTATGCTCGCAAAATTTTAGAGAGTGCACAAGTACATCATGTAAGCAACACTTGTTAAAATAATCATTTCTCCCAGTTTGAGTGTTAATAAGTTTTCGAATATGGAAATATAAGTTAGATCTGCCTATGACTCTATGTAACGATGATCATGTAATATTTGATAGATTAGAGTTGCTATGGGTGCTTATAATTCTATTATATCCATTGGAATGGTGATTTATAGATCTTTATCCATACTTCTAAAAGTAATATACAAGTGAAATATAGTCAATTAAAGGACCTTAAATTTATGACATCATGTATTTATAAGATCAAAAATTACAAAAAATCCACACTTTGACATTTTGATTTCGTTTACCTGGTGATGCAGGAGCCAAAACTACGATACAAGTAGCATTGCAAGTTCGACATCTGCATCCTTTCTTCCAAATACCTTTGCCTGCCCACCCCTGGTGAAGACTTTCACATTAGTTAAGCTTGACAAGGCCACATACGGTTTGAATGCTAGTAAAAAAATGGGTGAATGTGGTTTTGTTTTTGTTTTTCATGGTATGTTGGAAGATGGAAGTGATGTTGCTGTGAAATTGCTTAAAAGTGTAGATCAAGATAGGGATAGAGAGCCTGAGTTTATATCAGAAGTAGAAATCCTAAGCAGATTGCATCATTAGAATCTTGTAAAGTTGATTGGTGTTTGCATTGAAAAAGATAGGCATTGCTTGGCTTATGAACTTGTTCGGAATGGAAGTGTTGAATCTCGTCTTTATGGTATGCACTTATATTTCTTGTCGTAATTTTGATTCTTTCTTTGATTTACTTTGATCTCCCTCAGATTATCTAACACACGCTCTGTTAAGTCTGTTATGTTCGCTACAAGAAAATCTTTTATTGGTAGCATATTTTACCAGCGTTTGGATATTAAATGCAACAATTTGCCATTTTTTACAGTAAAAGTAAAGAATGAAATGCTGGCTAACGATCCCACTAAGAATTCATAAAAAATTTGTTGAAATTTTTTCTAGGTCGTTCATATCCTCTCTTTTTTCATCTTTTCATATCCTCTCTTTTTTCATCTTTTCATATCCTCTGCTTTCTTATCTCATCACCTAATAATTTTTGTTAAACTCCGCCCAAAAAAGAAAAGCCTAACCAAATTCTTCTTTGATCTTCTCCCCTCTCATACAATCCTTGTCTTGATTGACCAGCCCGATCTGGCTATGCACCAGCCCCTGGATGGAGGTAACCAGATGGGTGGCCAGGCCGACGGCCTGGCTCCTATCGACAGCAGTGTGCAGCAGAGGCTGCTACCACCACAACGGTGGCTGGGCCGCTAATGGCGTAGCCCATCACCTCTTCTACCCTCCAGTTTCCTATTCGCTTTCATCTCCTTCTCTTATCCTTTTTTTAACATGTATTAAATTCTTATTTACTAACTTTCTGTTAATTCCAAAACCGTAACATTACAATGTAAAGAGAAATAATGTGATAGAGAAAGAGCTTTGAATTTTCTATTTTATGTCCTAGTTTCTTGAGCCAGTTCAATAAAAGTGAAGAACTATCTAAAAGAATAATATTACTCTTTGTTTTATTTATTACTATTTTCATAATGCAAGAATGAAATTACAAATGGATTTAAAAAAATGGATGTTGTTGCTAATACATACAAGTGCATGTAGTTACATTTCCTTAGTACTATATTAATGCTACCAGGATAACACTGTTCTAATCTATTTCAAGTTTATGAATTCTCTTCTGCGTGCTTTCATTAACTTTGCCATGTACTTGAAATGTTATACGCAGCTTAGTATACATAATAACCTAGTTCTAATATGATACTCATGTATTGAAATAAAGTAACTTCTTGCCTATTTACTGCTAGGCGTCTATGAAAAAAATTTGCGAATGCCTTTGCAAAAGCTGTTGAAAGTTTGAAAGTTGGCAATGGTCTTACTGAGGGCACAGTTCAGGTAAATATTATACAACCTTCTTCAATGATGGAACTTGTTTATGAATTCTATTTTCTTAATTATGGTTGTATGATGTTGGAGGAGCAGTAGTTGTAACAAGGGATGTTGATGGTGGAGGATGTGTGCAGGTGATGGCAGAAAGTTGAAGTTGTACTGGGGTGATGTAGGTAATATGCAGCGATCAGGGATGGTTGATATGCATGAGGCAGTGGAAAGGGGTAGGGAATGTTTGTGCAGGCAATTTGACGGTTTGAGGTAGAGATGATTATGATAGTTTGATGAAATTGCAAAGTCAGTTGAAGTCAGGCTTAAAGGCAGTGATGAAGTGAGTAGCAGTAGGGATATAGCAGTTTGTATGTTTGAGGAGCTAGCTTGTATGTGAATGTTGATGGGGTTTTGTTGTGTTATGATGATGGTTGGAGATTGAAGATGGATCAGGTGTGTAGGAACTGTTGGCAGGCAGTAAGCTATGCTAAGAAATGCAGAGTTGATGTTTAAGTTCTATTGCTAGGTTGTGAGCAGTAAGGTAAGTGAATTTTGATGGTTGGAGTGTTGTGTTGTGAATGTGATATGGTAAATGGCAGTGATGAAGCAGTAGAAATGTTGATGGTAGAGTTTTTGATGGTGGTTGTTGTTCAGGCAGTTTAGGCAGAGGGAGGACGGTCAGTATGTCGTGGGGGTTATTGGAGTGTGAGAAGTAAGACAGAGGTCAGAGGTAGTAAGGTGGATGTGGAGTGATTGTGATGGCAGTATGTTGAAAGAGGTGGAGTTGTATATGGATTGTATGATTTATTCAGGCAAGTTGTTGTTCAGAGATGAAAGAAGTGGTATGTTGAATCTGCACTTAGACAGGGAGGGTGTTTGACAATGATTTTTTTAAGCAGTGTTGTATTCAGGTGTATGTGAAGGCATGGTTGTTTATGAAGGTGATACCAGAAACTGTGTGAAGAGGGAAAATGATGTATTGCACTTATTATGGGATGGTGTGGATGGCTGGAAAACGTGCAGCAATTTTGTTGATATTTTGTTAAGCAGTGGGAAGGCTGTGTAACGGGGAGGTGTATGCGAAGAGGTGGCAGTTTAGATTATGATGATTGGTGGTATGGTAGTGATTGTGTGCAGGGAGGTGTGTGTGAAGTGGCACGGCAGTGATTATGATGAAGCAGTTAGGTTGGATATGTGTGCACAGTTCATGTACTACTACAAGCAGCTAGGTTGGATATGAAGCACTGAGTATGGTCGTGAGTATGATGAAGCAGAATGGAATGAAGTTCAAGTAATACAACAGCAGCAGTCAATATATATTGTTGATTTTTAAACTCATTTGCAGGTAATTAGCTATTTCGAAGCGAAAACTGTCGACAACAAAGAACTATTGGTAATCAAGCAATGAACATGAATTTAATTGTTATATATGTTGTCGTATTTTGTTAGTACAATTTGTGGAAACTTGTCTGTGAATGCTTGTAGTATGTGACTTATTTTGTTAAAAATTACTATCTAATTGATTATGGATATTATATTTGATTGTGAGATTAGCATGTTTTTGCAATTATTTGAATATGATGATAATATGATTGATTGTTTGTATATGCTAATTATGTGATTTAATTGTTTGTTTGAATATATGAAAATTATGCGATTGATCGTTCGTTTTAATATGAATAGTATATAAGCGATTGCTGGAAATGGTATAAACCATCAACCGTAAATAGTAGCATTTAAAATATGCTACCAAACAACCAATAACTTTTGGTAGCGTTTCAGAAATGCTACAGAAACAAATGTAAACTAATATAAAAATTATACAGTTGCATTTTAAAATCGCTACTGAAAATCAAAAAAGCATATAAACAAAAAATACAACCAAAAAATGGAGACTTATGGTAGCGTTTTTTTAACCCTACAGAAAAAACCTATAGCTGCATTTAAAAGTGACTTTTGGTTGCGTTTTTTAAACCCTACAGAAAAAACCTATAGTTGCATTTAAAAGTGACTTTTGGTAGCGTTTACTACAACGCAACAAAAAGTTTTAGACTTTTAGTTGCATGTCGTATAACAGCGTTCACTAAAACGCTACCATAAGTTATGGTAGCGTTTTTTCAACGCTACCAAAAGTCTTTTCTGGTGTAGTGTGAGTAGAGTTTGATTGCTCGACTAATAGGTAAACGTTTATATTAATATTAATGGTTTTATGCCCTATATATGGAAGACCACTTTTGGGCTTTTGTTTTTTTACTGATTTAGGCCGCAATGGCGAGTTGTAGTTCTTCCGGATGCGTGCAAACGAGGTGTTGCCAAATTTTTCCATAACATATGAGATTTTAAAGTTTAATAACTCATTTAAGTAAGAAATTTTATAATTCTAAGGATTTAGATACATTTTTCTTCCTTTGGAAATTTGGGAGACGAAATTCTTTTTAAAGAATGAAGAATGCAATGACCCAAAAATTTTAACATCTCGAAAAAGAATATATAATTAATTAAATATTCAGATTTGATTCGAATTTAATAAATAATAAGAAAATAAAATTATAATATAAACGACCTGATTTTTATTGTAGTATTTTTAATTTAATTCATTTTGTTTTTCCATAGTTTTTAATTTGGAAAATATTTAAATTATCGTTTGATGATTTTTCGACAAATGATGGTATTTTTGTGATTTTAAAAAATTAATTAACTAGTATATATTATTAATGTTTTAGTATCGTATTGCATTTTTGTATGTAATCGCATTTTTATTTTGTCGTTCGTGGCTTATATGCGAACGAATTGTTGCGCAGCGAGATACCGAAAATTGGATTTTAAACCAAACATCACCAAGTCAACAACTTTACCTTTCTCTTCCTTCCCTCCTCTATTTTGCATGTTCCAGTAAAAACACAGATGGAAATAAAAAAAATCTTCAAAATTTTAAATCTCAAATTTTACTCATCTAAAAATTCTAAAACAAAGATCTTTGAGTTCATGTGGACTAGATCCTCGAATCAATAAGGGTTTGGTTGTATGCAGTTGAGGCTTACGGTTTTCGACAGTTTTTTCTTGGTGATTAGGAGGCTAGGGCTTAAGTTTTCTCGAGATTGATGAGGCGCTAGTCAGAGCAAAGAGTGGATTTGAGTTCACAGAGGTGAGAGCCTCTTGGAGATAAGGTTTGTGGTGTGTGGATCATCTATTGGACATGCGACATGTGGGGTCATTGGTCACAATTGTCCAGGCGTGGGTAGGAGGACTGGGTCAGGTTGGACGTCGTGGTGTTAAGAAGGTGTAGCTCATGGAGAGAGAGACAATGGAGGCAATGGATTTTCTTTCCGTCTGCTGATTCGGGAGGTGGATGCACGTGCTCATGGTGAGGTGTGGGGTTGGCTATAGGTTTTTGGAGGGAGATTGCATTTTGATTTGGGGAAGAAATATATTTGAGGGTAATTAAGTTATTAATTAAGTTAAGTGAATATAATAGTTTAGTTAATTACCAATTCTTATAAAATGCGTTGCTTCTCCATACGAGGTTCAATCGAGATGCGGTCTTTTGCACTGCGCTCGTAATGGCGATAGTTCGTGATGAAACTAATTTCATTGAATTTGGAGCTAATGGAATTTTTGGCTAAAATCGATTGAAGCAACCGCTGGAATTTAGGCGAGTTAAACTCACATTTTTGGATAACCGGCATGATATATAATAGATAAAAATTACCTTTGTGTTTTGATGAATTTTTGGTTGGTTTGGTTAAATATCCATTTTGAAAAAAAAATGGCATCAAAAATCAAATATAAGGAATTTTATCGAGAGAAATCCGGATTTCTCGACATTTTGATTCTTAATTCCAGTTATAAACTTATTGATTTTAATTTCAATTATATATTAGTTATATAGATTGCTAAACGTTGAAATTTGATGATTTGGCCATATTATATGTGACACTGACATATTTTAAAAGTTGAACCATTTTAGTAATAAAGGTCGTAATGACACTGGCAGTGCTATAGTAGTTAGTAGCCTTGTTGTAGTATTTTGAAATACCTTTAATTGCTGTTTGGTTTGAAAATGGTTTTGAATTGGAGAATGATTTTTAAATACGACTTTTATGATTTTCATGATATTTTGTTTAAAATAGTTTTTGGACTTCTCTATTACACATCAACCTTTTTATTTGTCCTTTCTAAATATATGAAAATGTTTTATGATTATTTAGGGAAGTGTTTATTTTCATGGAATAATTATTGTAATAATGAATATTTGTTTTAAAAGAAAATAAAGGGTTTTATCTTTTATTTTAAAGTGGTTCTATTTTTAAAAGAAGATAAAAAAATTTGTCAAATGTTTATATAAAATGTTATATAAAAAATAGATTCAAAAATAATATTTCATAAGTAAAAGAAAGTTTTATACTTAGTGTTTTATAAATTCAATAATGGTTTTATAAATGATATTCTATAAAAAGGAAATTTATATCATTTTGATAAATTAGGGATAATTGATTCCATTTGTGAATTTATGGTGATAGAGGAAATGATCGTTTTATGAAAGTATTTGGTCTTATTTTGAAATGTAGATTTGTGTTAAGGATATAAATCAATAAAAAAAAGGAGTTTTGGATCTGTAAAGAATTTATATAAGGGCATTTTATAATGAAGCTTTATAATTAAACTTTGAGATTTATGGGATACGAGTTTAAAATTTTATATAAAGAGATTTATAGAAAAAGAGTTTTATAACTAGATATGGATTTGTATAAGGGATTTATAAATACAAAAGAAGTGTTTATTAGAGTTTATAATTATATTTGGAGTTTTATAAAAGAAGTTTTTAAAGGGCTTATTTTTATAAAAGGGTTTTATAAATTGAAAGGGGTTTTATGAAAGGAATTTATAAAAGGAATAAGACCCGATTTCCATAAATTATCCTTTTAAATTACGGTGGTATGGAAAATACTCTTTTCATACTTAACACTAAATTCCCAGGTATGGAAACACATTTCTATCTTGAGAATTAAGAATGTGTATCAAGGCAAGGGTAGTTTTCTAACTTGTATGATTTCATTATTAATTAAGAGATCGTACTGTTTGAAATCGGAAAGTGAGGGTAAGTATGTATGGTTAAATTTCCACTGGATCCATTTACTTACACCAAAAATGTTTTGGGTTTATAGTTATCAGTGTTTTAATTAACATTTGTTTAACCCAGATTAAATGTGGTTTGGAAATAAAATCTTTCTTAAGATTTGTGAATATACTTACACGTTAAGATAAGTACATGAGTATGTTTTCTAAGTATTGGAAATGCGGTGTTGCGAATACACTTATATTGAATATAAGTCTATGGAAAAGTTTTTCTAAGCTTTGAAAGTGAAGTGTTTTGTGAGTATATATATATAGTTGAGATAAGTATATGAATGTTTTTCAAGTATTGAAAAGAGTTTGAGAAGGTTTGTGAATATACCCTTGTAAAGGTATTTTAATACAATTATTTACAAAGTGGCTTTATTTAATAAAGAGATTTATTAAAGTGGCCTAGTGTTTGCTTTGTGCTTAACCATGCTTGGTTAAATCTCTGGTTGAATTATTTGTTATTTGATAGTTAAATAACCGACTATCAAATCTTGGCCAATTTTAAAATTATCATTGTCGGTTCGGAGAGACCACTACACCAAACAGGCAAATTCTAACATTTATAAGTGTTACAAATAATTTTAGTTACACTTTTAAAGCGTTACTAATGGACTGTGAGGAATGGAGCAGCCAAATTTGTAGCACTTATAAGTGTTACAAACATACGTATTACTAACGCTTATAAGTGTTGGTACCTAAATATACGGTAATGCTTATAAGTGTTGGTAACGAAACATACGGTAACACTTATAAGTGTTGGTACAGAAATATACGGTAACGCTTATAAGTGTTGGTAACGAAATATACGGTAACCCTTATAAGTGTTGGTATAGAAATATACGGTAACACTTATAAGTGTTGGAAAATGGTTATTTAGTAACACACACATATATATATACCAAAACTTAAGCGCAAAGTTTAAATATAAACATTCTGCAAATAATGGTTTCCATATCATAAATAATTCATCATACACATTCAATGCAAAGTTTAAACGCTCTGCAAATGTAGTATAATATATCATAAACAATTATTTACATATTTCAAATACCACAATTTCATATATTCAGATATTATTACAACATAAGCTTCAAAAAAAAATTCAAAATACACTTAAAGTTTAACTTACGTTAACCTGACCGTTCCTGATCATCCACTCTAAACTCTAATGGTTTTGAATATTCTTCAACATCCAATACAAAAATCCAAAGTGTCCTTCTTCAAGTTCCTGCATTTAATATAAACACTCGATAAAAACTTATACCTTCAAAATCAAAAGGTTAAAGACAGAGTTACAACTCAGGTTCTAATTTTTTTTGTATTTATGAATTCGCAAACTTAGTATGCAAAATACATGTTAATCAAACTCAATTAGCGTTTGCGAATTGAGTTTGCAAGCTCAATTTGCATCGATTTTTCTACCTGCTCAGTTTGTGTGTTTAGTTTGTAAGCTCGGTTTGTGTGCTCAGTTTTGTAAACTAAGTTTGCATGCTTAGGTTTGCAAACTAAGTGTGCTCAGTTTATTATTTGTTTGCAGTATCCTTCTTTTCATTAAGTTGCTTATGATCACAGTTTGATAATTTGAAATAGAAGGTACAAATATGATGGGGTTAGTATCTGCACTGACAATTTGGATAAGGTATAAAGGTGATTTTTATGTAAAAATCATCTGAAGGTATATTTGGGTTAAAATTGATGCAATAGATCCAGATAAGACTATGCCAAGACAAAGTATTCATTTACATAATTCTGGAAACAAGCATACAACAACCATCTCCTTTAAAAAAACATCTTTTGACCAAATATCGAAACAATGCCCAAAAAATAAAATAAAAGTAAAATAAAATACAGGGACAATTGAAAATGTCCGAAGAAAAAAATGTCATGACTAGGATACAAACTCCTATCACCAAATTTTCTGATTATAAACAGAAGGCAATTTGAAAAGTTTGCATTGACACAAAGAATGCAGTACCAAAAAATTGGAACAGCTAAGGTATTACGATTATATGTTGGAGAAATAGATGATAGTTTTATACAATTTAAAATTAAATTAACTGCCTTTACCTTAAATGAAGCTGGCAGTGGGACAATCTGTTCTTTTGTACTTGCAAATCCTTCAGAGTTCGCATTTTCAACTTCAATTTCCTCTGTTATATTATTATATTATGATGAAATAATCTAGTAAAAGGTCGGACATAAAACTTTTGCATATCTGCATAATAATATTGCATTGAAAATTTAACAAAAATTTAGGCCATAAATTGTGAAACAGCAGACAAGATTTTATAGGAATTCAACAATCATTCATCTTTTTTAGTAAGGATGTGATCATGACAGGAATAGATTAATTGTATCATCATGTTTCATTATCAACAATATTTCATACAAGGATAGAAATTGTGTTTGTAAACATATTTTGTCTCAAATAGCCGATTAGTCACTAAGATGCAAATCGATAAAGAGGATTACCAATACTAGTGCATTTGTCACAAATTCTAGCTAATTGCTTTTTATAGAATAATGATAAAATAATCGAAATTGAATCAATGTTGTGAAGTAAATCTTGACTACTCCCTATACCTACAGAAATATTATTCCAACTCCAAAATTCTTCACACTCCATGTTATTCTTTTACTGTAATCTAAAAATTAGAGCATGACAGCAGGGACCAGGGAGCTCTATTTGTAGTGGGAGTAACATTTCCCAGGATCTATCATGATAGGATGATGGTTCTTATTATTTAACATAATTTCAAACATTTTAGTTCTAAGTATTGACATTATTAAAGAGCACCGCTTGGTGTTTAGCTTCAACTTGGTAAATAGCTACTATTTTTACTTATAAAAACATGTATGCAAGCATGGATTGTATAGAAAAACATTTATAGCTGAGAATATTGCCATGGTCAAAGGTTGATCTAATAACCTGGGATAATGAGCAAGGAATCCTATATATAGTTATTGAAGTAGAACAAATAGATGTAGGATAAGTACCTCATAAAGTTCCTTTTTTTCATTTAACAACTCAGAATTTACCATTCAACACCACATAGACTGAGAATTAGCCATGGCCTCAGGAAACTGCAATTCTAAAGACTAAAGGCTTGCTTGGGAAATTGCATAGGACTTCAAGACTAATCCGTGTTTTCAAAGTCTTGTTGTTTTCGCTCTTCAGAAAGCCGTCGATCAATCTTCAAAGTGGGATAAGGTATATGTACTCATACCTATAAAATATGATTCAATGCATATGTTGATCATCTCATGATGGTACTTCATATATGCAGTCGGGAAACAAGAACCTGCTACAATGGTTGGGCATAGTACTAAACATAAGAAACATATCATTGAAAATGTTAGCTTGTTTAATTATATAACACGATTAAAGAAAATGATTGGGGTCCTGTTTAGGATATTTTTTTTTGAGGAAACACTCTTAATAAAAAAATTGCATGCTCATTGAAAAACAAAATAGAGAATCGCTTTATAAGACCTTTTTTAATAAATCTTCCTCTGCTAATTGCTCGACACAACCTAAATCTTGCATATATATATGAACCTTCTATATTAGAACTCAATGAAGGCAATAATGCGACAAGGATTCAATTATACAACCAACCACGAATTATATATTAGCATATTACTGATTTTTTTTAAAAATCTAAAGTCCTAAAAATTTCAGGAAGAGTATTGTTATGCCCTTAACATGAGGTTGTGCTGGCCGATAAAGCTTAACGAATTTACAGTGTACGTTTAAAATAGCATATATGTTCATTTTAGGCTTGCTAATTTCTCCCTTTACAGAAAATACCCCAAATCGTGATTTCCAAATCGCGAATACCAACCATGACCCAAACCCAAAACAAACATCCCAACCACGACCACCTACAAGAAGCACCTCCAAATCCACAAACTGCTAACGAAAAACCAAAATTAGAAATACGATTTTGGAATAAAATGATTTATACATTTTGATTTCTGAATTTTGGCGACATCCGTAGATTCCTTTTTTTATTTCTGAATTAATGTCGAAAATAAACCCTAACCTTAGGCAGGAAGCTCCATTTTAATGAAATAACTCTTGATCAGATCCAGGCATCACGAGTAAATTAAGATGCAAGTAGTTCTTCGGGTGGTGGAGTTCTGATTGATGTAGGAGATAGCAGTGCAGCAAGAATTTTTAAGATCCACACACGGTGCACAAATCATCGATAGCGACCTCTAGTTGAAGGTAGAGCAAACAGATTAATCATCTAAATGAAGTCCAAAGTCCCCAAAATGAGTTTGTTGTTTCCAAATATCATACCTGATGCAGGAAAGAAGCCATCTGGTCGAGGTCGAGATTGAGTGACCACCTGGAGAAGATGGTGGCGATCTTGGTGGTTGTGTTGGGAGAAGAAGGTCGCGATGAGTGCTGGTTGGAGTAGCAAAATCCAATACTCAGCACACCTTTAGAAGCCGTAGTCAATCGATAGTCGTGATGAATGCTGTCGTGTTAATAATAAATAGAGATGAGAAAACCCTAGATGAGTGTTCGAATTGAAGCAAACTATGGCCTGAATTGTTAGCGGAGAAGGGAGAGTGTTACAAAGGAAGGTGCATTGCAAAATTACGAAAAACTGCATTTGATTATGACTTATTTGCTTATTTACTTATTTACCAAGTATTCCTAATGCTTATTTATGTTGCGAAGTTCACGCACAAAATTATTTACTTTTGCTAACACTTTTTAAGCTTTCTCACACTTTTTTAGTGTTGGTAGCTTGTAACATTTAAAAGTGTTAGAAATGGAAAAATATAAAGCGTTGCAAAATCACAAATTTGGTGTAGTGGACCAAGAACGGATATGTTATTCGAAAACCTCTTCGAAAGCGGCATAAGCTTTCAAGTAGAAGGCATCTTGATGATGATTGAAAATGAAGCTCTTTGAAGCATAAGGTCTACTTGTTACTAATCCCGAGGGTGATTTCAAAATGGATGTAGTAGAAGTAGTGCCTTCAGTTTGTTCATATCCTGAACAACTTGTATGAATGAATACTGGAATTGCATGGTTGCTTGGAGGGCAGTGTTATCATTTTAAGTGGGATTTTCCAAAAAGATAAATCGTAGCCTCTAGCCTTAACCCATTAGGGTATTGTCATCACTCTTATATATATATATATATGTGTGTGTGTGTGTGTGTGTGTGTGTGTGTGTGCGCGCGCGCGCGCGCATGGATTTGGTTATGCATGAGAGCTCTCGAAAAATGTTGCAAAGTAGCCAGGGTGATGATATACTCGGTATTGTTTAGTCAGGGTTAGGCTGGTCCTATGTTGGCGGGGGCCATAAGAGGCCTTCGTACATTTTTCTAGAGGTGTACTGTGGTAGGTGGTACCCAAGTAGTCTTGTCATTGTATGGAATCCATTCTCCAATAAGTGCCCTTAAGACTTAGTTGTATATCTATTATACTAGAATTTAATTAATGTATTTTGGCTAAGATTCAATATTTATATTAAATCCTAGACATTATTATAGCATTGGAAGATTTCCTATGAAATGATTTGGATATCCTAAGGTAAAAACCCATCCGTGTTTATATACGACATGGTCTTATGAGATACCTTTTTGAAATAAAACATTGAAAAAAATCCATTTGAAGTGTGTTTGTCATGCTGGTTTAACAGACTAATCCGGGCGCTATTTTTTCATACTGCTTAGGTCAGACTAAAGCATGTTTTCAGAGTCAGTTATATATGCTATGAGCTTCAGGAGACAATTTGGATGCCTCTAAGACATACTTGCATATATTATATTTCTGTTGCAATTGTTAGTTGTTTTAATAGCAATTATGGAGACATGTTGTTATAACTGTCCAGGCCGATGGTAGATTAGTGTACCCTAATTGATGTCTGTATATTATAGTTTTCTTTTGTAAAAATTAATTGTATATTATATATTACTCGTCACAATGTGATATTATATTCTGTCTTTTCTTTCCTTTCTCCTAAAAATCTATATTTTTGGCACTTGGACGCTCAGCACGTGAATACCATTGACATATCAGTATCAAGTTTTGAGGGTCAAAATGGCGGGTCATTATAGTGTATATATACAGAAATTGGGACAATCCCAGTAACCACTTGGATCTATCTCTATAGATATAATACCAAGTATTTAGGATGCTTCTCCAAATCCTTTATGGTGAAATTTTTGGATAACCGTGCCTTCACGGTTGCAACAACGGGATGTTATCGCCAATCAAGATTAGGTTATCAACGTACGAGAATATAAACACTATAGAATTTCCATGTTCTTTCCAATATCCACATGCCTCCCCTATATTTTGATAAAAACCAAATTGTTTGATTGCTTTATTAAAAACACTTATTCCAACTCCTCAGAGCTTGCTTAAGGCCATGTATTGATCTTAACAATTTGCAAGCCTTGTCTTGCTCCCATTAACCTCGAAACCATCAACCTATGACGTATAAATAATTTTTTCTAAATCCCCATTTATAAATTTTATTCTCATGTCCATTTGCCATATTTCATATTCATAGAACACGATGATAATTAGCATTATCATAATGGACTTAAGCATCGCTACAGGTGAAAACATTTGGCCATATCAACACCTTGAACTTGACAAAACCCCTCAGCAACTAGACTTGCCTTATAGTGCTCTACCTATCCATTTGCTTTCAACTTGTTCTTAAAATTCCATTTGTAGTCGATGGGTTTAAACCCTTCGAGCATGTCAGCAAAAGTCCAAACTTTGTTATTATACATGAAATCTATCTCGGATTGCATAACTTCAATCCAAAGTGTAGAGTTTTTACTTTTTTAGTGTTTATTGGAATGAGATGGGTTGTCATCTTCTAAGACACAATCATCCTTATCATGATCCATAAGAATATATGTTATCTCTTTAGAGCCCCAGATTTCCTACTAGACCTTCTAATAGATTACATGCTTACGTATATTGGTGAATTTGATTCATTTACCAACTCATCTTCGGTATTAATTTCTAGAAACTTATCCAAATCTACGGTCTCAACTATTAATTTCTTTCGTAATAAATTCCTTTTTCGAAAAGACAACATGCCAAGAAACAACAACCTTTTGTTCCTTGATATTGTAGAAAATATCCAATTAAAGTCTTGGGATAGCTTAAAAATTTACACAATGTCAATCTTGCTACAATTTTACTAGAGCCGACGTTGTTGACATAGGCTGGAAAACTCTGCACCTTCAAATACTTGTGTTGGGCTTTCTTTCAACACCATATCTCATATTAGGTTTTAGGCATAGATTTTTTTTTGCACCAAATTCAACATATGCGCTGTGGTTTCTAGTGCATATCCTCAATAGGAATGAGGAAACTTAGCTTTACCAATCATGGAACATTCCATATCTAATAGGGTTCAATTCCTTCTTTCCATGACACCATTGTATTGTGGAGTATAAGATGAAATAACCCGAGAGATAATCCTATTACCCTTTCAGCACTATTAGAGATCTTGAGCCAACATACCCGCCTCCTCGATCATATCAAAATATTTTAATCTTATGATTCGTTAATTTTCAACCTCATTCTTATACTCTTTGAATTTCTCATAGGTATCAAATTTATTCTTCATAAGATATACATGTCCTAATCTTAAGAAATCATTAGTAAAAGTTATAAAGTAAGAAGAATTATCTTTGGTAATTATAGGCATTGGGATATATATACCAATATGCATGAGACCTAGAGTTCATTAACTCTATCATTGCTCCCACTGAAGGGCACTCGGTCAATTTTCTTTTAGACATGATTCACAAGTATCAAATGATTCAGAACCAAATGATGTAAGAAAATATTTGGTTTTAGATTGTGCGGTCGTCATTTACAAATATGGCTTAACCTATGTTGCTATAGATAATTATTATTTATGTCAACTTTAGAAAAATAATTAAAAGCACAAATTCGATTAAGATTAAGTACATAAATGTTAAAATCTAGAACACCATCATAGATATTATTTCCACCAAAATACCAATAACACTATTATTGTAATGAATAACATAAAAAGTTTTAGACAATCTTGAAATATACTGCAAATAAAGTTCCTTAAATAATAGAAATTATTCAATACTAAATCATCGCCATTTGGTTAAGTAAATGATAGTCTCCTAACATAGTTGCATCTACAATAGATCCATCGGCAACTTGAAGCCTCATTTCACCTTTTGCCATATATTGTTAACTCCTAGTCCCTGTAACAAATTATAGATATGGGTTTTAGATCAAGTCTCTAAAATCCATGATAATTTATTGATTGCAAAACAATTTTGAATCAAAAATATACCAGTAGGAGTGGTATAGCTTTTTATTTTCTTCACTTTGGCAAGCTTCATGTAGTCTGGATAGTTACATTTCCATACCCTTCCTACGACAGTGATGACATTCACATTGATCAATAGGAGCATGCTTCTTTCTCTTCTTATAACCCCACTTATGTTTCCTCAAACATTTCAAAGATGATGCCTTTCCCTTTATAGCCGATACCGACTTCTAATCCTCAAATGAGTCCTCAGCTGATCTCAACATATTGAGTAGCTCGATGAGTTTTCTGCTCAACCTGTTCATGTTGTAATTCAATATAAATGCATCAAACTACGGAGTCGGCCGGCTAAGGATCAAATCCACTTACAATTCATCGCTTAACATGATGCCTAGATCAGACAGTTTATCAATATAGGCTTTAATTATCAAGAGAAAATCTAACATGACTGCCTTACTCATCATTGTATTGAATGACTTCTTTATAATCGTGTACCTTACAGAACAAGATTACTTACTAAAAAAGGTTTGAGGTTTTAAGATTTTATGGACATACATATTATCGTGTTCCTTTACAACAGCTTGACTATAGTAGTGAAAACTTGAGTAATTTTGCAATCAGCTACCCAATTATCGTAAGACCTAACTGCCCTAGGGCTAGTGCCTTAATGGGTTTCTTTCTTAAAGGTTTAATTATCAATGACCATAACTGTAATAATCCTACTTTCTATGCCGTATAAATAAATAAATTTTACTAAAGTGAATTGTTTAAATTCGATATTCGATAAGTATATTTTGAAAAAAAAATTAGTTAATTAAATTTTATTCAATAAAAAAATTAGATTTAACAAATTGAATTAAACTAATAAATTATTTTTGGATAATTATTGATATTAAATAAAATTGTAGTTCAATATAAAATATTTTGAAGTGTAGATAATTTTTATATATGGTTGGAATAGTTGGAAAATAATTTAATTTTGTAATGGTATAGTGAATGATTAAATAGAAAATAAGCGGGCATCAAATTGAAGGAAATTATGTAGTTATCAAAATATAATATACAAAATGAAGGATAACTCTATTAAAATTAAATTGAAGAAAATTTGCAAATAAATTGAAAGAATGAATAAATAGGGAAAGTAAATTAATCAACGCTAGCCTAAAATCAACAAGCCCAAGCCCGTTTAAACTCACTCACTTCTCTTCTTATCTATAACACTCCATATCTTCACCAATTAAAGCCCATTCTCTCCCTTTCATTTTCTTAGATCTGTAACGACCCAGAGTTTCAGTCATTTGAATTTGAAATATTTAATTGATTTTAAATATTGAAAAATAAATTTTATAAGTTAAACAAAATTTCAAATATAAGGGTTATTTGAATAGTTGGAACTGTTTAAATAATTGAATATCGAATTTAATGTGAATGAAAATGATTTCAAAAGTTGATTTAAATTCTATTTAGGAAAGAATGAAGATAGTAAACTTTAATTTATAATGTTAAAGTGATTTGAAGTGTTTAATAATTTTATTTAATTAACGTGAGAAAATAGCCTTTCGGAGCACTGTCTCGAATTTCAACGAAACCAGTTTCATTGGATCCATAATAGTGAATTATTATATGTCGTCGAATTTCGCGGCGATTGGACGTATCGTTTGGTCCTGCGAGCTTGAAACGCATAGAAATTAATTAGAGAAATTTAATTTAATATAATTTGATTTTGAAAGCTAACTTCTATACACGATTTCCGTTGAGTCCGGAATAGTGGTATTTGGCTAGGAATGCTAGTGGCCACATCTAATTTGGAGTCAGTGATTTTGGCGTGAGTGGTAAGTGGATTTAAGCCTATAAAACGAGCCAAGTCTATGGGCTGCCAGCGACCTATGGTTCTTCCTCGTTTTGCGAGCCAAACTCTCCCTGGGTCGTTTCGTACGTACCTACGAGCTGATGAAGACGTAGCCTGACCCAAAAGCTCTTCGATCCATATAAATACCATCCTACCTGCAACATAATCCGGATCTTCTCTGGACTGGTAGCTAAATCTCTACTGGAATTATTCTTCACTCTCTACCTCCCTCACAACAATCTCCAAAGGAATTCATTGTGATTCTCCAGTGGATTCCAACTCTAGAGATTCAATCTAGCTAACGATGATCAAATCCTTGTAATCGAACATATCTTGTAATAGCAATCAGTCTTTAATAAAACTATAAAGTGGATGTAGGCTTCATTAATAGTCGAACCACTATAAAAAATTTCTGCCTACTTTCTTTCACTGTTCCTTTTCTATATCCATTATCTGTGATATTGCTATGTCAGAACAGGGCTGGTGCTTTCAAATTCAAACCAGGATGTTGGACCATCTTTTGGGTCAACATTTTGGTGCATTCACTGAGAAATCCAACTCAGGATCCAGATCTAGCTATCGATTTTGGATCCTACAGGTCCAAAAGTTAGATCCTTAATCTTAGCTTGAAGAATCCACTATTTGGAATTGATGGCTCCAGGAAGAAGAAGAATTGCCTTTGGAAGGTCTATAAGGGCAGTAGTAGTTGGAGAAAATGTTAATTCCCAATAAGCTAAAGTGAATGGTGCTAACTTAGGGAATCATGGGCCTACCTCCTTTAGTTAACATCAAGTTATTACCAAGGATAAGTTAAATAAAATGGTTGATGAGATCAACCAAAAAATAAAGAGTAGCCAAAAGGCTCTAATGGTTTAACACTCTCCTAACCCTATAGTCAAATCCCACTCCAAGGACTATGCCCCAACCCACGGCTACTATGGAATAAGAGAATTCTTCTGTTTCTGGTCTACATAGAAGAAACAGAAAACAGCCACAAAAATGGGTGACAACAGGATTTAACATGGACGGAAATGTAAGTACCCCATATGACACAAGGCAACCTATTTTGAATTTGAGTCAGGGGGCAAAGACCCCATAGAAGACATAGCCATGGATCTTTCCGACTCAAAGGATGGAGAGCCAGACAACAAATTAGAAGAAAACACCAATGCATTTGATAATGCAAGGAATACCCAAACTTCTACAGTGAGACCAACCACAAGCCAACGAGACCCTATAGGAGTGGCTCTCCCGAAGATAGGAGAGCCTAGGCCTCAGCCCACTCACCAAGACCGTTTGCAAAGTCAAACATTTGGCGCAGTGACTGGTCGTTGTCCTCGGGACTATAGAACATTAGAGGCATACATAGCGGACATGGTTAAACGATTAATGAAGGAGAGTAAAGATAGAAGAGATGATGAGTAGGGATTTGCACCAAGTCGGACTCCCTTCACCAGTGAAATCATGAACGAGAGATACACAGAAAAGTTCACAATGCCAACTATTCTACCCTATGATGGAACAGAGGACCCAAAGCGTCCCTTGTACAAATACAGTTGGTATATGGATAGAGTGAATGCCTCTGAAGCTGTTCGATGCAGATGGTTCCCTGTCTTTTTTGAATGAGTTGCGTCAATGTGGTTCACTAGGCTTCCACCGAGATCTATCTCTACTTTTGACCAACTAGTGACAAGGTTCCTTGATTAGTTCAGACTTCATACTGCGCAGCCAAAAAAATGTCATGCTATCCAGGTTGTTCCAAGGGTGTAACGAATCACTAAAATCTTTCATGAACAGGTTTAACACTGCGGTGATGGAAGTAAGCAACACCAATGAAGACATGGTTTTATGGCATTTGGTCATGCCATTCACCTGGAAATTGAATTCGAAAAGTGGATTAAAATGAAGCAACCTACCACTAGGAAAGATTTCAATCACAAAGCAACGGTACCTAAGGTTAGAGGAAGCATAGGAACTGGAAAGGAAGTCTACTACCGTGCAACCGGCAAATGCCAGGCAAAGCGATGTAGCAATGAATCAAAATGCACACACTTCTCGAATTGCTGAAGGAACCACTGGGAAAGATAGAAGTTCAAAGAGAAAAGGTCAAAATTCCAATAAGAAGAAGGGTAATGGCAGTAATAAAAAGCTCAAAGGGTTTAGGTGCAAAGGCTATACTCCCCTGAGCGACACACTGAAAAACATTTTTCTTGTAATTCAAGGAAGCGAGGAATGCAAAAAGCCACCTAGAAAGGAGGCGACCGAGCAGCAGAAGCGCTCAGAGAAGTTTTGCCGCTTCCACGAGACATACGACCGCATTACAAACGAATATCATCACCTAAATAATCTCATTAAGGAACAGATCCAGAACAACAAACTCCAGCCATACTTAAGACAACCGCAAAACCCCGATCAACTTCAACTCCTTAACACCCAAGAGAACTAAGTAATCAAGTAGGAACCAGCAAAGAAGGGTCGAAACAAACTGGCCAGAGACTTCATCGGAACAATATTTGGAGGACCACATCCCGCATAAAGAAGTTGAGGAGAAATGGAGTGATATGCGAGTTCGTTGAAGCACGCTCCAAAGGAATCATGTTTGGCTATGGAAGACGAAACTCAATTTAAGATGCAAATGATCTTGAATGACGATATTGTGTTTTGAAATCGGGACACCGAAGAGACTGAAGTTCCAACTCTCGATCCGATGGCAGTGACGATAAGAATTGGACTTGCTACAGTTTGGCTGGTATTGGTTAACAGTGACAGCTCCATTAGCATTCTCTTTAAAAGCTCTTTCGATCAAATGAAGATTGTCATGAAAAGTGTGTCCGTGTGCCAAACAAAGATTCAGGGATTTACTAGTGAACCCAAACAACTAGTGGGAACAATTGACCTACCCATGGAGCTTGGAGAGGGAAAGCGAAGGGTAACCCTCATTCAGACTTTTGTGAACGTGGATGAAATGTCAGCATACAATGCCTTCTTAGGACGACCAGCATTAGCCGACTTTAGAATAGCACATGCCTAATGGTTGTCTTTCAACGAAGTTCCCTATAGAACACGAAGTCGAAACTGTGAAAGGAGACCAAAGCGCCGCTCGAAAATGCTACATAGCAGAATTGCCTGAGTCAAGAAGAAAGGAAAAAGGAAAGGATGAGGGGAAAACCCTCTGCATCCGTGTACCCTTCAAATAGCAACTACAAAACCATCCTTAGCTTGGGGACCATAGCCAATTCGACAAGGCTTTGGACCCCAGAAAGAGGAGCATTACCGTATTTGATTGTCCAGGATTAATAACTATAGATAACTACAATATCCGTAGCCATTAGTTTTGGGCCTCCAAGTGGGGGATGTTACAAGTTGGCATCAGAGCATAGGTTTATGAAAACTTAAAAGAAATTTAAGCCTAAAAGATTTCTCAAACATAATCCAATGAACCAAAAATAAGATCGGGGTTTGGGCTAACGCTATAGTAATGTACTTGTATTTGATATATGTGTGTGTATGTGTGTGTATGTATATATATAAGTATGTATTACCCTTTCTCTTAGACCGTTCTTCTATATCTTAATAAGGCTCGTATGCAGATTTACGAGAAAGGAAGATATGGAGGCAGGAAATGGAAGAGGAAATCTCAATGGAGGAAGCATCACAGTAAACGGAAACGTTCGACCCACCAAGAGGAACCCGGGTCGACAAGCAAATGCTAATCAAACTACAAATGCCAATGTAGGTGCTGGAAATCTGCCAGTAGATATGGGGATGATATATTAGTTTTTCGTCAATCTGATGCAATGGAGGAGCTAATCCCGCGGCTCCAATTGGAAACAACTATGTTCAGTTGAGCAGAGATTACACTAGTCTTGGTGGAAAGCCGATTATGGGAACGAAGGATGCCGTAGAAGTTGAGAATTGGCTATTGCATTCTAAGAGAATCTTCGCTAACTTGGGATTAAATGATGAGTAGAAGAAAAGAGTAGCCTCTAAGAAATTTTAGGTAATAGTGCTTCATTGGTGGAATAGTATTACGGTTGGAGTTCCTGAGGAAGAGTTAACTTAGGTAGCAATTCGAAGGAGATTCGAGCAAAGGTTTTTGTCTGAAGTAGCTAAATCGGCATTGTTGAGAAAGTTCATAGATTTGGTGAGGGGAGAGATGTCGGTAGTTGAGTATGATATTAAGTTTAATGAGATGTCCAGATATGGATATGCTACCATTAACATTGTCGTCAAGAGAAATGAGAAGTTTATTCATGGATTGAGACCTGCGGTTGTTAGGGCGACCCTACCACATCTTCGTGATCCTTGTAATGTTGTTGTGGAGATGGCAATCCAATATGAGGAAATGCTTGCTATTTATGGAAAGGAGAAGCCAGTTGAAACCCAGTGTTCTTAGGATAAGAAGAGGAAGTTCTTTAAGAAGAAAGGAACTAGAAGGGAGAAGTTCGCAAGAAGGCAAAGGCTAATTTGGTTTGCTTTAAGTGCGACAAGAAAGTTCATTGTTCTCATGAATGCAGAACTGGCAAGAGGAAGAAGGCCGTTGACTAGAAGGGTGTGAAATGCTTTAATCGTGAACAGCTTGGGCATTATAAGAATTAGTGTCCAGAACCAATCTGGGCAGAAAAAGGAAATGTCTTTGTTGTTGGACCATCATCTACAAGGCCAACTACTGCTGAGAAATGAAATATTGCGATGGAAGGCACACTTTTAATTCAAAGTATGCCAGTTAGGGTACCATTTGATACCGGTGCATCATATTCATTTATATCACAATGTTTGATTAATAGGTTATGTTTAGAACCTACATACTTTATTACTTCCTTAAGGATTGCGAATCCGATAGAAGTTATGCAACTCTGGGAATGAGATGTAACCATATAAAACTTGATTTGTAAGGTCATAAGTTTACATGCATTCTATACGTTTTTAATTTCGTAGATTTCAAAACCATTTTGGGTATGGATTGGTTGGGTAGATATGAGGCTAGGATATTTTTCCAGGATAAGGAAATATCATTTAGACGCTTTGATAGTCATAACCGAATTATATTCCCAGTGGTGGATTCTGGCCGGAATGCTTGTACTCTGTTGAGTGCTATGGAAGTAGAAGAAAATTTAAGTCAGGTTCAAGTAGCAAGAGAATTTGCAGATGTTTTTGAGCCATTACAGGATTACCACTGAAACGAGCTGTTGAGTTTCTGATTTATCTTATGCTAGGAGTTGAACTTGTAAGTAGACCACCTAGTAAGATGAGACCAACCGAGATGAAAGAATTGAAGGTGCAGCTAGTGGATCTGGAAGGGAGAAATTTTATTAGACCAAGCAGCTCGCCTTGGGGCGCGGCTCGCAGTGTTCGTGAAGAAACCAGATGGGTCATTGAGAATGTGTATTGACTATCATAAGTTAAACGAGAGGACGATCAAAAATAAGTATCCTTTGAGGAGAATCGATGATTTATTTGATCAGTTGTAGGGAGCCAGGGTATTTTCCCAATTGGATTTGACGGCAAATTTCCATCGGTTAAGATGGTAGAGGACAGTATCCCATTAACTGCATTTCAGACTAGATATGGCTCATACGAGTGGTTCGTAAGTTAACGAATGCACTAGCTTTCTTCATAGATTTGATGAAGTGATTTTTCCAAGAGTATTTGGATAGGTTCATATTGGTATTTATAGATGACATTTTAATATACTCTAAGAATGAAAGAGAGCATGAAGATCATCTTAGAATAGTGCTTGAGACGCTGAGGCAGCATGAGCTGAAAGCGAAGTTTTCCAAGTGTCATTTTTGAAAGAAATAGGTTAAGTTTCTTGGTTACGTGGTTTATGGAAGGGTTTGTCAGTCGATCCAGATAAAATCAAAGTTGTTAATAACTAGAAGAGACTTGGAAGGGTGACTGTGATAGGCTGATTAAGAGGGGTAGTAATTTAAGAAACTACGTATATCCACCCTAGAAGTTTTCTTGGACTTGCTGGCTATTACCAGAGATTCATCAAAGATTTCTTGCGGATAGAAGTGCCTTTGACTAAGTTGACTAGGAAGGACATGAAGTTTATTTGGTTTGAAAAATGTGAGGAAGCATTTCTTAAGTTAAAGCATTTGTTGACTAACGCACCTATGTTAGTAGTTCCAAATGAAAACCAAGGGTTGGTGGTGTATACCGATGCATGTAGAGCCAGACTAAGAGCTGTGCTGATGTAGAAGGGTAAAGTTATTGTCTAACGATAGCTTAGACCGCATGAAGTAAGATATCCTACTCATGATTTAGAGTTGGTTGTGGCGATCTGCGCATTAATGATATGGAGACATTATCTTTTTGGGGAGAGATTTGAGCTAATTATAGATCATCAGTTCTTAAGATATTTATTCTCTCAAAAAGGAGTTAAATACGAGACAACAAAGGTGGCTGGGGTTTTTAGTAACGTATGATTTAGGTATAGAGTGTACACCTGGGAAATGAAATAAAGTAGCAGATGCTTTTAGCAGAAGACATCAGAATGTGGTGTTGGCAGAATGGAAAGATTTAGAAGCTTTGACCACTTGTAGTGTGTAGTTGAGATCGACTGCTAGTTCTAGTCAGAGTACCGCTATGTTGTCCTGTTTAGAAGTTCGGCCGGTACTGATCTAAAGAATTGCTTCTAAGTAGAAAGAGGATCCATTAATAACCGAGATGACTAGAAGGCTTGAGGTTGGAACTGAGATCGATGATCTAAAAGATTTTGGTCTTGATCAAAGGGGATGGTTGAGAAAGAAGGGACGGTTGTGTGTTTCGAATGTTGAGGACTTAAGGAAAGATTTTTTTTGGGGAATTTCATCGATTCAAATTTATAATTCAACCTGAAGGAACCAAGATGTATCAAGATATGAAGAGGAGCTTCTAATGGGAAGGTATGAAGAAGGATGTTGGCTTGTGGTTTAGACAGTGTTCAAACTATCAGCAAGTGAAGGTCAAACATCAGAAGCCAAATGGATTGCTTCAACCTCTGGAGATACCAGGTGGGAAATGGGATGCGATATTCATGGATTTTGTAGATGGTTTTCCAAGGTCAAATAGAGAAAATAAAAGTATATGGGTCATAGTAGACAGATTGACCCAGAGTGCCCATTTCATTCCAGTTAAGTCAACCAGGACGACACTTGTTTTAGCTAAGTTGTTCATACATAACATAGTTAGACTGCATGGAATTCCTAGTAGTATAGTCAGTGACTGAGATGCTCTTTTTACTAGTGAGTTCTGCAAGAATCTACAAGATGCATTGGGTACCAGCTGGATGAGTACTGTGCATCACCTCAGACGGATGGGCAGACAAAGAGAGTCAATAAGATACTTGAGGATTTATTTAGGGCTTGTGTACTAGACTTTGGTTGACCTTGAGAAGATCACCCACACCCAGTTGAGTTTTCCTATAATAATAGTTATCAAACTAGTATAGGAATGGCGCCTTTTGAAGATTTGTATGGAAGATCATGCAAATCACCATCATGTTGGTTGACTGGAGACTTAGTCTAGGATCCAGATCTGGTAAGAGAGGCAACGAAGAAGATTGAGTTGATCTGAGAAAGGATGAAGGAAGCTCAGTCTAGACATGAGAGTTACGTAGATAAAAGACGTAAAGATCTAGAATTCTCCGTTGGAGACAGAATTTTCATTAGGGTATCACCGATGGAGGGTGGATATGATTTGAAAAGTCAGGGAAACTGGCATTGAGATATGTTCAACCCTTCTCAATTATAGAGAGGATCGAAAAGCTCGCATACAGAGTAGAGTTGTCAAGAAGTATGGCAAGTGTCCATAATGTGTTTCATGTATCTCATCTTCATAAGTATGTCCATGATCCAGAGACTACCATTCCTCTGACAAGGTTGGAACATTTGATAGTAGAATCCAATTTGACTTTCATTAAACAACCAGTTTGGGTGGTGACGAGAGATGAGAAAAGTTTAAGGAACAAGACAGTCAAGTTGGTGAAAGTTCAGTAGAGGAACAAAAGGACTGTACTTAGAAGACCAAAGATGGGATTAGAGAGACCTATACTAATATGATGTGAGGGTATGTTCTATATTTACTTTATATAGACGGTTGCCAGTGAGGTAGGCTAGTATGATAGTTAGGAGCTGTTAGAGATGATCGCTATGTCTAGTATTTAGTCCTTACTGAATTTGGAGGACGAAATTCTTCAAGGAGGGGAGCTTGTAACCCCCTAATATTTAATAATATTATTCGAGAGATTTAATTAGATAAATTAAATAGAATAATGTAAATATGATAAGGGGATTAAGATTTGAAAATCTAGTTAGGGCGGTGCTTAATTAAATAAAAAGAATAGGTTATGCAAATGTTTTCTTACATTAACTAATACGGAAATAAGGCAAGGGAATTATGGGGAATAGCCGCACCCATAACCCCTCAACCCTTGTTTCCATTCTCTACATGTTCATAATTCAAATTTCTAAAAAGTAAACTAAAGCTCAAGCCGCCCATAACCTAGGGGAAAAAAGAGGAGAAAATTAATCAAAGCTAAGGAATTAAGCAAGGGGGATTAATAAAAGATCAAATCTCAAGTTCCTAATCCTAAGTAAGGTAAATAATAATCAAAATCATCTCTATTTCATTTTTAAACAGAATTAGATTTCAGGTTTAACTCTAGATACATTATAATGATTTTGATGATGATATGTGATAATCAAACAAGTTTGTTGGATAAACTTTTTATTCGATTTTAAGGGTACAGCCATTTATATTGGGTTGAATGTCATTATGATTTAATACGTTATGTAAAACATTATTTTGAAGATGGGTTTAATTTTTCTTAATTATCTAAGTTATGGGTAATTTATTATGAACTTTCAAAGGAAAATATCAATAAATAGGTATAGAAATTAATTTTGGTATTTATATAATGGAATTTGGGTCTGAAATTTTTGTATGTTAGATAACATGTTAAAATTGAACTTTGAGGATTTTTAAGGATTTTTCCTAAGTAATTTACTATGAAAAATTAAATAAATTTAGTTGGAGGAATTAAATGTCTAAATTGTTTTGCTTAAGGGAAGAGCTTCTTTGCTAATTATTTTTGATAAATTTGAGATGAAGTCTGTAGTCTTTTAGGAAAAATTTTTAGTAAAGTTTATGTCAACCAATTAGATTTTTACAAATAGGCAAGTTAGTTGAAAAGGATTACTTAAAAAGGCAATGAAAACAGTTATGCATTAGTTTATTGTTTCGCCACTTTCAATAGCTACCTTTCGACCCTATACATCCACCCCAACCAAGTCTAAACCAATACATAAGGTATCCATGCATTGGTACATAGTGGATTGGCGAATGGCGACGGGTATGGAGTCGAAACCATGCTTTCAAAGGGATCGAGACCAATTTAAATAGCTTTCGAAGGTCTTTTGTTTTGCTTTCCAAAGAGGTGCCGCTTGCCTTCTCTTTAATGAATGCTCTCGAAAGCATCTTTTAAATAGCTTTCGTTGGTCTTTTTTTTTGCTTTCCAAAGAGGTGTTGCTCACCATGTTTTTAATGAATGCTTTCGAATGGGTCTTTTATAAAACTTTTGAAAGGGTTGCTGCTTTCTTGTTTCGAAAGGGTAGCTTCCGAATGTGTTGCCTTAGATTGTGTTTTAAAGAAAAGCTTTCGAAAGGGTAGTTTTAAACCAAGTCAAAACCTTGCTGTCATCTTCATACCTTTCGAATTTGTTGAAGTTTTAATGCTTTTGAAAGGCCGACTTTTGTTTTACAAATCTAACAAGCTGCTTCTCAATGCTTTCGAAAGGGCTCCAATAGCAACTTATGCTATAGGTTTCGAAGGCAATGGTTTTGAAAGGGGTTTCGAAGCTATCCTTACAAATGTTTTATCTAAATGATTAAAACTTTCGAAAGGATGGTTCCGAAGCCATTAGTTTTTCGCAATAATTTTTACTTGAAGTTTATGGTTCCGAAAGGGGTACTTTCATTTATATTCACTTTGACCCAAAAGTTATTTTAAAGATAAACCCAGTAGTTCCAAAAGGGGTACTTTCAAATGGTTTCGAAGTTTTACTTCTATGTGTTGGAAAGATATACTTTGATATTTTCGAATGTAAGGTTTTGATGCTTTCGAAAGAGATTAAGTGTTTCGAAAATTATATGTTTGAATGTTTAGAAAAGAAAAATTGAAAGCTTTCGGAAGATAGATTTTAATGGTTTCGAAAGTAAAGGTCTAATGTTTCGAAAGCCTTAGTTTTTAAAATAAAGAACCCAATCACATTTTTAAAGGAAACCCATGGCAGAATAAATGAGATTTGAAATGGCTTTTAAGCATGGAGTTTTTGAAGATGCCTTCCTTGATAAAACAATAGGTTAAAGAGATTAACCATATTTCACATGGAAATGATTTCAAGGATATTAAACCATAAATGTTGGTGTTATTATTTATTATGCTTGCTTCTTCTAATATGAATATTCACTATATAATGGACCCATAACTGTGTTTTGGGGAGTAAGGGTAGAATAACAACCTAGATTGACCCGGTAGTTAATATACTTTAAGTTAACTCCTGAATGAATAGAGTTGCATCAAGAAGGAGGTCAGGTAGACTAGGATGTAGGATACCCAAAGACTAATTGAGAAGTTGTCAGTTTAGATACGTTCATAGTAAACCCATGAAGACTATGTTTAGTAAGAGTTATTGGCAGGGGCTAACAGGTTTGTAGTGAACCCATGAAAACTATATTTGGTCAAGTTATTGACAAAAGTCAATATGTTCGTAGTCAACCCATGAAAACTATGATATAAATGGAGTTATTGGAGATACCAATAGGTTCAGGAAGAACCCATGAAATAAATGAATGAAGTTATTGGCAGGGGCCAATAGGTTCTTAGTGATCCCATGAAAACTATGAGACCGGACAGATAGTCCGTAAACTTTAAACAAGTTATTAGTCAGCCCATGAAAACTAATAGGTTAATAGAGACCCTAGAAACTATAATTGAGACAGATTATCAAATGAATGGGGATGAGAAATCTAGGATATTTTTCTTGTTTGCATATCATTGTGATATTTTAAATCTCTATATTTTTAACCATTGTAGATGCATAAGCACAATATACGGTTAGTATACATTTTTGAGTAAGATACTAATGAGGGAAAAACCATTCCGCTAAGTATAGTCTAACTAGATATCCAAATGGTTTGAGATGGTAGGTTATTGGTCATACCATGTCTGACTCGAAGTTTATGTTTTCCCCTTAAACCCTTAGGTGATCGATCAACTTTGAATAGTTTGAGAGTTGAGGTTTTCAGGCATGTCTTTAGACGAATAAGCTTATGGAGGCAAGAAAGCAATTAGAAGTTCTTTCTATTTTGATTCCGCCGTGTTTCGATGTAAAGGGAAAGTTGTTTAATTTCCTAGATACACACACACACACACTCTAATCATTCAAGAGGGCATCTTCACATGTTGCACTTGGCTTATGTTGTAATATTATAGTTTTCTTCGAACATGGTTCTTAAATGTGGGATTATGTAATGAATTTGAAATGATTTGATATGGAATGTGAAAGTTGTTTAATTATTTTAAATTTTTTCCATATCCATGTGTTCTGTTATATCAATGTATCTAATATTACCGTATTTGGTCATCGAGGATTAATAACTATGGATGACTACAACATCTGTACCCGTTAGTTTTGAGCCTCCAAGTGGGGGATGTTACATGTTTATTCAAATGACCATTCTTGATCTGGTATTCGAGTATGTGTTTTCAAAGCGGTTTAAACCAGTATGGATAAAGTTTTTTCACTCGACTCTTATTGGAGAACACTTGAATAGATTCGTGGTACGATCCTGATGTTTTCTATCATATTATATGGCTATGTAAGGAGAAAGGAAGTTTCATATCGAGGAGCCAAATCAAAGTCTCACCATAGAGGCCAAGTGATCTATACCAGTATAGAAGTGAAATCTGCATGATCGAGCAAGAGATCCGATCGGATATTGTGTACGGATGATATATGTACATCGTATGAGCATTAGGATATTTTTATAATGTATGTTGACTTATGAAGAGTTTAGGAAACGACTTTTTGATTTGTTATGAGGTAATACTAATGATCATATAATTAAGAACCTAAGGTTGTTGAGTGTCAGATATGCTTAGTAGATTTTTATCATCCTTGACCAATGAGAGAGTTTGTACCTAAATAAACCATGAGCATTGGTTGCTAGTAATTGTGAATACCATTTGAGTATTTGTTGTACTTATTCCTTTGTTAAGGTTAGAAGTGCAATGAAAAGAGGATGCTCGGGGTGGTACCAAGAAGTCGGAGGATGATTTGAAGGAATTATATCCACGGTTGCTTATAGACTAGGGTTTTCTTCTTATCTTTATATTGTACATCTTTTGATATGTACTCGCCGATGGAGTTGTTTATTATGCATTTTGGTTTGCAGTTTATAATTTCGGTAGTGCATTATATATATATATATATATATATATATATATATATATATATTGTTCATCCATCTTCCTTAATTATCGTTCTTATTTGAATTTCGAGGATGAAATGTTCTAAGTGGAGAAGAATGCAGCGACCCAAAAATTCGAACACTTCGTCTTTCAATATCGAATTATTTTGAAACATAATTAAATTTTTTTGAATATAATTTTATAACTATGTTAAAGATCATTTAGTTGATAAATAATGATAAGAAACTTATTTTTGAAAATTGGTTACAAAATATATTCTTCGAAGAAAAATTGATAATGTGACCGAAAATCGGTTTACGATAAAAAACTTTTTGATTGATATAGGTTGTTTGAACTCTTGTGTTCTTATATAATTATCAAATAAACACATTAGAAGCTAACTAACACACACCTCTTCAAAAATCTTAGAATTTTCTAGAAACTTCCACATGAATAAAAGATATTATCATGAAAGGTCTATAATAATAATTAGCATAAATGAGAAGTGGCATAAATGAGAAGTGATGGGAAGTGAAGCTTCTATGGCACAGTGGGTGAAGGTGAGTGCAAGCTTAAAGAGCACCTTATGAAGCCTATAAAAGTAGGGGCATACCCTTAGGAATTAATCACAAATTCAAAAATAAAAATCAAACTTTTCCAATGGCTTCTTCGTCTTCTTTCGCTCTTATGTTCTAAATGAAATAGTTGCAAATCAACTCCAACTCACTTAAAACTTTGCCTCAAGCCTCAGTACAATATTAGAACACCTTCCATCATACCAAAATTTGAAGAAGTGAACCCGTATTCTCACCCCACTTGAAGGTTCGTGAGCAAACGCGTGAGGGAGGAAGGCCAGGAGAAAGTGAAAAGAGGAGGAATGAGGAAGGAAAGGAGGTTGCTAGCTTGGGCTTGGACTTTGTTAGCTTGGATCTTAGTTGTTGTTAGGTTAAAGGTGAGTTAACACCTAATTTTGAATGGAAAATATAACGTATGTATGTTATATTTTGATTGTGTTTTAAGTTGTTGAATTATTGTTGACATATGTTAAAACATTGGTTTGAATTCATGCTTTGAAAGTAAGTATACATATGATCCATATGTATGGAATTAGAGTGGAATTGAAAGAGCTCGTATGACTTTTGACAAGACCTTGAAAAAGGCATATAGGTTATAAATGGACTTTAGTTTAGATTGGACTCAGATTTGAAAGTGCACTTATAGCAATAGTCTATATAGGTGCAGTTTGGAATTGTTTAGTATTCGACAATTCCTATGGAACTTTGTAGATAGATACTTAAGAGTTCCTCACCATAATAATAATGTCTTATATATATTTGTGTGTGTTTTCATTGCTATTAAAAGCTTGGATATTAAAGAGTTAAGCAACATCTCGAAAAGTGGCCAAAACTTTACTTATGCAAAACTGGCCCATTTAGCCTTGATTTTTGGACTTTAAAGGTTTGAAAAGACTTTAAATTTAAGTATTTTGTTTCATTCTTTTTACAAGCATTTACTGAATTATATTAGAGTATTTTAAAAGTGGGTTGAGATGTTTGTGAATTTTTAATAATTAGCTATGAATTTCAAAAAAGCGATATTTTGTTAAAATATATAGAAAACATGTTCTTTTCAAGTTTTAAGGAAAATTGTAAAGTTGTGATTTTCAAGCAATATTTTGGGTAAATGTTTTTAAGCCTATTATAAGTAATCTCAAGTATTTTAAAAGTATATACAGATGTTTATGGGAAGGGGTTAGAATTGATAAATGGCCAAATGGTTAATTGTTTAATTACCTGTTTGAAAAGTAATTAACTATGCTTAACACAAAAAAGCCGATGATGTAAGGCTTATCTATTTATGAGAGTTAAGATTGATTTCAAGTAGGAATGGAGCAATAGAGCTCTAACTTATAGATTTTTTACTTGACCGAGGAATAGTAAGCCGGAAAATGGAAGAAACATGTTAATCGTGTTGATTCTTACTTGTTCATGAAAATCATTAATACTATACTTAAAACTAAAATACGACGAGGTAGACTTGTCAATTTATGAGATTCCAAAATGATAGGTAGAATTTGATGCAACTAGTGCTTTAACTTAGCCGGCTTCACTTTTGGATAAGGAATAGTTAAGTTGGAATGTCAGAAACAAGTTAAGCATATGAATGTTGATTTGTATAAGCGATTGTTTTGACTAGATAATCGATTAGTAGATTATCAAACTTGACCAAATATGGCTCGAGAAGTTATCGAAAGACTTCATGATTTCATACCAGTAAGACCCACAGGAAGGAGTATTGGCATGAAATGTCTCTAGCTTTTGCTTACTTTTGAGAGAACTGGAATTGAGTTAACCGAAAAATCATCGATTGGTTTTGGAGAGTTCGATAAGCGGGAAGAATGTACTAATAAAAGATGACTCAAAACCTATAATCATTTGAAAACCATATACATAATCTATGTTCTAGAAGTGGTTATGAAGTGTAATGTTATGGAGTTGAACTGTCCATCCTAAGGTTAAGTCTAAGCAGAAGTGCAACGTTAACATTTAAAACGATGTTACCATGTGGGACCACTAGTACAAAAAGTGCATATTGCTTCGCCTCATTTGAATCAGTTGAAGTAAAAACTGATGAAAATAGAACTATTTGCATCATTTTTATCTTAATAACCAGTGCAATTGGTACGTGGAAATTAACAGGTAATAAAACGTCAAATTTGCATCAGTTGTCGCCAACAACCGAAGAAAATACATCGATGCAAATAGTTTTAGTCGCATCGGTTTTAAAGTCAACCGATGCAACTAAATTAATTTGCATCCCTTACCAACATATATAGTTTTGTTCGGTGGATCCAAAATAATCATTTTCGCATCAGTTCACTAGCGAAGGCGATGCAATTTCAAATTATTTAGGTTGTCACCACTTTCGTTACGCACCCGTTAATTCCCGCCATCCCAATTTTTTCTACCATTTCTTTTCCCATTCGTTTCCCCAAAAAAGTATTTCACCTACTTCAAAACAAAAAAACCCTAGAAATTGATTTTCACCGTTAATTTCAAACGTGATTTCGCAGATTAGATTTGGCCACCGCCTCTCGTTATCAAGGTACCAAATCTTCCTTTTTTTACATTACTCGAATTGTATTCCTTTTTAAGTTGGTCAAATTGGATTTCGCATATGAATGGTAGTTTTTTGTCAAGGTTTTGGGGAGGTGAATGAGTGATTGGTTATGAAGGCTAGGTGGTGGTGCTGTTTGGTTAATGTAATGGTGATGGAGTTTAATGTGGAAGGTGACGTCTCAGGTAGTGTTTAGTTTGATGCGCTTAGGGAGGTGGTTGTATTAGAGTTAGTCTAAGGGTTTGATTCCATATTTTTTTGTTTGAATTTTTCGATCTGAACATTTTAACTTTTCTTTTTTAGTTAGATTCCTAATCAAATGATTATATGATGTCTTGACTTGTTTAAGTTTTTGATATAAAATTGAATACTCGGATGTATATATGTTTTATTTTATTTTTTGCCTTACTGTAACTCTGATTTCGATCATGATTAGCTCAAATCAAGTATTGTTTAGTACAATTCATTTTATTAGTTATACTCCTTATTAGGATTATTAGTCTATTACAAATCTTATATATTATTGTATTTTTGTTTTTATTGATCGTTCTCTATAATTTTAGCACTTTTGTTTAGCACAATTCATTTCATGTGAAGCAACAAAAGTTTGTTTAGTAACATTCATTTTTCACATTTCATAACAAGATTGAGTTTTCATGAGTCTTACAAGTACAAGAAGTTCCGTTTTCATTAAGCTTATGTTTATTTAACAATAGCTTTCAAAATGTAGAGTCGTAATTGTCAGGGTCTTGTGTGAACTCATTGTAGCGTTATTGCTTTAATTAAAAAAAAATGATTTTGGAAAATGTGGAAATATTCTTATTTTTACTTTCCTATACTGTTTTTTTAATTATTTTCAAATGTAGTTTTCAGTTTAGTGAATCTAGTTTACAAAATCAATTTTAAAATATACTATTGTTAGCTAGAAATTAAAAAATTGGATTCGGTTGTGTGTTTTATTAAGTCGGATACTTTTCTGACCATACTCTCAACAACAATGTCACCTGAGACCATAGAATGATGATGAGTTTGGGGTTATTTATGGTGTTTGATTCCCTAGTTTTTTTTTTGAATTTTTCGATCTGAACATTTTAACTTTTTTTTAGTTAGATTTCTAATCAAATGTTTATATAATGTCTTGACTTGTTCAAGTTATCGATATATAATTGAATACTCGGACGTATATATATTTGATTTTATTTTTTCTTTGTTGTAACTCTGATTTCAATGATAATTAGTTCAAATCAGGTTTCAGTTAATTTTATAAATAATGAGATTCTTGAAATAGTTTTGCTCAATTGGATTTCATACGGTTAAGTTTCTGGCTGATGATTTTGATCCTCACTTCGCTAATTCATAGTGTACATTTAAGCTTGGTTAAGTTACTTAACACACTAATTCACATTCATTCACTGTTATATGTTCAAACACTCTAATATATATTTGATTATATGAGTATATGATATTGTAATTACTTGTACCAGATTGAGTTTTATACTCTTTAATGCCTTTTATTTGAGCGTCACCAAGATTTTATATTCTCAGATATTGAATAATGGATTCATAAATTTAATGGCATATATTCATTCAATATCTCATTCACTTGTTGTATATATGAACGCTCTAAATTATATAATTGAATATTTGTATATATGCTTTTGTTTTTCCATATGTGTTGATTGCTTGTTTCATTAACACACTGTGGACCTTTGCATTTGATTAAGTTGCTCAATGAGTTGATTCTCATTCACACACTGGTATTCCTCTAATATATTTATTCGGTATATGAGTATAGTTTTTTGTACTTCCTTTTACCATACTTTATCTGAATTTGTTTGTTAAGTTTGATAATCTTCCATGCCTTATTTATGAGTTTCATTGAGATTATGTTTCCTCAGATCTTGAAAATGCATTCACAAATTTAACGACTCACATTCATTCAGTATTTCATTCACTGTGTTAATCTTTGTTGTTTAATTGAATGCTCTATAATATATTCTTGATTATATGTAAAAATGTTTTTGTTATTTCCAAGCTCTGAGTATTTGTTAATCTTGTTTATATGCCGATCTTTTTTACTAAGATACACTAAGGTTTTTTAGTTAGTCTAAGGGTGCTGATTGTCTTTTTATATCCTCGGAATAATGAGTGTAGCGGTTGGGTTGATGGTTGTAGAGGTGTTGAGGGAAGGAGGTGAATGGGCGGTGAAGTATTTTGTGGTGGAATGTGGGCAGTGAAGTTCAGGCTGTGAAGTATTTTGTGGTGGAGTGTGCAAGATGGGTTGATGGTTGTAGAAGTGTATGTTATGGTAATGCGATGTTGTTTGGACAGTGAGGTGGAACAAAGCAGAGGCAGTGAATGTGATTTCAGAGGTGAAGCAAGTGGATGGGTGTTTAGAAGGAGATGCAAGGGTAAGATAACTATTAGAAGAGCAATGCAATGCAAATCAAAATTCAAAGAAAATGTAATGTAATGTAAAGTAAAATGCAGAAATGGAATGTAAAGAGAAATTTAAAGAAAATACAATGTAGTAATCAAAATTCTAGATTTTTTTTGGTTGAAAAGAGCAATGCAGAAATGCGCACACACAAATAACACATAGAAACAAATGGAATGGACAGAGAATCAAACAAAAAGTGAAAAAGAATAAGCATTACCGAAGATGTTGGTTATTTTATGCATCAATGCTCAAGATATGAAGCCTGCAAATTAATAGAATAAGCATAAAAAAATTTAATTTCAATCTTAACAAACTATTTGCATAAATATAAATGATGCAGGATTAAATAAACCAAATATCATACAGAGTCTAGTTATGGCCTCAACAAACATATTATTTCAGTTCTTGCTTGACTTATCCAAATTTTTATTGTGCTTATGTAGTGTATCTCTAACATTTGCACATGGATTGTAGTTGGATGTACAACGTAAAATGTAATGATGATGAGTTCCTAAACAAAATTGAAGAGTTCATCATTTGTGCACTGAATGATCAATTAAGAAGAGGGGAAGAAACTATATTTTGTCCTTGTAGACACTGCAAAAATAAAAGGAGATTTCGTAACATAGATTAAATTAGAGATCACATAATCCATTATGGGTTTAAGCAAAATTATACGCGGTGGATATGGCATGGTGAAAGTACACTTAAAGTGAGAAATGCGGATTACGGATCTTAAGGCTAGAATTAACACTAGAGGGGGGTGAATAGTGTTTTAAGGAATTACTAAATCTTTTTGAGTTTATGTTAATTTGAACACGAATGTATGCAATATTCAGACACAGATATGATCACAGAATCAAACACAGATGCAGAAATAAAGTAAAAGCAATAAAGGAAAGAACACACCGGATTTTATACTGGTTCAGAGTTACCCTACATCCAGTCCCGCACACAAGTACAGATTTCCTTTTAAAATTAATTGTACAATTACACCCTCAATTTCAAGGCCACGAGGTACACCACTCTAGATTCACAATCCTCTGGGTAGAGATACTTGATTTCACGGGCAACAAGTTCACCCAATTAATTTCACAGGCTATAATCACACCTTTTCTCGCTTTATTGATTTCACAGGCTACAATCACACCTTTTCTCGCTTAGTTTATTACAAAGTACCCTGTAACTCTGAATAGCACTGAGATCTTGTGGAGATAGTGATAGAGAATCAAACCAGAAATGATCTAGTTAGATTCAATGGTGATTTCGGCAGAGTAATGGTAAAAATATATATAAAGAAATGTGAAGAAGAAGATAAGTGAAATCAGAGAAAAATTGTATTTAAATTCGTTTAAAACTGCCCCCATTTATAGTAGAACAACAGCCATGTCCATTCGTGAAAGGACATGATGAATAGACACTTCTTTTGAAATTCAAAATTTTGAAACAAACTGCCACCTTGTCGTCAAGGGGTACTTGAGGTTGTCGACGAGCCTAAGAAAATTTTGGTAATTTGTTTTTCTTTGAAAATAACTTCTATCTTGTGTTAAAACTATTTTTAAACTTTATAAATATACTTAACTATAGTTAAAATACATAAATAAATATAGAGAATAATATTTTGATATATATAAAATTTTACTATAATTTTATATTTAAATCTAAGTATAAATATTAAAAGTTAAATATATTAAAAGATAGTTTAAATCCAAGGATAATTTAATTTTGAAGATAAAGATTATTTTGAGGCTAAAAGTATTTTAAAACCAAGATTGATGTTTTAGATCTTTTTAAAAGGAAGATTTTGAAATTATTTTGAAAGCAAGATATAATTTTGTAAAACATTTGAATAAAAGTTAGTGGGTACAAAACAATATTCCACTTGATTTTTCACAGGTTCCATCCTACTTAGGGTTCCATCCAGGCTCGAAGTGGATTTCATTCCACGAATAAATTGGATTTTAATTTGCCAGTGCTTTTCTAGGAGTTTTGACAAAATCCTAATTAAATTACTTATTATTGAAATCTTGAACTCTGGATAATCTTGATACTCATGGGTCTTTAATCTTGATATCTTCAGTCTTGAATCTCTGTACTATAAAGTCTTCATTCTCGGTACCTGCATGGTTAGATCCTGCATATACATATATAACTAAACAATAATGCTAGTACTTATATTTTATAATCTTATTCTAAGGTTGTTGTCGTCAAAACTATCATCTTAAGGACTAACAATCTCCCCCTTTTGAAGATGACAGCCTTTGTTTATAAAATATTACTTCTATCTTAATAACTCCTCCTAAAACTAATAACTCCCCTTAAAACTATGTCTAACTATCCTATTTTATATTTCTACCCCTTTATCATCAATAAAAACCATCCTAAAACTATACAACTCCTCTTTAAACTAATACTAGAACAAAAGTATGGTAAATGGAATGTGAAAGACATTAACATAATTATATTATGAGTATTCAACACATAAATATGTATAAGTATATTTCAAACAATCCAATCAACACGCACATCAAATCCAATCATGTCAAACAATTCAAGCAAATCAAAAATCAAACAAATCAATCAAGTGAAACAAGTCAATCAAGTCAATACAGTCAAACAAATCAATCTAGTCAAACATGTCAATCAAGTCAAACAAGTCAAACAAGACAATTAAGTCAATCAAAACATACCAAACAAATCACAAACTAATAATCCTAAACTATAAGACAATAATACAAACTCCTCTTAAATAAAATACACTCATTATGTATACATGTATGCAATATGTAATGCAGTATGAAATGTATAACATATGCAATGTAGCATGAGATAATATGAAGTGCAACTTGTGATGCAAAAGATTATGATATTTCATGCATTGTAATTTATGATGTGATATGCAATGAAATGTGGTATGAAATATGATGCATAATGATATGTAATATGAAACAAAATGATAATGAAGTAAAAAATAATAATATGCAGAATGATACGATGATATATATATATTACGGTTAAGAGACATCCAGATTATAAGATAAACATGAGTGATAAGTAATATCTAATTGACAAGCATATATATATATATATATATACATATATATATATCAAATTATTTATTATAAATCACTTCAACGAAACAAAGGTAATACACACCAATTACTAGACTTAGGTTAAGGAAACTAATGAATGGGACTGAAAGAGTAGTAAAGAAAAGAATTTAAAGGTAATAAATGATATTAAAACTATAACATATTCATGAAAGGTAGTAATCAAACTCAATATCAAAATCAAATTGCTAAGAAATATGGATTTAAACTATATACATGTATGTATATATGTATGTATGATCAAATATTGGTTTTTATAAAAATTAATGGCCTGATTATTTAATTTATTTAAAATATTTTTTTAACTTGGTTGTTTTTTTAAGAATCCAAACTTCCATGTTTATGAAATACTTAACTTACCAAGTAAACCTTTATATTAAGTTATTATTGGTTTAAATATTTAAAAACATGTTTAAATATATTTAAAAAATAATATCATAATGAAATATAAAAAATAACAAAAATTGAAAAACTGAAATAAACATGTGTTATGTTAAGGCCTTTTCTATTTAAAATTTAATTAATTACTAAAAAATACCTAAACATTAATTTTAAAATATTCTAATATAAGTTAGAAAATAAATTTTAAAAAGAATAGAGAATTCTTAATTTAAATATTATTTTTACATAGTTTAAAGTTTCATAAATAAAAACAGCATTCAAAGAATGCAATAAAAAGATTTTGTAGTAAAATATATTCGAAACTTTATAAAACTGAAACTATAGCTTTTACCAAATGCTGTGTAAAGTTTCTGAAACTCGACAGCGTTTCAAAGCACAGAAATGCTATAAAAACGAATTTGCAGTGCTTACAAAACATTACAGAAGAAAAGAAGCATTTTAGAAATGCTATCTACAATTCTGGGCTTGTTTTTAACATGATTTTGCACTAATTTTACGACTAGATTTTGACGTGTAAATAATTGATTTTTGACCCCATTTTTTAAAGTAGTTAATATAACTAAATCACTTAAAAAAATATAAAAAAACACGTGTAAAGACACTTGGCATTATGCATGTAAATATGCTTTTATTATAGAACACGTGTAATGACACGTGATATGACAAGTGTCATATGATGTGGTGCAATCTTATTAATTGAAGAAATATATAAATAGAGCCTTATTCTAACATTCTAAATTCATTCTATTAATTTCTTAAAGATTTAAAATTAGCATCTTAAAAGAAATAGAGTATGAGAATTAAAAATAACATTAGAAAAGTTGAAATCATGAATGAAGGTATGCTTTTCTACTTAGTATAGTTGTAATAAATTAGTAGTAAGATTTTATTTGAAAGGAACATATTTTAAAAGACTTAATTATGGTTTGTCGATATGTGGACAAAAATATCAAAACTCATAAAAGAGATAAATTTCTATACCTAACTAAATACATAAGTATACATTCCTAAATGCAACAATAAAGATAAAAAAATAGTAAAGCGTACCAATTTTTGCACTTTATTTTTCTAACTTTTTTGTTCTTCCATTGTCGTCAACCACACATTTATATCTTTCAGAATTTAAAGATGAGACCTGTTCTATTGCGACGGATTCGTTTTTCTGATCAGCGTAGTATATTCATTTGCTGAATTTGAAGACCGTATGAGAAAGATGCAGATGATTTAGTAGATTGACTAAATTGGCGCCAAAACTTTGAATGTGAATTTTGAATGAATGGATACTTCAACAACTATAAATAGGCCCAATAGTCAACACTTTTCATAAACATTCATCTTCTTCTTCCTCCCGTTTTTCTATATGCTATCAAACTTCTAAAAGGCATATCTCCTTCATTTATTAACGAAATTGGATGAAACCAGCGGCAAATCAAAGAAGAAGGCAAGGGCTATGATTAGTAATAGTTTGGTGATGAATTTGGACGATATTGTGGTGCAATAGGCCAATCAGTAGGAGAAATATAGAAAATCCCGTACACAGATTTTCTGTTTTGGATAGCCAACTTCAAACTGTCATATCTCACTCAGTTTTGATCGGAATTTGATGATCCACTGATCAAAACGACCGTGAGAATAAGAACTATAATCTGAAAAAGGAGTTGGGACAAAATACTCAAATCTTCAGATTCAATTTGAAGAATTCCATTAACAGTTTGCTTTCTTTTTCTCTTTGTTCACCAAAACATCATTTGAACATAACTTGGTCATTTCTTGACGGATTCACACGAAACCAATGGCATTGCGAAGCAGATGGAGAGTAGTACAGTTTCAAGTCAAGTTGTAGATGAGAACCAAAAGTTTTGTATAGATCTGGTACCCATTTCATTGTTGATTGCCATTACATTTCCACTTGTTCTTCTTGATCGATGAATGATTATCTAGTATCTTTTAACCAACGATCATTAGACATAACTCTTCTTCTGCAAAACAACATAACTTTTTAAAGAATCAAGTGAATTTTCAAAATAACTAAATATAGTTTTAAACAACAATATCATGATGATTCTGTGACATGTTCATATGAAAATAGTGTTAATAATTTTATCAAAAAAAATTACCATTTTAAAAAATTTCAAAATTCAGATTATGAAAACCTTGCCTTGATACCAAATGTGAGAAATGCGGATTGCGGATCTTAAGGCTAGAATTAATACTAGAAGGGGGTGAATAGTGTTTTAAGGAATTAATAAATATTTTTGAGTTTATGTTAATTTGAACACCAATGTATGCAATATTCAGATACAGATATGATCACAGAATCAAACACAGATGCAGAAATAAAGTAAAGCAATAAAGGAAAAAATGCACCGGATTTTATATTGGTTCGAAGTTACCCTACATCCAGTCCCGCACACAAGTATGGATTTCCTTTCAAAATTAATTGTACAATTACATCCTCGATTTCAAGGCCACGAGGTACACCATTCCTGATTCACAATCCTCTAAGGTAGAGATACTTGATTTCACGGGCAACAAGTTAACCCAATTAATTTCACAGGCTACAATAACACATTTTCTCGCTTGACTGATTTCACAGGCTTCAATCACACCTTTTCTCGCTTAGTTTGTTACAAAGAACCTTATAACTCTGAATAGCACTGAGATCTTGTGGAGATAGTGATAGAGAATCAAACCAAAAATGATCTAGTTAGATTCGATGGTGATTTCGGTAGAGTAATGGTAAAAATATGTATAAAGAAACATGGAAGAAGAAGAGAAGTGAAATCAGAGAAAAATTGTATTTAAATTCGTTTAAAACTGCTCCTATTTATGGTAGAACAATAGCTATGTCCATTCGTGAAAGGATATGACGAATAGACACTTCTTTTGGAATTCAAATTTTTGAAACAAACTGCCTCCTTATCGACAAGGGGTACTTGAGTTTGTCGACAAGCATAAGGAAATTTTGGTAATTTGTTTTTCTATGAAAATAACTTCTATCTTGTATTAAAATTATTTTTAAACTTTATAAATATACTTAACTATAGTTAAAATACATAAATAAATATAGAGAATAATATTTTGATATATATAAAATTTTACTATAATTTTATATTTAAATCTAAGTATAAATATTAAAAGTTAAATATATTAAAAGATTGTTTAAAACCAAGGATAATTTGATTTTGAAGATAAAGATTATTTTGAGGATAAAAGTATTTTAAGACCAGGATAGATGTTTTTCATCTCTTTAAAAGGAAGATTTTGAAATCATTTCGAAAACAAGATATAATTTTGTAAAACATTTGAATAAAAGTTAGTGGATACAAAACAATGTTCCACTAGATTTTTCGTAGGTTCCATCCTACTTAGGGTTCCATCCCTTTAACAGGCTCGAAGTAGATTCCATTCCAAGAATAAATTGGATTTTAAGATGCAAGTGCTTTTCTAGGAGTTTTAACAAAAATCCTAATTAAATTACTTATTATTGAAATCTTGAACTCTTGATAATCTTGATACTCATGAGTCTTCAATCTTGAATCTCTACACCATACAGTCTTCATTCTAGGTACCTGCATGGTTAGATCCTGCATATACATATACATTTAAACTATAATGTTAGTATTTATATTTTATAATCCTATTCTAAGGTTGTTGTCATCAAAACCATCATCTCAAAGACTAACACTTAGTAGAGCTTGTTCTAATAATCATGAGAATGATGAGAATGACCGGGAAGATAACATGAATAATGAGGCGAATGATGAGAATGATTGTGTTCATGAGATGTTTTGTGATGCTAAAGAACATTTGATGGAAGAGCCAAAGTTGTATGAAATAATATTAATTGATACCGAGTAGCCTTTGTTTCCTAATTGTGCTAAGTTGACAACATTGTCTATTGTGCTCAAGCTTTTCAATTTAAAAGCAAAGCAAGGGTGGAGTGATAAAAGTTTAACAACTTTGTTGGAACTTTTGAATGACATGCTTTCAGAAGATAATGAGCTTCCAACTTCTAACTATGAGGCAAAGAAAATTATGTGCCCAATTGGTATAGGATATGAAAAGACACATGCATGTCCAAATGATTGTATATTGTATCGAAATGAATATGAGAACTTGCACGAGTGTCCCAAGTGTGGATTATCCCATTACAAGTCATGAGGGAATGTTCACAATGAACCAAACAAGAAATGGCCTCCAGAAAAAGTCTTGTGGTATTTGCCAATTATACCAAGGTTTAAATGTTTATTTGCAAATAAAGAAAATGCAATAAACTTAAGGCGGCATGCAGATGTGAGGAAATATGATGGATTATTGAGGCATCCAGCTGATTCTCCACAGTGGATAAACATTGATACAACGTATCTTGATTTTGATGAAGAAATTAGAAATCTCAGACTTGGTTTTTGTATAGATGGCATAAACCCATTTGACAACTTAAGTAGTCAACATAGTACTTGGCCTGTTCTTTTGGTGATTTACAATCTTCCACCTCATTTGAGTATGAAGCGCAAGTATATCATGTTGTCTCTTTTAATCCCTGGACCATGACAACCAGGAAACGACATCGATGTTTGCCTAGCTCCTCTTATTGATGATCTAAAACTTCTATGGGATAAAGATGTGCGTGTGTTTGTTGCATATAGTCAACGTAATTTTACATTGTGCTCCATGATTTTTTGTACCATAAATGATTTTCCTACGTATGGTAACTTGTCTGGCTATAGCACCAAAGGTGCCAAAGCATGCCCAATTTGTCAAGATGATATGATTGTTGAGCGTTTACATTATTTCAAAAAAAAAAAGTATATATGCATCATCGTAGATTTCTCCCTCCTAATCATCCTTATCATAAAAAGAAGAAGCCTTTTACTGGGGAGATAGAGAATGAAGTTGCTCGTTTGCCATTAATAGGAAATGATGTTCACGAACGGGTCAAGGATATTGAAAATGCGTTTGGCAAAGTATTTCCTCTTTTAGAAGGCTCGTGGAAGAAGAAATCTATATTTTGGGAACTTCCGTATTTGAGACATTTACAGGTTAGACATTTGTCTAGATGTAATTCATATAAAAAAATATGTTTACGACAGTATCGTTGGGACACTCTTGAATATACCTGGTAAGATAAAAGATGGTGAGAAAGCTAGGCAAGATATGTTGAAAATAGGTATTCGGATGGAGTTAGCACCGGTGTAGAAAGGTAAACGTACCTATTTGCCCCCTGCATGTTATACATTGTCCAAAAAAGAGAAAAATAGTTTATGTGAGTCTTCGTGGTGTGAAGGTTCCAACGGGTTATTATTCAAACATTAGCAGTCGTGTATCAGTGAAGGATTTGAAATTGACCGGTATGAAGTATCATGATTGCCATGTGTTAATGCAACATTTATTACCTGTTGCAATTAGAGGTATATTGCCTTTGTCTCTTTCTTAATATAATTTGTAGCAAGGTAATTGATCCTAATACGTTGGATTCTCAACAAGCCGATGTTATTATTACCTTATGCCAATTTGAGATGTATTTTCTGAAAGAAATGTGGATTACGGATCTTAAGACTAGGATTAACACTAGAGGGGGTGAATAGTGTTTATAAAGAATTACTAAATCTTTTTGAATTTATGTTGAATTGAACACGGATGTATGCAATATACAGACACGGATATGATCACAAAAACAAACACAAATGCAAAAATAAAGTAAAAGCAATAAAGGAAAGAACAGACCAGATATTATACTGGTTCGGAGTTACCCTACATACAGTCCTGCAACACAAGTTCCTTTCAAAAGCAATTGTACAATTACACCCTCGATTTCAAGGCCACGAGGTACACCCTTCAGAATTTCAATCCTCTTGGTAGAGATACTTGATTTTCAGGCCACAAATTTACCCAATTGATTTACCAAGGCTACAATCACACCTTTTCTCGCTTGATTGATTTTCAAGGCCACAATCACACCTTTTCTCGCTTAATAGATTACAAAGAAGTCTATAACTCTGAATAGCACTGAGAACCTTGTTGAGATAGTGATAGAGAATCAAACTAGAAGTAATCGAGTATGATTCAATATTGATTTCAGCATAGTAAAGGTAAGAGTATGTATTAAGAAATGTGGAACAAGAAGAGGAGTGAAAAGCCAGAAAATCTGATATAAAATTCGTTGAAACTAACCCCTATTTATAGAAGAACAACAGCCATGTCCTTTCATGAAGAGTTATGGCGAATAGACACTTCTTTTGAAATTTAAATTTTAAACTCAACTGACACCATGTCAACATGGTCACCATAGGCATGTCGACATCCCAAAACAATTTTTGATGATTTGATTTTCTTTGAAAATAACCTTTATCTTATATTAAAACTATTTTAAACTTTTCTAATATACTTAACTATAGTTAAAATTCATAAGTAAATATAGAGAATAATATATATATATATATATAATTTAACTATAATTTTATAATTAAATCTTAAGTATAAATATTTAAAAGTTAAATATATTATTTTAAAAGATAGTTTAAAATCATGAGTAATTTTGACTTTGAAATTAAAGATAATTTTGAGGCTAAAATTATTTAAAATCGGGATAAAGTTTTTTGATGCTTTTAAAAGGAATATTTTGAAAATATTTTGAAAATAGGATATAATTTTGAAAAATCATTTTGAATAAAAAGTTAGCGGACACAAAACAATGTTCCACTAGATTTTTCGTAGGTTCCATCCTACTTAGGGTTCCATCCATTTAACAGGCTCGAAGTGGATTCCATTCCACGAATAAATTGGATTTTAAGATGCTAGTGTTTTTCTATGAGTTTTAACAAAATTTCTAATTAAAGAATAAATTACTTCAATTCTTGAACTCTTGATATTCTTGATACTCATGAGTCTTCAATCTTGATATCTTGAATCTCTATATTGTACAGTCTTCATTTTTGATACCTGCATGGTTAAAACCTGCATATATATATATATATATATATATATCTAAACTTATGATGTTAGTATTTATATTTTATAATCAATTCTAAGGTTGTTGTCATCAAAACCATCATCTCACGGACTAACAATCTCCCCCTTTTTGATGATGACAACCTTTGTTTATAAAATATTACTTCTATCCTAATAACTCTCCCTTAATCTATTACTCCCCCTTAATTTATGCCTAACTAACATATTTTATATTTCTCCCCCTTTGTCATCAACAAAAACTAACTCCAAACTATATAACTCCCCCTTAATCTAATACTATATGACACGTGATTATAGTGATAGTGTTATCATAAATAATCAACACTTAACTCTAAAAACTTAAACTTAATCCTAAATTACTAACTATCCTAACTAAGAATCTATTATAATACTTATAATAGTTAGAAAAATATAAGAACATAAATTATTTATTAAGTATATTTCAACACACTCATCAAACCAATCATGTCAGATAAGTCAAACAAATCAATCAAGTCAAACAAGTCAAATAAGTTAATCAAGTCAATTAAGTCAAACAAGTCAATCAAGTCAATTAAGTCAAACAAGTCAATCAAAACATACCAAACAAATCAAAAACTAGTAATCCTATATTATAAAACAATACTACAAACTCCTCCTAAATAAAATACACTCGTTATGTATACATGTATGCAATATGTAGTTTGTAATGCAGTATGAAATATATGACATATGCAATGTAGCATGAGATAATATGCAAAATGAAGTGCAACTTGTGATGCAAATGATTATGATATTTCATGCATTATACTTTATGATGTAATATGCAATGAAATGTGATATGAAATAGGATGCATAATGATATGTAATACGAAACAAAATGATAATGAAGTAAAAATAATAATATGCAGAATGATATGATGATATATATACTACGGTAAGTGACATGAGTAATAAGTAATATCTAATTGACAAGCATATATATATATATATATATATATATATCAAATTATTTATTATAAATTACTTCAACCAAACAAAGGTAATACACACCAGTTACTAGACTTAAGTTAAGGAAACTAATGAATGAGACTGAAAGAGTAGTAAAGAAAAGAGTTTAAAGGTAATAAATGATATTAAAATTATAACATATTTATGAAAGGTAGTAATCAAACTCAATATCAAAATTAAATTGCTAAGAAATATGGACCTAAACTATATATATTCAAATATATTTTTATAAAAATTAATGGCCTACTTATTTAATTTAAAATAATTATTTTAACTTGGTTGTTTTTATTTTTTTATTTTTAAGAATCCAAACTTCCATGTCTATAAAAAAATACTTAACTTACTAATTAAAACCTTTATATTAAATTTTAATTGATTAGAATATTTAGAAACATGTTTAAACATCTTTTAGATTTAAAAAATATCATAATGAAATATTAAATAAAATGATAAAGATTGAAAAACTAAAATAAACATGTGTTATATTACGGCCTCTTACTTTTTAAAAAAATAATAATTAATTATAAATAATATATTTAAACATGAAATTTATTTTAAAATATTCCAATATAAGTTAGAAAATAACTTCAAAAATAATAGAGAAAAATTCTTAATTTAAATATTATTTTTACATATTTTAAAGTTTCATAAAGAAAAAAAATAGTATTTAAAGAATGCTATAAAAAGTTTTTGTAGTAAAAAATATTCGAAACTTTATAAAACCGAAACTGTAGCTTTTACCAAATGCTGTGTAAAGTTTCTGAAACTCTACAGCGTTTCAAAGCATAGAAATGCTATAATGATGAATTTGCAGTACTTACAAAACATTATAGAAGAAAAGAAGCATTTTAGAAATGCTATCTAAAATTCCGGTCATGTGATGTGGTGCTATCTTATTTATTGAAGAAATATATAAATTGAGTCTTATTCCAACATTCTAAATTCATTCTATTAATTTCTTAATGATATAAAATTAGTATCTTTAAAGAAATAGAGTATGAGAGGTAAAAATAACAGTAGAAAAGTTGAAATCATGAATGAAGGTATGTTTTTCTACTTAGTATAGTTGTAATAAATTAGTTGTAGATTTTATTTGAAAGAAAACACATTTTAAAAGACTTTTAAAAAAATAGACTTGTACATTGATATTTATACTATGGTGTGTTGATATATGGTCCAATATATCAAAACTTATAAAAGAGATAAATTTCTATACCTCACTAAATGCATAGATATATATATTCCTAAATGCAACAATAAAGATGAAATAATAGTAAAGCGTACCAATTTTTGCACTCCATCTTTTTAACTTTATTGTTCTTTCATTGTCGTGAGTCACACATTTATATCTTTCAGAATTTGATGACGAGATCTACTCTATTGCGACGGGCTTGTTTTTCTGATCATCGTAGTATATTGATTTGCTGAATTTGGAGACCGTATGAGAAAGATATAGATGATTTAGTAGATCAACCAACTTGGCGCCAAAACTTTGAATTTGAATTTTGAATGAATGGACACTTCAACCACTATAAATAGGCCCAACGTTCACCACTTTTCATTTTAATTGCTCTTCTTCTTCTTCTTCCCGTTTTTCTATATACTATCAAACTTCTAGAGGGCATATCTTCTTCGTTCTTTAACGGAATTGGATGAAACCAGCGGAAAATCGAAGAGGATGGAAAGGGATACGATCTAGTAATAGTTTGGTGTTGAATTTGGATGGTATTGTGATGCAACAGGCCGAACAGTAGAAGAAATGTAGAAGATCTCGTACACAGTTTTTTAGTTTTGGATAGCCAATTTCAAACTGTCATATTTCACTCAATTTTGATCGGAATTTGATGAACCACCCATTAAAACGACCGCGAGAACAAAATACTCAAATTTCTGGATGCAATTTGAAGAATACCTTTGACAGTTTTGCCTTCATTTTCTCTTTGTTCACCAAAACTTCATTTGACCATAACTTGGTCATTTCTTGACGGATTCGCACGAAACCAGTGGCATTGCGAAGCAGATGGAGAGAAGTACAGTAAAAAATCAAGTTGAGATGAAAACCAAAATTTTTGAATTGATCCAGTACCCATTTCTTTGTCGATTTCCATTATATATCCATTTGTTCTTCTTGATCGATGAATGACTATCTGGTATCTTTTAACCAACAGTCATTAGACATAATTCTTCTCCTACAAAACAAAACAACCTTTTAAAAATCAAGTGGATTTTCAAAATAATTAAATATAGTTTTAAACAAAAATATCATGATGATTCTGTGACATATTCATATGAAAATAGTGTTAATAAAATCCTGAAAAACGGCCATTTTAAAACTTTTTCAAAAATCAGATTATGAAACTTTGAAAACCTTGCTCCGATAATAATTGAAAGAAATGCATATTATGGATCTTAAGTCTAGGATTAACACTAGAGGGGGAGTGAGTAGTGTTTATAAAGAATTACTAAATCTTTTTGAATTTATGTTGAATTGAACAGGGATGCATGCAATATACAGACAAAGATATGATTACAGAAACAAACACAAATGCAGAAATAAAGTAAAAGCAATAAAGGAAAGAACACATCAGATTTTATACTGGTTTAGAGTTACCCTACATCCAGTCCCGCAACACAAGTACGGATTTCCTTTCAAAAACAATTGTACAATTACACCGTCGATTTCAAGGCTATGAGGTACACCCTCCAGAATTTCAATCCTCTGGGTAGAGATACTTGATTTCTGGGCCACAAGTTTACCCAATTGATTTACCAAGGCTACAATCACACCTTTTCTCGCTTGATTGATTTTCAAGGCCATAATCACACCTTTTCTCGCTTAATAGATTACAAAGAAGTCTATAACTCTAAATAGTACTGAGAACCTTGTTGAGATAGTGAAAGAGAATCAAACTAGAAGTAATCAAGTATGATTCAATATTGATTTCGGCAGAGTAATGGTAAGAGTATGTATTAAGAAATGTGGAAGAAGAAGAGGAGTGAAAAACCAGAAAATCTGATATAAAATTCGTTGAAGCTAACCCCTATTTATAGAAGAACAACAACCATGTCCATTCATAAAGAGTTATGGCGAATAGACACTTCTTTTGAAATTTAAATTTTGAACTCAGCTGAAACCATGTCGACATGGTCACCATAGGCATGTCGACATCCCAAAGCAATTTTTGATGATTTGATTTTCTTTGAAAATAACCTTTATCTTATATTAAAACTATTTTAAACTTTTCTAATATACTTGACTAAAGTTAAAATTCATAAGTAAATATAGAGAATAATATATATATAATTTAACTATAATTTTATATTTAAATCTTAAGTATAAATAGTTAAAAGTTAAATATATTATTTTAAAATAGTTTAAAAACAAGAGTAATTTTGACTTTGAAATTGAAGATAATTTTGAGGCTAAAATTGTTTAAAATCAGGATAGAGGTTTTTGATGCCTTTAAAAGGAAGGTTTTGAAAACAGGATATAATTTTGAAAAATCATTTTGAATAAAAAGTTAGCGGATACAAAACAATGTTCCACTAGATTTTTCGTAGGTTCCATCCTACATAGGGTTCCATCCCTTTAACAGGCTCGAAGTGGATTCTATTCCACAAATAAATTAGATTTTAAGATGCCTGTGCTTTTCTATGAGTTTTAACAAAATTTCTAATTAAAGAATAAATTACTTCAATTCTTGAACTCTTGATTTTCTTGATACTCATGAGTCTTCGATCTTGATATCTTGAATCTCTATACTGTACAGTCTTCATTCTTGGTACCTGCATGGTTAAAACCGGCATATACATACATACATACATACATACATATATATATATATATATATATATATATAAACTTATAATGTTAGTATTTATATTTTATAATCTATTCTAAGGTTGTTGTCATCAAAACCATCATCTCACGGACTAACATTTTCCACCTTCGTTTTTGACGTTATGCTGCATTTGGTTGTTCATCTTGTAAGAGAAATCAAAATTTGTGGTCATGTATTTATGAGGTATATGTATCCGTTTGAAATGCATATAGGAACTTAAATAAACAAAAAACAGATATAGACCCGAAGCCAGTATCGTAGAAGCTATTGTAGCTGAGGAGGTTTTTGAATTTGTCACTCTATACTTAATTGGTGTTGAACCTATTGGACTTCGCAAGTCTAGACATGAAGGACGACTTGACGGCGAGGGCATAATCAGATCAAAATTTATTTCAATTGGTGATGAGATGTTTCACAAAGATCAGCCACTTGTTTTGCAGTACCTTAGTGAGGTACATCCTTACTTGGAGGAGCACATGGCAATTCTAAAGTCCCAGAATCCTTCAAAAAACGAAAGGTGGTTGACTAATGAACATAACCGCTCTTTTGCCATATGGTTTAAATATACGGTGATGTCTCAATTGTCTCAAATAAATCATGATATTTCAGATACAATAAAATGGTTAGCATATGGGCCTCGATTTCATGTCAATTCATGGGAAGGATATGATATGAGCGGGTATGTCTTTTATACGAAGCGTCAAGATGAGAAGAGAACAACGCAAAATAGTGGAGTTAGCATCATTACATCTTCAAGGGAATTTACTAGTGCTAAAGATAACAGATCAATAAATGCGACAATGTTATATTATGGGATAATCGAGGATATTGGGAACTTGAGTATAAAGACTTCACAATCCTGCTATTTCGATGTAGATGGGCTGAGAATCGTCATGTTGTACGAGTGGATGAACATGGATTCACACTGGTTGACTTTGGTCAAGTATGATAATGATCCATTCATCTTGGAATCTCAAGCAAAACAAGTTTTTTACATGACTGATCCTGTTGATAATGAGTGATCTATTGTTCTTCGCGGCAAAAGACGCATTGTTGGGATTGGTGGTGTAGTGGATGAAGAAGAGTATAATCAATTTGATGAGAATCCACCTTTCTCTGATGGCTTAAATCTACCAGAAGAAGTTGATTTAAATGCAAATTATGCACGTTCTGATCACAATGAGGGGGTTTGGATAGTTGTGTATTTTTTTTATGCTCATCATGCTTTAGTTGCTAGTTGAAATCTTTCATTTTCTGTGATACTTTAGTTTTTTTTAGAATAATTACTAATAGGATATTTTACAGGGATACTTGATCGCTGTTTTTGTTGCAGACTTCAGACATTGTATCACTGCTTTCTCTCAAGTAGAGATTTTTTTCTGTCCATTTTTTCCTTTTTTCTTTCAATTATGATACTTTCCTTTTATGTATTACCTTTTTGTGGGCATAAAATAACATGAATTGTTTGATATTTATCCTATATGGATTTCCTTCCCTATTCGTTATATTATTTTTATAATTTGGCCACAATATGTGGAAATATCAACCATTACCTTTATGTATTTTATGATCAGTCCTTCACAATTATTCTCAAACATACTTATATTATTTTACCATTATTTTGACACACTAAAATACTTACCAATATTTTTAAATGATTTACACTGGACAATCTGACTATTTTTCAGGAAAAACTTATAATTTGACAATTAAAAAGCCACTCAGTTATTGAATTACCAAAAACTTTGATAGCTTGATGTTCTCCTTAGGCTTACAATGATATGTTTAGACATGTTTCTGCTTTTACTCTCATTATTATTATAAAAACATCCATAAAAACATCCATAAAGGTTTCATAAAATCTTCATTATGTTCATTATGGTAGTTCATTTTGTTGTTCATTTCAAAAGTTCAATTTTGTTTCAATAAAAAAAGATACTGCATTCATGTTTACTGTTTACCATTACATTGTCTGTTTGTATATTCTAGGCGAATTACTAACAAATCCAAAAGGCAAAGAAAGATAATAAAAGCACTGATTAGAAACAGAGTTAGTATATTTAAAATTATTAAAAATTTACAAAGACATAACTTATGAAATAGGTACAATCCTAGGAACCACTTATAATTCAATGACGAGTAACTAAAGGATCGTAACTTATGAACGGGTAACGCATGAGTATATTATGAAAAAATACACCCAACCAAATTCCCTTTAAGAAATATTTGATGAGAGAATGTCAGGTTTATCTTTTGCCTGAATCCTAGTGACACCCTTCTTCTGCAAAAGTTTTTCATGCAATTGTAAGCGGGCACATTCCCGCCATTTTTGCTATACAACCAACCGGTAAAATAAGTTTTTTAGGCATAACGTGTCTAGCCGAACAACATGCATTTCAATTAACAATATAGAGATGCCTTTTATACAATAGTTATTTAACACATGTAGATTACACACTTTGTTTCTTTAAATGATGATGTCAAACTTGGGTGATTTGAGAATTTTTTGAAGGGTGTTGATTCAAAGCAAATTGAAGAGAAGGAAAATAATCTTGTAAAGGTTAGTTGTTAACCAAAATTTTCATCTATTATTTCCTTCTTATCCAAAACAAAAAGTTTATTGTTGTGATTGTTTGCTTTTGTATCTTAAAGGGGTCTCGGCATTTTTCATGATGTACATAAGAAATGTATAATATGATCTCAATAAATGATTAAACATCAATGTGCAACAACTATACCAATGCAGTACTGTACTCGTACGAATGTATTTAATTGATCGTTTCTCCTATTATATTCAACAAAAAGGGGTAGGTCTTCTATCATCCAGATTGTTCATATTTACCCTAATATAAAGGTGTTTCATCCATTAATGTATATGGCATACTGTACTCATGCGAAATTCATTAAATTGTAAAACGGTCTCTTGGATATTTAATTGAAAGTGTCTAAAGCTTATCCATACAATACGTTATAGTCATGCATCGGTCTAATGCTCAAACTACGTAGTTTGCTGATGAGCATGTCTATCCCAAAGCTTATCTTTAGCTCCAGTTCATGCTCTTCAAGCATATCCTAATGTTCAAGCTTCAGCTGGACTTCAAGATTTGCTGCAGTAAAGTGGTTGTTGCAATCCATGACACCACTGAAGTTGTAGTAAATAATTCACTTCATAATAACAAGTTGAAGAACATTTTAAAAGCTAGAAAAAGAACTGAGTCGCTGCTTGGCAAGTTTTTTTGAATAAAGCTATGCTTAATCTAGTAAAATAACATAAAAATAGATAATAAAATTACCACTTGATGTGTAGTTTATTCTTGCTCAATCTAGTAAAATAACACATAACATAGATAATAAAAGTGCATATTCTGATTCCTTAATTTCATATATAAGAATAACCAATTCATGAGTCTATTGACGATTCTTCATGCTGGTGTGACATTTGGTTCTTTAAGAGAAGAATGTTTAACATTATTGTATATTAGCATTATCATGCAAAATGCTAATATGATGCTATTGTATATTACTGTTACCAATTATTTAAGCATTTCATAAGTTATGTCTTTGTCTATTTGTTAGTAGTTGCAGTGAATAATTTTGCAAGCCATAAAAAAGAAGATATGCTATAAATAAAAGATACGAGTTAAATAAATATAGGACTTCTACATTGATAACTGAGTTCATCAACATTATTTATTTGTATACTATGTGCAAATCTGTGTGCTTATTCTATCAAGTTTCTAGTAATAGAAAATAAAGTAGCATTTATTCTTAGTGATACAGGAATAATGGAGATAGAACAATTTGGAAAAAATGAAAAAAATGATCCTTCTACTTTACAGTCATTGTCTAAGAAGAGGCAAAGAGGCCCAACAACTGGTAAGAAATATAAAACACAAGAACCAAAATTCATGACTACACATATGGTGATGTGGTGCTAGTGGTAACAGTTTTGAAGTGGAAGTATGGTGAGGCAGGTCGGTATGGTTGAGAATGTTTTGTGGTGATGATGTTGAAATTGCTTATGATTTTTTTTGTGCAGGCTACACATATTGGGAGCAAAGACAAAGCGGAAGAGTGTGTTGATATGGACATGAATAATAACAAAAAGATGACAAATGAGCCTACAAAGCGTAGGACGATCGTGGGTGAAGAGATCATCAATACTTTAACGGATGAGTGCAGATATTTGCATGACCTGATAGTTCAAGTGCCATCCCATGATAATAATTCCATCAATGAAATTCATGTGAACGAGGATTTATTTACGTACGATGAGGACTTTAAAATCCATATCACTATGGATGATATTATCCAATTCCTTAATATGGGATGGTTGAATGGAGAATGGTTGCAAATTTGCATCATGTGAGTATTATATATATATATATATATATATATATATATAAGATGAATATTTCTATTCATGTATCAATATAACTACTATGTGAAGTACTTAGGTTACATTTACAATAAATAGCTTATAAATTCATTGTATATGTTCTATTTTATATTATGTATTATACATGAAATGGTATAATAACAATATTTGTTTGTTGTACTTATTTTTACGTGGTTAAATCATATGTGCAATGACCTCGGAGTGGAGATTATCGGGTTTATGTGTCCATATAAGCTGTCTCAAGTGCGAAAATATCCAGACGCAACAAATATATATAATTCGAACACATGGCGTGCGTCACAACCGAAGAGCTTACTCTTAGACCCACACTACAAAGGGTATGAACAATAAACTTTTAGAAACTAGTTTACAAATCTAATATTGATATTTACTTCATATAAATCTTATAATGTAGGAAACATTGTCTACTGCTTGTTTTCGTATAGAAAAGAATGAGGTTTATGTTTTGGATCCCCGAGTCGAACGTAAATCCAAACTGGAAATTAGACCACAAGTGAATATGTACGTTTTATTTATTTGCCTTCTGATATCTTTTTTGCTTGATGCAAGTGAATGTATACATTGTTTTTAAATTTTTCTTTTATGTTTAGGGCCTTTAAAACTTATAAGGCATATGATGGCAGATCTCAAGGAACTTACTTGAAATGGAAGACTGTTAAGGTGATTTATTTTGTATAAAATAAAAATAAACTTCTATGTTGGATATAAATTCAATTTAACCTAACTATTAAATTATTGTGTAATATTGTTGTAGTATCCTCAACAATCTAGATCGACAGATTGTGTATATTATGCGATGAGGTATATGTATGATATAGTAAAAAACCACGATCAAAGCACCAATATACATGAGGTGCCACTTTAATTTTTTTTCCTTCATAATTTTTGTTAAGTAGTTATACTATTAATGTTTTGAAACAATCTTGTTATTGCAGTACTTTGTACAAGATGGTTCTTATAGCCAGCAAGAGATAGATGAGGTTCGTGATAATTTAATTAGTTATATCATGCATAACTGGATGTAATCTTCTTATATGCTACTATATGGTGAGTTTATTCATGTCTCTTTCATACTTCCAGCATTACATGATTTAAATTGACCTTGTTTATATCATTGTTTGCATCTGAAAAACATCAAAATGTTTTTGCTTCCATATGTTTAAGTTGTTTGGCCGGCTATGACATTGATCTTATAAACATGTTACTAATTTAGGGCCTAATTTTTATATTAAAGGATCATATAAACAAATGTACACAATAGTTTGACCTGCAATCCCTCGGCTAGTAATTTATTGTGGCTTTGATTGCATCCAAAACCTGCAACAAATGATTGATAGAAAGTCGTAACAAAATAAGAACGGGTGGAAATATAATATAGTAAAATAGTAGGAAAAGAACCTTGTTCTTTGTGGGCATGTAAAATGGTTCATGAACAAGTGGAAATGGAGTCCAGGCCACATACTCTAGCTACAGGTGCTTCTAACTACATATTCAGATTTCTTTTATTAATAACAATTGCAATATGGATTCATTTTTCAAAAAGTTTACAGCACTATAGTAGCTTTAAAATGCAAAATATACACTGCGCCAGTATTGGTATATTGATGTTCATGTTCGAGAACCGTAAGGCCTATATATTTCTACATAAAAATAAATTTTGTAGTTTTGGTAAAATAAATCCCCTTCATATAGCTAAATGGACACACAAAGATGTACAGCTCATATTTTATTAATATAGGCTATATATTGTGTACTATTATGTAAAGAAAAACCTTTAATGTTTTTAGTGATATTAATACGGCCATACAGGCCATTGTAAAACCAAAAGACCAGCAAAAAGAAAATGTAAAAGGGATGATTTGAAATAGTTAATTTTTTGTCAGAAAATGTAGTGTAGAAATACCTCATATATTTTTTGAATTATTGAATGGAGTGCTACGCGGGTAACTGATACTATCGAGCAGGGTTAAACAGTTGTTATTTCTTGTTTTTCCAGGTTCAAGTTGACATTAGAAACAAGGAATGCAGCATATGGTTTGAGCTGAAGCATAAAAATTTGGGTTTTCAAGATTCCATGAAGTTTATAAGGTTTTCACTATACTATTTCTTCATGGTTGTACTAATTAAATATCCGAATTAAGATTGTACCACTTAATGATTGTACTAAAAATCTGAATTATGTTGCGAAAATGAATGTATGAACCCTTTTTTGTATAGATTATTAACACTATAGTTGATATATGTTTATTTTAGTAATATGTTATTCAGTTTGTATTTGCCATCAAATTTAATTTTGAATGATTGTATTATTTGCATGCAATAATTGTTTGTTGTAATCAATAATATATATATATAGTTTGTTTGAGTACCATAATAATGATTTCTAAGAATGGCTTTTTTGCATCAGGTATAAATAGCTGATGCAATAGAGGGATTAGTTTGCACCGGTTGTTATAAAAAACCGATGCAAAGAAGCCTTTTAAATCCAAAGATTCTTATGTTGCATCGTTTTTCAATAACAACCTATGCAACAAGTTCCTTTTTTGCATCGGTTTTCAATACAACCGATGCAACATGAGGGCTGTGCCCAAGCAACCAACCGTATTTTGCACCAGTTGTTAGTAACAACCGATGCAAAAAGGGCCGTTTTGCATCGGTTTTAGAACTGATGCAAAACTGTTAAGCCTGTTGCATTGGTTGCATATGCATCAGATGTTGAACTGATGCAAAAGGGGGTAAACAACCGATGCAAATGGCCTGTTTTGTAGCAGTGGATTGTCTATCTTGAGTAGTATTACAAGGGAGAGGACAACGTTAGCATTCATCGAAGGACTTATGCAAGGGCCTATATGGAGGTTTAAGATCTGTTCGAGATCCTCGAATCCATATAGTGATTCATGATCTGTTCGAGATAAAGGAATCCAATTGAGGATTCGTGTGCTGCTCAAATGATGAAGACTCGTGTGAAAGATACCAAATGTAACCTCAACATTGAAAATGACTAAAACCAGAGTAAGATGCATAATCTCAGGTTTAGCTCACCCGTGAAGGTATATCAACTCCATATCTAGAGTATGCTTATCGATATGTTATGCACGGAAGTTGTTGATACTTGGTGCCATGCAATTCGTCATTGGGCCAGTGATGTTTACCTTAGAGTATATCCCATCTAGAGATATAGGATGTTCAAAAGGAAGTTTCTGATCCTGGTCATGGAGTACGGACTTGGCTGAATCCAAGGAGATCTCAACGGGAAATCCACTATGTGAATGCGCCTTAACGGTATTGATTGTATACCCATTATTGTTGTGGCATTCACATAACAGCTATTTGATCTGATTTATGTGTTACACTTTAAACTGTATTTATCATATCACTATATGTCAAACCTAATGAATAGTTGTAAGGTGTTTGGCATTAAAGAGATAACTTGGCAAGGAGTTATGGCTATAACTCAATACCGGGTTACATGAAAAGTGGCTATGACTCGGTCTTTGTTATGAGGGCTTGGTCAAAGGAGCTAGTATATGATTGGTGTAAGAATTTGGCTAAGTGATGAATTAGGTGACGAGTTATCTCTAGAACTTGGAAGTGAAGCTATGGATTGGGACCGAGTTATCAAAGAGGGATGGGTCAGGGTCTAATGCACCTAGGGAAGAGTACTAGAGATAAAGGAGGAGAAGATGACCAATTATTGGCTAAGTGCTTAGCTTGGTACCGAGTTAAGGCTTAGTTCCATACCGAGCTATCACATTTAGTGGCATGGATATGGAACTTTCAAGGTAGGAAGAGGATGCTCTACAGGTTGTGCTGGAGGCGTTAGCTCATTCATATTAAGGGTGGATGGCGATATAACAGTAAGATGAAAAGATATGATCTTCGGATGTTGGCTCGATTTAGGATAGGTTCCGAAGATGGCAGCATGAGGTAGTCATAGGATAAGGGAGCATGGGGATTGTTCCTCGTGAATAATGGAAACTGGATTGAGCAAGGAGGACTTGGTGTCCAAAAGGAGCAAAGTAGGGTTCGGTTATATGTGCTAAGGAATCGTTAACACTCGAAGAGTTTTCAATTGTACTCGAAGCAGGGGTATTGTAAGTGGGGACGTCCATGTGTTAATTGAGGGACCTGTATATCTTAGACCTATGGCTTTGGGTCTAGCGTCTAGCTTTAGGATGCGAGACATGCATCCAACTTTAGGCTATGAGATACAGGAGTGTAATAGAGAATGGGGATTTCCATTAGTCCCTGGCTTGGAGGTCATATGAGCTGTCATATATTTAGGGCACAGGGATGGAATGATAGCTAGGATTTCTTGATGGATGCTATGGTTGATATGATTACTTTGGTTGCTTTCTTGGGTAGGCTAACTCGAAGATATCATGGGAAGTGAGTATTGGAGAAAGGAATACCTAGAAGACCGATATCCTTTATTTAGTCAGTATTATATCTTTATGATATTGTAGAATAGCATATTACAGTGTTATATGTTAAATCTTTGGTTGTAGGAACAAGTCAGGTATGATTCATGTACCTATGTTCCTTACTGTATTTACATGTATAGTACTTTGAGTTTCATTTATCACTCACACCAAACTGTTGTCTGACCTATAGTTTTATGCTTTGTTTCTTATTATCTTGAGTACTCTTAAATGAATGGACTAGATAACAGGTCTAGGTGACGTAGTGGTTATTCGAAGGAAGAGTTGGATGGAGCTATCTCGTATTATATACATATATGGAGTATATGCTTATTCCACTGTGCAACATTGGGGAACTTTAGCAATGATTGCTTACCATTTGTATTTGAGACAGTTGCTGAGTTCGTTTTTCATTGTATAAGCTCTACTGTTGCTGTATAACTCTAAGGATATTATACTCTGATAATGATGATCTATTGACATTTTTATTGTTGTATCTTCTATTGTACATGTAATATTATATTTTATTCATACATTATGAGATATACGACATGTTATATGCTATATTGATTTATTTCAACCTTGATTATCGTCCTATATCGGCCAAGCATGATAACAACACATTATTTATATACTATTGGTGTCGGTGGTATAGGGCAATCCTCACATTTGGTATCAGAGTTTCGGTTACATGATTAACCTAAGTTGATACATTGATCCAATGGAGATGGGGAAGGTGTAATCGCCTCAGACTGGATCTAGAGTGCATATGAACGAGAGAGTGTGTACTTGTTATAAGCTTTGGTTTTCAAAATTATATAGTAATATAGTATGGTCGCATGCACATGAGCACCATAGATACGGTTTTCTTTTATGAAACTCCGATCGTTCTTGTTACAGTTTAGGATGAGCCGACATACAAGAAACACTGTGAGATCTACTTCAGGAGTGGAGGAAGGGGTGGGAACATGGGCTGCTACGTCTAATATCCAAGCCATGTTTAATGTTATAATAGCTAACATTACGAGGAGTGCTCCTAGAGTAGGAGAGGATGGAGGTGCTCCGGTGCAAGCGCCTGGGGCTGATTTAGCCAAGCCAAGCAAAGACTATTCCAATCTTAGAGGGAATCCCTTTCATGGGATAGAGTCAGACATAGAAGTGCAAGATTGGTTGGATACTTGGGAGCGCATTTTCAATGATACGGAGGTGGAAGATGCTATGATAAGGAAGATAGCTACGAGACACCTTCAAGGAAGAGATATGAATTGGTGGAATGTTATCGCTATTGCTACTCCTAAAGACCAGTTCTCTTGGGATCTGTTTAGGATAAGGTTTGAGAAGTTCATCCTGGCTGCCCATAAGTCGGCATTGTTTAGAAAATTTGTTGATCTCGAGTAAGGAGAGATGACGATCTCGAAATATGTTGTAGAGTTAATGCCTTATCAAAGTATGGGGTGTCATTCATCGACACTTCCTTAAGGAAGAATGAGAAGTTCATCATAGGATTGGATGACCATCTCAGAGAGCAGCTAGTGGACCATATAGATGAGCCATTCAAAAAGCTAGTAAAGAAGGCGCTACCCCATGAGAGCTTGTACCCAAGACCAATTCTATGTGAGAAACACAAATTACGGATCTTAAGGCTAGAATTAACACTAGGAAGGGGGTGAATAGTGTTTTAAGGAATTACTAAATCATTTTGAGTTTATGTTGTTTTGAACACGAATGTATGCAATATTCAGACACAGATATGATCACAGAATCAAACACAGATGTAGAAATAAAGTAAAAGCAATAAAGGAAAGAACATATCGGATTTTATACTGGTTCGGAGTTACCCTACATCCAGTCCCGCACACAAGTACGAATTTCCTTTCAAAATTAATTGTACAATTACAACCCTCTATTTTAAGGCCACGAGGTACACCACTCCAGATTCACATTAATCCTCTGGATAGAGATACTTGATTTCACGGGCAACGAGTTCACCCAATTGATTTTCAAGGCTACAATCACACCTTTTCTCACTTGATTGATTTCACAAGCTACAATCACACCTTTTCTCGCTTAGTTTATTTTAAAGAAGCCTATAATTCTGAATAGCACTGAGATCTTGTTGAGATAGTGATAGAGAATCAAACCAGAGATGATCTAGTTAGATTCAATGTTGATTTTGGTAGAGTAACGGTAAAAATGTGTATAAAGAAATGTGGAAGAAGAAGAGGAGTGAAATCAGAGAAAAAATGAATACAAATTCGTTCACAACTACCCCTATTTATAGTAGAACAACAGCCATGTCCATTCGTGAAAGGATATGACGAATAGACACTTCCTTTGAAATTCAAAATTTTGAAATATACTACTACTATGTGGATAAGGGGTACTTGAGGATATCGACATGCCTAAGGTATTTTTGGTAATTTGCTTTTCATTGAAAATAACTTCTATGTTCTATTAAAACCATTTTAAACTTTATATATATACTTAACTATAGTTAAAATACATAAGTAAATATAGAGAATAATATTTTGATATATATGTACAATTTTACTATAATTTTATATTTAAATCTATGTAAAAATATTAAAAGTTAAATATATTGTTATTAAAAGATAGTTAAAACCAAGGATAATTTGATTTTGAAAATAAAGATTATTTTGAGGCTAAAAATATTTAAAACCAGGATAGATGCTTTTGATTCTTTTAAAAGGAAGATTTTGAAAACAAGATATAAGTTTGTAAAACATTTGAATAAAAGTTAGTGGATACAAAACAATGTTCCACTAGATTTTTCGTAGGTTCCATCCTACTTAGGGCTCTATCTCTTTAACAGACTCGAAGTGGATTCCATTCCACGAATAAATTGGATTTTAAGATGCCAGTGCTTTTCTAGGAGTTTTAACAAAATTCCTAATTAAATTACTTGTTATGAAATCTTGAACTCTTGATAATCTTGATGCTCATGAGTCTTCAATCTTCATATCTTGAATCTCTATACTGTACAATCTTCATTCTTGATACATGTATGGTTAAATCCTGCATATACATATATATCTAAACTATAATGTTAGTATTTATATTTTATAATCTTATTCTAAGGATGTTGTCGTCAAACCATCATCTCAAGGACTAAAATCTCCCACTGTTTGATGATGACAACCTATGTTTATAAAATATTACTTCTATTCTAATAACCCCCCTAAATCTATGCCTAACTATCATATTTTATACTTCTCCCTCTTTGTCATCAGCAAAAATTAACTCCAAACTATATACCTCCCCCTTAAACTAATACTAGAACAAAGTATAGTAAATGGAATGTGAAAGACATTAACATAATTATAATTATTCAATACATAAATATGTATAAGTATATCTTAGACAATACAATCAACACACACATCAAATCTAATCATGTCAAAAACGTCAAATAAATCAAAGGTCAAACAAATCAATCAAGTGAAATAAGTCAATCAAGTCAAATAAGTCAATCAAGTCAAACAAAACATACCAAACATATCAAAAACTAATAATCCTATACTATAAGACAATATTACAAACTCCTCCTAAATAAAATACACTTGTTATGTATACATGTATGCAATATGTAGTTTGTAATGCAGTATGAAATGTATGACATATGCAATGTAGCATGAGATAATATGCAAAATGAAGTGCAACTTGTGATGAAAATGATTATGATATTTCATGCATTATAATTTATGATATAATATGCAATGAAATGTGATATGAAATAGGATGCATAATGATATGTAATATGAAACAAAATGATAATGAAGTAGTAGTAATAATAATAATAATAATATGCAAAACGGTATGACGATATATATACTACGGTAAGGGGCATCCAGATTATAAGATAAACATGAGTGATAAGTAATATCTAATTAAGAAGCATATCTGTGTGTGTGTGTGTATATAAAATTATTTATTATAAATCACTTCAACCAAACAAAAGTAATACACACCAATTACTAGACTTAGGTTAAGGAAACTAATGAATGGGACTGAAAGAGTAGTAAAGAAAAGAGTTTAAAGGTAATAAATGAGATTAAAACTATAACATATTCATGAAAGGTAGTAATCAAACTCAATATCAAAATCAAATGCAAAGAAATATGAACTTAAACTATATATGATCAACTATGGTTTTTATAAAAATTAATAGCCTACTTATTTAATTTATTTGAATTTTTTTTAACTTGGTTGTTTTTTTAAGAATCCAAACTTCCATGTTTATAAAATACTTAACTTACTAACTAAAACCTTTATATTAAATTATTATTGGTTTAAATATTTTAAAAAATGTTTAAACATTTTTAAAAAAAAATATCATAATGAAATATTAAAAGTAACAAAAATTGAAAAACTAAAATAAACATGTGCTAGCTATGTTAAGGCCTCTTTCATTTAAAATTTTAATTAATTACTAAAAAATATCTAAATATTAATTTTAAAATATTCTAATTTAAGTTAAATAATTTTAAAAAGAATAGAGAAAAAATCTAAATTTAAATATTATTTTTACATAGTTTAAAGTTTCAAATAGAAAAGACAGCATAAACAGAATGCTATAAAAAGTTTTTGTAGTAAAATATAATCAAAACATAAAACAGAAACTGCAGCATTTACTAATGCTGTGTAAAGTTTCTGAAACACTACAGTGTGTCAAACCATAGAAATGCTATAAAAATGTATTTGCAGCACTTAGGAAACGTTCCAGAAGAAAAGACAGCATTTCAGATATACTATCTATTGTTCTGGGCCTGATTTTAACATGATTTTGCACCAATTTGACGACTAGAGATTAACATGTAAATAATTGATTTTTTACCCAAAAATTAATGAGAAAACATGTGCAAAAACACTTGGCATTATGCATGTAAAAAATGCTTTTATTAAAGAAAAAGTGTAATGACATGTGTCATATTGCATGTATCTCACTATCTACTTATATGACAAGTGTCATATGATGCGGTGCAATCTTATTAATTGAAGAAATATATAAATAGAGCCTTATTCTAACATTCTAAATTCATTCTATTAATTTCTTAAAGATATAAAATTAGTATCTTAAAAGAAATAGAGTATGAGAATTAAAAATAACATTCGAAAGGTTGAAATCATGAATGAAGGTATGCTTTTATACTTAGTATAGTTGTAATAAATTAGTTGTAAGATTTTATTTGAAAGGAACACATTTTAAAAGACTTAATTACGGTGTGTCGATATATGGTCAAAAATATCAAAACTTATAAAAGAGATAAATTTCTATACCTAATTAAATGCATAAGTTTATATTCCTAAATGCAACAATAAAGATGAAATAATAGTAAAGCGTACCAATTTTTGCACTCCATCTTTCTAACTTTGTTGTTCTTCCATTGACGTCAACCACACATTTATATCTTTTAGAATTTAACGAAGAGATCTGTTCTATTGCGACGGGCTCGTTTTTCTGATCAGCGTAGTATATTCATTTGCTGAATTTGAAGACCGTATGAAAAAGATGCAGATGATTTAGTAGATTGACTAACTTGGCGCCAAAACATTGAATTTGAATTTTTAATGAATGGACACTTCAGCCACTATAAATAGGCTCAACAGTCACCACTTTTCATAAAAGTTTCTCTTCTTCTTCCCGTTTTTCTATTTACCATCAAACTTCTAGAAAGCATATCTCCTTCGTTTCTTAACGGAATTGGATGAAACCAGCGGAAAATCGAAGAGGAAGGCAAGGGCTACGATCCAGTAATAGTTTGGTGATGAATTTGGACAGTATTATGGTGCAACAGGCCGAACAATAAGAGAAATGTAGGAAATCTTGTACACAGTTTTTAGCTTTGGATAGCCAACTTCAAACTGTCATATCTCACTCAATTTTGATCGGAATTTGATGATCCACCCATCAAAAAGACCGTGGGAACAAGAATTACAGTCTTGAAAAGGAGCGGGAACAAAATACTTAATTTTTTGGATGCAATTTGAAGAATACCATTGATGGTTTTGCTTTCTTTCTCTCTTTGTTCACCAAAACTTCATTTGACCATAACTTGGTCTTTTCTTGACGGATTCGCACGAAACCAGTGACATTGCAAAGTAGTGGAGAGAAATACAGTATCATATCAAGTTGTAGATGAGAATCAAAAGTTCTGTATTGAGCTTGCACTCATTTCATTGTCGATTGCTGTTATATATCCATTTGTTTTTCTTGGTCGATGAATGATTTTCTGGTATCTTTTAACCAATGGTCATTAGGTATAACTCTTCTCCTGCAAAACAACATAACTTTTTAAAGAATCAAGTGAATTTTCAAAATAACTAAAAATAGTTTTAAACAACAATATCATGATGATTCTGTGAATATTCATATGAAAATAGTGTTAATAATTTTATCAAACAAAAAATTGCCATTTTAAATTTTTTCAAAATTCGGATTATGAAAAATTTGAAAACCTTGCACTGATACCAAATGTGAGAAATGTGGATTACGGATCCTAAGGATAGAATTAACACTAGAGGAAGGGTGAATAATGTTTTAAGGAATTACTAAATCTTTTTGAGTTTATGTTATTTTGAACACGAATGTATGCAATATTCAGACACAGATATGATCACAGAATCAAAAACAGATACAGAAATAAAGTAAAAGCAATAAAGGAAAGAACATACCGGATTTTATACTGGTTTGGAGTTACTCTACATCCAGTCCCGCACACAAGTATGGATTTCCTTTCAAAATTAATTGTACAATTACAACCCTCGATTTCAAGTCCACGAGGTACACCACTCCAGATTCAAAATCCTCTGGGTAGAAATACTTGATTTCATGGACAACAAGTTCACCCAATTGATTTTCAAGGCTACAATCACACCTTTTCTCACTTGATTGATTTCACAGGCTACAATCACACTTTTTCTTGCTTAGTTTATTACAAAGAAGCATATAACTCTGAATAGCACCGAGATCTTGTTGAGATAGTGATAGAGAATCAAACCAAGATGATCTAGTTAGATTCAATGTTGATTTCGACAGAGTAATGGTAAAATTGTATATAAAGAAATGTGGAAGAAGAAGAGGAGTGAAATCAGAGAAAACATAAATACAAATTCGTTCAAAACTACCCCTATTTATAATAGAACAACAGCCATGTCCATTCGTGAAAGGATATGACGAATAGACACTTTCTTTGAAATTCAAAATTTTGAAATATACTACTACTATGTCAATAAGGGGTACTTGAGGATGTCGACATGCCTAAGGTGTTTTTGGTAATTTACTTTTCATTGAAAATAACTTCTATGTTGTATTAAAATTATTTTAAACTTTATAAATATACTTAACTATAGTTAAAATACATAAGTAAATATAGAGAATAATATTTTGATATATATAAAAATTTACTATAATTTTATATTTAAATCTAAGTAAAAATATTAAAAGTTAAATATATTATTATTAAAAGATAGTTTAAAACCAAGGATAATTTTATTTTGAAAATAAAGATTATTTTGAGACTAAAAATATTTAAAACCAGGATAAATGTTTTTTATTCTTTTAAAAGGAAGATTTTGAAATCATTTTGAAAACAAGATATAATTTTTTAAAACATTTGAATAAAAGTTAGTGGATACAAAACAATGTTCCGCTAGATTTTCCATAGATACCATCCTACTTAGGTTCCATCCCTTTAAAAGGCTCGAAGTGGATTCCATTCCACGAATAAATTGGATTTTAAGATGTCGGTGCTTTTCTAGGAGTTTAGCAAAATTCCTAATTAAATTACTTATTATTGAAATTTTAAACTCTTGATAACCTTGATACTCATGAGTCTTCAATCTTGATATCTTGAATCTCTATACTGTATAGTCTTCATTCTTGATACCTGCATGATTAAATCCTGCATATACATATATGTCTAAAATATAATGTTAGTATTTATATTTTATAATCTTATTCTAAGGTTGTTGTCATCAAAACCATCATCTCAAGGACTAACAGTCTACTATTTGTTGTTTCTACTGAGAAAGAGGAGCCAAAGTTACAGTAAGATGGTGAAGGTAAGAAGAAGTGGAATGGGAAGAGGAAGCTACCTAATGGTAAGGGTGGAAAGAATAAGGGTAAATGGGAACCTACTTGTTTTAGCAATGAGAATGGTCATTTGATTAAAGATTGCAATGCCAGAAGGATGAGAAAATGCTGCAACTGAGACAACCCCAGGCATCTGAAGAAGGATTGTTCGAAACCGGTGAAGGCTATTCAGGTTGTGAGGCGTATGCTTTGGATGCAGTCCTAACTTCATCGAGTGCTCCCTCGACGAGGGAGAAGGTGAAGGGAATCATCATTCAAGGTATGCTTTCTATTGGTGATGTTCCTATTCAAGTTTTGTTTAACACTGATGCTTCATGTTTATTCATATATAATAACCCAGTAGACAGATTAGTATTGATACTTGAGATAATAGACGTGCCCTTAATTGTAACGAAAGCTGTTGGAAGCTCGACCAGCCTGTGCATGGTTTGTGGCGGTTTAGTCTTATTGAGTCATGGACGCTCTTTGTTTATGATTGCTTTGTTTTGAATTTCATGGGGTTCAGGATTATCATGGTAATGGACTGGCTAAAGAGGTCTGTTGCTGCAGTGAATTACAAGAAGCTATTGGTGGTAATCAAGGATTTGATGGGCGAACGGTAATGATTAGCTGCTTACCCAAGGACAAGCTGATGGTTAGCTTTCTATATTCACTGGGGGTTCTACATGAGGAATTGTCATCTGTGTCTATAGCTAGAAAGTATCATATGTCTTTGAGGAAGTGATCAGACTGCCTTTGCATAGAGAGATCGAGTTTTGAATGGGATCGGCGAAGGAAGCTAGACCTATAGTTATTCCTTTGAGGCGTATGGCACCCAGAAAGCAAAAAAGTTAAAGACATAAGCGAATGACCTATCGAGGAAGGGGTTCATTCGTAGAAGCATATCCGAATAGGTCGCTCCTATTGCATTTGCGACTAAGGCGGATGATTCTTTGAGGTTGTGTGTGGATTATCGTGAGCTTAATAAGATGACAGAAGAACAAGTATCCACTCCCGCGTATTGATGAATTATTCGATCAGCTGCATGTCGCAAAGGTGTTTTCTCAAGTGGATTTAGCAAGATTAGGGTAGCAAAGGAGAGTGCGTCTATTACTATGTTTCGTACGTCATTGGGTTTTTATGAGTGGTTGGTGATGCCATTTGGATCGACCAACTCTCCGACATACTTTGTGCGTCTCATGAATCGAGTTTTCAAAGAGCAGTTGAATAAATTCGTGCTTAAGTTCATGGATGATATTCTGATTTACTCCAGAACTGAAGAAGAGGACAAGATGCACTTGAGGTTTGTGTTAGAGATATTGAGGAAGCACAAGTTGAGAGCGAAGTTCTCTAAGTGTTACTTCTGGAGAGAAGAAGTGAGATTCTTGGGTTATGTCATTTCAGGATGGGGTGTAGTGGTAGATCCTATTAAGGTGGCGGCGGTCTAAGATTGGAATCATCTTAAGAATTCTACGGATGTGAGGAGTGTCCTAGGACTGTCGAGATACTATAGACACTTCATAAAGGATTTCTAGAAGGTAGCGACACCGTTGACCAATTTGATAAAGAAGAATCACACTTTTGTGTGGGATGCAAAGTGTAAGCATGCATTTGTGATTCTAAAGGAGAGCTTGAAGAGTGTGCTAGATTTGACTATTCCAAGTGGGAATGAGGAGTTGATAGTGTATACAAACGCTTATGGTACTAGGTTGGGAGCGGTGTTGATGTAGAAAGGAAAAGTTGTTGCCTATGCTAGTCGACAGCTAAGGCTGCATGAGAGGTATTATCCAACTCATGATTTGGAGTTGGCATTGATTGTTTTTGCTTTGAAGATGTGAAGGTACTATCTATTAGGAGAAAAGTTTGAGTTGTTTACAGTCCATAAATCCTTGAAGTCCATTTTCTCTCAGAAGGATCTCAACCTTCATCAGCAATGGTGGTGGAGTTCTTGGCCTCTTATGATTTTAATCTTTCCTGATACTCCAGGAAAGGGAAATGTGATCGCTGATGCATTGGGTAGAAGACATGCAAATTTGGGAGCAATGTTCTTGGAATGGAAGTAGATGAAGTACATTGCTGGATATAATTTCAGGCCTCATTGCAAGTTGGAAGCAGAGTATCAGCAAGTTTGTCAATCTGACCTACTTTAGTTAAAAGAATTGGTGCTATTTAGAAGCAAAATACAAGGCCAGCGGAGATCATAGCAAAGATAGTGTAGGGAATATAATCCAAATACATGAACCAATACGAACTCAACCAAGAAGGTTGGCTTCATAAGGATGGAAGATTATTTGTTTCCAACATTGATGGGCTATGAGATGAAGTGTTACGAGAGTGTCACCATTCCACGTTGACCATTCATCCCAACAGTAAAAAGATATACTGGGATATGAGTGAACCAATTATTGGGAAGGCATGAAGAGGGATGTTAGGGAATTCATCTCAAAGTGTATAAACTCTCAGTTGGTAAAGGCATGGCAGAAGAAACCCAATGGATTGTTGCAACCGCTAGAAATTCCTGAATGGAAGCGGGAATAAGTATCAATGGATTTTACAAATGGACTTCCAAGGACTCAAGCAGGATATAATGACATTTGGGTCATAGTAGATCGGTTGATCAAGAGTGCAAGATTTATACCCGTCAAGTCAAGTAGAACGACATCCAAGCTGGCAGAGTTGTATGTGAAATGGATAGTACGATTAAACGGTGCGCCAAAAGGATTGTGAGTGGCTGAGACTCATTGTTCACTAGTGGGTTTTGGAAGAGATTACAAGAGGCATTAGAGACTGAGCTGCATCTTAGTATAGCTTATCACTCTTAAGTGATGGGAAAACAGAGAGGGTAAATCATATATTGGAAGATCCCTTGCGAGCATGCATTATAGACTTTGGAGGATTATGGGATGATCATTTGCATTTGACGGAGTTTGCATAAACAATAATCATTAGTCAAGTATTGGTATGACACTGTATGAAGCATTGTATGGTCGACCATGTAGCGCTCCTTCTTATTGGTGGGAAATGGGTGAGAAGCTGATGCTTGGGCCAGATATGATTAGAGAGAATTCGAAGAAGATTAAGGTATTTAGCAACGAAAGAAAGCTTCCCAGGACCGACAGAAAAGCTATGATGACAAGATATGAAGAAATTTAGAGTTTTCTGTTGGAGATATGCTGTTTGCGAAGGTTTCTCTTCTTAAGAACGTGGTTGATTTGGTAGAAAGGGGAAGTTGGCACCAAGATTTGTAGGATCTTTTCCAATAGTTGAGAGAATTAGAAGGCTAGCACATAGAGTCGACTTATCTCGAAGGATGGCGGGTGTGCACAATGTTTTTCATGTCTCTTATCCATGGAAGTTTGTGCATAACTCAAGTATGATGATTACACTGGATCGGCTAGAAGTTGTTGAGGTAGAATCAGAAGTTGCTAGACCATATAAGCTGGTTTGTGTTGTTGGGTACGATACATAGCTTATGAGGAAGATGGTGAAGCTGGTGAAGGTACAAGGGAGCGGAAGTGATGATGATTATACATAGGAGATGGAGGAGAGCGTGAGGGCTAAGTGTCCGGATCCCTTTAATGGTAAGATCCACAGCTTATTGTATCTACTTTCACCATTTGTAAGTAATATTAATAGATTAGTATTTCACATGTTATGGTAAGCGATTGGTTGCATGATTGTCTGTTTGATATAGTAGGTGGTTGCTCGTGGTTGGTAGGCATGTGGAATAACAATTATTTCTTATACCTTGGCTTATTTGAGGATTTCGGCAACAAAATTCCTAAAGGGGAAGAAAACAATGACCCGTATTTTACGTATCGGAGGATCGTAAGATATTTTTATTTTATTCGTATAAGATCAAATAATTTTATAATTTTGGGATGCGACTTTTAGGGACATTTTACACACCTATGATTTTTTTTGAATTTCCATGTGACCATTTTGACCATACAAATATTTTTTAGGCTATAACTTTTGATAGGAGTCGAATTTAGGTCTCAAACTAGTTCCATTGCTTTAGAATGATGGTTTCCTACTCTGTACAGTGGTCATAGTAGAAAAACGAACCTATTAGAAAGTTGTGCCTGTTTTTTAAGTTTTTAAAGCCGTTAGTTGGAATTATTGTGTAATTAGTGAAGCCCATTAGTCTAACTAGAGAATCCCTATAAATAGAGGCTGTAAGAGTCAAATAAAAACTTTTTCCTCTCATTCAAAATTAGGTACAAACCCTAATTAGCCCTAAATCCATCCCACTTTATTCAAATCTCTCCTTAGATCAAACTAGATTATTGATTGGTGATTGGAGCATCGATTAGAAGATAGAGATAATTGATTTGCTTGATTTAGAGTGCTTTTATTCACTGATCGAATTAAATCTTCATTGTTCGAATTAGATCTACACAATAATTGGTTGAATTTGGTAATTGACGAGTGGTTAATGCTTTCTCACTATACTACGCATGTTTATATGGTAGATTTATAGGATTTAACATGTTATGACTTGATTTTTGGCCATAAACCTTTTCTAAATCTAATGACATGTTAAATTGTGCATATGACCTAGGTTGATTAGAAATCACTATTGCTTATGCTCGTATATTCATGCTCTATGTAGATCTATGTTAGAAAGTAACTTGTTTATCTCATTTTTATGAATTGCATGATTGAAAGTACTTGTTATTCTATGCTTGGATGATATGATTTGATGTTGTTTGCTAGTGTTGTGATTGCATAGAAAGTTAGGTCGGAAATTTGAGCAAATCATAGGAAAAATTGGTCAGAATTGGACGAAACTTAGCAGATGGGCTTTGGAATATGGCAGGAGGCTACATTAACCTGCAAGATGTTTGGATTCAAAATGATAACTTGGCACAGATTTATGGCTATAACTCAATACGAGTTATACGAAAAGTTCCTATGACTCGGTCTTTGCTATAAGTGGATAGGGCTTGGTCTGAGGAGCTAGTCTATGGCTTGGTGTAAGTATTTGGCTAAGTGATGGATTGGTTATGAGTTATCTTTAGAACTTGGAAGTGGAGCTTTGGATTGGGACCGAGTTATCATAGAAGGATGAGTCGGGGTCTATGACACGTAAGGAAGAGTACTAAATACAAGGAAGAAGAAGATAGCCAATTATTGGTTAAGTGCTTAACTCGGTATCGAGATAAGGACTTTTGTCGGTACTGAGTTATCACATTTAATCGTATGGATATGGAACTTTCAGGGGCAGGAGGAGGATGCTCTTCAGGTCGTACTGGGGTGTTAGCTCGTTCACATCAAGGGTGGATGGCGATATAACAACATGATAAAGATCTATGGACTTCAGATGTTGGCTCGTGTTCGGAGCAGGTTCCGAAGATGGCGACTCATAAAGAAGGGAGCCCTAGGGTTGTTCCTCATGAATAATGGAAACTGGATTGAGCAATGAGGGCTTGGTGTCCAAATAGAGTAAAGGAGAGCACAGTTATATGTGCTAAGGAATAGTTGACACTCGGAGAGTTTTAAGTTGTACTTAAAGTAAGGGTAATATAAGTGGGGACCCCCATAGGTCAATTGAGGGACCTATATATCTTGGACCTGTGGTTTTGGTTCTAGTATCCAGCTTTGGGCTGCGATATACATATCCAGCTTTAGGCTGCAAGATATGAAAGTACAATAGAGAACCGGGATTTCCATTAGTCCTTGGCTTGGGAGTCATACGAGTTGTCATATACTCAGGGCATAAGGACAGAATGATGGCTAGGATTTTTTGATGGATCCTATGGTTGCTATGATTGCTTTGGTTGCTTTCTTAGGTAGGCTATCACTCGAAGATATCATAGGAAGTAGGTATTAGAGAAAGGAATACCTGGAAGACTGATATCCTTTATTTGGTTGGTAGTATATCTTTATGATATTGTAGAGTAGCTTATTATATTGTTATGTGCTTACTCTTTGATTGTAGGGACAGATCAGGTATGGTTCATGCACATCTGTTCCTTACTATATTTACATATACAGTACTTTGAGATTCATTTACCGCACACACCAAACTGTTGTATGACCTAAGGTTTTATGCTTTGTTTCTTATTATCTTGGGCGCTCTTAAATGAGTAGATTAAATAACAGGTCTAGGTGATGCAATGACTGTAAGGAGAATGAGCTGAATGGAGCTATCTCGTATTATATACATATATATGGAGTTTACGTTTATTCCGTTGTACAACACTAAAGGGCCTTAACTATGACTACTTACCATTTGTATTTAAGACCGCTGTTGAGTTTGTTTTCCATTGTATAAACTCTACTATTGATGTATAACTCTACGAATATTATACTCTGAGGATGATGATCTGTTCATATTGTTATTACCGTCTCTTCTGTTATATATGTAATATTATATTTTGTCCATGCGCTGTGAGATATATGGTAGGTTATATCCTATACTGATTTATTTCAATCTCGATGATCGTCCAATATCGAGCGGGCATGACAGCAGCGCATTTTCTATATACTATTGGTGCCGGTGGTATAGGGCGATCGTCGCGATACATATGTATGTTTGTACATATGTTATTTATTATATATCAATATGTACATGTATTTCTTTTCGTGTCCATGTATATATATGTGTGTGTGTGTGTGCATATAAGAAACAACTTATTGAAGTTCCAAAGATAAATCGACAAGCGCCGCCTTCTCCCCCCCCCCCCCCCAAAACCCATAAAAAAATTACCTGTGACCCTTTTAATCCATCAAGCTCAGTGGATTTATTATAGAAACCTAAATAGCGAAGGTGATGGGATTCGTACCTGGGGTATCGCATCGAAAGCCCTGTGTTGTTGGTGCTGCTCTATAGTTATTTCCCCCAACCAACTGAGCTACTAGGCCGAATAAGACTGAAAAACTTTTACTTTAATGTAAACAATATCTAGAATTATATTCAAAACATGAACCATATAACATAAGAAATCAATTTCCATGGTAAGTTTAAATAACCAAAATACAATATTTATTTATGTTTGTGATGCAAATGTTATAAAGTTATAAAATAGTTTTTCAATCAACAATTAGTTTTTTTCAATGATAGTTTTCAAAATAATGAAAGAAACCAGACAACCAAGGCATATGCAAATTTGTTGTAAAAGTATTTAGATCTAAATTATACAATGAATATAAACAAATAATCAAATGAGATAAAGGATTTAAAGTATACCAATTATGATGAACATATAATAATTTGAGATATAGAACAAATGTGATGTGTATTAAATCAACACGACAAATGGATAATAAATTGAGGTGGACGAAAAGGGATCTAAATTATGTATTACAAGATGAACTATTAAATAGATGAGACTAAACATGCAGAATCTAAACCATGTGAATAAGAGAAATATATGATTAAATCAATCATAACGATACCTTAAGATGCAATAAAAAGTTGCACCTTGAATGATGAACGAAGCTCGTATATTCAATTGAATCAATCTTTAGATTTTGCTAGAATCAAGAGACAACCATCATTTTTTTATTTTGATTTTAATTTTGTAATTTTTTAAGCAATGGAGGCCATGAAAATTCGATTGGAAAAGATGGAGGAAGAGCGCAAAAACGACTGATCGATGAAACCTATAAAGGAGACAGTAAAAAATATTGCTATGGATGATTCATCTCCCTTTAATTATTTTTTGTTCTTTCAATTCAAATTGAAAACTCTTCCTTTCCCTTCACTCGGTTGGATATAGCATGGGATAAAATGGACTTCAAAATTTTCCAAATTCATTTACTATTTATTTCATTTAAATTCAATTTAAATATTCTATCGATATGGTATATCGATGCGCATATGTATTACTTTTTATATATATGCATTTCATTAATTACTAATGGTATTCAAACATCAAATAAAATTTAACAACTAATATTTCTTAAATATTAATTAATTTATTGATTTACAATGATTATAAATTAATTAAATTGCGTGGTTTATTTGGAGAATTCATCATTTCAATTGTGCGACTCAAATGTGCAAATTCAATTAGCGATTAAATAATTCAAATAATAATTTTATACATCACCTTAGCTGGTGATGTGACAGTTTCACTAAATTTATCGGTTCCATATATTTTGGTAAAGTCCAATTTTACTTATGATAAGCAGTACTGGTAATAAAGGTATTTACACCAATTCTCTTCACCGGTACTATATCGCATTCGAACTTATGGAATTTGGTTTCGGTCAAAATTCCAACGTCGTCCACATTCAACTCTATTTATTCAAACATCAATTCCTTGGTTCAATAATAACAATTATTATCAACCATAATGATCGGGTCAAAAACTTTGATTTTGAGTTGACTACAGTGGACCATGATACTACCCTATATAATCGCGGAGATGAATTCTCCATTGAACTGTATTTCACTTCCAATGCTTCAACCCAGACCCAACTATAGTTGTTCAATAGACATCATGTTATGATTCAACTATAGTCAAAGTGGTATGTCCATGCTAAAGTTCAACAATATTCTCAAGTCGAGATAACCATATAATATCCTCACTTTGAGATTCTCTTAACTTTAGTTATAGTAACCAACATAAGACTCTCGAGTGATTCATTTCATAGTTATTTGATAACTATCGTTATGTAACCTTTTGGTGCCCAACAATCATGAGTAATACACCATCCAACATTTAGAGAGCATTATGTACTCTAGTCTCAATAGACATATTGATACTCCATCGAAATATCTCGACTACGAATATTTAAAATAAGATAAATTTTGGCATACATCCTTATAATCATAAAAATAAGTTTAGGCTCATTCCAATTTTCTTTTAATATCATTATTTTCAAAAAAAAGGTATAATTCAGGAGGTGTTCGGCTAAATTTACTAACATTAATATGCGTTCATGTTATAATTTTTCATAACTCATAATTGCATGCAATTCACGTCTTAATAGCCATTCTTAAATTTGGAAACGAGATATGTAAAAGAGAACAAATTATAAAAAAAGATGTATAAATAGTTTCAAAAATGGGATGTAAAACAAAATAAGTCTTAAAAAGAGGGACGTATTTTTTAATTTCCACTTAAAATAATATGTTACTTTAATGTTATAATTTTCTCACGATTACAACACATTGTAATTGCTATCACATAACATATTATTTAAAGATTTTCTATTTAATATACGTAATTATCTAATTAATTAAACGGATACATAGAAAGACAAACATCTTTTATTTCAAATGAGATTTTATACAGAGTCAACAATTTACAGTAAGTTACAAAATTTCCCCTAGAATATATTCATAACTCCATCAATAATACGAGTTGTTACAAATATGAAGTGTAAGTATTTTAGGAGTTATTTTATGTAATTGTTTTCAAATATAGGTTAGCCAGGACTGTACATTTTACATGGTCCATGAGCTATTGGCAGTGGCACACCACAGCAAAATTTTAAAATTCACATAACTGGGACAAAAAATGGGCCCTATTTTGATATTTCTATAAGAAAAGCTTTCTAATAATACATACATGAATCAAATTTTGAAAAAGGGTTTGGATAATGATTAGAGGTAGTACGACTCAAGTGATTAGAGATATGACGCTTTGGGCAAATGTTTTAAAGGTAATGAGTTCGAGCTCCTACGATATCATATGAATGCTTTTCTTGAATAAAATATCACTTTTTTTATAAAATAATCTTTATTTTGGAAAACAGAAGCCCAAACTAACTTGTACTAATAACAAACGCAAAGTAACTTGCATTTTTTGAAAAAAATTCAGGAATTATACAAAAACTAATAATAGTAAAAAATTGATATTATTTAAACATACTTAAATAATAGTTATACATGTACTAATGAAAACGAAAATTCGCTTTTCTAATCTTTTAAAAAGATTTCCCAAAATCATAATTTAACGAGCAATTTCAATAAAAAAACATAAGCTACTTTGTACTTTCAGTTTAAAAAGATGACCACGTGATTTACATATTTATATATTTATGGGTACATGCATTTTTCTTCCATCAGAGCAGGCCGACGGGCCAGGCAAACTTAAACATAAACCTCTAAAACCCTAAACCGAGTAAACTTAAGCACAATAAGAAGCCGCTACCACCATTAACTGCCACGTCACCAAATCCCTTGAAACGACGAGCCGCTACTGAAACCATTACACTACGAGCCGTCGCTACCACCATTAACTGTCCATCACCAATTCCTTTTCTTCCGTGTCATTGTTTTACTGTCTAAGGCTCCGAGCAGTCTCCAGGTATTTTTTTAACTATATATATATATATATATATATATATATATATATATATATATATAATTTTTCTTCAAAATATCATTATGCGTGTTCAGTTTTTCAATGCTAATTGTGCATGAATTCCGAACCCCAATCGGGATTTTACAATGCCAAATTTAGTAATTTTATTTTTCTGTTTTATAGTCTATACAGTTAATGCCCCACTATTACCCCGCTACAACCCTGCTATATCTCATAGCCGATTTTCACCGCTATGATTTTTCCACATAGCCCTAAATATAGCCTTTCCGCTTTAAGCCTTGGTATTTTCGCTATATCTCGTTATTCCCGCTATATTATGCTATTTTCGCTATATCTTCTTTAAAAGAAATGAGTTGGAAAATGATATTTCTACATTATAAAAATTACGAAATTAATTAATTTAATTGAACTTTTAATATATTTTCAGAAACGAAAATAATCTAATATTCTACTAAATTCAATTATGTTATATAACAGTTTTACGTTTATTTACAGTATGTTCGCACATGTTTTTATTTGAAATTATTTCTGTATTAACTATAATTTAATTGAATGGTAATTTTCCATTTAATTGTCATTTATATATTTGTAAAAATATTATGTATGAGTTTTATATGCTATTTTAGAGTCATTCGCTATATCCCATTATATCATCGCTGTATCCCTGCTATGACTTTTTGCACTTCTGTCGAATTAAATCTGCCGAGCGCTTTAACTGCATAGTTTACAATGTCAAAATGTGTGTGCAAGTGGCATCTTATTCTACGAGAAAAATTCAACAATTTAGTTTTCAATTTTACAAACCCCAATCTTGATTATGAATTCAATAATGTAATATTCAAATATTGTAATTTAATCGTGTGTAAATCATGGTAATTGAATATTACAATTGCTGTCAATTGTAAAGTTCTTATATACAATTCGTAAAAAAGTAAATTAAATTTAACGAATTGAATTAATTCATAAACATCAGGACATTTTAAAATATGTTAAGTGAGTTGAATGCGATTTTCACTGAATGATCGTGTGGATTTGCAAGGATGTCCATTGCAAAGGAATAATTGGATATGTTAAATATGATGTGTTAATCGAAGGGTTAGCTTCTAAAGTCTCAAAAAAAAATTGTTTTCGTTGAATTTATTGATGTTAAAGATACCGTAATGCGCGCGTGCACACACGTATACACACACACACACACATATATATATACTTGCATATACATACATACATATATGTATATGTATAGTTTCTTTGTTCTTAATGACAACAATTAATGGTTTCGATATGAGATGCAAATCTTAAATCGTAAAGTTAGAAATTTGAATCGAAACGGGATTCAAATCGTGAATTGTAAATCCGAGTGGATTCAAATTGTAACTTAAAAAAATAGTGTACTTATTTGTGAAATTTTACACACTTTTTTAATGAAATAGCATTTGTAAAAATCAAGTGTACTTATTTGTGACATCCCCCATCTTGAGGCCAAAAGCTAAGCACTACAGATGTTGCAATAATCTGTAGTATTAACTTCTGGTGATAAAATACGGTAATGCTAGATACATTGATATAACAGAAACATATGGATATGGAAAAAATTAAACAATTCAAAACAAACATCTCAATCCATTCCAAATCACATTTCAAATTCATTGCATAATCTCAAATACGTTAACCACGTTTAGAGAAATATAATTATTACAACATACACCAAGAGCGATATATGAAGATGCCACCTTGGATGATCAGAGTATATATTTAGATAAGTAATATCTTTGCCTTTACAACCAAACGCAATGAAACCAAAGTAGAAAAAACTCTAGATAGTTGTCTTGCCTCCTGCACATCTCCGCAAGCTTATTCGTTTAAAGAGGTACATGAAAACCTCAGCTCTCAAACTACTCAAAATCAGTTGAGTACCCTAGAGTTTAAGGAGAAATATAAACTTCGAGTCAGACATAAAGCCTGGTATGAATAATAATCTACCATCTCAAACTATTTAAATGTCTAGTGAGATCATGCCGCTTAACGGAATGAGGTTTCTCCTCATGGTGTCTTGTTCAAAACTCTATAAAACCATATACTGTGCTCCTACATCCATAATGGTTAAAACATAGCGGATTAAAATATTATGATGATATGCAAACAAGTAAATCAATTCTGGATTACCCACCCCCATTCATTTTGACTATTAGTCATATTTATAGTTTCTAGGATCACTATTAACCTATTAGTTTTCATGGGCTGACTAATTATAACCTGTGTAATGTTTATGGACTTCCTGTCCAGTTTCATAGTTTTCATGGGCTAGCTATTAACCCGTTTAAATTTATGCACTCTCTGTCTTATTTCATAGTTTTCATGGGATCACTAAAAACCTATTGGCCTCTACCAATAATTTCATTATTTTATGGGTTCTCCCTGAACCTATTGGTATCTCCAATAACTTCGCTCTTATCCTAATTTTCATGAGTTGACTAGGGACCTATTGACATCTGTCGATAACTCAATCTAGATATAGTTTTCATGGGTTCACTACAAATCTATCGGCCCATGCCAATAACCCAATGCAATCGTAGTTTTCTTGGGTTTACTATGAACCCATTGACACCTGCCGATAACTTTTCCTAAACATAGTTTTCATAGGTTTACTATGAACCTTTCTATCCTACATTCTGGTATATCTGACCTCCTGAATGCAATTCTATCCATTCGGGAGTTAGTTCAATTTGTATTTGCTACTGGGTCAATTTAGCTGGTTATTCTGCTCTTTTCTCCCCAAAATACATTTATAGATCCATTATAAAATACGTATATTAGAAGAAGCAAATCATAATATAATAATACCAACACCTGTGGTTTAATATCCTTGAAATCATTTTCATACACAGCATGGTTAATCCCTTTAATCTATTATTTTATCAAGGAAAAACATGGACAATATCTAAGAGGGGCCGAGAAATCACCCTTCTACATTCAATGACTTCTTTCTCACCGAGCAATCTAGTAATTTCTGCAGTCATTTTCTTCACCTAATTCTTATATTGCTTAATTTCCTCTCTGTAAACAATGTCATATAACTTTTCACCCTCGTCAAAGGTCCGCCCTATTCCTTCCAACTTTGATGCAGCATCCCCCGACCAACATGGCCAAGGTAAGAATATGCGAATGAGGGGAAAGTTGAACCGGAGCAACATCTAGAGAGAAAGCCATTGACGAATACTCGGATGTATAAAAAGATACAAAACACACTGGAAATGTTTGGGAGTAATGGAGACATATCCCTCAATTGGTGTATTAACGTGTTCATGAGATTCGAAAACCCTAATTGCATCCAGAAAATCCAAATTGTCAAAGGACGCCAACAGCCTCTTCCAGTTGGGTGATCTTAGAAGGAAGAAACGTAGAGGAAGGAAAATAGGATTCTATATCAAAATTCTAAAGATTACTTTTAAAATGGATCGAACAAGAATCAAAACAATTTCTCTTACTGACAATCTACCGAAGACACTCCCAAATTTGGTAATTAACCTAATATCAGTTTTTTTCAAACAAAAGGATAAAAGGAAATGTGGAAGAAATGAAGAAAGAATATAGGTATCTCATTTGAATAATGGCCGCACGACTGAAGTAATAATGAATGCAAAGATTTACAAAAATTCGCATAGAGAAATGAAAAGCCAGATTGAATAGTTGTTTGAAGATAGTCCAGTAAGGGAATGGCGTGTGTGTAAGTGCATTAAATGCAAGTGTGGCTAAAAAGACATTTTAATAGCATCGAAAAGATAGATTAGAAAGAGCTGACTAGACATACATACCATGTGTTTAAGACAACAAGTCTACCCTAACCTACGGTCATCGCAGACTTAGAGGCAAGTGTTATACCTGTTCTTACGACGAGCAACGACGAAGGGAAATGGTCAATCCTTAAAGTCAGAAAAGCTACCCTCATGTCATGAAGACTAGAGAAAAATAAGTGAACCAATTAAATTTGTACTGAACAGGGAACTAGCTGGAAGTCACAACACCTAATCCAAACTAAGCCCTATAACCAATGAAACAATGGCAAGAGACAAATACTACATGTATCAGGAAACTTGGGCAGGTTACAGGGCTATATCAAAAATCAAAGGCAAAAAGTGAAATACTCCACCTAGGCGTTGGAAGCAATACATGATATACTGAGTTCACCATGCCTCAAAGACTCATATTTTGTCAATACCTACAGGAACAGGTCTGCACCAGCATACATCGGGGGCAACCTAGACAGCGCCATACAAGGTCAAAAGTACTCCAAAGGGGCTATATGCATGGCTGCTATGGATATGCTTCAACGTAGAATCATACTTACAGGTAAATGACAAATGTGAAGTTCTCTGTCATTGGCAGTCCAGGCATCTTTGCAAAGAGGGCAACTTAAGCTGCACCCAACTCAAATCACAAATAGCCTCAAACATAATTTCATGCATATGCCAAGTCAACTCTCAAATTAGAATAGGAAATGCTATTCCATTCAGACCTGACATGACGTTAAGTCAAGCAAAGACGGCAAAGGTATTGGCAGTACAACCTTAACGCAAAGCACTATTCACCACTACAACAATTCATATGCATCAACAACATATTCGAAGCATTAGGGAGGTCCCCTACCATTCCTTTAAAACATTTGCTATTCTAAGAGAAAGGAGACCAACCCATACAGATTCGGGCTTCCCGCCCAATTTTTCATCCATCTTGCTTCAAATTTCCAAGATCCCACTAGTGTCATGGTTTCCTGCCAAAAACCCGTCACTAATCCAGGTACAACGAATAAGCGTTATGGATGAATGACAAGTGTCAAATCTAAGGGCGGAGATTAAAGAAAAAAGTTCAAAGGCAACCGCGACAACTAGCAGTGCACTTTTCATACTATAAAAGGGAATATTAGAGGACAAAAAAGGGATCCTTTTCTTCTTAGAAAGGAAAATCTAGGATTTGAATATTACATGCTTCTGGATGATTATAATCATCTGTACCAAAAAATAGAAAATAAATGGTGGATTATTCTATCGATGTAAGATTGACAATAATCCAATCCATGTAAAAAATTCTATGTCCTTTTCTTTTAATGTTCTGTTATCTACTTTTGGATTGTCGTTCATTTATAAAACCACTTGATATTTTAACAAATAATTGGAGCGCGTCTACTAGGCTGTGTAAGCATTCAGTAATATAGTTGAAAGTGTGTGTAGGATCGTGTAATATGGAATATACTTAAATCTAAATGTGGAAACAGATGATAATAGCAAAGTAAATGGAAATAAGTAAAATAGAACAAGCACACTAGGAATTTTTATACTGATTCGAACTTTCCGTTCTACGTCCAATCCTAGACTCCTTCTGTAATTTCAACTACAACAACCCTCACTTAACCCGGAAGAACATGTATATATAGTCTGAGCAGCAGAACATACACCTGAGCAACTGAACAGGATTTTTGCCTCAGCAGCAGAAGAGGACTTCACTAATACAGAATAATATCTGACACTGTGTGTTCTTGATAACACCGATTTGTCACTGATAGTACAAACCTCCTATAATCAAATCCTCAAATATATGAAGTGTATATGAAAATATGAAGAGAAGGAAATGCTAAGAATTGAAGATTATGAAAGTTTGTTTGCATATTCAAAGCGGTAAAAACGTTTGTTCGCTGTTTGAATGCAAATATTAAAGCACAAAAAGAATAGTAGAGAGTTAGAATGAAATTCGGTGAATATGAAATGTTTGGGAGTATCTATATATAATAGTTGAAGAGTTACTGCCATTGGTGAAGGGTTCTGATGAAGAGGAGCACCTATTTCCATTCAGGGAAGAGTTGCATCCTTTCGGAGAAGAAGATGTCTTTTCGAAATATTACAGTTGGTCTCAGGTCAGTCGACTGGTTGAAAATGGTCAGTCGACTGAATAGTGAAGACATGTAAAAAAAATTGTGCACAAATATGTTAAAATGCACAGATTCAGTCGACTGACTGACTGTATTCAGTCAACTGAATTCTGTTATTAAACAAAACTGCAATAGCTTATTTGGTTAGAGTACTTGCCTTCCAAACTAATGACCTGGGTTCGAGCCCCGCTCTATGCATTTTTTGAAAACTTGATTTTGATTAGAATATGCATGCAAGTTTATTTGAATGTGAATGACAATTACTGAGGAAAGATTTTAACAAAGCACTAAACTAGACTCTATATACATAGTTGATGGCTCTTGTTAAAATATATAACTATATGAACCATACTTTGAGTCGTTGAGTTCGGATGTTGTCGTAGTCGTAGATTCATGAGTTGTTGTTTCATGTCAGCAATCAAAGCCTATGATCCAAATTCTTTCCCTTTTTGATGATGACAACTCCATTTGCTACAGACGAATATTCGACAAGCTTTGTTGACTTATCTATCCCCCAGAATATATTCCTGTGATTGTGCTATAGATTTCTCCCCCTAAATCTATGCTATATATTCTCGTAAATAATTAATCTTTTCTCCCCCTTAATCCGTGCTTGCATCATTTATTCCTGCAAATAGCGTTAGAGCGACATCTTTCTCCCCCTTTATCATCGACAAAAAGGAGAGTTTATATGAAGATATAAATTATATTTCACTTAAGTGTTAACATAAAACAATATAAAACAAAATAACTTCTAAATATAATGTAAGGTATCAGGAAAAAAATTAACATTTAAAGCATACGATACCCAAGGTTCTTATAATTTCCTAATTTTTAGGAAGCCATACTCATTTTGGTGTAGTTGAACATTTATAAATATAATTTTCATTATTAACTACCATATCAAAATAATCATCAATGTATTTTTCTCTATTTGTCCAATTAACAGGAAACCAAATATTTAGATAATTTTTATTCGTATTTCCCGTCAATGTTTTTGTACTACTAAAGAAATTGTAAACATTATTGGTCATAGCAGTATTTGAATTTCTATAAAACTTGGATTTAGACTTTTCTCGTAATCTAGAACTAGCACTAACATATTTACTATACATGAAAGCGTGTCTAGTGCTATTTCTACGATTTTTTTATTATATCCTAAACTACTTTTATCATTTAAAGGTCTACAACTAGATAAAATCATGTTTAAATTGTTTTGACCTTTATTAAATTTTGTGACTTTTAAGTTTATCAAATTTAGCCTTAAAGTCACAATTATTATTTAAAAAAGAAATATTATATTATTCAAAATATCAATTTTCTTATTTAATTTAGAATTCTCGTTTTTTAACGTATGGTTCTCGAGAAGGGAATTTTGAAATTCTGAATTATCTAAAGAGGATTGTAATAAATCATTTTGTCTTTTCAAATCAAAAATTTCTTTTGATAGTTTCTCTCTCTCTTTCAAATATGGTGTTTTTTCCATCTAAAGAATCTTTAATATTTATAAAATTATTCTTTAAAACACCAAGTTGATTTTCTAAATCTAACTTCCCATTCTTCAATTTCTCGTTTTCACGTTCTAAGGATTTCATCTTTTCCAAAATAATAAAATTAAGCTTTGAAATCTTATTGCTAATACTAACTAATTTATTATTATCTTTTACAGAAATTTGTAAATCAGAAAGTACATTTTTATAGTCCTCACTAGTGGCTTTGACAGGGATTTCTCCTGTTGTATTTCAACTGGATCGTTTTCTAGTCATTATTCTATGATGCTGTGATGATCGATAGAATTTCATGGTTTTAGATTATCAGATAACTGTGTTACTGTTATATGATGACCTTATTCTGATACCAAATGAAAGTGTGTGTAGGATCGTGTAATATGGAATATACTTAAATCTAAATATGGAAACAGATGATAATATATTAAATAATAGTAAAGCAGAAGATTTTCTGGCTCTCTCCTTGATTCTAGGAATTTTCTCTCTTCTCCATAATTCTCTCTTTAGATATTTTATTTTCAAATTCTTTAGTTTATTACTTTACACTTATTTTACTAATTCTCTTTTATTATTTTACATTTTGGTACATGTATCCTAAAGATTATATAATTATTTACATATAATCTATCAGCTACCTTCTAATATTTTATATTTAAGTCCGCACATTTAGGTTAATTAAATAATCCAAAATTTAAGCTATTTAGATAAATTCATTTAATATTTCTTATAAATATCAAAGAATGACAATTTAAATATGTATAACACTTAAATAACTAAACCATAATATTAATCTTTCATTCAACTATAAAGATATATAAATCACATAAACCAATAATAAAAATTGTAGTTAATTTATTTTAATGAATTTATCATACATGTCATTGTAAATTCTACTTTAACTTCAAATACCTACTTTTAAAATTACCATAATTATTCACAAAATTTACCTCACTTTTCTTCTAATATTTCACTTTTCACCTATGTATCCATTAATTATGTGATCTAAATTTAAACTAATTAGATAAATCCAACTAACTAATATTCGTTAATTCATTTACTAATTTATGAAAATATCAATATGTACACCATATTCATATTAACATAATTAAAAAAAATGAATGTAAAGATACCTAAGTTATATAACTTAAAGAACTTAAAGTGAATACATAAATAATGATAATAAATCTTTTTTTCACGTTTCTCTCAATAAATTTATCATGAAATGCATTACAAAATTATATTTTTTGTACTCTGAATATATAACGACTTGCCTTTTTGGACAGTTTAAACCGACGATCAAATACACATGTCGATTCCAAACCGTTCAAAATGGCAGATGATTATTGGGGTAAATAAGAAAAGAAAAGAAAAGAAATAAAGGAAATGAAACAACACAGAATCTCGCAGCGGAACGATAAAATATAATAGTTAAATAAACAGTTCATGAAGCTGTCTACTATACTTTGACAATTATTTATACAACATTTATCAGAGTTATACATATACAACAGAACAATTAAAATAATGCAGCAGATAGCATGATGCAAGGGTAATAATAGTAATAGTATACCAAATCTTTGTCTTCATCCTCCAGAATAGATCTTCAAAAATCTGAAAACTCAGGACTGACCCGAGCGTAATGAAAAGACAAAAAACTCGAGTCAGGACTAAAATATCCTTATGAAAGTTAAATCAATCGTAAATAAATATGAGTGTAACGGCGTCGGAGATGTTTACGGGGTTTGACATCTCCTATCCAGTGTCAACGTGCGTGCAATAACTCAAGAGATGTTACGGGATTTTCCATCTCTCAAGGATCCGTGAAACTATCTACTATGTAGTAATATACGCTAAGTAGATAATGCCTATCAGTAATATAAAGTATCAAAATAGCGTTAAGGCGTTACCATAATCCCCCTTAACACATTTTTATATTCCCAAAAGCATATACAAGACCGTAGTTTCCCCAAAACCGGAAGTCACCAGAGGGCAATCCATATACTCAAGGTACAAATCAAAACGTAGTGGTCGCGAATAGGATAATCAGTATGACAAGGTACATGATGCGATACCAACTAGGATACTAGTAGTTGCGTGATCCGGACTGATGTTGGGCATAGCCAGCAGCCACCCCAACACCGCGAAACAACACTCCCAAATCAAGGGGTGCACCCAAATCGCATCACAAATGTAATAGAAATGGTATCGAAGAAGCGTGTCCGCTAGAGGTGGCGGACCTCAATGGCCCGGCGCGGCTCCTGTTTTAGTCATGTCAGGGGTCATCCAATATCGTTCTCTTTCTTCAGTCAACGCGTTCACCAAACCATCCACTTCATTCTGGATCAACACTCCGCGTATAATAGTTATTAAAGTGGTTTTCGGTATCGACGGAGAGTATGTCCATATCCGATCCCGGTCTCTTTAATAACTACGTATTATTACACCGTTGGCTCTTTTATATTCAAATCGATTCATAATTTATATCAAAATATCATATTCGCTTCAAAATCATATCCATTTCAAATATCATCGTATCTATTCAAATGTAAGATTTCGTTTCAAAAATCATTTTTCGCATCAATATCTCATTTCGATTTTCAAGATTATTTCGAATTTCAATTTAGGTTGCAACTTCGTTTAATCCAACTCGTATTCAAATTCGAGATTTAAGCATAAACATTTCACCTTATTAACCAGTTTGGAATTTTAGAAAATAGTTTTAAGTGGTTTAAAGTGGTTTTAAATAATTAAAATAGTTAAAATACTTAAGATCTTAAAATGGATTTGAAATAGACAAATTAGTTTAAAATAATTTAAATCGGATTAAGTAGATTTAACATAGATTAAAATAGTTTAAGTATTTAAACAGAGTAATTTGGAAAACAAAATAAATAGCTTCAAAACCAAACCATTTCAATTATAACTCCCGATTCAAACAAATTTCAATTTCCATTTTACCAATTCAATTTCGATTTCAATTCAAATCAATGTCAACTTTGACCTCAAATTAATTCAATTTTACATTCACCTTCAATTTACTCAATTTCAATTTATATCGATTTTTAGCTTGATTTTTCCAAAATATCAATTTATAACACTTAACAAAATTATCTTTCAATATTCAAATTTAAATCCCAATTACAAATATGATTCAATTTCAAGCTCAATTTCAAATATCATTTTATATCGCTTTTACTTAATAATATTCACAGCTCAATTTAAGGTTCAATCCTTTAAACGAATAAATTTTCGAACTTCAATCATAACCAATTTTTAAATTTCAAAGTCTCAACTTAATTATTTAACAAAATTCCTTTAACCAAATTTTATTTCAACATTCCAAACTCAATTTTTCGATGAATTCAATTTCTATAAATCAATTTCTATTTATAACTTTAAATCAAAACATTTAAATAAATTTCAAATCGACGATTTCAAAAAATTATTAATTTAGCCAATTCGGTGTCCGTATATAATTTTCTATCCTATGGCCAAGTAATTATTTATTTCAATTAAATGTCAGGGATGAGTATATATTACTTAAATTAAATCACAGTATCATATGTATGCATAGCAAGATCTATATAAGCAAATAAACATCCAAACATTCAATTATCAACCATTAGCATCCATCAAAATACATCATCCAATAAACAATACAATTCATGGCAGTTTCATAGTTATCAATGTCAGGTAATTTAATCGCAATTCAATTTCAATTCCAATTTAACTGGCAATTTAATTTTTAACGGTTAATTCAAATGACGAGCTATATGACAATTAAATTTTTATCAAACAACGACAAATAAAATCATAACACTTCATAATGCCAAATTTAACTAGCATAAAAATATTTAGTACGTTGTGAGCGTTATAAAACACTCACCTTGATTTCAATGCAGTTCCATCGTTTTATTTCGAATAAAATTAAACGTGCGTTTAATTTTACCCGAAATATTCACTAGCTCCAAACGGCTCCAATCCAATTACATAGCGTAGTGCTCGACAAAACGAACGTAACGCAACTTGTTTCGTGCGTTTTCGACCTCGCAGCAAAAGGTTATAGCAGTTTAAAATCTATACGAATTTATATGCAAATTAATATACAATTTCTGTTATTTATTTTAACCTCAAATATGCTACAGCCTTAGGATTTGCGTCCCCCATCATCTGGCCGCACGTCCTCTCTCTTCTACCCTACCAGTTTCGAACGCAACCCATCCACGTCGTTCGACCACTACAAGCCGCACCTCCCCAACATCGACGAAACCCCATCACAACGGCACCATTCGAAAGCCCATCACCAACTCCACCTTCGCCCAGAGCCATGGCGAGCTCGGTCAACTCCACCACCCTAGAAATGCGTGCGAAACTCGGCCATTCAAACGAGGATTGCAGACGATCCGTGGCCCCGATTCAGATCATAGCCGTTGGATGCGGAGTACTCGATGTGCTCTACAACTTTCGTGTTGATAAGTTTTTGAATTAACGCATGGATTTGAAAAAAACGAGGGAGAAAGAAGGGTGATTTCAGGCCTTAGAACTGTAGGAGACAGCGGCTGATGATAGATTAGGATTCTGGACAAATGAAATGAATTAAGGGTCCTTTTATAAAAAACTGACGAACCCTATTCATTCCCAATTTTTTGAACTCCGATTTACGCGTGGTGACCGACGTTTCTAGGCTTTACCCCATGTTCCGGACACAATGGAATAGGTTTCGAAAGCTAATTCGATCATCTGTGCGAGTTACGGCAATAAATGATCAATTTAAAGTTACATCGATTAAACCGATTTCTATGCGTTTTGGCTCGTCCCGGACAAACGGTAAATCCAATTGACACAAAATTTGAAATCTTACAATAATATCATATTACGGATCCGATGAAACTGGTTTCGTCACAATCCGAGACTGTTTGAAAAATGGGTATTTTAACTCGTCAAATTAATATTAAAACCATTTTCAACGCGTTTCGAGCTGCCACGGTCAAACGACAACTCCGATTGCTACGAAAATTGAAATCCGATAATAACTAACTATTACGGATCCAATGGAACTAGTTTCGTCCAATTCTGAGGCTGTTCGAAAATTGGCTATTTTTCAGTCTATAATTAAATATTAAAATATTCACTTTTCACAAATAAATTGTAAATTCAGTTTTAAAAGTTCTCTAACATCACTATAACTTCAATATGATAAAATAAAATTTTACAAATCATTTTTAATCATATTAAACCTGTTATTCAATTATCCAATAAATTCCAATTTTAAAATCTTATTAACTCCATTACAATCCCGATATAACTTACATTCACTTTGGAACCCAATTTGAATCATATAAAATCAAATTTCAATTATTCACTCTATTATCATATATTAAATTTCAATATCAAATTGATCATATCAAATTCGGAATTTAATTATTCAAACATTTCTAATATTAAATTTAAACGAATTTGATTATTCTTAAATCACTATCTTTTAAAATATTCAACGAACTTATAAATTTAACTTTTGAAATGAATTAAAATTATAGAACAACTATTTCCATTATACGGTTATTCAATTCCCATTATTAAATTATTATATAAGTTTTAAATATTAAATTTAAACAATTTACCTGTTCAATATTCAATATTTGATTTTAAATAGATTTTACTTATCAATCAATTACTCTATTTTACCTAATGAATTCAACATTTATTATCCTATTCAACTTTTGATTTCAAAGGCATTCACTAAGTAGCTTTTATTTTTCATTACTTGGATAATTATTGTTGCAATTCATTCCAGTTATAATTATTCTAAACGAATTACAAATTTTTTTCTAACACTAAATCACGAAATCTTATTAAATTAGCTATTTTAATTATCGAAAATTTACGGGTCGTTACACTAGACTTTGAAATTTAAAAATTGGTTATGATTGAAGTTCGAAAATTTATTCGTTTAAAGGATTGAACCTTAAATCGAGCTGTGAATATTATTAAGTAAAAGCGATATAAAATGATATTTGAAATTGAGCTTGAAATTGAATCATATTTGTAATTGGGATTTAAATTTGAATATTGAAAGATAATTTTGTTAAGTATTATAAATTGATATTTTGGAAAAATCAAGCTAAAAATCGATATAAATTGAAATTGAGTAAATTGAAGGTGAATATAAAATTGAATTAATTTGAGGTCAAAGTTGATATTGATTTGAATTGAAATCGAAATTGAATCGGTAAAATGGAAATTGAAATTTGTTTGAATCGGGAGTTATAATTGAAATGGTTTGGTTTTGAAGCTATTTATTTTGTTTTCCAAATTACTTTGTTTAAATACTTAAACTATTTTAATCTATGTTAAATCTACTTAATCCGATTTAAATTATTTTAAACTAATTTGTCTATTTCAAATCCATTTTAAGATCTTAAGTATTTTAACTATTTTAATTATTTAAAACCACTTTAAACCACTTAAAACTATTTTCTAAAATTCCAAACTGGTTAATAAGGTGAAATGTTTATGCTTAAATCTCGAATTTGAATACGAATTGGATTAAACGAAGTTGCAACCTAAATTGAAATTCGAAATAATCTTGAAAATCGAAATGAGATATTGATGCGAAAAATGATTTTTGAAACGAAATCTTACATTTGAATAGATACGATGATATTTGAAATGAATATGATTTTGAAGCGAATATGATATTTTGATATAAATTATGAATCGATTTGAATATAAAAGAGCCAACGGTGTAATAATACGTAGTTATTAAAGAGACCGGGATCGGATATGGACATACTCTCTGTCGATACCAAAAACCACTTTAATAACTATAATACGCGGAGTGTTGATCCAGAATGAAGTGGATGGTTTGGTGAACGCGTTGACTGAAGAAAGAGAACGATATTGGATGACCCCTGACGTGACTAAAACAGGAGCCGCGCCGGGCCATTGAGGTTCGCCACCTCTAGCGGACACGCTTCTTCGATACCATTTCTATTACATTTGTGATGCAATTTGGGTGCACCCCTTGATTTGGGAGTGTTGTTTCGCGGTGTTGGGGTGGCTGCTGGCTATGCCCAACATCAGTCCGGATCACGCAACTACTAGTATCCTAGTTGGTATCGCCTCATTTACCTTGTCATACTGATTATCCTATTCGCGACCACTACGCTTTGATTTGTACCTTGAGTATATGGATTGCCCTCTGGTGACTTCCGGTTTTGGGGAAACTACGGTCTTGTATATGCTTTTGGGAATATAAAAATGTGTTAAGGGGGATTATGGTAACGCCTTAACGTTATTTTGATACTTTATATTACTGATAGGCATTATCTACTTAGCGTATATTACTACATAGTAGATAGTTTCACAGATCCTTGAGAGATGGAAAATCCCGTAACATCTCTTGAGTTATTGCACGCACGTTGACACTGGATAGGAGATGTCAAACCCCGTAAACATCTCCGACGCCGTTACACTCATATTTATTTACGATTGATTTAACTTTCATAAGGATATTTTAGTCCTGACTCGAGTTTTTTATCTTTTCATTACGCTCGGGTCAGTCCTGAGTTTTCAGATTTTTGAAGATCTATTCTGGAGGATGAAGACGAAGATTTGGTATACTATTACTATTATTACCCTTGCATCATGCTATCTGCTGCATTATTTTAATTGTTCTGTTGTATATGTATAACTCTGATAAATGTTGTATAAATAATTGTCAAAGTATAGTAGACAGCTTCATGAACTGTTTATTTGACTATTATATTTTATCATTCCGCTGCGAGATTCTGTGTTGTTTTATTTCCTTTATTTCTTTTCTTTTCTTTTCTTATTTACCCCAATAACTATCTGCCATTTTGAACGGTTTGTAATCGACATGTGTATTTGATCGTCGGTTTAAACTGTCCAAAAAGGCGGGTCGTTATAGTTTGTATCAGAGCTTTGGTTTAGCGATAAACCTTGGCTTTAGTGGGGAATAACTCATTGAAATAGAGGTAAACTATATGAATGAGTTGAGTGTATATGAGAGAGCGTATTTGTTAGTGATATAAAATGTTTTATATTGTGTTGGTTGATTTGTTGCGTGGCTTATGGATTCTGGTCAATACGAGTAATTAACGTCATTGACAGGGATCTCTAAACACTTAAACAGAACAATTCGACATAGTATTGTTTTAAATTGGGTAAATGAAATAATTTTGCCCTAAGTATATTTTGTATATAAAGAATTTATTTCAAAATTCATTATGATCTATCTAGCTTATTTGGTAGTTAGGAATGATAATATTGGTTGTTATCATTAATTGGGTATTGTGAGTTAATAAATTAGGTTTATTACAAAATAAACAATGATAAAACAACTTGTGCAATATTTCAAGAAAGTGAAATCCTATAAGAATATTTTATAAAGGTGACTTATAAATTAAAATAGATCTAAATTAGAAATATTGAATTTAAGACCCGGAGGTTTTGAAAATGGTTTTCAAAGCTTTGAAGAAAATATATAGTAATATTAGTTGGAAATTGTTTATGGAAATATTTTGAAAGGATTTTAAAGGAAAGAATGAATTCAGTACTCCTCTCTTATGTCGCTGGGAAATAATTTCGGTGATGACTGCGCAGCATCATCGACGTTCATTTTCGAGTCTCAAAGTGGGGGAGACTTCTAAGAAAGCTTTGCTTTTCTTCAAAATTATTTTGGGTAAATGAGTTTTGGTTTAAACTCCAAAGGTATGATTTGATATATTAAAGATATAAGTATATATGTTTATTTCAACGATTTGAAAAGAACCGGGCATTTAAATTTCTAAGTTCTGTTAATTAATAATTTTCAAATTATTTGAATGAAATGTGAATAACCAGAATTTATAAAATAAGAGGATTAAGATATCTAAGCTTATTGTTTTGGGAAAACTTTAAAGTTGAAGGGTAAAGAGGATTTAAACAAATCAAATTTGTGAACATTCTAATTAAGTAAAATGAAATTCTATAAATTTGTATAATACCGAATTTGCATTCTGATAACATATAACAAGACTTACCAAATGTTAAAAGTTAAAATGATGTTTTGGATATGTAATGAGATATTGTATAAATAAACAGAACCTGAAGAAATTGAAGTATATAAGTAAGGAAAGCTCAAAAAGAATTAAAATGTACATAAATGAAATTTGGTTGTGATAAAAATGTTATATACTTAAATATAACATGAAATGATGAATGGATAAATGGAACAAGTAAGTGAACTTAAGAAAGAAGACAAATGAATTGTATAATATCTTTTGTAAATTGGTTATAGAAATAAATATAAATTGCAAAGGGATTGTAAAATAATTGAATTTGTAACCTTTAAGATATCTGTAAACTAAAAAAATCATTTATGAGAGGTTAGACTTTTATAGGATGATTAATAAACTAAAGTGCCGGTTAATAAAATGTTTCACAAATGAATTCGTTATTAACTGAAATTATGAAAATGCAATAAGTGAAAACAAAGGAATTTCTTATAGCTAAGAATCAAGTAGAAAATGAAATTGGATTTAATTAAATGATACAGAATGTTTAAAATGAACTTAAGTAAACAAATTCTTTGATATGATGTTTAAGAAAAGATAATGTTGAAGAGTATGCTATGTAAAGAAATAGATATATTAACTAAATAATGGATTGTGAATAATTAATTATAAATAAAATGAAAGTCAATAAAATAATTTAGTATAGATAAATTGGATAGAAAATCCATTGGAAGGTAATACGTGAGATTGTACGTATATTATTTTATTCGCATAACGATTTGATCCAAATTCGAGCACAAAATTTCGAGATGATTTATATCGATCCAAGTTAGGATTTTTCACTAGATTTTCGACGGCGAACCCTGGATATGGATTTTTAATTTGATTCTGGAATTCTCTATCATAGTATATGGCTATGCAAGGAGAGTAACAGTTTCCAATCAAGGAACTAAATCTGAGTCCGCACTAGAGAGTCGGGTGAACGATACTAGTTTGGAAGTGAAATTGTATGATCGAATAAGCGATTAGATTGATATTGCTCACGAATGATGTATGTACGGCTTACGGACTTAACTAAAGTTAATATTGGAAATTTAAGATGCCAAATATAAAATGATTATTTTAAAGTTACATAACAGGATATATATATAAAAGAGATAAACCAAATTGAATGTAAAATTTATAATTTGGTTATGTTGGGTATGGTTTTGGGGGTTATATGATTGATAGTTGATTGTATATATAATTCATTAAGTGTTAATGAAAATTGAAAGCTATAAGTTATTGAAATCAAATTGGAAGTTAAATGAATTTGAATAGAATTTAATTTGATTCAAATTGGAAGTGAACTAATGTAAATATAAATTAGTGAATGTTGACTAATTGAATTGAGAGTGAATGTTAGTAAAAATCCAATGTTAATGAATCAACTGTGATTAAAATTGAAACCCAAGTGAATAAATAGTAATGAGAAGTGAATTTATATTGATTGGTTATGGACTGGTTGGATGATAGTTGGATGATAGTTGATTGATGGTTGCACATGTTGTTTGTTGCATTTGCTATGTTGGTACATGTAGTTGTTATGTTGCTATATTGGGTAATTGATATTATTTTCATATATGCATGTTTCTCATGGTTTGTTGAGTGTTTAGTAGGTGCGGATTTCGATTGCTTCGCATTTGGAGCTCGCTTTCGCGCTATATTAGTCGTATATGCTCGCTAATAAAAATATAAGGTACATGTTTATTTTATCATTGGATTTGGTGATTTTTGATGAGCCACTTGGCTTTTGGATTTTCTTTTGTTGGTTTGGGGCTCGTAGAGGCGTTTTGTAGTTGTACCGATTGAGCCGCGCAAAGGAGACTCTACCGAAATTTTCCGTAAATCCGGGTGTTAGAAAATTTTTCAAGTTTTAAAATTTTATAACTTGTTTTGATAACTAACTTTTAAAAGTTAGAAAGCCGTTCGGAGTAACTTAGTGAAAGCGTAGTTATGACTTTATAAATGGAATTTTATTATATTTTAAGTTGGTAACTATGGATAAAATACATCTAATGTTGAATTCTATACTTAGTTCCTTTTTCCTTCATTTTCTTTTTCGGGGACGAAAAGTTTTGAGTGGGGGAGAGTGTAACGACCCGTAAATTTTCGATAATTAAAATAGCTAATTTAATAAGATTTCGTGATTTAGTGTTAGAAAAAATTTGTAATTCGTTTAGAATAATTATAACTGGAATGAATTGCAACAATAATTATCCAAGTAATGAAAAATAAAAGCTACTTAGTGAATGCCTTTGAAATCAAAAGTTGAATAGGATAATAAATGTTGAATTCATTGGGTAAAATAGAGTAATTGATTGATAAGTAAAATCGATTTAAAATCAAATATTGAATATTGAACAGGTAAATTATTTAAATTTAATATTTAAAACTTATATCATAATTTAATAATGGAAATTGAATAATCGTATAATGGAAATAGTTGTTCTATAATTTTAATTCATTTCAAAAGTTAAATTTATAAGTTCGTTGAATATTTTAAAAGATAGTGATTTAAGAATAATCAAATTCGTTTAAATTTAATATTAGAAATGTTTGAATAATTAAATTCCGAATTTGATATGATCAATTTGATATTGAAATTTAATATATGATAATAGAGTGAATAATTGAAATTTGATTTAATATGATTCAAATTGGGTTCCAAAGTGAATGTAAGTTATATCGGGATTGTAATGGAGTTAATAAGATTTTAAAATTGGAATTTATTGTATAATTGATTAACGGGTTTAATATGATTAAAAATGATTTATAAAATTTTATTTTATCATATTGGAGTTATAGTGATGTTAGAGAACTTTTAAAACTGAATTTATAATTTATTTGTGAAAAGTGAATATTTTAATATTTAATTATCGACTGAAAAATAGCCAATTTTCGAACAGTCTCAGAATTGGACGAAACTAATTCCATTGGATCCGTAATAGTTAGTTATTATCGGATTTCAATTTTCGTAGCAATCGGAGTTGTCGTTTGACCGTGGCAGCTCGAAACGCGTTGAAAATGGTTTTAATATTAATTTGACGAGTTAAAATACCCATTTTTCAAACAGTCTCGGATTTCGACGAAAATCCGTAATGTGATATTATTGTAAGATTTCAAATTTTGTATCAATTGGATTTACCGTTTGTCCGGGGCGAGCCAAAACGCATAGAAACCGGTTTAATCGATTTAACTTTAAATTGATCGTTTATTGCCGTAACTCGCATAGATGATCGAATTAGCTTTCGAAACCTATTCCATTGTGTCCGGAACGCGGGGTAAACCCTAGAAACGTCGGTCACTGCGCGTAAATCGGAGTTCGAAAAATTGGGAATGAATAGGGTTCGTCAGTTTTCTATAAAAGGACCCTTAATTCATTTCATTTGTCCAGAACCCTAATCTATCATCAGCCGCTGTCTCCTACAGTTCTAAGGCCTGAAAACACCCTTCTTTCTCCCTCGTTTTCTTCAAATCCATGCGTTAATTCAAAAACTTATCAACACGAAAGTTGTAGAGCACATCGAGTACTCCGCATCCAACGGCTATGATCTGAATCGGGGCCACGGATCGTCTGCAATCCTCGTTTGAATGGCCTAGTTTCGCACGCATTTCTAGGGTGGTGGAGTTGACCAAGCTCGCCATGGCTCTGGGCGAAGGTGGAGTTGGTGATGGGCTTTCGAATGGTGCCGTTGTGATGGGGTTTCGTCGATGTTGGGAAGGTGCGGCTTGTAGTGGTCGAACGGCGTGGATGGGTTGCGTTCGAAACTGGTAGGGGAGAAGAGAGAGGACGTGCGGCCAGATGATGGGGGACGCAATCCTAAGGCTGTAGCATATTTGAGGTTAAAATAAATAACAGAAATTGTATATTAATTTGCATATAAATTCGTATAGATTTTAAACTGCTATAACCTTTTGCTACGAGGTCGGAAACGCACGATATAAGTTGCATTGCGTTCGTTTTGTCGAGCACTACGCTATGTAATTGGATTGGAGTCGTTTGGAGCTAGTGAAAATTTCGGGTAAAATTAAACGCACGTTTAATTTTATTCGAAATAAAACGATGGAACTGCATTGAAATCAAGGTGAGTGTTTTATAACGCTCACAACGTACTAAATATTTTTATGCTAGTTAAATTTGGCATTATGAAGTGTTATGATTTTATTTGTCGTTGTTTGATAAAAATTTAATTGTCATATAGCTCGTCATTTGAATTAACCGTTAAAAATTAAATTGCCAGTTAAATTGGAATTGAAATTGAATTGCGATTAAATTACCTAACATTGATAACTATGAAACTGCCATGAATTGTATTGTTTATTGGATGATGTATTTTGATGGATGCTATTGGTTGATAATTGAATGTTTAGATGTTTATTTGCTTATATAGATCTTGCTATGCATACATATGATACTGTGATTTAATTTAAGTAATATATACTCATCCCTGACATTTAATTGAAATAAATAATTACTTGGCCATAGGATAGAAAATTATATACGGACACCGAATTGGCTAAATTAATAATTTTTTGAAATCGTCGATTTGAAATTTATTTAAATGTTTTGATTTAAAGTTATAAATAGAAATCGATTTTTAAAAATTGAATTCATCGAAAAATTGAGTTTGGAATGTTGAAATAAAATTTGGTTAAAGGAATTTTGTTAAATAATTAAGTTGAGACTTTGAAATTTAAAAATTGGTTATGATTGAAGTTTGAAAATTTATTCGTTTAAAGGATTGAACCTTAAATCGAGCTGTGAATATTATTAAGTAAAAGAGATATAAAATGATATTTGAAATTGAGCTTGAAATTGAATCATAATTGTAATTGGGATTTAAATTTGAATATTGAAAGATAATTTTGTTAAGTATTATAAATTGATATTTTGGAAAAATCAAGCTAAAAATCGATATAAATTGAAATTGAGTAAATTGAAGGTGAATGTAAAATTGAATTAATTTGAGGTCAAAGTTGACATTGATTTGAATTGAAATCGAAATTGAATCGGTAAAATGGAAATTGAAATTTGTTTGAATCGGGAGTTATAATTGAAATGGTTTGGTTTTGAAGCTATTTATTTTGTTTTCCAAATTTCTCTGTTTAAATACTTAAACTATTTTAATCTATGTTAAATCTACTTAATCCGATTTAAATTATTTTAAACTAATTTGTCTATTTCAAATCCATTTTAAGATCTTAAGTATTTTAACTATTTTAATTATTTAAAACCACTTTAAACCACTTAAAACTATTTTCTAAAATTCCAAACTGGTTAATAAGGTGAAATGTTTATGCTTAAATCTCGAATTTGAATACGAGTTGGATTAAACGAAGTTGCAACCTAAATTGAAATTCGAAATAATCTTGAAAATCGAAATGAGATATTGATGCGAAAAATGATTTTTGAAACGAAATCTTACATTTGAATAGATACGATGATATTTGAAATGGATATGATTTTGAAGCGAATATGATATTTTGATATAAATTATGAATCGATTTGAATATAAAAGAGCCAACGGTGTAATAATACGTAGTTATTAAAGAGACCGGGATCGGATATGGACATACTCTCTGTCGATACCGAAAACCACTTTAATAACTATTATACGCGGAGTGTTGATCCAGAATGAAGTGGATGGTTTGGTGAACGCGTTGACTGAAGAAAGAGAACGATATTGGATGACCCCTGACATGACTAAAACAGGAGCCGCGCCGGGCCATTGAGGTTCGCCACCTCTAGCGGACACGCTTCTTCGATACCATTTCTATTACATTTGTGATGCGATTTGGGTGCACCCCTTGATTTGGGAGTGTTGTTTCGCGGTGTTGGGGTGGTTGCTGGCTATGCCCAACATCAGTCCGGATCACGCAACTACTAGTATCCTAGTTGGTATCGCATCATGTACCTTGTCATACTGATTATCCTATTCGCGACCACTACGTTTTGATTTGTACCTTGAGTATATGGATTGTCCTCTGGTGACTTCCGGTTTTGGGGAAACTACGGTCTTGTATATGCTTTTGGGAATATAAAAATGTGTTAAGGGGGATTATGGTAACGCCTTAACGCTATTTTGATACTTTATATTACTGATAGGCATTATCCACTTAGCGTATATTACTACATAGTAGATAGTTTCACGGATCCTTGAGAGATGGAAAATCCCGTAACATCTCTTGAGTTATTGCACGCACGTTGACACTGGATAGGAGATGTCAAACCCCGTAAACATCTCCGACGCCGTTACACTCATATTTATTTACGATTGATTTAACTTTCATAAGGATATTTTAGTCCTGACTCGAGTTTTTTGTCTTTTCATTACGCTCGGGTCAGTCCTGAGTTTTCAGATTTTTGAAGATCTATTCTGGAGGACGAAGACGAAGATTTGGTATACTATTACTATTATTACCCTTGCATCATGCTATCTGTTGCATTATTTTAATTGTTCTGTTGTATATGTATAACTCTGATAAATGTTGGATAAATAATTGTCAAAGTATAGTAGACAGCTTCATGAACTGTTTATTTGACTATTATATTTTATCGTTCCGCTGCGATATTCTGTGTTGTTTCATTTCCTTTATTTCTTTTCTTTTCTTTTCTTATTTATCCCAATAACTATCTGCCATTTTGAACGGTTTGGAATCGACATGTGTATTTGATCGTCGGTTTAAACTGTCCAAAAAGGCGGGTCGTTATAGAATACCTACATTATAAATTTTCTATAATCATTTATAGCCTCCCCTCAATTCCTTTACAGCATTTTACATTTAAGGTCGTATATTGTAATCAATTACATAACTTCAAAACTATTTAAATAATTTCACTATGCAATTTTTCACCGATTTGTCAAATAAGTATGATCAATATGAAGCATATTCATATTAACGAAAATGACGAAAAAATTCATTCAAATATATAAATACATCAATCACATAACATAAATTATATTCATAAATGATAATTACAAGTTTAAAGTTTTATTTATTTATATCAATATGTGTATCATGCATTACATTGTAAAACCTTTTTTAACGTCAAAAACCTACATTTTGAATTTAGCCAATTTGTTACAAAATATCTCACAATATCACCTACCATTGTATACTAAACTCCATATTTTCAAATTAATTATGTGATCTTGAATTTAAATTATTTAAATAAATTCAATTAATAAATTTTTGTTAATTCATCTAATAAATGCTAAGATATAACGGTTTCAATATGTGTACCATATCATATCAGGCGCAAAGGTGATAAAATTAGTTTTTCATTTAAATACAAAGATATATAAGTCACCTAATATAAATAATATGCATAAGCAATATTTCCATATTTAATATATTATTCATATATCTATATTTTTTATATTGTATTACATTGAAAAATTCTGTTTTTAGCTTCAAATACGTACATTTTAACATTTTTACAATTATTTCCTAAACCGCCCTCAATTATTATCTATTATTTTATATTTAAATCCATGTATCCAAACTACTTACAAAATCTCAAATTTAAATAACTTCAATGAATGGTTAATCTATTTTTCTAATGAATCATAAAAATATATGTCAATTTTAACGCACACACGTTCACATTATGGAAAATTGCAAGACTATTTTTTTTATTCACCTATTAAGATATATAAATCACATAACATAAATTAAGTACATAAACATCATAACAAATTAATTTGTAAATAAGTTTTAATTCCTTTATATTAAGAATTTATCATACATTATATCACAAAATTATGTTTTAGCTTCAATATATCAACATCGAAATTATACAATTTTTTACAAAATTCCTCTCGATTCTTCCTATCATTTATTTTCAAGTCCATGTATGTAAACTAATTACATAATTTTATATTTGATTTATTTAAACAAATTTCGTTAAATAATATTTTTCAGTTCATTTAAAAAATTACTAACATACGTCAGTTTCAACATGTATGTTATATCCATATTAACAAAACTGAATAAATTACTTTATTATTATATATAAGTGTGTGCGCACGTGCGCTATACAACATAAATTATACACAAACATAATACAAATTTTAATTTATAATTCATTTATTTCACTAAATTTATCATACGTTATATAACAAAGTTCTCATTTTAACATTAAAGATATAATATTATATTGTACAATATTACTGCGTGCTACGCACGGGTTACACACTAGTAACAAAGTAAATGGAAATAAGTAAAATAGAACAAGCACACCAGGAATTTTTATACTGGTTCGAACTTTCCGTTCTACGTCCAGTTCCAGACTCCTTCTGAAATTTCAACTACAATAACCCCCACTTAACCCGAAGGAACAGGTATATACAGTCTGAGCAGCAGAACAGACAACTGAGCAACTGAGTAGAATTTTTGCCTCAGCAGCAGAAGAGGACTTCACTAATACAAAATAATATCTGACACTGTGTGTTTTTGAACAGGTATATACGTGCCTTTCCATGCTCGACCATACCCCCATGTCCAAACATGTCACCTCGACTGGTTTGGATCTCTAGGTACCTTATTGGCTTGATGGGGGATGGTTCTAGATTGTTTCACTTAATTTCCTTGTCTATTTGTTTTGCCTTCTAGCATTCAATTCTGATTTTCAACAACTCCAACTACACTTTATTATTCCATTCTTTGAAAGAATCCATTCATCATCTTTTCTTATCGAGATATCGATCTCCCTTGTAAACTTGTCATCGTCCTTTCAAGTTCCTCTCTAGTCACGTAGATAAAATATGAATTTGAACTAGTAAGCACCTCCTGTCTGTCCCATGCTCTGGTTGACTCGGTCCAATAACGACTCTATATTATGCCTTTTCATCTTCTCCAATATAAGAACTAAGTTCATTTCAGTGGAAGCAATAAAAATGTTGCCCAAAAGATTGGTACAAGGCCCTGAATTCACTAGAAAACGAATCAAACAAATATTAAAATGAAGAAATTAAAAGAGAACGAAGAAGAGAAATAAGATTTTTACAGTGGTCTAGTAAAATCGTCGGTCTACGTCCAATCAATCGATTTTTTTTATGAGTTCTTCCAGAAATACAATCAAATCCGAGAATATACCTTCGTTTTCTCAAAGTGGTTTGGCAAAGAAGAAGACCGAGATCTCGATGTCGAACCTGAGATAATACCGACTCAATCTTAATACTTTCCATTAAAGGGCTTTGCATTTCAAGTCCATATTTCTGATGTTTACAAGAAAAGTCCATGTAGTATTGAATAAGTAAATTAGACTCTATTTTTTGAAATAAAAAAACACAAACTAGTTGAAAATGCAAGTTACCTTGGACTTTTAAAAAAGTTTTACAAAAGTTGAAAAATCAAATTTCTTTATTAATAAATAATAATAATTGCTATTTAAATATATAATTTTAGTTGACAGTTGCAGTTTTTTTCATTATCGAATTTTATAAAAAAAATTTACTTTAAAAAAAAGTGCAGCGCTGTTTTCAATTTTTATTAAATACAAGTTGCAAATTTTTTTTGTTTTATTTTAAAAAATTAGCCTAATTGACACATTACCTAGCGTAGCCGCTTTACTTGTACTTGTGGCGGCGTCAAAACAGCTTTTCAAACTATTCAAATTTTTTTAAATACAAGCTGCAAATTTTTAGCCTAATTGACACATTCCCTAGCGTAGCCGCTTTACTTGTACTTGTGGCGGCGTCAAAACAGAACCAGGGACCCTAGCTTTTCAACTATTCTGTCAGTCATCTTCCTCCAAGCTTAGGGTTTCTAAAAGATTCAGGTTTCCTGCTGCTTCTTCTTCCTTTTCCTTTTTTTTCCCTTTCTTTCTTTTTTCTTTTTTGCTGAGTCGAGGTCGCGATGCTGGACTGTATCTCTTTTGATTTTGTTTTGGTTCGATGTTTAAATTAAAATGGCGATTCAGTATTGAAATAGAATTGCACATTTTACACGGGTTGCGATCCAATTTAACTCTTGGATAGGGAAGGCTGCGATTCCTTCCAAATCGCGCGTTGGAACGTACGATCTCGCCATTTTTGCAATCTATTGCTCCTTGCATCCAGCAACTCAAAAGTTGGAACCGGCCTTGATCAAGATTCATGCATTCCACTTTCCATTACAATCTTGTGCGATCATGCTTGTTATTTATGAGCAACGGTCAACATAAAAGGGTCTGTTGATACTAACTCTCCTCTGTGTATTTATGTGCGTATACAGACAAATAGGAAAAAGATCTTTATATTTATTTTTTTACTCAAAATATTACTTAAATTAAATATAACAGTTAATATCTAATTATGACTTTGATGCAAGGTTTTAAATCTCAGATTTCGGCCACGTTTTGTCTCGGAGATTTTAGGGATCTGATCTCGTATCGGGTGAGATGTCGGACGAGATAAATGTATAAGGGTATAAATCTCAAAATTATATCTCAGACTCTAAAGTACATCTCAGAACAATCTCGAACTATTTAATATTTTTAATATTGGTTTACATTCAAGTATGCAACTAAAGTTATAAATACTAATTATAGAAATGTAACTTATTTGATTTTCAATTTCAGACTACTTGATATTTTCTATATTTGTTTACATTAAGCAAGCAAGCGATCACACTCTTTTAAACAAAAATATATAAAGCTGAAACGTTGAATTAATTATTCTATTTCTTAAAAATAGAAAATATATAAATTAGTAAACTATTTTATCCAAATCAACATCAGTAATATTATTCTTTTAAACAAGAATATATATTTCAACAAATATACAATATATTGGCTGACCAACTATGTTGAATAAGAATGTAAAATAACCTAACAACAAAACCTTTTAATGTCTCAAAAAAATGACATGAATTACCAAGAGACATTGACATTTCAAGTTAATTGTGAAAAAAACAAACTAGTAAATTTGGATTTAGTAGAAAATACCAAGGTCTAACACAAAATTTGGATTTTTTTTTTGAATTTTGCTGTGAAATTGGAAGTTAATAGCAACGTAATTAAGGCGTTAAGGCGCAAAAAAGTGCCAAACTGGAGCCTAGGACTTTTTTGCGCCTAGGGTTTTTTTGGAAGCCTTGAGCATGAGGCGGTGAGCAGTTTGGACGGTTCTCGAAGTTCGAACTAGGTTACGTATTTTAATTTGATCGACTTGATTTTCAGTTCGGTTTGAGCATGAATTTGTTTTTGAGCTGGGCGATTTAACTGGGTGTGGATAAATTGAAGGGAAGACATGTGTTTAGGCTCATAGTGGACTCAAAAAATTCTCCAGCAAAGCAGCCCAAGGCGCGCTTGTACAACGCCTCACAAGCCAGCACCTTAGGGCTTTTGGGGATTTTCCGACGCCTCGTGCGTTCATGGCGCCTCAGAAGTCAAAAAAGCCCCAGCTTGGGGCCTAGGGCTTTTTGGAGCCTAAGCGCGTCTAGGCGAGGGCTTTGATAACACTGTTTAATAGTAATGAATTTGTTTCAAAAAATGATATAACAGAAAAGAAAGTAAAAAAACGACATGTATTCGCAACTTGAGAGTATAAAAAATGAATGGTTGGAAATGAAATTGACAGTTCAACGTATTTATTGAAATAAAACATGAATTTTGAGCCTAACCAATAAGGTATATACTATAGACCTAGGCTACTAAAAAACTAAAATTCAAAAATATATTATTTCGGACGAGATCTCGTAAATCGATTTCAGCCGAGATTCTCGTCTAAGATTCAGTTGCAGCGAGATGTATCCAATTTTTCTTGTTTCGAATCGCTTGACCTTAAAAACGAGATCTCGAACGAGATTGCCGAGATTTAAAACCTTGCTTTGATGACCCCCACCCTAAATTCCTCCCTTATTTTTTCTTCATATAATAGTTTTGGACTATGCGATTGTTGTGATATAGTGGTTAATAATTTGAGTATGAATTTGGGTAAATTTTGAGGTCGAAGATCCTCCCCGCACCTTCACCGCTCACACACACATTGATATTGATAAACCTGAATTTGATTAAAACTTATTTGTTAATGCTAATTATTAGTAGGAAAAACATATGATTGTGCTCTTATGTTTTGATAACACTATACTGTGGTAGTAACTAAAAATATTAGATACGGAACCGCATTAACCTATCGTCAAAGTAGTTGTTTCTTTGCACTTAGATATTTAATAATATTGGAAGGAGCAGTGAATTCCGTTGGAATATGGTTCATCTATCCACTTCTTTAGAATCTCATCCAATTGAACTGCATTATAGTTATTTTGATAGGTAAAACCTTTGGTATAATTTTCATACCACGATATAAGGTATCGGTAGGTACCTCGAAATTTCGGTAGTACCGGTCTGGTTTCGATCATCACCAGTTCGAAACCGAGAAAGAAAATGGTTCTGGATTGTTTCCTTTATAAAAACACTCGAATTCACTCATGTCCTAGTTTAATCAAATTAAAAGTCCAACTCGGTAAAATTAAAGATAGAAAATTGAACTTACTTTAAGTAAAATTGGAAAATATGCTAGCGTTCTCTCTTCACTTCATCCAACTTGTAAATTTCTAGTAGTGACTTGAACTCCTTTTGTTTTGCTACTATTTTTTGTTTCTTCTTTTTCCCTAGTTTTAATCAATGAGGATGAAGTCGATTTTGAACGGCAAATGAAACATAGAAATAATAAATGCGGGATGGGTGTTAGGATTAACGAAGGAGGGAAATAATAGATGTGGGTTGGGCTCAGTATAAGTAAATGTGGGCTAGATCTATGTTGGTGCTAATCAAATAATTTCGCATACAAGTGGGCTAGATCTCATAGGATGGATCTACGTAATAATAGGTGGGCAACACCATGAAATTGTATTTGTATGTAATTTTAGCATTTTTATGGATTATAATTTGTATTTTATTTACATCGTCCATTGTTGCGTTTTCATCAAAAAACGTTGAAATCCAATTTGGAACTAAAAGCAAAACCGAAATTTCCAAAAGGATTGAAATTACAAAAGAAATCAAATGAGCTAAACCGAAATCGAAACCGAGTTCTCAAACCTTGGTTCATCCAGCCACCTTTCACATCAAAAGTCGAAGCATGTAACCGCTGGGACAATGGTGCTAGTCCATCATTTTATATTGATTATTTGGATCATTATAGACTTCTAATTCAATATAAATAATGAATTTATTGTTTATATGTATTATATGTAGTTTGAAGTTTTAAACAATGATATCTTGATTATTTTCGGATGCAGCTTCTTTGTGAAGAAATTGGGCTGAAAAGAGTGTTGTGGGCACAAACAACCTAAAACTTTTTTTGGTTATAGTTGCTCTTTCTTCAATCTAGTTCAAAATTTTCACTTTAGAAAAAAAGGGAAAACCCCATGGAGCTCCAAAAAAATTTTAAGTTCATTTATCATTTTACATTTTGTACAACATACTTGCATTGACATCTTTTCATCTGGATCATATAAAAATCAGCAGTTTTGTGAAAAAAGTTATGTTTTTTCCTTCATTTTTTCCATACCATGTAATTTTATATTTTATTAGGATGTTTCTATGTTTTAATGCACTGATAACAAAGTTTTATGGTGCCACTTTTTATAAGCATTCAGGGAGGACGGCAATTCTTTTCTCGGAAATTTCCAAAAGATAAAAGTTCACCACATTCTTAAAATGTCTCTTTGCGCAAACCCTATTATACCACTATCATTCCAACTTGGTAGTAATCGAAAGGTAAATCTACATGTAACTTCATGATGTTAATTTTTTGTTCTAATTGTTTTTGTAAATTATCCAGGTTTCCTCTAACCGTCATCGCTTAAGTGTTCAATGTCATATGGATATCAATTCTGACCAGATTCCTGCTGCACCGATTCTATTGCCTGATGGACCTTGGACTCAGGTTTAAAATGATCCTCCTTTCTTAGAATCGGTAAAATAAATTATTATTTTCTTAACTAATATACATTAGGAATAGTGCTACTGTTTTCCAATTTTAGAGGGAAAAGGTTTCTCAAATTTTGCTTCTAAGATTAGAAAAGGTTTTATGAGAAATAGGAATTGTAGAAATATATATTGCCTTTCAGTTAGAGATCAATTTTAAAAGTTTTTCTTGAATAATAATTAGTAACCATGGTTTCTGAAACCAAGACTTTATTTTACCTGTGATTTTTTGTCTAAATTTGTTATGGATAGGTTAATTAATAGGTTCGAAGAATCTAAAATAAATTTAACACAAAATAGGTAGTAGAAAGATAATTTTGTACAAAACGAAGCTCGTTGGAAAATACAGTTTGTAGGGTTCATTCAACTTAAATTTTCATTTCTATAGGTAGAACAGCGTATGCAGATATCAGAGGACTATTTCTTTTGAAAGCATTATTCCTGGAACGACATAACATTTCTAGAAATCAACGTCTTTTGAATTTTATATTTACTGCTTAGGATTCAATATATTAATAGATTTCACCGTGAAATTGCTGTCAAATGGCTGGTGTAATTTCATGGCGATAGTAAATTGATGAATAAAGTTAGTCATCTTTGAAATAATTGGAATTGAGGCTTTAATAATTTTATTTGTTATTTGTAAAGAGTTTTGTTTCGGAATTAATAAAGATGAAAGGTGAAAGAAAATTGCGTGGTTGTTTTTTACATTTCTTCTTGTTTTAAGTGTGTAATGATTTGAGGAAAACTGAACAATCGATATTAGATCCTTTTACATGCATTTTTTGAAGAATTATCATGGAACCATAGGTGTATTAATGGAAGAATATGGAAGATTTGAAAGTTTTGAATGAAAGGTTAATTCTACTAGATCTCTATAAAACATTGGAGAACAAAGGAAAAAGCTGAGCAATATGGATGATGAGTGCAAATAGAAATCGGTAAATCTAAAGCTAGACGAAGGCATGCAAATTAGTGAACGTTCGTATGAATTTCAAGGTGTGTAAATCAACTAGAGGCCAAGTACAAGGTGGATGATTTAACAAGTTTGATAAAAGGTTGAAGATGGTCATGGTGTTATTTAACATTATTAAACAACTCAAACTTGTATGAATTTGTTTCAATGAATTTATGTTAAGAGGTTCGCTAAATAAGGGAATGCGGAGGATCAAAATCAAGGTTTGAGAACTTGGTTTCGATCTCGGTTTCGCTCTTTTGAAATTTTTATAGTTTCGATCCATTTAAAAAATTTCGGATGTTTCGGTTTTTGTTTAGGTTTCGGTGCAAATTGACTTAAATTTTACAATTGAACTTAAAAGTAGTGTAACTTTTAGCCCGACTTAACTTGAACTGTCAGAAAAACATAGAGAATTATATATTTCATCCCAAAATAACATAACCTGAATTCAAATTAAAATCAATATGCTACTCATTGGTCTTCAAGCCCAGCCCCAACATATAATCTAAACTAAAATATTCCAAACTAGTCCAAAGCAGCAAAAACCCTAATTTTTCTCAAACCCGACCCATTATTCAACACCTCCTTTGTTTTCTTACTCCAGCCTCCCTTCCTTCGTAAGTTTCAACCAAATGAAATGAATAAAAATGAAAGAAGTAAACAAAAGGCACAATAAAAAAATTCACTCTACCGTCGCTCAAATTGAGAGCGCCACTTGTCAATTAATTGTCTGCAACACTTAAATTCAAGATAACAATGGAAGACAAAGCTGAAATGGAAGACAAGAGTAGAGGTAAGATTCGATTTTGAGTATGTGATGTTTGATTTCGTTGGTTTTATAGATTTTTGTTTTGAGTTTGGATTCTTTTGGGTTTTTATGTTTCTTGGGTTTTTTTGCTATCTTCTTCCACCGAAACGATTTTTTAACCTAAATTTGTATCGTCGCCTATCGGAACCGAACCGAGATGGCCGAAATCTCGGGATTCCGACACTCGTACCTTGATCAAAACATTGATCGAGGAAGGAGAGCTGAGAGTTGACGAAGAACGGCTTACATAAGGACAAGGATTTAGATCTTAGGGATAAAGATCGAATTATTCTCCTGTCAAACCCTGAAGACTGTCACCCAATATGGACGCATATGAAAATGATTTCACATGCTACTACCAACTAGATCATGTGCAATGCTTTTACAACAAGCTCAAGGGTGCATATTGAGTAGAAACGAAGAGAAAAATAACCAATTTGGTGAAGTTGATTGTGTTCGATTAAAATGGGAGGTTGTCGATAAATGCCACACATTTTGAAAATTTTGAGAAACTTCATTTTTGTTGATAATTAATCATTTCATTAGACAATTAAAAGGAAAGAACCATAAGAGGAGCAATGAAAGCTTGATATAATGCACGCGACGAGAGAACATTTAAAAAGTAGTAAGTGTGATGGTTGATTTGAAGAGAGAAAAAATGAAGGCTAATTTCTAAAGATAGAGGATTAAATTGTTAAAATCAAGATGGAGCAAGTGTGATGAGAAAAATAATTCACAAAGCCTAAATGAATGTCTTTATGGTAGAACAAAAACACTTTCAAAGAAGTTTTAAATGCATGTTCGTTTGGTGGGCATGCATATGGAATCAGTTTGAATCAGCTGAAGGTTGAACCTTTCGGTCTTAAGGTGGAGCAATTGTTTGGCATTATGGTGAAGGAATTAGGGTGCCGTATTAGCATCGAGGTGATGTGTCAAATTCTATTGCATGAAACATGAATTAGTGGATTGGACGAAGAAAAATTCAAAGAGGAGTAAGCAATAGAAAGCTAATCATGTTGACATAATAAAGGAGTTCTATCAATAGAACACGGCTTTAGGAAAATCAGCTAAGTTTAATCAACAAAAGTTCATGGTCACGTTGACATAATAGTGTATGTGGACAATGATTTATTACCATTGAAAGAATCAATTTAGAAAAAGGATAACATTATATCTTTATAATATTTTGGTTATATTTTTTCAGCAACGATCATGATTTAATTAAAATATGAAAAATATATTTATGATTAATATCAATTAACGACAACCAAAAATTGATTTACAAAGTTAGACGTCATTAAAAGTATCAAAATTTTGATTTTTAGTAATTCTAATTGGCTACATTGTAAAGACTTATTTAGAAATTGATGAATGCGAATGGTTAAAAAAAAGTGCGTTTTTGTTTATTTTTATATAAATCCGAGTGTAGCGGTATGAGGTTTTTTAGGTCTTCAATAAAAAAGTGCAGTGATCTGGGGGAAACAAAACATCTTTGACTTTGAAATACATGTTTTAACACATCTTTCCTATATTTTATTTGAAAATTTATAAGTTCATATTTTTGTGTGTATGACACATGTTTGAAAATATTGATTAATAATTATAAATAATTATGGAGTTAAAACTGAACTGTACTTTAGATACCAGGTGGTGTGACTGCTGCCAAAGGATTTAAAGCCGCAGGCATTTACGGTGGGTTACGTGCGACAAAGAAGCCAGATTTAGCTTTAGTGACTTGCAATGTCGATGCAATCTCAGCTGGTAAGTACATTGAAAAAATTCTAGTCTGTTTTGAACTCACATTTTTTTAGTTTATTGTTTACAAAAATTAGTCATATCATGTTATTGACTTCGAGTTATGTATGTGCTTGATTAACATTGCATAGAGTGTGATTACGTGCGCGCACACAGATGTACACAGATTACAATTTTTTGCAGTACTCAAAAGAACTAAGAATTGCTTGCAAACTATGAGCGAGTATGCACATATGAGGCACTCAACATATTCATATGCTTTCATTTCCTCATTTATCCATATCGATTTCTCTCTCTTCATATTTAGAAGTTTTCGTTTATCATAATTTTTGATCGAAATTATTTTAACAAAAAAATGAAATCGCTCAAAATGAATACGAGACATCAAAATTTTTTTTTGAGTTGTTTGTACAAACGTAATTTCAAAGCTGGAAGTTTCAAAAAGATCGAGAATTTTGTAAAGACATCTTCATCATAATAGAAAATATTTATATAAGAATTCAATCAACTTGGAAAAATCGACGTGAAAAATCGATAGGGATTAGGTGTGAAGTAAATGATGGATATTGCGACTCACCCTATATATACATGCATATGCAAATGCATATGTATATGCGTACATACATACATATGTGTATAGGAGGGATCTATACCCCTTCTATTTTCAGCCTCTTTACAGTTCCCTCCATAATAGCCATTGAATCTAACAAACTAGTTGATGGATTTAATGTGTGTATTTAATATCCTTTCATATTTTATCATCGTTTTTCTCTTTGTTACATCATCTTCAAATCAATCTAGCAAATTTTTTAATCCGCTAGCTTGTATGGTGGAACCACAAAGGGGTAAAATAGAGGGGCTATGGATCCCACATCATATATGCATGCATGTATGTATTTATCCCCTAGAGGGTGGTTGAGCTATAATGTATAAAGTTACGAGACAAGATGTTGAAAGTTCAAATATGAGCCGTGACATAAGTATCTTTGATTTAATCAGTTGCACGTTAGAGGCATGCTTGCATCTCTTGGCATAAATCCCAATTTGCTTGGCTCTAGATCCCCATAATGTTTTTTTTTTGAAAATTTATAGTCTTCTTTTGTAACCAAGGTTTGAAAAGTCTATTTTAGTATCAATTTTGATCTTTAATGTTTTAAAGAATTTGCTTTATTTCGAAAATTTCATTGTAAGTTTCGGTTTTGGTCGAAATCTTGAGGTTTCAATAACCAAGGATTGAGACGACCCAAATCTTGAGGTTTCGGTCGGAATCTCAAACCATGGATAGAGATTTCGGTTGGTACCATTGGTATACAGTCCTTTTTTTATTGTCGATACAGTAAATAGAGCGGGGGAAAATGAAATCATGAACTGTATTTTAGGGCCGAAAGGGTTGAGGTTGTTGGTCTTGGCTGTTTTCACATATATATATATTTAATAATAGTTATTTAGGGTTGTTTGTTTTTTAGTTTAATTTACTTAGGGTTGTTTAATAGTGGGTAGAATCTAAGTTATGACTGAATTCTAGTAGGGCTAAAAGTAGTAATTTTGGTCTATTTAGTGTAATTCTAATATAAGTTTATTAACAAACTACCGAAAACCGAAATATGGACCGAAACCGGAACTTTCGAAATTTACAAAATCATCCGAAACTAATAAAATTTCAAATGATCGAATCCGATATCGAAACCGAGTTCTCGTACCTTGCCTCAAACTTGATGTACATCTCAGATTATGCTAATCTATTATAGGTATAATCTAATTTATTATATATACAAATGCTTTGGTACATTTTGATGCGCGTGCATGTAAAATGATAAATCCTAAATGATACTTATGAATATAAAATAGAATTTGGAATATGTTTGTCTAAACTTTAGTAAATATGTTATCCTAGTGATAAAAATTGTTTAAGCGACCATCTATCAAAATTGCCAGAATTAATGACTTTTTATCCGAACATAATTTTTTTTAAAATTGAAAAGAAACTATTACATTTTATTATTGTGTTTTTTAAAAAAGTACGTCTATACATAATTACTTATGAAATTTTCACATAATTTTTTTATTTTAAATGGTTGGATTGATTGTTATCTCGCTCCCATTTTATAGCAAGTTTTTCTTCTTCTATTATTCTTCCTATTTCATTAGTTGTATTTAATATTTTCATTTGATTCAAGGGAAGCTTATGGAAGTTCACGATCATACAAAAATGTAACATCAAATGTATTACAACTATCATTAAAGATAAAGACTACTAACCTTTTGTAAATAGTAATATAAGAAATATATAGGTTGAAGTAACTTCGAAATGATTTAAGTTCAATATTTTATAATTTACACAATTAAAACTAAAGTTTGTATAATTTCAAGATCACAAAGAAATTATAAATATTTCATAAATAATCACAACTTTATATTTACTTCATATTCTACAAAACTAAAATGCATCATGCATAATATTAAATTTTCAAAATTTTGTTTTGAAAATTAAAAGCTATGAAAATCATTTAACCATAGATGGTGACGCAGCGGATATTAACAAACGATATGGATCGATGAAAGTAGCAAACGATGGATTGAAGATACCGAAATGCCCAAATTCGTTGATCACAAAGATACCGAATTCTAGCTATCTTCGACATGCTGATCGCGCACGATACCGTGAAAGAAGATCTACAATTCTTCAAACGTTGATCAAACGCACTTGATTCCATGAATTGACTTCAACGATCGTTGAATCGAGCGCACTCGATTAACCGAAAGTGGAGATAGGAGATTACACTCAACTACCAATTTAGGATAAAAGCACACAGCAATCAAACAAGAATTTTATTCAAAAATCAACAACCTTTACAAATGACACGACTTGCCTATTTATAGGCTTACAACTCATTACTCGACTTAAAAAATTTACAACAGAATGGGTACACGACTTAAAGAAAAGAACAATACAATCAGCGACTTAAAGTAACTGCCTACGACTTAATAGAACTAGGTTACGACTCATACTAACTCGGTTACGACTCAACTAAGACGAGTCAATTCCTTCACGCGATTCATCACTGTCTCGGTACGACTCAATGAAGCTTCAGTAAAAAAAATGGCCGCGACTTATGGGTAGCTTTGCGACTTAAAGATAAGTCGTTCGCGACTCAGAACTCTCGGCAACGACTTAGGGGAGGAATTGACACTCGATTTAGGATTTAGGTCGACTTACTGTGAAATGGAATTAGGTCGTTCGCGACATAAGGTGTGATGAAACTCGTGAATTGGGAAAGTGGAATAGGTCGCGTGCGACCTAATTTTGAGTCGCGACGTAGTTTTATCTCGGCAGAGGATAGGTCGATGGTACTGGAGTTGACTCGGTGGGGTTAAGTCGTAAGTCGGTGAGTTGGGAATGAATCGTGAGTCGCGGGTTGGGAATGAGTCGTGGATCGGTGGAGAGTTGCGATGGGTCGTGATTCGGTGGGAGGGTTGGGTCGGAGGGGAATGAGTCGTGAGCAAGTGACGATGGACCGGCCTCCGGTTTAAGGTTTGTACTTCATCAGATGGTTTTTAATAAGAGAAATATTGTTTATAAAGATGGATAGTTAAATAAATGGTTTTTATATATATATGTATGTATGTATGAATATATTATTTTTTGTCTTAAGACGAAGCTAGAGGGTTGAGTAAATAAAATATTAAATGTATGTTTGTAAAACAAAATCATAAAGAATATTTTTGTTAATTTTTTTGCATTATTAAATAATTTATTCATGACCTTACATAAAAACTTATTTTTGTCTAGAGTACCTGTTAATCATACAATGTATATGAAGATAAAGTATGCACTTCAGAAACCTTCCGCATAGGTAGAGTGCCAAAAGAACTAACCTTCCGGCGACACCGAAAAGGTTGTATGGCACAAGTGAAGAAGAAGCACATGGTAGCTTCAGGGTAAGGCTTTCGCAAGTGCGAAGGAATGAACCACTGAAGCACAACAAAACAGCTAGATATAAAACTGCTAAGCACCTCCTGTACAAAATAGAAAAAGGGTCACGGAGCCACCCAACGTAACTCAAAGACTAGGGAAAAAGAAGGTCACCAAACCTTTCTGAAAGGATTGAGGGAATGCGGATAACAGTTTGCAACAATTTTAAACCTTTTAAAGTAGGCGGAGGGTTTCATCTCTCGTCATTCGAAGAGTCATTACCTTCCGAAAGGGGTAGAGAAGTCAGGACAAGGACATGTGACTCAATAACAACCCTTTCGAAAGCATAATAAGCATTTCGGACCGGTCAAAACGCATATTTATTTACCTTTCGACAATACCGAAAGTTTTAAGTAAAGGCAGCATCTATAACACAACAGAAGACAGTCTTTCGACAACATTCAGGAAGAGCGCAGCTCTCGGCAGTAATCAATGTAGCAGCCTTTCGGCAAGGTCGAAGGGTTTACAATACCTTATAAGAAACCAATCCTGCGGGGAAGATGAGGAGTTCATGCATTCATTGGGAAATACAAGCTCTTTGACGGCATTCAGCGGTCCATGATGATGTACAATGAACCAACCTTCTGTCAAGACCGAAAGGTTTACAACGGCATATAAGAAACAACCTTCCGTCAAGACCGAAAGGTTTACAACAGCATATAAGAAGCAACCTTGCGTCCCCGACGAAGGCATAAGGCCGAAAGGAGGACCGTCTGCATCTATAAAGGGGTCCTATTTCGGGATCTGATTTTCTTCTCATTCTTCGACACACCAATTACTCTTGCTTCCGCTTGCTACTTTGTAACCCTAGTTTAGAAATCAGATTAGGAGATGACCTCTTAAATTTTGTATCGATTTTCATTGTGAAGAAATAAAGAGAATTATGGCTTGTGATCGACTCGGAATTTGGGGACAATCATGATTAGACGTTAATTTAATAATACTAGCTAATCATTTATGATTTATTTCTTATATTTTTTTTTATTGGAGTATATGCCATGAAACTGTTGATAGACATTTTCATAAGTTTCATTCTCCTTTACTTAGCATCAACCACAAAAAGGGGGAATGCAACTTGTGGATTAATTTCAGATATGAGTCTCATGGCATATCAAATCAGCTCTAATTATTATTTAAATATGTTTGGATGATACATTCTTTTCGAAAGGTTTTTCACAAAAGGAATATCAACCAAGGAAGCCGAAAGCGTCAAGAGAGCGGCAAATAGAGTAACATCTCTTTTCGATGACGCCGAAGGGTTCATAGCCTTTCGGAGGGAGTTAAAAGAGACGTTGATCAATAATTAATTATTTTCGGTTTCCGAGGGGGAGAGAATACAATAAAGTGATAAAATCGGATGCCGAGTAATAAGCATAATCAGGTCGAAAGGTTCAAGTGACCTCTTAAATCCTCCGACCAGAACGGAAGGTTTAATAATTCCCTAACTCTAGTCAAGCCGAAAGGTTTGGATGGAACTTTAACCCTTCGACTGGTTAAAAGTTAACAAATTCATTCCTTAATTTCTTCAAAAGATAAATAGTCTCCTAAAGTCCTTCGACATCGATCATCTCAAACAATGACCGAAATTAAGACCTTGGAACCTTTCCGCTTAGTCATTTCATTCAAAAATGTGAATTTTCTCGACTGAAAGGTTGAGTCCATATTAAACAATTTTGTGTAAAGCATCAGGGATGTTAATAGAAAATCTTATTAACAGTACCATTCAAACTCGTGAGCCAAAAATGAAAATTAAAAGGCGTTTTTATGACGTGCAAGATTCGAGCTTGTGATCTCATGTGTGTAGCCACGGCAGTAGTTTTAGAATTTTACGTTTACAACAAAAATGTAACCTATTATTGAAAATATATTATATCTTCACAAAATTTCAAACTATCTCGAATTACTCAATTCAGTTAGAATTGTAAGCATGCCTACGAGGACAACTTGAGAAGTAGAGATTTAAACTTTCGAGGTTCAAAACTTTAGAGGTTGGAGAGGAGAGTGCTTTAGAACAAGAGATTGGGTAAATGTTGGGTTGGATGTAATTTTTTTGTGTGTATTTTATTAATTTAATGAGTTATTATTAGTAGACTTTTTTATGATCAACATGTGATAATCAATAATTAATAATTTTAAGCAGCGCAATGAAATTTTTGTCACAAACATTTTTCTATACATGGAACCACAAAGATAATGTGTAAAGCTTAAAAAGTATATCAACTTCCATTTTTCTCACGGTATTTCAAAATAAGTTTGTAGACACTCTAAAGCAAATCACTATCGCAATGTCCATCGCCGTCGTGACATGGTTCAAAATACTAAAATTCCAATGCACCGCTGACAACAACTGGTCTTTTAGAGGTAGTTCTATTTGGCGTAAATATTGAATGCCTTTCAAAAATCGTGGGGAGTTGACAATCGTACGGGCATGGTAGGAGCAGAAGAACGCCCAACGACAGAAGAATGACATTTGGATTTTTAGATGGGATAGTTGTGTAGAATGGAACGAGCTCGTTATGAAGTTCACTTTTTCATTTCGGAGAAAACATAAGATATGTGATGTCATCTATCTACATTGTCCAGTCAAGTCATTTCATGGTTTTGGTGATCTTGTTGTTGCATATTCTCCTTCACACGATCCGTTTGGTCGACCAAACGTTGTGCTTCCTCAAGGTTGAGATATGATGGGAGAATGAATTTGATCATTGAATGACATGTTAATAATAATTAGAACTGTCAATGGTTATACGAAAAATTCGAAATCCGTCCCCATCCGTATTCAAAAAATGGATAAATATCCGAAAAAGTGGATGTGGATGCGAATACAAAGACATCCGCATTCGAAAATCATTCGTCTGGTCTTTTTTCATGATTATAGTTTAAATGACGTGTATTTTGATAAAATGAAAGATATTTATTATTTTATTAAGTTCGAAATTCATATTATACACATTAAATGCACGTTAACTGCTCAAAACTATTTATTATTATCATATTTATTTATTTTTAACACTTCAATAATTAAAGAGTTGAAAAAAGTATGTTAAACTAAAATTTTTCATTTATGTTTGTCGATTTATCGGTCGTTAGCGGATATGATAATTATCCGATATCCGTCCCTATCCGCGGATGCAGGTATCCGATATCCGAAAATGGATTCGGATACGGATATGAATATGGCACCATCCGCATTCGAAAGTATCCATTAACAGGCCGAATAATAATATATTAGTTAATATAACCATTATATTAAGTTCTATGATATAATAATTTATAACTTTTATAAATCATCATTTTAATAAATTATTTTCGGTCGAAAATTGAGAGTTGCATCATCGCTAGTAATAATTTTACTCTCAACGTCCCATCCAACTCCTCCAATTCCATCCACGTCTGAAATGCTCTGCATAGACGTTTGATATGGTTATTCCGTTTGTGTTAAAATCAAATGAGGGTGGTGTTGGCCCTAATAATCCTTTAGTTTGGACCCCTCAATAAGATCTTTGTCTCAAAATTCTTTATTTTGTGCAGTAAAAAGCAAGAGCCTATGAATTCCTTGGTTTCAAGAAAATTTATTTTGTTTTTGTTAGAGGTAGAAGAGAATGAAGTAGTCATTTTACTATTTATGGATGAATTTGAAATATTTCGACGTTGGTAGCAATGAAGATGAAATGTAGTTTTTAGTGTGAAAAAATTACGTTCCACTTAAAAGAGTCAAATCAAACATAATTATTATGTTTTGAGTAAGCGCTCCATTTTTGATTAGCGAAACACTCATTAATTCCGGCGATGTAACTTTAGCTCCATTGAGATGTCAAAATATTTATTTGAACTGTTGTTCCAAATCAAAGTTTTAAACGGTGAACATGTATGCGAAGCATATGTGCTCCTAAGGCAAGGTGTAAGCCTTGAGGCTTTGAAACATAAGTTTCTCAACTAAAATATTAAACAGATGACATATCAAAAATTAAACATAGAAACATTTTCCGACATATAAAAAATGAGACAGAGAAACATTTTTGGATATGTGACAGTAACATATGTATAGTATACACACAAAACATGTGACAGTAATATATGTATAGTATACACATAAAACATGCGATCTTAAAACTTTCTAACCTATACATTATACACATATTAGAATATTAAGTAAACACAACATTCAATTTTAAAAAACGCTGGTGCCATTCTAAAAGTAGCAATAATATTTATTAGTTTAAACACAACATTAGCTTACCGACAACACATAAGTAATTTATTATATGCTTTAAGTGTTTGAGGTCTAATGTACATTAATTAGTTGGACATCCCACTTTATGGGCAAATAGTAAAAAATATGTTATATGCGACACAGTTTGGCTTAAACACGGAAGCATACCATGAGTTTTATTTATGCATCGCTGGATTTGGATTTTGTGGACGTTTGATTTATTGACCAAATCCTGAAAACAGTCTCGCTGGTAATGAATGTAAGACTAGTACATTTTGTCAGACTTTACTTAAGCATGAACACCAAGCACTGAGCAAAAGATGATGATGATGATGTAATAATTTTTCCTTTTTTAAAAATGTAGTTCAAAATTGATTTCACATGAAATCAATTTCAGTGATTCAAAAATCGATATCAAGTTGGATTTCACTTGAAGTTGATTTCAGAAATCAATTTCAGACATTGACCCAGAAATCGCTATTAATTTCTTATAGCTGAAATTGATTTCAAGGGAGTTTTATGGGTTTTGAAGCGGTTATGTAGTATATTCTGATTGTTTTTCATCTTTAAGGTTTACGCCTTAACTGCCTCAAACTACAAGACAAATTCCTCATCCTACAAAACGAATGCCTCGAATGTCTAAGGCGTTTGAAGTGTACGTCTTCGAGATAAAATCCCTTTCTGGTTACGCCCACTGCTTTTTAGCTCACCCTTTGCCGGCATGCCCAAGACGCACATCTCAAGCATTTTTTAAACATTGGGTTAAATGTGTAATTTATACTTAAAGTTTGCTGGAGGCTTACATCCCCAGTGGTTTATTAGTAAAAGTAAAACTCAATATGTTGTCTGTATAAATCCATTCTTTTATTTCTTTGAAACTCTCTCATCTCCTTTTTGTATCTATACATCTTGGATTAAGCCTTTTTTTTTTTTTGATATTAAGTGTTAAATCATATATCTCTTCATAAAATTTTAAACTATTTCGAAACTTCCTACTCACTCAAACTCGCAAGTAAATGCGACATGTTGAAAATATGTGGATCTTTGATTCGAAAATAGTTTTGAAAAGGTTAGAGGTTTTAAAATCATCATAAATTTACAAAGACGATTCATATGATTGGAACATCATATCTTCAAAAAATTGGTTTATTATGAGGCATTTAGTTAAAAGAAGTGACTGGAAAATTTTGGAGGAAAGGGATGGAAAATTTCAGAGCAGTTGGATATGACTCACATAGCTCTGAGGGTTCTCCGTCTCATCACCTTTTTACTCCCATAAAATTTCTCAACCAATTTTTTTCTTCTATCCATAAGTATTGAATTAAATCTATTTGTAGCTATGATGTTTTAATCATGAGAGCGGCTATTGAGGTACCAGTACATTCCAACAGTAGATGTTTGTTATATCTTAGAGACAACTAAAATACAATGATATTTGACATTGTAATGTGTTGTCACTATTATGTTTTTGTTTGCTTCTAAATAGTCGATCCCTTTAATCGTATGGGTCATCTTTAGATTTTTTTTGATTATTTCCAAACTTTCAATTTTTTTTCAGTCGATGGCTGAAAAACATATTTTGGATGACTCTACATTAACTTTATGTTTTTAAAGGATTTAGATGTTTTGTTAGTCTGAACTTTTATGAAAATAACCTGCGTATTTAAAAACATCATATCTACGAAAAATAGGATTAAATACCTTGATACAAAATTGACTGCAAACTATTGAGGATCAATGTGTGTGTATGTGTGTTATATTTAATTACTGTGCGCGCGTGCACACACACGTGCACGCGTTTGGTAGTCAGGTTTAGGATTATAGCTAGAATTAGATACAATATGTTTATACAAGGAAATGAAATAGAACCTTAATTAGCTGCCAAGCATCACTACTATACTAGAGAGATGGTCTAGCGCATAACAAACATTTGGTTTTCCTCTTATTTGATTAATTAAATTAAGTGGATATTTGATCTACTTACTGAAGATGAATTGGAATCGAAGGGATGTAACTTCACCAAAGAAGCACAACATGTTATTAATGTTAACGTCCATCATCATAAAATAGATCAAATAAAACTGTGATCATTGTCCATAGCAACATTCACATTGATTGCATGTTTCAGAAAGGAGGAAAAAAAAAAGATTTTCTAGTAATGATATATCCATCCAGCTTCTTGTCTATTTCTTCAAACTCTCTAAAAGGCTCACATGTGGCTGCTTTATTGGCCTGCCACTTGAGTCATCACTGGGTTCAATGTCTAAAAACTGAGAAATATACAATCAATTAATCTTCTAATTTACTTTATCAATGTTTTTCAGGATCATTCACTACAAATATTGTAGCAGCTGCACCAATTGTTTACTGCAAGAAAGTCCTAAATGCCTCATCAGTGGTATGCGCTTTGAATCCTTTGAAGTTTATGCTGAATTATTGTTATTTAAACCTTGATAGATTATGAGCTAATAGTAAAAATTAATAACCTTTGTTGTTTGTTTGTTGGCTAATAAAATAATAGACTATATTCATACCTTTCATTCATAAGCTAGACATACAGTGTGTGCAACAAAATAAGGCATTAATTTTATACCAAGGTTTGAGGTTTCGACCAAAACACTGAGCTTCCAGTCTTTCTGTTTCGGTTTCAGTATGGATCGAAATAAAGCCAAACCTAAATCTTGATTCAGTAAAAAAAATCACCGAACCTCAAATTTACGGAAGAAACTCGAAAAAGAAACAATTTGAGTTTCAAATGCATGAGTATTCAAAATATGAAATTTTAACTTAGGAAACATACAAATTCACAATATATATGTATACATACATACATAACTAAAAAAAAGTTGAAAACGAATTAATTAATAAACATTTTTAATGTTATAAATATTTATAATTAAACGGTATTGTTCGTTTGTATCCTGTTTTTCAATTAAAGACGAATTATACATTTTGCTTTGATAGGTTAAACAAATATGTGCAATTATATGAAAAACAAACAACAAAATCTGAAACTGAAGCTAGAACAAAAATTATCGAAATTTACAAAATAGATCGTAATTCCTAAAGAACTACAAAAGATCGAACCTGAGACAGAAACCAAGATCTTGAAACTTGATTTGAAGAATGATTTGTCATCATTAAAAAGGTAGGAAAAAAATTCGATGTTTATTGATATCAACTAACTTCTCGGCCACCATATATTGTTTCGTACATTTATGTTTTATAGTTTTGTATGCTGTAAAGATCTTCAGGTACGGACAAGAAATATATTAATACGCGAATGATGTTGAAAAAGCGTATGTAAAGAAATACAAAGAAGGAACTCATTTTAATGAATAATATCTATGCTAGCAATCTACTTAACAGTAGTGATCGTGGCCAGCTAGTGGGGAGGGCTTAAAAATAGAATTAATCATCCAAATCACAGTATATGTCATTCAAACCAAGGTTTGAGGTTTCGATCGAAATAACGAGATTCTGGTCGTTCCTGTTTCGGTTTCAGTAGAGACCAAAACAAAACCAAACCGAAAATCCGGTTAATAAATAAAGCTATTGAAATTCAAATTATACAGAAAAAACTCAAAATAAAAACTAATTTGTATGTATAATGAATAGACATATTTTAGTGTTATCAATATTTATAATCATTCAGCATTGTTCGTTTATATATTATTTTTCAGTCAAAAATAAAGTATAAATTTTGTTTTAATAAATTAAACAAATATATGAGTAACTATATGAAAAATAATTAGTGAAATCCGACTCTGGAACCTGAAATCTCGAAACTGGAATCGAGATTCCCGAAACTTACGAAGTAGATCGAAGTTTCTAAAATTACGAAAGACCAAAACCAAGATCTCGAACCTTGATCTATACCATTGAATGCAGTGGTTCATTGTTTATGCTTTTGAATGTAACGTTACAGGCACGTGCTGTTTTGATTAATGCTGGCCAAGCGAATGCTGCTACTGTAAGCCCATACTTCTTGTCAGATTTCATGCATGCACAAACACACATTCACATACATTTGCAAAAAAATGAGTAAATATGGCTAAAAGGCATCAGTTGGGTACAATACAGGGTGATGTGGGCTATCAGGATGCAGTAGAATGTGCTAACGCAGTTGCTCAGGTTTCAATATTTACTTTTCTGATGATGAGTTTTTAAGTTAAAATTCTAAATGCTATAATATTCTGTCAAAACTAATCTTTGTGATTTATTATAAATGAATAAATACCTTATATGCATGCACTAAAACTATATAGCATGCCCAATATAAAAATGTTGCACACACACACATGCGTGTGCATACATACGTAGATACACGACATATCCAAAATGCTATACATACGTAATCAGAACACTCATTATGATGTCTCAGGGCTTGAATCCATGACCTCTAGAACCTTTGTCTAAAGCGTCATACCTTTAACTATTTGAGCTAGAGGTCTTTGACGCTATATATATGTATGTTATTTTTTGGTTTGACCGATTAAAGTTGCCTACCAAAAAAATATTCACAGTTTCTAATCTACCGAAGATAGGTTGGAAACAACATGTATATACAAAGAAACAACATGATAATTTTTTTACAACTATGCTCTGTGCTTTTGCAGCTTCTCAAATTGACTCCAGAAGATGTGTTTATTCAGTCTACTGGTGTCATTGGTAAAAGAATAAAGAAGGTATCTAAATATAAGCAGATAGGAACTCATGTTGTTTTATGTCAGTGATGTTCACTTGTGTTGATGGACGTATAAACACAATTATTTCTGAGCAGTAAACTATTATGTAGATTATTTCTATTAAAATATACGATGCATAAATCTATCGACGATGTGGTTTGTATAAGGTAATTATTTTCTCAGTCTTATGTGTGTACATTTGTAAGAACATGTGCACATACTTGTGTAGTTCTTTTATAGGGAAAGATTCTAAGAAGTTTGGGCCTCATGACTTGTTTTGAGATCTGTTCTCAGATTGTGTACACCTGGTGTTATATAAATACTAATCTGAATCTACACACACACACACACACACACACACACACACACACACACATGTATATACCATGAATGGCATCAAAACTCGGTGTGAAATAATTAAATAGTAAATGATGAAGTGAAGATAAAATAAAGTAGAGATAGGAGGATAGAGTAGAGTTTAAATTATGGTGATGAAATAAAAAAAACATGCATATGTTTTGATAGCAATCTTTACTATGATTTATTGATGGAATCGTGCATTTCAAATAATTAAGTGTATTGGATTGGATGAACATGTTGCCAATTTTTGAATCACCTTATTTGTGTGTGTGTGTGTAATACAAGGGGGCCATAAACTTTGAACAGTACCCTGAAAATATGTTTTGAGCCACAAGGCCTGCTTTTCCTAGTATCATTTCCCTCTAATACTTGTCATTGAAGTATTAAGAAAATGAATAACAATTTCTCTGGTATGTTGTTCCCTACAAACAATGCTTTGCTATTATAATTTGGCAGGAGGCTCTGGTCAGTTCGTTACCCAAATTAGTGAATTCACTTTCATCCACTATTGAAGGGTATGCTTCATCTTCTCATTCTCATTGTGATGTTTGTTTCACCAGTTTCAGTTTTTTGTACTGCTAGAATTTTATATTTTGTTGACATTTGATCACGCGCCTTTTTTTTTCTTGGGAGTCATGAATACATAACTTACAATTAGATCAGGTTAGTGTGTGTTCGCAGGGTTAAACTGTGCAGTTACCACACATGTCCTACGTAGACACAAAATTTGGAACCATCTCCGTTCTGTTGAATGCCGAAAAAGATAAGTTGGCATCTGATGCAAGCAAACATATCAGATGCCGCTATTAATTAGTTAATTTTATGTTTAAATGTTATTTAGATGATAAATAATGGTATTTACTATTTAAATGCTACCAATTAGTTAAATTTTGGTTTAAATGTCTAAAAATGATTTTTTAGAACTATATAAATACCAACAAACAAATACCCTTTTTGGGACTGCTGCCTCCTTGGACCCTCTTCATATTGGTGAGCATTATTAAATTTTATTATTTATTTTTAATTGTTTTACATGTAAAATAAAAGAATACCATATTACATAACTAATTAACACATTAACAACAACAACGTCATTATTCCCAAACAAGTTGGAGCCGACTAAACCCAAAGCCAAATGACAAAGTCAATTTAAAAGTAATAATAATACATATACAAGGTGAAAATAGAAATAAAGATAAAAATAAAATAAAGTAAAATAATTAAACAAATAATAATAATAATAAATACAATAAAATAAAATAGAAAATATAAATAGATAAAGAAATTAAAAAAAACCCATGGTGGTGGTGGTAGTAGTAGTAATAATAATAATCGTACTAATAGTATCTGGGACCGAAGACCAAACACTACGTATTTGGCTCCTATTCACTAGTCCCGTAATCTAAAACTTATAACACTACCCCTAAACCAACTCTAAGGAAAAAAAAACCCTAAACTAATTACACATAAAATAATATAACATTAAACTAATCACCAGTTACAATGAAATTGTTAAAATAGCAACTTACTTTTCCCACATTTTTCAAATGCACAAGAACAAGGTACCCCTTTCAGTCTACCATCCTTTTCGCTTCGCAAAGAACACACCCCTAGTCTAGGCACTATTGTTCTTTTTATTTTTTGGCACAAACGGCAACCTTTAAATTTTCAGTTTAAGTAACTAATGATACAAGTCTCTGGTAAAATAGTGGTTCTTTTATGAGTCTAATGCTTACTAACGTGTAGATTTCCGTAACCTATAAGAAAACTTTGATGTATATGAATATATATGGTTTGGATAATTAAGAAAAGATATTTCATTGCGTACTAGAATTGGCATCAAATTTTAATTGACTTCAACATCTATTCATATTGTAAGTTATATCCGACTGTATAATTGGCAGGGCTGAATCTGCAGCGGTTGCAATTACCACAACCGACCTTGTAAGCAAAAGTGTTGCTGTTGAGACTGAGGTTAATATACTTTCTATTCTAATATGTTTTTTTTTCTTATTGTTAAATCAAGGCAAGCGACGTTGATACTTTATGAACTATCATATTGTATTCTGATTAGGTTGGAGGCTCACATATTAGAATTGGAGGAATGGCCAAAGGTTCAGGAATGATTCACCCAAATATGGCTACCATGCTTGGTGTATTTCCCTTCCCACTCCCTGCCTATTTTACTTTTATATTTATAAAGCAAATTTATCCTGAATACTCCCAGAACTCGCATAGTAATTGTACCATGCCATAGGTGGTAACAACTGATGCTTTGATCAAAAGCAATATTTGGAGAGAAATGGTAAAAATATCAGTGAACCGAAGTTTTAACCAAATCACTGTGAGTTCTAATTTTCTAACTTTCTTCCCAAATTATAATGGTTACCGTTATTGTTGTCGTCGTCGTAGTCACCCCCACCTTTGCTGTTGTTATATTGATATCAGCAGTACATGGACATTTTGTTCAGCATATTTCACAGTATTGGTTTCCCTGGTACACCATATGCTTGTGTCAAACTCAAAAGAATATTAGTAGCCATAAAATTTGTTTGCGCACACATTATGTTTTGTTTGCTTGTTTTATTATTATTACTACATGCGCATGCTCTCTTGGGCTCTAATTATATTTGCTGGAAGTGTAGTATTTCCATTTATTTCATTTGTTTTCTATTTTGTTTTTTTAGAGCAGCTCTTAATCCATGATGCTTAATTTATTTGGTGAAGGTGGATGGAGACGTTAGCACAAATGATTGTGTTATTGCTTTGGCTAGTGGACTTTCTCAGTCAACCATGATTTCGTCGCTCAATAGCCGTGAGGCTCATCAACTTCAAGCATGTTTAGATGCAGTGAGTTTTTGTATTTTCTTACAAAATTTGCATTATACATTTTATTATGAATTCAAATTAATTAGATTAAGGTATGACAAATGTCACCATTAATATTACTGCTAGTCATCATAATCCTTGCTTTATTCCCTCAGATGATTGGGGGTTGGCCACCATAAGCGAGTTCATATTATGACATATAAAATGTAAAATGAAACTTGTAGAGTCTCAGGAAATTTTAGTCTTTAAAGTTCAAAATCATTGTTGACTTTCTAGACTGCTTATAAAAGATTGTTGTTTTGATGTTCTCTTAGGGACTTGTTTAATTTTAACGTGTAAATTAAGAGAGACTTTGATCTCTTTTGATCTAATCACAATTTGTTTACATTCAAATTTTGAGGTAAACTTGTCCATATTGTGACATCAACCTATAGAATAGAACTTTTCCAAAGGAAAAAAGAGGAAAACAAATAATGTCTGTTGAAGAATTTATTCATAGAGATAAAAGCATAAGTCATATGTCGTACTATTTGTTTTATTTCTTATTGATCTGCCAATGTATTTGTTTGACGACCCATTCATAATGTTTCTCATGTTTTCGTAATCATACCATTGCAGTGTCAATCCATAATACTATTACCAGCATGTTTTTGTATCATTTATCCATTTACCAGAGTGTAAAATAAATTCTTCCACCAATACTATTTATCTGCATTGTTGCTTAGGTGATGCAAAGCCTAGCGAAATCGATAGCATGGGATGGTGAAGGAGCAACATGCTTGATTGAGGTTCGAGAAATAATATTTTGTTGAACTAAAATTTACCAAAGCAGCTTCTAAGAAAATGTTAGTCTGTTTGGTTTGAACTTCGAGGCGTTTTCAATTATGTATATCAAACTCAAAAGGCATCAGAGAGGAGGAAGGAATGGAAAATTCTTACCCATTACAAAAAGGGAAAAGAGGAAGGGATGGAAAATTCTTACCCATAATACTATTACCAGCATGTTTTTGTATCATTTATCCGTTTACCGGAGATTTTTTTTTTCCCCCAAAATATGGAAAACAAGAAAAATCATTTTCAATTTTTTATGTTAAAACCATTTTCCGAAGTTTAAAAAAATATGTAAATGCATTTTGGTTGGTACGAAAATCCAAACTGAACTGCAAAACCGAACAAGGGTTTAGATGTTCAATATTTTCATTTTTGGTGTGCACACCCATTAAATTGATTTATTTGTAGGTTATTGTATGTGGTACGAAGAATGAAGCCGATGCAGCAAAAATTGCCCGAACGGTTGCATCTTCTTCACTTGTGAAGGTTGATACATCTGATAGCAATTATGAACTAGCTGTAATTACAAATTCAATGCGGTGAACTTATTTACGATACATCTGATGAATTTTCCAGGCTGCTGTCTATGGTAGAGATCCAAATTGGGGACGAATTGCATGTGCGGTGGGCTATGCTGGCGTTCCATTCAATTTGGATGATTTGAATATAAAACTTGGTGATATTCTACTTATGAATAACGGACAGCCACTTGATTTTGACAGGTTAGTTACAATTATTACCAGGCCTCTCAACGGATACTTTCGGATGCGAATGGTGTCATATCCATATCCATGGGATGTTGATGTGGACGGATGTCGGATAATTATCTTATTCGCTAACTACCAATAAATCAAGGCACATAAATGAATTTTTTTTTGGTTTAACATCAACTTTTTTCAATCCCTTGACTATTAAAGTGTTAAAAATAAACATGATAAAAAAAGTTTTGAGCAGTTAATACGCATTTAGTGCGTATAATATAAACTTCTAACTTAATAAAAAATAAATATCTCGTATTGCATTCAAATACACACAATTTAAACTATAATTTAAAAAAAACTGGACGGATAATTTTCGGATGCAGTTTATCCGCATCCGATTTTTCTGGATATCGGATATTTATCCGTTTTTTCGGATACAAATATATTCGATTTTTCGAGTATCTATTGACAGCCATAATTATTACACTTGAATAAGAGGTCACCCAAACCAATTTTATATAGATCGGCTATTTTCAGTTTGACTGTTAGGTTCATTGTTACTATCACGTCATCAACATAACTTTAAGCTATCATGTCTGAGATTGGGTCAGTACTTTCGTTACTCTTTCTTTTAGATGATATATTCAATGTGTATTCGCTCTCACTTGAATACATTCATTTCTTTTCTTCTTCTTTTTAATTCGCACAATCAACAAATGGAATAAGAAAGAAGTTAATTTGTTCTACTCCCAAGATACCCATGCTCATTATCAACCATAGATGATTGTTGTTTTGGTTCAGTCTGACTGTATGCAGTGATTAGAAGAAAAAAAAGCTCGGAGATGGAGGGAAAAATGCACCATATTATAGTGCATTTTTTTCTTTTCTACCCTAGTCAGTACTTGTTGAAATTGAGCATTTGACTGTCGGAACAATTTACATGTTTCAAGTCAACGTAAAACTAAACAATTTGTTCTTTAAGGCGTGTTGTGGTATCATTGAATTATGCTATGAATGATATTGTACACATAACAGGCATATGTATTTACCTTGATTTATATTTATTATCCTTTTCTGCCGTGATGTGCACTGCAAAACTAAAGATTGGCAAATACAACAGTGCGGAAAAGCCATCAAGGGAACTGCTATATGTTAGCATGTTGCTATTCAGCTGTAGTGTAGTAATTGAAATATAATGCATTTGTTACAGTTACATAGTTGGTACCTTGGGTTTCTATGTTGCAAGTAAATTACCAATTCTTTTGTAATTCTGTTTGCAGCAAGGCTGCTAGTAACTATCTAAAACAAGCTGGACAAAGCCATGGTACTGTAGAAATACATATATCGGTTGGTAAGTTTTATTAGTAACCAGCATTTTCTTTTTTCTCACATTTTTATTTTGCTTAGTGCATGTTAATGTATTTGTAGGGGATGGTCAAGGAGAAGGCAAGGCTTGGGGATGTGATTTAAGTTACGATTATGTTAAGATTAATGCAGAGTATACCACATGAGGCTAAGGAGCAATGTCTTCTTTGACATTACTATTGTTATTTTTAGTTTTTTGGTGGACATTCAAGCTTTTAGGATGTTTGGAAGCTCCTTTGTTATTCAATGTTTTCTGTAATTTATGATGTGTAGTACTAATGAGCAATGACAGCTTGCATTTGACTTGCATGCAATCTTAAGAACATATCTTTATGTGTATCTGATGCGTCACAGCCTTCGTCCCTTTGATAAACTGCACGAGGAAATATTGTAAAATAGTGTTTGTAATCTCAACGTAAAATTAGAACTGTATTATGCAATGCATGATAAATTCAATGAAATAAATTAACTATAAATTAAAATTGTAATTATTGTTTATGTTTGATTTATGTTATATAGCTTATATGTCTCTAAATTTGAGTTAAAAAAAAGTAACGTTATTATTTTGGTTAAATGAATATGGTATACGTGTTGAAGATGATATTTTAATGATGTATTAGATGAATTAAAACTATATTGTTCAGTTGGATTTGCTTAATAGGAAGAATCTAGAATAACGTAATTAGTTTAATTATATGGAATTGGGAAAGAATAAAGAATGGTTTTGTAAAATTTTGTAGAAATTTTAACGTTGAATTATCTGAAGTTAAAAGTTGAATTTTGGAATGCAATGTTGATTGATTTTTAGATAAATGCATTATAGTAGGTTTACAAATTTACTTCGCCGTGAGTTGTGTGTGGAGGAGCCTTTTGATTTCCATCGCACATTCCGATTCCAATAATAGTATGAGGTAGAAGAGAGAGAAAATGTTATTATTTAAATTGGAATGTTGTGAAAATTAAGCAGCTAGAGGGATGCCTCAAAATAGGGCTGCTATTGAATGTTTTGTGCGTCGTCGGGCGTGAAGTTGCGTTCCGATCTCGATGTGGCCATTGTCGGAACATCGGGCCGGAATGGGACGAGCACCGAGTGATTGCCAACTCGAGCGGTTTTTAAAAGCATGTCGATTTGCCGAACGCACGACCGAGTGCACGGTTATGGATGATAGCAGACAAATTTCTCGACTAGAGTTTCGGCTAGACTCACGGGTGATTGCCAACTCGAGCAGTTCTCTCTTATGTCACAAATCGAATATTTAAATATAAACTTGTGGCTGATATCAAAGACCTACAAATGATGCTAAATAGAGGGAGCTATTATCCTAGTTTTCACACACACATGTATATTGGCAAGGATTGTCTCCCTCTCACTTTTGCTACACCTCAAATCCCTTTTAATTTCAGTCACTTGTTAATATAGTTTCTCTTTCATGAAGTGACAAGAGAGGTAAACTATATTATTTAAAGCGGAAAATGTGGTTGAAATCAGGTGATATGAGGTGCGTCAAAAGTGATGGGAGCCTATCCTTATCCTATACACACACATGCATATTAGAATTGGCATTTATTTTTAGGATTTATTAGAGTAATACACTAACTATTAATTGATTTTATTTGCATAATTTAAATTTGGTATCTTGTAAGTAGTTTAAATATAAAATATTAGGACATAATTGAGAGGGATTTTATAAATAATTGTAGAAATGTTAAAATGTATATATTTAAAGCTAAGAACATAATTTTTCAATGCAATGCATATAAAATTATTGAAATAAATGAATAATAAATCAATTTTGGAATATTGTATGTGTATATTATCTATGTTATGTAGTTTATATACTATTATATTTGAATGAAAAAAATATTTTTACCAAATTTTTCGTTATGTATATGGTATACATATAGAAACCTTCATATTTTATGATTTACTAAATGAATTAACAAATATTTGTTAACTGAATTTATTCAAATAGTTTAAATTCACGATCGAATAATTAATTTAATATGTTGACTTCAATGTACAATATTGGATGATACCGAGGAGGGTTTTGTAAATAATTGTGGAAATGTAAAATTGTAGATACCTGATTAAAAGTTTACAATGCAATGCATAATAAATATACTGATATAAATGAATTATAAATTAAATATGCTATTATTATTCATATATATATATATATATATATATATATATATATATAATTTATGTTATGTGGTCGAAGTATTAATATACTTAAATGAAATTTTACTGTATTTGTTAGTATGAATATAGTATAAGTTTTGAAATTTTCATATTTTTATGATTTATTCGACGAATCAACAAATAATAGTTATTGGATACTTAAATAATTTTAAGATTACGAAATTTACTATCATATGTGTACTTGAATGTAAAGTATAATAATAGAATTGAGGATGTTTTGTAAATTGTTGTAGAAATTTTAATATGTTGGTATTTGAAGTGAAAGACAAATTTTGTAATGCACTGTACTATAAACTATTGAGATTAATGGATTGTAAATTGAATTTGTTATTATTATTTATGTATATATTTTATGTTTTGTAACTTGTGTACCTTTACTTCAATAAATTTTTTTCTTCAGTTTTGTTAATATGAATATGGTGTACATATTGGATTTTCCATATTTGCATAATTTAGTAAACGAATTAACGATTATTGGTTAATTGAGTTTATTTAATTAGTTCAAATTTAAGATTGCACAATTAATTTAAATATATGATTGAAATGTGAAATATTAGGAGAAAAGTGATGTGAGTTTTGTAAATAATTGTGATATTTTTAAGTGTATGTGTTTGAAGTTAAAAGTAGAGTTTTACAATGAAATGTATAATAAATTTATTGAGATAAATGAATTACAGATTAAATTTGTTAATATTGTTTTATGTGATTGATATATCTTTGTAGTTGAATAAAAAAATAATTTTCCAATTTCGGTTTGTACAATAGTGGTATAGATATTAATTGTCATTATTTATTATTTATAGGAAATATTAATAAATTGAATTTATTTAAATAATACAAATTTTGGATAATGGAATTAACATAAATATATGGACTTGAATACAAAATATTAAAAGGTTATTAATGAATATTTATAAGTAATTGTATAAACTTAAAATGTCTGTATTAGAATGTAAAATGATTGGACAGAAGTGCTAAAAGTGTAATGATATTAAAGAGATGTGAAAATAAAATATCAAGAGAGAATCAAGAAGAGAGAAAACTCCTAAAATCAGTAAACGATCTAGAAATTCTTCCGCTTTACTGTTATTTAATAGATGTGAAGATCTTGTTTTCTAGGAGTAATAACACACTTTAAAAACTCTACTCCGGAGAGTAGAGCTAAAGAATTCGACAGACCCACAACTACCAACCCCCTTTAAGCAGGCTCTCACAGTGGCACTTTTTGATCCTTAGGCTTTCACTCATTTAAGCGATTATTACATGCCTTCAAAAAAACAAACGGCTAAAGTGAAGCTGCATTTTGACATGCAACAATTTATTTTGCTGTGGCACGTTAAAATACCCTAAAAACTAAATTTGTGACAGCACAAGAGCATATTGACAACCCTTCCCTGTCAGGCGGTACCAACCGACGACCGCAACCCCACCATCGCCACTTTCCTATCCTGTGCGTCACCAACTAATGACCTAAGGTGCCACATGAACTAGTTGAAGGTTGAAGCCTAAAACAATTCTGAATATTTTTTGATTTTGCTAGTACGTTTAAACTCTAGACTAAACCGTGAAATAAGAATTCCTCTGATTTTTTTACTATGAATTAATATTAATGTAATGTAAGAAAAACCATTGATCCCCATTGTTCCCATTTTTATTTTCCAAATCGAGTCGTTGGTCCCCATTGTTTTTTACCAATTGTGATGTAAGAAATCAGTTAATGTATAAATACTATTTTATAGTTTTATTGATTTTAGGCTTTTCAATATTATTAAGTGGGAAAGCTTAAGAAAAATAACAAAGAACGAAGATGATAAATATCTAATTAGGTTTCGAAAACAAAACTTCGAAGCTTATAATAGATGAGTTATAGAAAAAAAGATGAACTAGAAAAATCACTTGTTGGCTCAATTTCTTACTTGTTTCAAGCAAAAATACGAAAGTCCCTACGTTAACTTCAAATATGATTGAAGAAAGTAGTCATGAAAATTAAGATATTAATGAATGTTGAAACTACCGAAGTAATAAAAAATGAAAATATTGATGAAAAGACCTTTGGCAATAGAGAGGATAATGTGAATGAAGAAGACATAAACGTTAACCGAAATTATATGGACAAAAGTGATATTGATGATCTTATTGTGCCTGACCTCGAGAAAGATGTTGACCTTAACTATGATCTGGGTTTATCAGGAAGAATAACCAATGCTAAAAGAATAAGTTGTCTAAACGAGGTCCTATTAAAATTTCAAAAGGAAATGATAAATACTCCAAAAATGAAGTTGATGGTAGATATTTTTCTTCCAAACATCAAAGAGTGGCTAATTTACTCGAATAAGATGAATAAAGGATTTTGTTTTTGTTGCAAATTATTTAGAAGCACAAAAAAGACATTTAAAACGAGAAATGAAGGAGTCAATGATTGACAAAATATTTGGTGATGTTAAGGAAGCATGAAAATAATCTAGAGCATATTGCAAATCTTATTTAGCGTGTGGATTTGCACAAAGGCCTTGAACAAAATTCAATAATTGACAAGAGAATAGAATCTCTGATTGAGCAAGAGTGACAACGTTAGCAAAAGTGCTAGTGCACATAATTGCTGCTAAAAAAACTCTTTCTTGAAATATTCTATCATTCGTGGTTCAGATGAAAAATTTTATGAAAAAAACCTTTTTTTTTTGAACTTGTGAAATTTATAACCAAATTTGATCCATTCATGGAGGATCATCTTAGATGTGTGGTGAATAATGAAATAGACAATCGTTATTTTAGCCATAATATTCAAAATGAACTAATACTTTTGTTCGCCGAGAAGATCAAAGAAGCAATACGTACAAAAATTTAAAAAACAAAATACTACTCCATCATTCTTGATTGTACTACAGATTTGAGTCATAAAGAATAAATTTCAATTATAATAAGATGTGTGAATGTTGAAGATGCTATCAAATTAGAGGATCTTTTTATCGATTTTATAGAGGTTGATGATACATCGGGATTTGGTGTAACAATCCTGCTTCCTACGCCGTATAGATAAATAAATTTAGCTAAAATAAAATTGTTTGAATTTGATATGTGATAATAGATATTTTGAAAATTAACCTTTGGTTAATTAAATTTCATTTAATAAAAGATTTTGTTTCAATAAATTGAATTGAATTAATAAATTCTTTTAGAATGATATATTGAAATCGAATAAATGGTTCTTAATCAATATAAACTATTTTCAAAAGTATGAATAATTTTTATATGATCAAAACAGCTGGAAAATGAATTTATTTTGTAATAGCCAAATGAATGATTAAATAAAAATAAACGGGCATTGAACCGACTAAAATTATCCAATTATCAAAATATAGACATGTAGAATGAAGTGTGAATCTATTTATTTAGATTGAAATTTATTTCAAAGATTAAAATTTAAATTCATACGCAAAGTAGATCAAATTAAAAAAAAAAAAAGAATTTGTTTAAACCGAGCCTAAAAATCATGGCCCATGCCCATTTCATTTCTCCCTCTCCTCTATTTTCCTCTATACCATCCCAAACAACACCTTCATTCTCAAATCTCAGAGCCATGTCCAAATTCCAGAACCCTCCATTCAAAATCACGTCAATTGTACCAAAAAAAAAGAAAAAAAAAGAGAAATCGCGAGCTGGAAAATAATACACAACCTGTATCGCTGGCAACTTGGTGGTCACGTTGAGGTTAAGCGATGGGAGGCTAGAGCGAGGCACGAGTGTGACGACAGCATGAAAGACGTACACACGAAGAGGAAAGGGACGATGTAGAAGCGGTCGTGTCTAGGCGATGAGTAGGAGGTGGTGGAGATAATGGGTGCGCACGACAATGGAATCTCGATTTGGATTTTAGGGCATTGCTGTGCATGGTGATTTTTAGTTATGAGCTGAAGCTTAGATTTTGGAATTACAGGCATTGATTAAGTGAGTTATTCCTGTAACTCACACTACGTTGTAGATTCTATTTTCTATAATTTTACATTGATCGGTCGATGATGGATTTTTGGTTGATATGACTTTGACTGGAGGAAATTGGATGCATCGTTGTTAATTGTTAATGTTGATATACCCGTTCCCTTGTTTATTTGTCGTGGTGAAATATCGATGAATTGTTGGCTGTGACATTGAATTCGGGAAAATGGAATTGCGTATCCCTAATTGATTGCTGCTGTGATGAGGTCACACCAGCAATTGATTTCGAAGGGAATTGATAAATTGAAATGGAAGGTTTTGAACGAAATGAAATATTTTTGATTATAAATTATTGATTTTTATTTCAAACTAAAAATATTATTAGTGATAAAAAATTATTTTAGTGATTTTTTTGAGTATTCTATGAATATAAGTTATTTGCAAAATGATGAATTTTGGAATATGATTAAATAAGTTATATTTTGAAGACTTTTATTTTTATTCATTTATCGTTGATTATAAAATTTTTAAATGATTTTTCTAAAATAGTATTTAAAATTTGCATTTTTAAAATGATTAGCTACATCTATTTTGGAAAATTATATTTTGTAAGTTATATGCTTAGCATTTGAGTATCATTATTTTTAATGACAAAGAAATCTTGAAATTATATAACGTATTTAATATTATTATTTCTAGTTATTTGAGAAGGATTTTAAAACGTATATGCTTTTAAAAGGAATTTAAAGAATTCGGAAATTGAGTGAAGTTTGATTTTTAGTTTTCCTTGTAATTGAATAAGAGATCACGAATATTTATTTTGAAACAGAAAATGGATTTTTAGAAAAGAATGAAAATTTTATAAATTGATTTTCTTCCGATTGAAAATTTATATTTAAAATTATTTTGAAGATTTTGAAAAATAATATATATTTTAAAATCTCTTCTGAACCAATAAATAATAGAATCGTATGTTTTGATTGCTTTATATTTCCATGTAACGAGAAATTAGAATAAACATAGTAATAACACCGTCTGCTATGATACTTTCAGTAGTATTTTCCTGGTAATTATTTGGTCGGGTTATCCATTCTATTACATATAAAAGAGAACAAAAGATTTTTCATATTCTTATTTCTCATTCAATCTGAAGCCAAATACTTTTCTCTCGTCGATTTGAGTAAACACTTTGCAATTGCACCTCCAACTCTTTTCCAATCACAATTCATGTATCCATTGCATTTGTTGCTATTCGTTGTTTTGTCTCTTAGCATTCTTGGCTCTTAATTTATTAATGATAAAAAAAAAATGTATTTTTGATAGTTCCCCTTTCTTTTTCCGTAACTTCATATCTCTTCCCATTAATTTGCAAATTCATCTTCATAAAACCCTATCTCCATTTCTTTTTAATTCAATCTTATAATATGTTTTTTAATTTTATCAACATCTCTAATTTCTATTTTCTCTCTTGATTCTCATAAACTATTTTTCTTTCAAATCGTTTAATGAAACACCTTTTATTTTGTAAGAAACTGTTGAATTAGAATCATTTGGATTTGGAATCTAGGTGTTTTCATTTTGTAGGAAACCATCATCGACAAAGACGAATTTGAATGTTTTTTTATTTGAAAATTTTCGTTTAATCTTCTTCACAGTATTTTAAAGTTGCTTGTTGATTACTTTCATATCATCATTTTCAAAGTAGTTAAATCTTGTCGATTTTTTATTATTTCTGAAGTTGTTTTCTTATGAACGTTTTCGCATCCGATCCCCATGCTTTGGTTCTTTTCACCAGATCAATAGGTAAGTTTTTATTTTTAGACTGTTATATTATAGTTTTAATCCTTATTTTGTATAAAATTTTCAGATTTTCCATAATCTTTCCTGCTTCAGATCAGGTCTACAATTAAACTACTGTATGTTCTATTTTTAAACCTTTTTTCAATTTTTTCAATATTTTTGTGTTTATGTTTGGTGATGCATGATTGTCTCATGGATCTTACTTACAATTTATTCTATTTATTTTAAAAGTGTTTCATGTTATCTAAAAACAGCTTTTATTTGTAAGAAACCATTGAATTAGAACCATCTGAATTTGGAATCTAGATGTTTTTATTTTGTAGGAAACCATCATCGATGAAGATGAATCTGGATGTTTTTTATTTGGTAACTTTCTTTTCATCCTTTTCGTTTGTTGATTACTTTCATTTCATCATTTTCAAAGTGGTTAAAAGTTGTTGATTTCTTTCATTTCTGAAGTTGTTTTCTTAGGAACATTTTTGCGTCCAATCCCCATGCTTTAGTTCTTTTCACCAAATCAATAGGTAAGTTTTCATTTTTAGACTGTTATATTATAGTTTTAATCTCATCTGCTTCGGATCAGGTCTACAATTAAACTACTTTAGGTTCTCATTTTTTTAAACCTTTTTCCAACTTTTTCAATATTTTTGTCTTCGTGTTTGGTGATGCGTAGTTGTCTTCTGGATTTCATTTATAATTTCTTCTACTATTGTAAAAGTGTTTTATGTTACCTAAAAAGATATGTACCTAACACTACGTCATAGATGGCCTATTGCAACGAAAATACAAGATGTTGCTAGCTACAATGTAACGATAGCTATGCTGATTTTTGTCTATTACAACATTAGCTTCAGGATGTTAGCATAGATATCAACACTATGTTGCAGTAGCTATAGACTTATAAAAATATTAAAAAATTTGAGTGCGGGCTGAAAAAAAAGCGGGTCGAAATAATTTTTAACGCGGGAAGCAAAAACAAGCGGCAAAAGTTAACAGAATATTGAAGGGTTTCCCAAACCCTCAACAAAATACGTACTCCGCCGCCGCTCAAGCAAAATAAAATGAACACAAGTAAAAATTCTCTTGTCAAAATTTACCGAACACGCTTCCTCAATCAAATTTTCAGAAGATACAATCGCAATCCAAATCGATTTTTTTCCAAACCAAATTTCACAAAACCATTTCTCAATTCAAATTCATTTCTCGAATTCGCGGGTTTAGTGTTGCGGTTTGTGTTACGGATTCGTGTTGCGGATTCTGGAATTCGAGATCTCTTCGTGAGTTTGATTCGAGGCAAATTTGTGTTGTGGATTAGCGAATTGGTTTTGCGATTCCAAGTTTGGTTGGAGATTGTGGCTGAGGAGATGGAATTGCCTAGTTGTGCAGGTCTGTTGATTGGAGGAGAAGTGGGTGGTCGAACGTTGTGATGGAGGACAGTAGTTTATGGGAACGGAGATGCGGCGATTTGTTTCAGGTTGTGGATTTATGTTGTAAATGAATTAATTTCTATTTTGTAAATGAATTTAATTAACATCAATGCATCTTCATTTTTAGACACTAATTAAAATTTGATGGTAAAAGGCTCTCTAAACCTTTCATGACTAAAGGCTTCTTCTATATTGCAGGCAACAACTACCATGTACGAAGGAGCATATCTTCTAAAGTATGGATAGTAGAGGGAAGTCCTAATTTGTTCATTAAGACTATCAAATGTAAGTTTGTATGAACTTTTGGTTACTCAGATTATTGTTGTTGTACCGTATTAAGATTTTATTGGTACAATCTTTTACTTCATGCTGTTGATAAAAGTTAACTAAAAACAGCACAACAGATGGTTAATAAGCAGAGGTAAGAAAAGCTAGTAAATTTGCAAAATCACACAGTCCACTGTTCTGGTATGGTATGTGTAAAAAGTATTCGTTTGTTTATGTGATTTTTATACTGAAAGGACATGGCGTAACAGTTCTGAAAATATGAATTGATTTGGAACTGTCACATGTTTGCTGTTATAAATGTGCTTTCAATCATGATACTGCCTTGTTTATAGTATGCAGCAACACTTGATTTCCGCATGCTTAGTTTGTCGTCAAGTTTAAAACTGGGTGGTAAGAATTTTTATGAATTTGTCACTTTTCCAAGCAATGTTATCTTTACTTGCATGCTTCTACTTTCCATTAACGCCATGTTGGGAGTTTATCTTATTGGGATATATTTTGAATAAATCAAGTTGAATGTTATTTTCAGAATGTTACTTCCCATTAACGTGGTTCTGTGTGAACCTGAAAACGAGAAAAATGCAACCAATTGTGATGAGTATGCTCTCAAGGAAAAAAATGGGTAGAGATAGTGGTGGTCATGACCCTTTCGATATCTTCCATTCATTTTTTTTGGTGGTGATGGTTTTGGGGGGGGGGGGGAACAATTATTTCTTCAGCATTTGATTTTTTATTGGCTTAATCTATATTATTTTATGTTTTGTAGTTATAAGGATGGTGATGAGTAGCAGCTGGTGGAAGCAAATGGTAGGATGACCAATGTCAAACTGGGATGTGGAGGAATTAAGATTATAGTTAAGCAGAATGATGAAAGCACGTCAAAAACCACCGCCATCTCCATCCAATGGAATAGCTTTCGCTGTTTTGCTAGCTTTGAGGTACCGTTTTCAACATAATTATGCCTAGAATTATGAACTGCAATTCTCTCCAACTCAAATGTGAGTTCATGCAGTTTTTGGCAAACTTATTATTATACACCAGCTTTAGTAATTCCATATTCCCTATTTGAATTCAAATCATGGTGATTTTTTGCTGAAAAATAAAGTGAAATGAAAACTACGTGAAGTAATTTTGACGTATGTGAGGTTCATTGTTTTTCCGCGTAGACTCTTAATTATCTTGATGAAGCATGGAACATGATTTTCACACAACTGTATTTTTAATCAACCATGTAGTTGAGCTTATTGAAAGTTTTAAGCTCTTATGTCCGTTGTTTTTCTTGCTTTCTGCTTGTAATGCAGGTGTTGTTATGCGTTTTTTATTGCAAAGTTCATTAAATTATAATGTTTGTGCTGCTACATTGTATGCTATTTATATTCATTATCTATTTGTCGTAATGCAGGTATAAATACTTTATTCAATTGAGTACTAGAATTGGGACACCAAATAAACAATATGAAGCCAACAGTTTGAGTAAGTAAATGCATTATACACCACTCCCTTGTTTCTCCAAAAGTATCACTGGAAGATTTGTAACAGCCTGCATCACATTTTAACTCTAGGATATGAAATTGCTTAAATGTCAACAAGCTAGTCTCACTAGAACAAAATGTACATCTATAAAAACATTTTTTTAGATCAATTTTTCACAGGCTTCTCAATGCTTGGCCAACTTAGCTTCTCATAGGGATGGCAAAGGAACTAATGCTGCTGTCGGTCAAGAAGAAGGTGCTCTTGAGGCACTACTGCCGCTAACTTTTCTCTAAATGAAGGTGTATGATAATTTTATTGAATACTTTACCCTCCACTATTATAACCGAAAGTGAAAGGAAATCTTCATCAATTTTAATCGCAATTTATGTCTTTGCCTTTAAGGTGGTTGTTAAGTTACACAGATATCTATTGTAAAAATACAAAACCGCTTTTCGTTTTACACTCTATTCATTTAAGCACAGGATGTAGTTTCATGCCCTTTTCTAGTCTGAGTGTTACCTCCCTTTTAGAAGGACATAAGGGACAAAGTTTACTGTGTGACCGTCTGCAGTGATGGCACTAGAGTCACTGATGGCACTGGAGGCTCGCAAATATGAATGTACTGTTAATAAGTAGAATTTAGTATGTACTGGCTGTAACTATGAATATACTGGCTATGTTTTTAAGTATGTTTGTTATTTTGTACTTGACTAAGTAAAACTTGTGTTTCTGGTTATTCTGAAATGAAAAGTTCTTTGTTGCAGTGTAATGCTGCCATTAGATATGATATAATGTTGCAGTATAATGTTGCCACAGATATGATATAATGTTGCAGTACATTTTCAATTTAAATTGCAAAAGGTGTTGCCATAGATATGATATAATGTTGTAGTATGTGATGTTAAATGTGGTAATAAACTAACAAAGTGTGCCATTGGATGGTAAAAGTGTTACCATAGATTAATGAATATGGGCCCCACAACAAGGCTCCGTAAAGGTAGGCCACAGAATTAGTGGTCCCCACAATGTGGGCTCACATGTTGGAGCCCAGATTGTGGGGCCCACTTTTAGTAAATTTGGTAAATGTGGCAACAATAGAACCGATGTTGTTCTAGGGTGTTGTCTTTGACTGTAGGGCAACGTGGCAAAATGCATCACCGAGAAAGCGTTGACTTTGCCCTTTTTTAGCCTACAACAACATTTTTTGGCACATCCTGCATCATTTTTGGGTGTTGCAGTATGCAATCTATGGCGTAGTGTAATTATGAGTATCGTAATCATAAAAGTAAAATAAAAATTCACAATAATGAAATTTTATGCGTGTTTTAAATATTTTACTTCTTCTATGCTTGTGATTATGTCTACATTATCAATTTTAAACCACTCTATGTTGTCTTTTTGAAACCATTTTCCAATTATCCATCCTCGTTTAAAAATTTCATAACCTTTGTAGCCTTATTATGAAATTTTTATTCATGTTTTTTGTTACCCTAACAATAAAATTTCTTCTAACAGTAAACTAATCAAGTATATTATGTTCTACACAATCAAATTTATGAATATTATGTTTGATTTCTTTGTTCTCTAATAACGACATCTTAAGTATGTTTTAAATAATTTATTTCTTCTATGTTTGTGATCGTGCAAATATCATCAATTTGATTGTCTAATGTAAAATATTTATTTTTGAATATTGAAGAAGTATTTCATGTTAGTTAAAGTGGTGTCATCATTATACATAAGTTATTTATTAAAAATATGCACATAAAAGGATTGTCCACATATTTATAGCAATAGAGCCTTTACTATCTATCCTCATTTACAATTTTATTACCTTTGTATTTTTATGTGTTATTATGAAATTTTTATTCATGCTTTTTTGTTATCCTAACAATACAATTTCTTTTCATAGTAAACTAATCAAGCATATTGCGTTGTACATAATCAAATTTATGAATCTTGTGTTTGATTTTTTTGTGCTCGGTTTCTTTTTTCTCATAACAATATAATATAGCTTTGTTATGGTCATTCCAAACCTTTGGTTGTTTGCCTCATCTACTCAATTGTTCATTTTTAGATCTGTTGTCCTTAGCGATAGTGTATTGCCGAATGCAATTATATCCATCATTTGTAATTCAAAAGCAATCACATATTTTCTTTGTTTGCAACTTAAACTTTGGTTTATGTTCCTATATCAAAGGCAGTATTTTTGTATTTACCATGGCTTTTTATGTCCATTCAATTTCACCATTTCACTAAACCTTACATTACTTCACCAATTGTGCTTAGAATTGAATTCCTAGCTTTAATCAAATAAAGCAAATAATAATCACTATTGTTATGGTATGTTATTTTTTCCTTCTTAACAAATGTAGCAAAGATAAAGGAAACAATAATTTTGGATGCATTAATTCATATTATCCTATGTTTTCTTCACACTACACCAAAAAAATTTTTGTTGTCAGTAGCATTGACATAAGAAGACAAATTTTTTGACTATTTCATTTAGAAATACTTATATTAATTTATAAGAACTTCTCTAAATGAATTGTATGACCCGCTCCTACCTTATTACTTCATTTCTTCCCAAAATTGAAAGAGCAATTTTTTGTGTGGAAGTAATCGTATTCTAGTTAATTATTTTTAAATTAAATCCATGTTTTCTTTATAAATATTACATTTTCCTACTTTTTATTGTACCAGGCAATAAGTTTCACAACCATATTTCACACTTGTAATTCAAAACATAAACTTTGATTAGTTTTTGTTTCATTGGAATTATTTTACTATTTACTGCAACTTATTCTGCATATTCATTTTCATTGTTTTCTACATTTTTTATCATTTAACGATACTTTACCAGTCATGATGGAATTCATTTTTTGTTCCCATTAAGATGATTTTATTATGAAGAATATGCAGAAGATGTATCCTCCTTTCAATTTCTTATTCTTATATTTACTGGGAGTTATGGTATGTTACCCTATGGTTTCCTAATGTATTGAACGAAGATACAACAAGTAAAATTTTTGACGTATTATTGTCGTCTTTCAGCTAAATTATATTTTTTTTCTTGGATTGCTAAAGGACGAGTAACTATAGTTGAACAGCAAAACACAAGATCATACAACTAAAATTATGCTAATAATCAACCGCTTTGAGGCGAGATTCGTATACAAAGGGTCATCCGCTCTTACACGGGAACGTAATAGGGTCTCATCTGCCCCAATAGGCGTGAATATATCCAAACCAACTAATAAATATAATAATTTATCTAAACAATCATCCAATAATTTTTATCAACTATAAATCATACTAGTTAACCAAAAAGGTGAGTTTAACTCACAGAAATTTTTGTTGTCACCGAAACGTTCCTATTTGGAATTAAAACTGGACGATGTCCGATTTTAGCCCAAAATTCAACAGTCTTCAAATTTGACCAAACTTGTTCCATTGCAAAGCTTTTGTCGTTAAGCGCAACGTAAAAAAGTTTCGTCTTGATCGGATCTCGTATGAGAAAGATATGAATTTTATAAGTTATCGATAATATTTAAAATTATAATATTATAACGTAACATAATTTCAAGATTACCCTACCCCTTCTTCCCTAATTCCTCAGCACTCTCCTGTGCATGATGGTTTGCATGCGACCGTGCATGACCATCCCTCCTTCTCTCATCTCTCCACGAAACAACACGAGACCACCTCCATCCTCCCTCAATTCACGAGAGCTTCCCAACCCACCCATCATCATCGAGCTTGGTTGAGAAACGACCATCACGACCTGCTACTGTCCACAATGAAGAGCACTATTCACGCGACCATTTTTGTCGCCGCACGACCCAAAATTCAGCCGCAAGCTGCCTTTTTCCACCATGAACATGAATACGCCCTCCATTTCGACCATCCATGCCTTAATCCTTCTTAGACTCGAACCCTAGCTCTAAACCTTCATGCGACTGTCCACTGACGATCATCCAAAGTCTGCCGCACCTTCAATCAAGCGTACTAGGGGAAAGATCTATTCGAAACGTGAATTTTAAAATTGGTTTGACGATTTCTAAATGAATATTTTATCAGATATTTATTTTTTTCTTTTCTTGGTAGTGTTTAAATAGAGAAGGGGTGACGGAAGATAACAGGAAGAAGGGTGTGGGATCGTATAGGTAAGTGCAGCTAATATAGATAGGTCAGGCAGTGTAAAGTTAAATCAAAGAAAATATATTATTTAAAATTCAAAATATCTAGCTATATAATTACGGAGGCCAATCGAGGCATGCCGCCTGGCGTTCTATATGTTATACCCCTATTCCGAACGCAATGGAACTAGTCTCGAGCCCTAATTCGATTGTATGGAGAAGATAGCATTTTGAACCCAATTAATATGTTAGATCTTCAATACTAAATTCTACGCATTTTGATCTCCCACGATCAAATGATTCCTCTAATTGCCATGAAAGTTGACGGCATATTATAATTCATTATTACAGACCTAATGAAACTAGTTTCGTTGAAATCCGAGACTATGACCCGGAAGCTATTTTCACTCGTTAATTAAAACGAGTTATTTTCAAAATCGGTTAAATCACCCTTAAATCTAGTTTAAAGGTTTTATTACCTTCATTCTTATTAAATAGAAATTTAATAAGCTTTTAAATCATTTTTATCCAAATAAAAATCCAAGATTCAATTATTTAAACGATTTTCAATTATTAATTTTAACAATTAAATTATCCAATAAATCATTATAATTAAAATTCGAGTTATTTAATCTATAAAGTCAGTGTTTCCATATTTAAAATTAATTAAATATTCTAATTTCAAATAACTATATTTGTGGGTCATTACAAAAATAATGTCTAGGGATTAAAATAAAAAGTTAACATAGCTGAAATGCTTGCATTTCACATCCAACATATTTGGTTTACAACTAAGTCTGTAAAGCATGTATTAGAGAATAGATTCCATACAATAACAAGGTTACTGGGTTACTGCCTACCATAGTACACCTCTAAAAAAATATACCAAGGGCCTTACATGGACCCCCCATTCAGAACTGACCTACCCCTTCTTGGATAGAACCGAATATGTCACCACCCCAATTGCAGCCAACAACCGTAACAGGCCCCAAGCATACATAAATCTGTAAATACCAATCTAGATCGGGCAATGACCATACTCTAATAGGCGCAGACCCACATAGCCCTGCCGTATATCATCTATTTTAGTCATTACCGGGTGTGAGGCTTGAGGCTACGTTTTACCTTTTTCGCATCACTACAACAAATTGTGGTTTTGACAACATTAGAAGTCAGCGTTTCTGCCCTTACCACTGATAAAAGTATGCTGAAAAATAAAAACTAGAATATTAAACGCCGTGTTGACATTTTTTCATTTCGCGACTACTTTAGCCACCTTCCTTTCTTTCTTCTCGTAAAATCCCAAATCCTTTGATGGATTATTTTAAACCTAATCCAAATACCAAATACGCATGAATTTTCCTATGAAATTTCATTTATCCTCTGATTTTGCCTATAATATCCAATTCAGTCGACCCTAATGCCTCTTGAATTTGTCCTTGTAAAAAAGAAGAAAATGATCTGATTTTGAGTTCACTTAATAGTTAAGACCACCATTCACTAAAGAATCCTCTGATGATTCTCTTCAATAATCTGATTTGAGGTAATTTATGTAGATTATTCAAAGTTAATTTGCTAATTAGGTTGGAGAAAACGATATCAGAAAGGTGAATTTATCTAACAGCCTTAGTATTTATCAATTTCCTACTCCCTTAAACTGATAGGTTTCTACTTTTTCATTATACTATAGATGGAAAGATTGTTCTATAGATTTTTGGCTCTCGAACATGCAAGTTTAAGGGATAGTGGATTAACCAAATGTTACAGTGACTTCATACTTGTTGGAATCCATATTCATTCTTTGGTTTGTAAATTGGTAAATTCATTGATAATATTTAATGTACGTCTTAGTAGTTTGTTGATACCCAGATTTCTCTTCTCTAATAATTATGGATTTCTGAATCATCAAACTTTATTGTATTTGGCAATTAATTGTAGGTTGAGAGTGGAGATCTTTATCATATTGTATCATTCCAGAGTTTATTGGAAGATTTCCTATATTGGTTCGCTTATCAGCATTAAAGGAAGACCAACTTGTTCAGGTATGGGTTACTTGTCAGATTATATATATTGTTAATATGTGTTGGCACCTGAAAAAGTGAATTATGAAATTTAAAAGAAACTTCTATAAACAACTTGATATAAAAAGGCCACAACTGGTTCATGTAATGAGGAGATTGTCTTTTATATGTATTCATTATTATATTTGATAGATTAGTTAAAAATTATTTTTGATATACTCAGGTTCACGCTTTGGCAATGGTAGAGTAGGGAATATAATAAATGGTTTAAGACGAGGTGGAAAGAAAATAATAGGTTGTTAATAGATTCGGTCTAATAGTTTATATGTCAATAAATAAGGTAATTATCTTTTTGAATTAGGGGCTGAACATCGAGCGTTGATCCAAGTTACTTAACCTTTATACACATGTCATGAATGAGTATTGTCCAATGCATAGTTTCTTTGGTGTGATGGAGCTTACAGTTTAACAAAACTTGATTTAACATATTTACGATAGAGAGTCGAGTTGATATATACTTCGTGTATTCTTGGTACTATAGATTTTAGTACAGTTAGTTGCTAATGGACTAATTGTATTCCATTATTTTCCTTAAGTAGACATGCTTGCAAACAAGTCCCTGTAAGCTCGAAACCAACATTGTCTTCTTGTTCTTTTTCCATGTTAGTGGACAGGGAAGAAAGATATAGCGAGGATAGTAAAACTAGTGGATATCTAGAACCATTTTACCTAGAAGCTTATGGTGTTGGAATGTGCAAATTAATAAGGTATATTTATTACATTTATGTGATATTTGACCATGTATACTTAGTTGCTTGGTTACAGAATTATAATGTATGTAACTACATAATCAATTTTTTTTTCATTTGATGTAATGCACTACTGAAGGTAAGTTTGTATCACCAGTCGTGACACTTTGACTATAGGATTTACTAAATTCAGATGTTTCAAAGCTATGATCTGCTTTGCTATTATCTAATACCATTTCACCTGCATGTCAAAGCTATTAGGGACGTTGGAATACAACATTGTAAAGTTGATATGTCCTTATTCATGGTTTAATCAATAATTTTTTTGAGTATAAGAATATATCAAACTCAAATATAATATCAAAATCATATGATGGGAAAATCACTGCCCTTCAAATCTCTCTTCAAGTTCAAGAACACAAGGCCCCTTCCTGCATAAAACTAGACACTCCTTCTTTTCGAATGCCTTTAACCAAAGAAGAAACCTTACCAACTACCATTTCAGAACGCTCATCGGTAGAGGCAGCAACGCATGCATTGAACTCCAAAAGACCATGCATCGACCGAAACACGTTGGTAAAGAACTAGCACTTGAAGAGTTACATCTCCCATTTGAAGGAAGCATTGCGGTCAAAATGGAATCAAAAAACGTATGCAATGACTTCAAGTTTTCCATGAAGGAGATGATCTAACCAAGCTACAACAATGGAGAAGAAGTTAAAGATGCAGCTAGGTTTGAAGAAATGCTGCAATGGTACTTGAGAATGAACGTGAAATGGACTCATGGGTATATTGTTAAGGCTTACATTGATTTTCTTTTTGAATCAATAAATGATAGTTCGTTGGGTCTTAGCAGCAGTAGTAGTGTGTCTTTTACTTGTTCGTCATCTTCGTTTACTTGTCCTTCTTCTTACTTTTCTTGCTTGAATGAGATTGATAATGCAGAAGAGGAGTAAGGAAATAGTTAATTAAAGAGTTTGTTTGGAAATATCTTGAAGTGCTTTAGTTAGCTAAATATTGCCTGCATTTTTTTATTGTTGCAGTATTAGTTTATAATCATGTCAACTCAAGGTTCTATGTATGTTCTCATAAATAGGACCAGAACATCAAATTTGTGTTGCTAAAACATTCTTCTGAGTTAATTGGATAATCAAGTTTTTGATTCTTATAATCTTGATGGATATTAAAAATCGTAGATGTTGCTTTAATGGCTCAAATTCATGTTGTTTTAATGCCTAGGTTTTGCTTGGACGTATCAATTCCATAATAGATGGATTCATGTTGAGATCAACTACTTTTTGGGATATCTATAATAGGTTCTTATCCTTATACCCTTTGGTTGAGTTTGATGTTTTTTTTCCCTCTTTCTCTGTTTTTACTTTGTTCCATAAATATAAATAAGTACTTAAATTTTTAGTCAAACTGCATATGGTAAAAGATGATCTTATATTTTTAACTTTTATTTATAAAACAGAAAGCACTCTATGGTATTAACTCTAGTTTTCATTTCCTATCGCAGTTGTGGTCTTTTTCTAGCACCGACATAGTCTTTTTCAGTTTGGTATTGTTAGCTTACTGTCTTATGCATTTGTGACCGAAACAGAAATGGTTAAATGTTTGTTTTGTTGGAGTGAAAGCAAAATTTGAAACTCAACAAAGAATAACGAACAATTGAAACTAAGTTAGAGTCTCCACAAACAAAGTTAAATAAGTATGTACTACACAATGGTATTAACATGCAGTTTTTCAGTCATTGAACTAATATTCATTCTAGTTATTGAACCAATAGGTTTCTCCACCTAATCACAGTCAGCTTTAGTAGTTGGAGCTAACACATTAACCTCACTTGATTTAGTAGTGGTTATAGATGCCTTCAATGAATTCGTGCTTAAATATAATTGACAGCCACTTCTGTTGTCAATTGATATTGTTGGTGCGAAACCTGACATTGCACTTCCACACCATTGTAGTTCACAATCTCTCAAGCAACTACAACATCCGAAAAAAGTATTTAAATAGTTGGATTTTTCAAACCATGCAAAGGAGGTATTATCGGATTTCTTAGAAATCTAGTAATACAAAAATAGTTGTAAACATTTATATATAAAAAAGTAAATAAGTTTATAAAAATTGTATAAATTTATAAAGTTAACTAATTTCACCAAGTTTTATAAAAATTATACAGATTAACTATGTTTTATAAATTAAAATAAGTTGACTAAGTTTTATAAAATCTAATTAAATTTATAAAGGTAACTAAGTTAACTAAATTTTATAAAAGTTAAGCAAGTTTACAAAAAATAACTAAGTTTATAAAAATTTATTAAATCTTAAAAAATTAAGTAAGTTTATAATATTAACTAAGTTCATAAAAATTAATTATTTTTTTTTAAATAAAATAACTTTATAAAAATTAGTCTAGCTTTAGAATAATTAAATCAGTTTATAAAAATAACTAATTTAACCAAATTTTACAGAAAATAAATTAATTACCTTCTTTTAAATAAACAAACCGATAAAAATTACCTAAGCTGACTAAGTTTATAGAATCAACCAAATTTTTAAATTTAACTGAGTTGACTAAGTTTAATAAAAATTAAATAAGCTTATAGTACTAAGTTTATAAAAATTAATTAAGTTTTTAATAAATTTTCTTAATTTGTAAAAATTAACTAAGTTTTAAAATAATTAAATAGATTATTTAAGTTTTGTAAAAAAAACTAAGTTGATTAAGTTTTATAAAAATTAACTATATTTTAAAAAGACTAAATAAATTTATAAAAATTAATTAAGTTTATAGATATAACCATGTCTATAAAAATTAATAAAATTTTAAAATATAACTACATTTATATAAATTAAAAAAGTTAAACTAAGTTTTATAAAGTTAAACTAAGCTAAACTAAGTTTTAAAATTTTAACTATATTTATACAAACAATACTTGCATGCCCACCACAATGAATAAGTAGAGAGAACCCCTTTGGAAGTTCATTCCTTATATGAACACAAATAGGAATAAAATATAAAGAAAATAATGCTCCTGACTTTTTCTTTTGTAGTTAAACAAAATGTTACGAAATTTAATTTTGTGACTAATATGTTTATTTTCTTAAAAGTTAAACAAAATGGTTTTGATCCTGTAATTAGCAATACAAATATTTTATATTATTTCAGACAGAATTTCGAGCAAACATCATACAATTCAATATTCTATATGCTTATTGCAATCTTTTGCCGTGGAAGTTAAGGGAAGAATAAACTGGTTTTGTTTAACAAATAATTTTTCATAACTTAGAGTGTCAAAACTGATTTCATGTATATTCTTCCATTTGGTGTTTATAAATCATGGTTATTTCTTTTCTATTTTGTTTTTGAATTTTTCTTTAATCATCTTGTTACCTTTGTCATTGATGCATGTGGATTAATTTATACTTATTAGTTGGAAAGGGCAGTATCCCTGATTTGATCAAAGGACTTCCAAAAAACATGGCTCTTATTCAAGCATGCTTTAGTTTTACTTGTAGGATCCAGTTCTTATATGCAGTTATTAGTTGCACTTTTAGGTAGTTATTGATTTTAAGTTCTTTAACATATTTCAAAATGGAGTAGTTATATATATATATATATATATATATATATATATATATATATATAATCTAGTTTTAAGGCTTCCAAATTCTAGAAGTTGTTTTGATGAAATCCTATATGCAGTAAAGTTTTGATACTTCCATTTTATTCGTGATTTTATAACGGTCATTTTTTCCACACTCAAACTCAGTTCTGCTAAAGAAAAGTTCTTTTGAAAATATATATGTTGTTTTCCACGTTCAAAGGTTGAGAAAAAGTGACCATGAGTTGAGGCTGTTTATAGAAATGTACAAACGTGAATCAATCGATTCCAGGTATTGCTATTATATTATTTTTGAAATACATAGTTATTCATCCTATACGTTTTGATGAAAAATAATAATTCGATCACAACTCTCATGGATGCGTTAAATTTTGTGGTGTTATTGTTTTGTATGAGACGAAAAATGTTTTTATCAGGAAATTTTCGATTGCTGCCTTAGCTCCTAAGAGAGTGTGCGTGTGTAGTTATCACCAAAAGTTTTCATTCTCGTTACATATACACGCAGTATGACTGTAAATAGCTAATATGTTGTGAAAATCCTAGCCTTGGTACCCCCCGTAAGAGCACAAAAATAGCCGTGGAAACAAAATATTATTGTAAAGGTACATGAAGGAAACTTCCCCTTACCTTATCAATCGATGTAAATAAAAATGATTAATTTATCAATGATGTATGTATTTTAACTTGCTTGCAATTTCATTCTCATTTAATGATCATCATTCTTTAACTACTTACATTGATATATACTTTTCCCACTTCCTTTTGAATTTGCATAATGCACAGTGCTTACTAACCTTCTTTTAACACCACATGCTATAAAAGAAATTACTTACAATAATTGGAAGGCTTAATTATGCTTTATAAAAAATTAGTTAAATGTATAATAATTAACTATGTAAAATAAGTTTCATAAATAGTAATTAAAATTTTAAAAATAACTATGTTTTTAAAAGTTTACTATTTTTTATAAAAAAATTAGCCAAGTTAACTAAGTTTAATAAAAGATAACTATGTTAGCTAAGTTTATATAATTTAACTACGTTTATAAAAATTAACCAAGTTTTATAAAAATTAATTAAGTTTATAAAAATCATTTAAATTATATAAAATTTGACCAAGTTAATGAAGTTTTATAAAAATTAAATAGATTTTATAAAGTTAATTAAAATTAAATAATTCTTACGAAAATTAACTAAGATTTATAAAAAATTAAATAAGATCTATAAAAATTAAATTAGCATTAAAAAATTAACTAAGTTAACTTAGTTATATAAAAATTAATCAAGTTTTTTAAAATTTTAAGTAAATTAACCAAGTTTTACAAAATTTAACTAAATGTTATAAAAATTTACTAAGCAGACTAAATTTTATAGAAATTAACCCAGTTTATAAAAATTAACTAAATTTGTAAAAAATAACCATGTTAATAAAAATTAATTGTTTCTTATATATTTAAACTAAGTTTTATAAAAATTTAACTAACTTAACTAAATTTTGTAAAAATTATTCTAGTTTATAAAATTAAATATTTTTTGTAAAAATTAACTATATCTTATAAAAATCAACCTATCTAACTAAATTTTATAATAATTAAATAAGTTTATAAAAATTAACGTATCCATAAAATTAACCAAGTTAACTAAATTTTATAATAATTGAATAAGTTTACAATTTTTTTTTTTTGGAAAAGGTACTTTATTGAAACTGTAGAAAGCATATATTTCCTTGATATGCCTCATTAAAACCTTACAACCCCCCTAACCTATTTGGGTGTCTTGTAAGGAAAAAGAGTACATATCAATTCCATATATTAACATTACAACACATCGAGGACTGAGCTAAGCTGTCAAACAGATGGAGGAGCAAAAAATAAAAGGTATATTCTCAAAACCATCCGTACGATCAGCTTGCTTCAGTGACCAAGTACAAAGTCGACCACTATAGGTACACTGGAATAAAGAAAAGCCAAAACAAACGACACGCTACTAAACCTACTATGTCTTAACTGCAAAACTAAACAGTGGGAAGGGAGAGGGAATTCGTCCCCAAATACCCAAATCGAAATTTATTTCTTTTAGAAAATCGAAGGAGTTGGAAATCTTCAACTGTCAGAGGAATCAAGCACTATAATCTGTTGGTGGACAGCAGTCAGCCGAATTTCACGGGGGTCGGAAGCAAGCTTGCAGATCTGTTGCCATATAGAGATGTGATAAGATAAGTCTTTCTTCATTCTTTAGTGTGTGGATCTGAACTCTGTGCTGAATAAGTTGTTTGCTTTCTATGAGGATATGTTTAATTTTCAGTTCAACTGGCTCTTCGGTTACGTTAAATACCCGTTTATTACGCTCGCACCATATAGATGATAGTTGTAAATATGATGCTAACAATACATGAATTTTCTGTTTGGTAATTTTTCTGTGCTTTTTGAATATCAATCAGAATGGGGTTGAGATCATAATTGGTTCCTAGCTTGATATTAACCTTAGGGAAGATATCATCTAGAATGTTTCTCGAGTATTTACATTGAAAGAAGAGGTGATCTCTATCCTCATTGTGATTAGCACATAAAACACACTTTTGGTCTATTGTTGGGGACCATTTACTAATCCTGGCTTTAGTATGCAATTTATCTCTGATGGCCAGAAGAGAACAAGTTGACATTTTTGGTGCACAACCTTTGTCCCAAATGAGTTTAGCCCATTCATACTCTTCGTATTTGTTTCTAAAAACATTCCAGGAAGATTTTAAAGAGAATTGACCTTGTTTGTTAGGAATCCACCACCAAAAGTCATGTTTCATCTGATTGTGAATGTGAATTTTCCTGACATCATTGTGAGACGGGATGGGAATGAAATTGATGTTCTGTTTCCAATTATTATTAGAGATAAGGTTAGAGACCTTTTTGTGACATCCTTTCAAAGTGGACATGCTGCTCCATCCATAACTATCAATTAAGGAAGATCCTTGTATCCATGGATCAAACCAAATGTCAGTAGTTTATAAATATTAACTAAGTTAATTTATTTTTATAATAACTAATAAGTTTATAAAAGTCAACTAAGTCATAAAAATCAACTAAGATAACTAAGTTTTATAATAATTAAATAAATTCATAAAAATTAATTAAGTTCAACCATAAAACATGATTGTTAGATATATAAGGTCAACATGTATTTATTCTACTTTGAGTTTGAATTGTGAATAATATGTAATATAAACAATCCTTGATTGTGATAGCATTATATATCTGACATAAGATTGTGTAGAATGTGTATAATATGCTTAATATGTATGTTTCTGGCCTTACTCAAATATCCTTTTATGTATGTTTTCGTACATATTCTTTAAATCCTCTCTCATTTTCTTTTAGGTAATTGGATGTTTGAAGACGACAAACACGGACATTTTACGATCATGATATTTGGGTATTTTCTTTTATAGATTCCTAATGGTTCTATTATCATGTATGTTTAAAAATATCGATTATGAAATATTGTATACAATGCTGAATTGTGTAATTCTGTTTGTGTATAATATATAATATGTTTTGATTATCAAAAGTTTTATATTATTGTTGTTTGAGTTGATTGAATTGTTCATTAATTGAGATAAATATATCTTGTTGTTAGATATTCTAATGTATAGATAAACTATTGTAAACTCAAAGCGAGGTAAAGAAAATGGAGTTTTTGAAAATAGTATAGAAAATTTATAATGGCGCTTTTTATATGCTATAGAAAACCTACAACATCCTTTCTATTGTGTTGTAGAAAATATACAATAGCATTTCCTTTATGCTATAATAGGCCATGAACCCACCATGGCATGTTGTTATACAGCATACATAAAAACGCGTTAGATCCTTTGACAACATTCTTTAAATGCTGTCAAAAATGGGCTGTAAACACTGTAAAAAGTATTCTCAGCATTGATCAAAATGCTATAAAAAAGTATTCATAACTCTGGAAAAACGCTAGGAAAAAGTGTTTAACAGCGTATCATAAACGCTACTGAAAGCTATGCTTTTCTAGCATATTATCTAATGCTATGTTAGATCTCTGACTTTTAATGGCATGTTAATATACAACGTCATGAAAAACGCTACTAAAGCCTTTTATAGCGTTTTTTGAATGCTGTTAAAAGCCCTGAATGTTGTAGCACTTGAATGCAAACACTGCCTTCTAGGCAATAATATAATGCCATCATTCATCCATACAAATTGTTCAAGGTATGAACAAACCGTAGGCATTACTACTACATCCTCAGAACTAGTAACAAGTCATCCTGGCACTTCAAAGAACTTCGTCTTCGATTCCATCATCTTCAAGATGTGTAACAACCTGGTTTTTAGGAGTAATTAATAATAGATATTTATTTAACTAAAATGGAATTTAGTAATTAATTAAATAATTCGGATTTGTTTTGAAAAATTAAAATTATATAATAAAAAATTAAGACAAAAAATTATTTATTTTAAAACTAAATATTGTATGAATTATGAGTTATTTAATTAGTGGAATAAAAATATAAATATGTGATAGTAAAACAGCCTAAAGTACGAGGAATAAATTTTAAAAACTTCTATAGTGATAATTAAGCACATAAGAAATATTAAATAGTGATATTGATATGTATATGGGCTTATATATATATATATATATCAAGAATTAGACTAAGGAAATAAAGAAAGGAAAAAGTATTACTTAATAAAGGCAAAGCCAAAAACGCATCATTTCCAGCCCATTAGTCTGAACTCAAAAATTATGTTTCCTAACTCTACTCACTCTTCAAAATTTTCCTTCTGTTGATCTTTCTTCTCTAAATATAAACAATGAACCCATGTTAACATTGAATTGCTTTAGAAAAATCATTCTTTTACCCAAACCCCACTTGCTTATAAATTAAAATTAAATTAAAATACAAATTCTTAAACACCCAAACTTGAATATATATATATATATATATATATATATATATATATATTTCTACATCAATATAAACTAACGCTTTAAAGAGCATCTGGTTTCGTTGAAGATTTGAGAGCTTTTGTGCACACGTTAAAAGAAGAGAAAAGCAGCGTTGAAGTTGTTTTTGCAACCATCAGGTTGTTGAAATATTAACTTGATTTGTTATGGTTAATTTCTAGAAGCTTCTTGTTATTATACCTTCTAGAGTCTTCTTGCATTTACTATAATTTGTTGAGAGATCCTGAATTTTCTAGTATAAATAAAAATTATGCATGGAGTCATGTTTCTAGGATTATTAGAGAATCATGTTTCTAGAATAGTCTATGGGGTCCTATAAATAGAAGAGCTCTCTCATCATTTTATATCAAGCAATCAAGCAAGAAATCTATCATCAATAAAGGAAAAGTTTTCAACAACAAAAAAGCCTCTTTCTTATATTCTCTCCCTCTTTCGCATAAAAAATATTCAACAAAGTGGTATCAGAGCTTTAATATTCTTTCAAAAAAGGTAGAGATGGTGAATAACGGCGTTCCCATACAAGTTCTAATGCTCACCAAGAACAATTACAATAATTGGAGCTTAAGGATGATGGCTATCCTTCGAGCACATGATGTATGAGAAATAGTGGAGAACGGCTATACTTCAAGAAAACAAAGATAGCTTATCTCAAACTCAAAGGGGTAGTTTGAGAAACTCAAGGACGAGAGACAAGAACTCTATGTCTAATCTATCTAGCATTGCATGATGATACATTTGAGAAGGTTTCGGGATCGAAGTCAGCAAAAGAAGCATGAGAGAAGCTTCGAACATCTTACATAGGTGCTGATCAAGTCAAGTATGTCTTCAAACTTTAAGAGGAGAGTTTAAAACTTTGTATATGAAAGATGGTGGGCTTGTTTCTAATTACTTTCAAGAGTTTTAGTGGTTATAAATAATCTAAAAAGAAATGGTAAGAAGTTAGATGATGTAATAATTATGGAGAAGATTCTTAGATCATTAGATCCAAAGTTTGAACATATTGTCGCCCTTATTGAAGAAACAAAAAAACTTGAAGACCATGGCAATCGAGGAACTTCTAGGCTCATTGCAAGCTTATGAAGAAAAGAAAAAGAAGGAAGAGACCATGGAGCAAGTTCTTAACATACAGATTGATTTAAAAAAGTAAGAAAATAATCGAAGCCAACAAAGATGGGGTTGTGGTCAAGAAAGAGGAAGAGGTCGTGGATATGGACATGGATGAGGTTGGAGGCCCAACAATGAAAACAATAATAGCAACAACAATAAAAGAGGAGAAAGCTCAACAAGAGATCGTGGGAGAGGAAATTCAAGGTATGACAAGTCATGCGTTAAATTCTACAATTGTGAGAAATTTGGACATTACGCTTTCAAATGTAAAGTTCCAAGAAACAATAAAATTGAAGAGAAGACCAATTACGTTGAAGAAAAAATCAAGAGGATGGTACATTACTACTGGCTCACAAAGAAATTGAAAAAGGTGAGGAAAATCGATGGTACCTAGATAGCGGTGCAAGCAATCATATGTGTGGAAGAAAAAACATGTTTGTGGAGCTTGATGAACCGGTGAAGGGCAACATCGCATTTGGAGATGAATCAAAGATAGCAGTGAAAGGTAAATGAAATGTTCTTACCTGATTGAAGAATGGAGAGCATGAATTCATTTCTAATGTTCATTGTGTGCTAAACATAAAGAACAACATCTTGAGCCTATGACGACTCTTAGAGAAAGACTATGATATTCAATTAAAAGATAATAATCTTTCTATAAGAGATGGTGCAAGTAACTTCATTGCTAAGGTACCAATGTCAAGAAATAGAATGTTTGTTCTCAACATTCAAAATGATGTCACGCAATGCCTTAAGTTGTGCTACAAAGGTACCTCTTGGCTTTGGCATCTTTATTTTGGACATCTTAACTTCAGAAGACTAGAATTTCCCTCCAAGATGGAAATGGTAAGTGGATTACCATGCATAAGCCATCCTAATCAAGTGCGCGAAGGATATTTACTTGGAAAGCAATTCAAAATGGGCTTTCCATAGGATTCGTACTCAAGAGCTAAAAAGCCATTGGAACTCATAATACGGATGTGTGTGGTCCAATCAAGCCAAGTTCACTTGGTAAGAGTAACTATTTCCTTCTTTTAATTGATGATTTTTCAGGAAAAACATGAGTGTATTTATGAAGGAGAAATCAGAGGTTTTTAAGAATTTCAAGAAGTTCAAAGCCCAAGCCGAGAAGGAAAGTGGCCATATGATTAGAGCCATTAGATCTGATTGTGGAGGAGAGTTTACAACAAAAGAATTCCAAAAGTATTGTGAAAATCATGGAATCAAACGACAGCAAACAGTACCTAGATCCCCTCAGCAAAATGGAGTAGCAGAGAGGAAGAATATGAAAATTCTTGAGATGGCAAGGAGCATGCTTAAAAGTAAAAGGTTGTCTAAAGGAATTTTGGACGGAAGCTGTGGCATGTGCGGTTTATCTATCAAACCGATCTCCAATAAGAAGTGTGTAGAAAAAGATACCACAAGGAGCATGGATTGTAAGAAAGCCTGGCATTTCTCATTTAACAGTCTTTGCAAGCAATGCTTATGTACATATACTGGACGAGAAGCGAAGCAAATTGGATGACAAATGTGAGAAGTATATTTTCATTGGTCACGACACCAACTCCAAAGGCTATAAGCTTTACAATCCTGATACGAGGAAGATAACAGTTAGTCAAGATATTGTGTTTGATGAAGAAGCAGAATGAGAATGGAGATAACATAATGACAATCACAACTTCTTTTCATACCTTAAAGGAGTTGAAATGCAATAACCAAGGTTCGAACAATCAAGCGAAGAGCCCTCTTCCCCACTAGCTTCACAAGCCACAAGTTGTCGAGAATATGAAAGCTCAAGTGAAAGGGCTCCATGCTTTATAAGCCTTCAAGAAATTTACGAGGTAACAGAAAATCAAGACAATTTAACTCTCTTTTGTCTACTTTCGGATTATGAGCCTATATACTTCTAAGAAGCTTTGCAAAAGAAGAATTGGAAAAATGCTATGGACGAAGAAATCAAGGCCATCATGAAGAATGACACATGCGAGTTAGCTTCACTTCCAAAAGAACACAAAGTAGTTAGTGTGAAGTGGGTGTACAAGCAAAGAAAAACACCAAAGGAGAAGTCGAAAGATATAAGGAGAGGTTGGTGGTAAAATACTATAGTCAAAGAGCTGGCATTGACTATGATGAGGTATTCGCTCCAGCCGCTCGACTAGAAACTGTTAGACTAATAATTTCCTTAACAACTCAAAACAATTAAAAGATGCATCAAACGGATGTGAAATCTACCTTCCTAAATGGAGCTCTTGAAGAAGAGATTTATATTGAGCAACCACAAGGTTACGAAGTCAAGGAAGAAGAAGACAAGGTCATGAAGATAAAGAAGGCACTTTATGGGTTGATACAAATTCCAAGAGCTTGGAATGCTTGAATTGGTAAGTACCTCCAAGAAATAAACTTCATCAAATTTCCATGTAGCAATACAAGCATGTTTAAAGAGTTTAAGAAAGAGACGACAAAGGAGGTTGAGATGAATGATATTGGGCTCAGGACTTATTACCTTGGCATTGAAGTAAAACAAGAAGATAAAGGCATCCTAATCACTCAAGAAGGTTATGCTAAGGAAGTATTGAGAAAGTTCAAGATGGATGACTCTAACCTAGTTTGCACACCGATTAAATGTGGAATCAAGTTATCAAGGCATGAGGAAGGACAAAAGATGGACTCAACACTATTCAAGAGCTTGGTTGGATGCTTGCGATATTTAGCATGCACAAACCCGACATTCTATATGAGGTAGGAGTTGTGATTCGATACATAGAGAATCCGACAACAACTCATTTGAAGGCAACAAAGGGGATTCTTAGCTATGTTAAAGGCACAATAAACATTGGCTTGTACTACTCTGTTTCTGATAATTACGAGCTTGTTGGATATAGCGATAGCAATTGGAGTGGAGATATGGATGACCAAAAAAACACAAGTGGCTTCGTATTCTACATGGGAGACACAACCTTCACTTGGATGTCGAAAAAACAGTCGATTGTCACTCTTTCCACATGCGAAGGCAAGTATGTAGCTGCTACTTCATGTGCTTGCCATGCAATTTGGTTACGAAATCTACTGAAGGATTTGAAATTAGCACAAAAGGAGCCAACCATGATTTTCATGGACAACAAGTCAGCAATTGCTGTGGCAAAGAATCCAATCTTTCATGATCTAAGTAAGCATATTGATACACGCTATCACTATATTAGAGAGTGTGTCATTAAAAAGGATGTGCAGCAAGAGTACGAGAAGATGCATGATCAAGTAGCTGATATCTTCACCAAGCCTCTTAAGTATGAGAATTTTGTCAGGTTGATGAATCTGCTTAGCGTCACAAATCAAGTTTAAAGGGGTATTAAAATATTAAACTTGATTTGTTATGGAAAATTTCTAGAAGCTTCTTGTTATTATAGTTTCTAGAGTCTTCATGCATTTACTGTAGTTTGTTGAGAGCTCTTGAATTTTCTAATAGATATAAGAATTATGTATGGAGTCGTGTTTCTAGAATTGTTTAGAGAGTCATGTTTCTAGAATAGTCTATGAAGTCCTATAAAGAGCTCTCTCATCATTTTATATCAAGCAATCAAGCGCTACCATCAATAAAAGAAAAGTTTTCAACTAAAAAGCCTCTTTCTTATATTCTCTCCCCTTTTCTCATAAAAAGTATTCAACAAAGGTGAGTTATCTACTAACCAACCTGTGCGCTAGTCAAGTATATTAGACCATATATTCATATATTAAGATGCTGCTACTGAATCGGCTTGTTTTGTCTAATATTTATATAACATACAGGAAGAGCTCGGCTTAAAGTAGTATGCCTTAAGCAAGCTCCAATCGATCGATCGGTAAGGTCATCTAAGTGACCACTTCAGGGCCAAGCTGTTTCTTACTTTCTTGGGTGCACACATTTTCCTTGGTGTGTGAGTGCATCCTAATACTAAATAATAATGCTTTTCCTTTTATTCATGCATGTGTGAGTTGATTTCTAAGAGTGAGCTCATGTGTAGTGACATGTATGTGCTATAGTATGAGAGTTTGTGTGCTCAACCGTCAATTAAATTTATGGGAACTAAATTATAAGCTTTGAATAATTAATCCTTTTCTATTGTATAAGCTTTATATATATTAGTCTTAGTAACTTAATGTTGTTACCAATAGCTGATCACTATTGCCATATATCATACAACCATTAACAATATTATTACTTCCATATACGCATACACTTTGTATATGAGTGGACTATTAGTTTTAATGTTTCTTCCATGCATTTTCTTTTGCTGTTCACATTTGAGTTACATACTTTTAGTTACTAGTTTCTTTTAAAGGTCTATATACTCCACTTTATCTCTATTTCCATTTGCTCATTAGTGTATTTACCTTTTTTATATAATCTAAACCAAATACACATAGGATTTATTATATAAATTTATTCAATGTATATATGTAGAGTTGCTGCTATATTATGTTTTGTTCAAACCTGTCAAATCATTAAAAACAACATGTATGACTTTAAATTATTAAATATGAATTAGTCAATTTGTGATAATACTTTACCTTCTTGCAGTAGTGTATACATATGTTTATGTGGGATATTTTACATTTGTAAGCTAATCAAATTTACGAACTAGATATGCCTTGTTAATGCTTACAAATAAACATGTTCGACCTATTTACTTGAAAATTCTACTTGAACAAATTGCAGTTATCATATATTTTGTTCCATTAGTTGTTTTAGTTGCAGGTATATTCTTTTGCTAAACTAGTCTTGGTTTACAACTTTGCATTATTTTATACTACGCCTGTTTTATATTTTTAAGCTTTAAGGCATGCAAGAGAGTATATAATCCGGCGCACATTAGTAGGAGCTTATGAATCAATAATTTAAGTTTTCATCATTTTGATTGTTATTTATAAAATGTGAAATTTTAATGCATAATATAATAATAGCTTTACAAATGGGTTTACTAACTAGAAATCATTAAGTTGAGTTATTTAATATATTAATAAATATTTAAATACTACTTATTAAAATGTTTATTTATTATAGGCAATAAGATAGTTTATTTCTTGCATATCTCATCGTTCTCTTACGTATTTATACTCTTTTAAATGATGAAAATTTTGATAATGGATTTATTAAAAATTAAATCAGATCTTTATAATTATCTTAAACTCATATAATTTAAGTGTTCTACTACTTATCTTTAACGTATGTTGATTTAGAATATATGAAATAATTTTTATATGAAGTAATTAAAATTATATATATATATATATATATATATATATTAAGATATGTATTTAATATCCGTTTTATATATAATTGTTTTGTTATATGAAATTAGATGCTGGGAATAATTTAGCGATTTGATTGTTCAATATATATACATATAAATATGTATATTTTTTCATTAATCTATTTTGTATTATTTCTTTGATTTCCCTTTTATATGGAATATGATTATATAAATGATTCACCATTGATATTGAGTTGAGTTATGTTGTGACTTTATATTATTCCGTGTGATGAGAAATTAGAATAAATGGCTTAGTGATACCGTATAGTGATGTCATCATTTTGTTAACAATTTTTTGATTATTCTTTGGACTTGCTATATAGAAAAAAGAAGGACAAGTGTGATGTATGAGCACTGAATAAATGAACTTGGAATACAAAGTGGTGTGGGACGCCATTGTGATATTTATTCAGTTATTCTTTGCTCGTGCATGACATTCATATGGTGGTATATGAGGTATGGGTGACTCATTCGTGTGAGCATGTATGAAGGCTACTAGTTAGCCACATAGTTTGTGTACATTATATGCCTATCAACCTTAGTCCGACTCCTTTTATGTTTCAGGAGTGAACTAGATTGGCCAATATCCACTATGGCCTCCTGATCTAGTGGTCGCACCCCAGATCCATGACATCATTGTTGTTTATAATATTTGATGCACATTACGAGATTGGTATTGGTAGCCCCCTGTGGCGCTCGCCCCTTGTTCGCATAGGCCAGCAGTCAATTGCCATAAGGGCACATGTCGGTAGTCATGGCCGAAGAGGCTATGCATTATCAAGCTTATGGTGAATCGATATCACGATACCGAAAGGGAGAGGTAATGGTAATCGACAACTGTAGAAGTCATGTCATATGGACCATGTGTGGCTCCTAGAGCTAGCAGATGTGTTGTCAGTCTTCCCTCTGGTTCCAATGTGGGTGTAAGTATGTGGGTACTAGATAGACATATATTATTTATGGATAAGATTATACCTAAGACCGTGTCTAGAGTATAGTCAACACCGTATCCTTCTTAAGCAGATGGTTTATTCCTTGTAGGCAGGTAGTCTATCTATTATTGATTACATTTGTATGTTGTTATGAGCTGGCTCAGATCTTTGTTGTTGATTTTAGAGTTTTGATGATGATATTTTATAATATGAGATTGAGAGATACTTGGGCATTGCTTTGTGCTATCCCAATATACTTAGTGATATCTCACTTATTACCGTTTTCTTGATTTACACAAAGGTTTTTGGATATGTATGATTCACCCATTTGTGTTAATTAAATGATTTCTGGTTTCATATGCTTTAATGGGTGATCACATCTTTTGATATGGATTTGAATTATCTAGGTGATGTAATGCCTTGAGAATTTCTCTCTCTCTCTCTCTCTCTCTCTCTATATATATATATATATATATATATATATATTGACTTGTCATCTGGTAATTGAGTATCTTTGGTAGTGACATTATATCATACTTCCCTGATTATACTATATCACCTTCTTATGATCCTTGATTAGACATAGTTTGACCCGTGTATTATTTTATAATACCCGGGTCAGTCCGAGACATTTTAGGTACAGGGACAATTTGACCAGCATTTGTCATAGTAGGCTTAGAAGAATATTAGATTAAGATCATTACATGATAGTTATATGAGATTGTTGCATGATATGTGTGTGTGTGTATAATTAACATTTGGTTTCTATTGTATAATAAGTGATAACATATATTATATGTTATCACTACAATTGATTCTGTGTTCTATGTTGTTACTATATATTATATATTATTCTATCCTAGAGGCACGTATGTCTATTGCTTTGTACTGATACTATATAAGTATATGTGAGTTTTATATTTGACATCTTAATACGCACCAGTGTTAGTCTAAGGGAATATTCATGTGTGTACCCCATATAGCCTCATTCTCCGTATTATCTGACAGTATTACTTTGTAATATAGATAATATGTGTATAAAGATGGAGTGTCACAAGATGTCTTTACTTCGAATGCATATGCCAGTTCGAAGTGGTTTTTGGATAACCCATGCTTATCTGATTTCGATCTCTCCGAACCAACGATCGATTGTTTCTGGTTGACTTAATCCCGGTTCTTTCAGAAGTAAGCATACTATATAAGATTCCCAAAGGGATCTTGCTTATACACCTTTAAACTGAGAGATATTTCACCGAATTGAGTTGTCCCAAAGGAATCTCAAACCATATGAAATCGTGAAGCTTTCATATATTTTCTAAGTCAAAATAGGTCAATTTATCGATAGTGAATAAACCACTATCAGTGTAAGTATATATATTTCATATGGAAAATCGTACATCATATGCTTATCATAACTTTTCAATTTAACCCCATACTATCCCTCGATTAACAATGAAGTCGGACAAGTTAGAGAACCTTGCCTTGACGTACATTCTTAAACTCTCATAGATAGAAACAGGTTTCCATATCTTGAAATTTAGTGTCAAGTATAGTATGAAGTACCTTCCATATACTTAATTAACTCTTTTGTACATATCACACTTCCGATATTTTGACTTCTCTATCCCTCTTCGAGAATCAAATCCAGAATAGTCAGGGCACTAGTTGCTCCTAGCCTTGCCTTAGTTAAAATACTAGGATTCTAGATCTCACATACAAAGAAAAATTTACTCATCGGCTTTTGTTGCTAAGATGACTCACTTTCCATTAACATGTCAACATTTTAGCACTATTTATCATATTTGTTTTGTGCTACTTAATGGTACCGACAAAAAATACCTTGCATAAAAACCAATTTTTTTAAAATAATATGCAAACCAACTTCATAAACTTATTACTAGTCTTCGATTTCAAATCAGTACTTTTCAATAGTTAGTAATGAACCCGTTCAAGTTGTGTTATTATTATCTCCCAAGGCTTGACTCAACAACATTTCTAACTTCAAAATAGAAACAAGTTTCCATACTTCAAAGTCTACAAATTAAAATAGGATCTGAGAGTTCGAATATACTTGTCCTTAAAAACATTTGCCAAAATCACTTATTTAAACCAAAGTTTGATTTAAAAAGGCGACATCCTTCCTTTTAAAAAAGTAAAAAACTCATTTAATAATAGCAGAGTGTTATAAATCAACTTCCTTTTAAATTTTTTGAAACCAATTATTATAACAAGAATGTTATAGCCAATAATCTCTTTCCCTTTTTCGAAAACATTTATTACAACCATAGAATTGTAATTCATGCTTTCTTCCTCTTCTTAAAAATACTTTTAAACTCTTTAAAAACAAGTTTGAACTTGTATTTTAAATACTTATACTATTTAATAAAACACATTTGAAAAAACTTTTTATAATATCTGAAATAGATATCTCATTTTACTTTACGGAAATCACATATTCCCATCTTGCGTCCACAAAGACTATCGCTATATGGACCTTAACTTTTAAAACTTGTTTTTTTACATTAGCTTTTAAACCCTTTTTTCCTATATTTTAAACCGCTATAATAACTTTGCAAAAGTTTTGAAAATAAAATTCAAGTTCAGAAATCATTTCAAAACACTTTAGAAAACAAGTGGTAAATCACTTAAAAGCGAGCATGGGATTTCAATGTCATATAAAAACAAATCATCAAAGCAAGTCGACTAGCCACAACATCCACTTCATTACGTCATACATAGCAAGTAATAATGTAAAGTAAAATCAACAAAACGAGGAATCCTTTAGGATCCCTTTACGAATTTCTATTCTTCAAAGTACTTCCATAGCGAGCTATTCGCAGCAAAGACACTTTGACTTCCATACACTTTGCTTTAGCCCTTTGCAACACAGTGGTTATTTATATCATTCGCTTCCAAGTGAGAAACAAAATCAAACAACAACATACGCACATCTCAACCCATACATACAAACATATAAGAAAGCACTAATTATTACAACATGTCATTATTATTTTCAATGCTATTTTAAAGTGAGATCTCTCACTTTAAAACTCAACCAAAAGCTCGCCACTTGCTACCACTTCCTTGCTATTATCGTAGAACCACCACACAACATCACTGCACCTTACCTTACCCTAGAAAACTCCTCCTCTCAACCCCTAATGCTCACGCACCACTCCTCCATCTACAAATGCGCATGGCCATGGAAAAAAAGGGATTTGGCATTCAAATTTGGATCTTTGAGGAGGTAGAGAGTATTAGCAATTTTATTCTAGGCTTGTTAAGAGTTTCAAGGAAGAAAAGAATGGTGTTGATATGGTTTTGATTAAGAAAGTTTATGGATACAAGTAGGAAGAATATAAAGAAATGGGAGCAACGTAAAAGAATGGAATGTAAAGTGAATAAAATAAGGTAAGGAGGTCCTTATATAGAAATGAGAAAAGTGACAAATGACCACAAATACCAGTTAGCCAAATTACACAAATGCCTTTACCTTTTCCATACACCTTTCTCACTACCCAAAGTGCCAACTCATGCACCGCACCCCTTCACATAGCCATGTATTTATAATATAACGACATGTACTCTATAGTATCTTATTATTTTGAAAATAAGGAAGAAAAGTCCACTTTTTTACTTTATTAATTTTTAATTTCATTTTAAAAGCACTTAAAGGTTCTTAACTTTAATAAATCCATACCTGTACTTTTTTCCACTTTATTAGATGTATATATGTATGCTATAAAGTATGCATATGTGTGCAATAATGTTGAGATAACTTCCGTTTGATAAAAAGTCGAAAATCCAAAAAATGATTTTCGGCCACATTTTCATTTTTTCATCGAGCTATTTATTTATGTAAACAAACTTTCAAAATGTGTTTACCATAATTAATTATTAATTAATAGAGGGTTATTTGACCATTAAAAACGATTAATCAAATATTTAAAATTTATAAAATATTTGCAAACCAAAGCGATAAAATTCCCAGTCGTTACAGTCCTGGTTCATTATGAGGTTTCCATACATTACTACATAAGTCTGCATAAAATAAATAAATAGAAAGAGGGTCAATGACTACCTTTTAATCATCATATCAACAAAGTTAAGATTTTTTCTTCATCCTTGAGATTCTTAAGATCATACTCATTAAAGTTTCTTAAACTAACCATCGTGGATCTTCTTTTTATTTAATTCTTCAAACCTTTTTTCAACAACTGTATCTTCTATTAACCAAATATTATTATTCTCCTTGGTAGATCGAGAGATTATCGTAGAGGAAGAGGTTCTCCTCCTTTTAATATTTTAGAAGCAGGTGTCAGGGCCATTATAATGATTTGAGAGGCTAGTATGGACAATATGGCTTTAGAACATGAAAAAGAATAAGAAGCGAGAGAAAAGGAGGAAAGTGTAAAAAGTGGTTCACAAGATACAAGTGAAAGGCTTTTTTAAAAAACAAACAGTTAGAAATTCAGATATCTGGGATTAAGAGTCAGACATTTGAAAATGAGAAAAGAAGGTCTATAGCGTACAGAGTGTAAAAACAGGTTAATTTCAAACGTCTGGTTTAGAGGGGTTGGATGTTTGAATTTGCAACATTACTAAAATGCTCAAACGACTGGCAATTGGAACTCAGATGTATGAATTCTTAGTTAGCTATTTTTAAAAATAAAATAGTTTTATTTATTTATAATGTTCGAACCATATACACAGCAATATTCATGAATTGAAAATTAAATGTTATCATTCAATCTTCCGACAGCTCAGTTTCTTCTTTAAACAGTCCTTGTTCCAAAGAATTATCTTGTTTGGGCTCGTATATTTTGATAGGTGTTGATGGCTTTATTAAAGGACTTCCGTTAGAACGAACACTGTTTTTAGTTGGTTATTTCCTACAAAAGGTTATTAGAGTCCTTTCTATAAAATTCAAATGCTCATCTTGTCGAAGTTGCTCCCAATATATTTCTTTTTGCAATCTCATTACTTCTCCTTAATGAATTATATCATCGATACGATCATCTTGAGGGGTAGTTACATGACCTTTGAACTTATTTCATTGTTTGATTTTCTTCCCTTTAGGAGAACAAATGGTTTTCTTTAAAGGAGAAGAAGTAATCCTAATATAAGACGAGGAATTATCTTTGGAGGTTGACATTGTTGTTTTTGTCTTTTGAAATGTGATAGTTAAATACAAATAAATATTACTAAAAATAGGAGAAACATTTTGGATGGTAGAGTTTACCACCTTAGGTAAATTTTACTAATAACTATTTATAAGTGGAGAATTAGTATAACCTGTAAAAAGTTGGGTTATATACAATTTTTTGAGAGTACCTATTTACACATATATTTGTAAAGAGGATAACTTTTGATTAAACAAGTTACCCTATAAAAAAAGGTTATATATTAAAATTTATGCAAGGAACACATACCCAACTCTCTATGTAATTTCAAAAACGTTGTTTTGCATAATGGTTTAGTAAAAATATCTGGTATTTGATTTTTCGTATTAACTAATTCTAGAGATATTATTTCATTTCAACATTATCTCTTAGAAAATTATGTCGAATATTAATATGTTTCGTTCTTAATGATTAATAGGATTTTTAGAGAGATTTATTACACTCTATTATCACAATATATAGGAGATTTCTTAATATTTTTCTTGAAATCACGAAGTGACTTCTGCATATATATGACCTAAGCACAAGCTAAAGCGGCTGAAATATGCTCGACCTTACATGTCGATAATGAAACACAATTTTGTTTCTTACTATACTACTAGAATAAAGATTGACCGATAAGTGAAAAGTTTCACTCATACTCCTTCGATCTGTTTTGCAACCTCGAAAATCGGCATCACTATAGGAAACCAATTCAAAAGAGCTACCTATTAGATAAAAAGTCAGTAATTTTTGGTGTTGGTTAAATATTGCAAAATTCGTTTCACGCCCCGATGATGTGATTTCCTAGGTTATGCTTGAAATCATGCACACAAACAAACACTCATCATAATATCAGGTCTACTAGCAGTTAGATAACATAAGGAGCCTATCATACTTCTATATAGATTTTGATCAAATTCTTACCATTCTCATCTTTGTCTAAATGTAAGCTAGTACTCAATTGGAGTTGATTTACATGAAGTTTTATCCGTTCCAAAACGTTTTAATAACTCTTTACAATATTATTCTTGATAAACAAAAATTTCATTTTCTAATTTTTTTAATTTGCAATCCCAAAAATAAATTTAATTCTCCTCTATGAGACATTTCAAATTCATTTTTCATAATAGTTATGAATTCATTACACGTGTTTTCATTCGTACATCCAAATATTATATCATTAGCATAAATTTGAATGATTAAAATAACATCATTCTCCTTTTTGATAAATAACACATATTCGATTTTACCAATTTGAAAACTAGAGCTTAACAGATGGCCTTTGAGTCATCATACCAAGCACGAGGTGCTTTTTTAAGACCATAAAATGCCTTAAGTCTGAAAACATGATTTTGAAACTTTTCGTGAACTAATAAAGGTAATTGTTTGACATAAACATGTTCTTTAATAAAATCGTTTAAGAAAATACCTTTGACATCCATTTGATATAATTTAAAATTGTAATGACATGCAAAAGCAAATCATATTCAAACTACTTCTAGTAGTCTACTAGAGCAAATGTTTCTTTATAGTTATTCCTTCATCTTGATTATACTCCTGTGTAACTAATCTTCCTTTATTTTGAATTATATTACCATATTTATCGGCTTTTTTTAAAATACCCTTTTTGTTCCAATAACCGATTGTTCATCCAATCTTGATACAGGTTCCAAAATGTTATTTCTTTCTAATTGATTAAGTTCTTCCTGCATTGTTACTATCCAAAAATCATCTTTAGCGGCTTTCTTATAGTTGTTAGGTTCTATATTTGAGATTAAAGCTACGTGATCCATTTGATTTAACTGACTTCTAGTTGTGACTCTAATTTTTACATCTCCAACTATATTATCGATGGGGTGCTTTTAAGATTCTAGGAGGATAACATAAGTTAATATTTTCATTGTTATTATTTTTAAAATTACTTTCGTTATTAGTGTTAGTATTTAAAGAATTAGTTTCTAAAACACATGGTTGTTTCATTTCTAAAATTTCTTCATCTTCATTTTTTTAAAGTCTTTATCGGAAGAAACATGCAAACTTTCTTCAATTATATTTTTTCGTTTATTAAATATTCTATAGGCTTTGCTTCATTCTGAATAACTAATAAAAATGCCTTCACCAGCTTTCGGATAAAATTTTCCTAATTGATCTTTAGTTTTTGAAATGAATCATTTTGAACTAAACACTTGAAAATACGAAACTTATGGTTTCTTTCCATAAAATATTTCACAAGAAATGTGTATAATCAATGCCTTAAAGAAACACGATTGAATACATAGTAAACGGTAGCAACGACTTTGGCCCAAAAATTCTCTGGTATATTATGTTTAGCAATGTTCATGCACACTCTTGTAAGGTATGATTCTTCCTTTTAACTACACCCTTTTGTTGCGGTGTTCGGTGAAAAGAGAAATTACGACTAATACCCGTCTTATTACAAAAATCATCAAATTCTCCTCCATGATCACTTCTAATGTTTTTTATTTTTAAAATTTTAAAATTTTGAATTCTTTTGGAAAATATTTTAAATATTTCAAAGGAATCACCTCCACAAGAATAAAGTCCAAGTAAATCGAGAATAATCATCAACAATCACAAAAATATATTTATTATGATTTATCGATCTCACTTGAGTAGGACCGAATAAATCTAAATGAAGAGTTCTAGTGGTTGTTCTGTTGATATTTTCTTTTTGGATTTAAAAGAAGTTTTCTTTAATTTTCCATATCGAAAAGCGTTACATAAATTATTAACTTTAAAATTTATTTTCGTTAAACCTCTTATTAATTGACTTTTTGTAAATTTATGAAGATGTTTAAAATTAACATAAAAAACATTTATCCCAATACCACAGATCATTATGATTCGCAGCTAAGGACATATCGTCATTACGACTAAAATTATTGTTTAAAGTATAAATATTTCGTTTTCTAATAACTTCGAAAAATTAAAATTTTGTTTCGGCGAAAAATATTTCGTTTATCTTTTCAAACAATATTCTAAAACCTTTATTACATAATTGACTATACTTAAAATATTATGTTTAAATTTTCTACTAATAATGCATTTGTAATCAAAAGAGAGATAGATATACCAACATTGATGACGTCTCCAATTCTAACCACGATTCTTTCGAGTTGTTTTAGAATGTTACTGTTCCTCCATAAGTGTATTTTATGTAAATTAACATATTTGCATTGCCCATCATATGCTTGAGGCATCCACAACTGTAACGAACTACCTTTCTTACATTTAAAGACGAAACTAAATACATCCTTGGTAATCATGTGCCAATCATTTAAGTGTCTGAAAGACAGATCATTTGGGGTTAAAAAAAGAAAAGACAAAATGGGATATCACAATCGTGATGAGCAATAAATAATACACCAAAACTTTCCAAAAAGAAATCATCTTTATTTATACACAACATCAAAGTATAATATCATATTATCACTATGGACAGTTATAACATTCTATCCTTAAAATTGTTGATCAACACAAACATAAAGGAAAGCAGCGGAAAAATATAAGACCGGTGACTACGTCTTGGAGGCATCTAGCTCATCTTCTGAAAACTCAAAAGTATCCTGTTAAATCTGAAAAATATGCTCAGGTTGACCCGAGCATTATGAGAAAATAATGCCCGGATCAGTCTAATAAACCAACACGAGAAAGCTCAATTAAATTAATCATATTGATTTCTACATTTAAAAACCCTTTTTAAAATAAAAGGTATCTCTTAAGACCACGCCACAAATAAACGCGGACTGGTTTTACCTTACAATAACCAAAATATTTTATATTATAAAATCTAGTGATATTGTAATAATGTTCGTGGGTTTGAAATACCAATAATCAAGTAGTTGTGATGCGTGTATGTAACGACCCTTATTTTTAGCTATTTTGAATTATTAAATTTAATGTAATTATGAAATAAAAATGGTTAAAAAAATCTAATGATTTTGAATGTATGTTATTGGATTTGAACTTTAATAAAATTTTGAAATAAACTAATTTCGAAGGTTTAAGTAATAACAAGTATTGGAAGGTAATGCTATGTATTGAATGTGTAGTTGGATTAAATAATAAATATTGAATTCATTAGTTGTATATAGAGTAATTGATTGATAACTAAAATTCATTTACAATATAATATTAAAATTTGTTGAATAATGAACAATTAAATTGTTTAAATTTAATATTGAAAATTATTTGAATAATTGAATTCTGAATTTAATATGATTGAAAACGATATCGAAAGTTGATGTAAATTTTATTTAAACAACAAAGAAAGTTGTTAACATTTAAAATTGGATTTAAAAGTGAATAGTTAAAATTTGAAAATTTTATATCATAATCGAGACATTAAAGTAGCGATCCGGGGCACAGTCTCGGATTTCGACGAAACTAGTTCCATTGAATCCGTAATAGTGTATTATTATCGAATATCTAGTTTCATAGCGTTTGGTTGTACGAGATAGAAATACGTTGAATTTAATATCGAAAATTTAATATTATAATTAGGTTCGAAAAGCTATCTTCTCCATACGATCGATTAGGCCTCGGCGTTCGGAATAGGTGTAAAACATTATATACGCCTTGCGACATGCTTCATTTGGAGTTCGTCTGAAAAAAGTCAAAATAATATATCTTACACTTATATACATAAGCGGCACAGTAAAACCCTTACATTATCTTCAGCCGTGCCTCTAAAAATCATTTCAAAGGCCGAAATTTTGCAACCTTCCTTCCCTGTTGTCTTTTCATCCAAGCGATATTAGGCCAAAGCTTCAATTAGGAAAACGTAGAGCTCGATGAGCTCTAGAGATTCAATGATGGAGATCGTGAATAGCATGAAGAGGAGAAATTGGGGATCAAACTTCGGTCGTTCATGTGTGGATTTCTCGACCATGGAGTAGCCGAGCTTGGCAGTTTTCAGTCCGATGGTGGAGCTCGCGTGGGTCTTCGAGACGATGGTGTTTGATCGACCTAAAAGCGAGTGATAGAGGAGTGACTCAAGATTCTTGTGTGCGTGCGAGGGTTCTTCTCGCTTAGGAAGTGTTTAAATGCGTGAAAATGATGATTATAAATGGTGGCCAGATCTGCTCTGTTTGATATCAACGGCCGTGGTTTAGTTTGGTAAAGAAAAAGAAATTTGTTTATATAAATTATATTCCAACTTATAAAATGTATATCTTAGTCATACGTTATCAGAATTGGACGAAACAAGCAGCGTTGGAATCGTGGCGATGAGCATTACGTCCTGGAACTAATTTGGAGTCGTTTGGAGATAGTTAAAATTTTATGTTAAATTGAACATTGTTCAATTTGATTTAAAATTAAAAACTTAAGGTGGGTGTTTTGTAACGCTCGCACGTACTAAAATATTGTTATGCTAGTTAAATTAAAATTATGAAGTGATATGAATTGATTGATTGTTGTTTGATAATTTTAATTGACATTTAAATTGACGTCTAATTTAACTGACAAAAATGTAAATTGACGATTAAATAGAATTTGAATTAAATTGTTTAGTAAAATTCCCTATTATTGATAATTGGGTAATTATTGTGAATTATATTGATTGTTTGGATGATTGATTTGTGATGGATGCCATTGATTGATATTTTTGATGATTTGGATGATTATTTATTCTGATATATCTTATTATCACCACGTATATTATTTACAATATATAAACTATAAATTAAATCATTTCGAATAAATTAAGAAAGAGGCTGAAACGATATACATCTATGACATTGTGATTTGGATTGAAATGATAAATATCTATCCCTGGAATTGAATTGAAATAACTGATCACTTGACCATAGGATAGAAAATTATGTTTTGAAATTATTTAATAAATTTGATTTTAAAGAAATGAAAAATCAAATTTATGATAATCACGACTTTGAGTTTGAAATGTTAAAATTAATTTTGGTTAAAAGGAATTGTTTAAATAATTGAAGTTAGGATTTTGAAGTCATAATCAAAATAAGATTAAATTTCATGAATTGATTTGTTTTTAAAGGATTGGATCTTACTCGAACTTTGAGTATTGCTAAGTAAAAGTGATATAAAAACGATATTTCGAAATTATACTTGGAATTGAGTTATATTTGAAGATTGGAATTTTGAACTGAGTATTGAAGGATAATTTATTTAAAAATTTTGGATCAATATTTTAGAGATCGAGCTCGAAATCGATATAAATTTAAATTGAATTGATTGGATTTGAAAGTGGAATTGAATTAATCTGAAATCGAAGTTGAAATCGAGTTAAATTGAAATCGATATTGAATTGATTGAATGGAAATTAGAATTGATTTGAACTGGGAAGTTGGAATTGAATCGGTTTGACTTTGAAACTATTTTCAAATAAATTATTTAGAACAAAACTATTTAAAATCTATCTTCTTATATATACAAATTATTTTGGTTTTCCAAATTATTTTGCTATATAAACCATTTTAATACTTTAACTATTTTGTATAAAGACTATTTCAACCATCTGAACTATTTTAAACTATTTAAACCATTTTCACTATTTTTAACTATTTTAAATATTTAGACTATTTTGAACTATTCGAACTATTTTTTTTAAAATCAAACCGATCAAGGTTAGAATGTTATTTTTAAATCATGGATTTAAATACGAATTGGGTTAAATTGAAGTTATTACCCAAATTGAAATTCGAAATAATTTTTGGAATCGAAATCGAGATATTATGAAGAACATGATTTTAAATTGAAATAGTATATTCTAAGTAAATATAATGATTTCGAAATGGATTTGATTTTGAGGCCAATATGATATTTTGATATCAAGCATCAAATGTTCGAAATATAAAAGAACCAACCGGTGCGTAAAATGACGTTCGATTGTTAAAGAGACCGGGGCCAGATATAGGCATACTCTCTGTCGATACCGGAACCGCCTTAACAACTATACACACAGAGGAGACTCCGGAACGAAGTGGTTGGATTTGACGACGATTGCTGGTTTGAAGAAAGAGAACGATGATGGATAGACCCCGACGGTTATGCCAATTTGAAATGACTAAAACATGACAGCTTGACAGGGCCAAGTGGGCTAATTACCCCAAGCGGACATCCATTCTTTGATTTTCTTGGACTCGGTCTATATCATTACTCTTGTTGTTGGTTTCGATTGGTGCACCTTGATTTGGGATAGCCTCCCTTTGACTCGATATGGGACGAATGGACGCGGTGCGCGGTCATGGCTATAATGCGTTACCACCAGCCGTGCGACCCGAACTGGTAGTATCCTACCTTGGGCATTTCCTTGCGTGCCTTGTTATACTTTTATCCCTATACGAGACCCATATGATTCTGATTTAGTGTTGTCGTATCATGGCGTATCCCTGACTACCGACGTGCCACTGGTGGTGTCAAATGCAAATTGTAAGCTAATGCTTAAAACGCGTTAAGAGGGATTAATGTAAAGCCTTTAACGCTAATAAAAATATTTATTTTCTTGACCAGACATTATATATGTAGCTTATTCTACTACATATATATATTTTGACGGATCCTTGAGAGATGAAAAATCCAATAACATCTCTTGAGTTATTGCACACACATTATACACTGGATAAGGGATATGAAAACCCGTAAGCATCTCTGATGCCATGACATTCATATGTTATTTGCGATATTGATTTGACTCATATAAGAATATTTTAGTCCCGACTTGAGTGTTTTATCTTTTCATTACACTTGATTTTTCAGCTTATTGAAGATGCATTCTGGTGGAAGAAGACAAAGATTTGGTATATTATTACTATTATTAGTCGTGCATCATGTTTTCCGCTGCATTATTTATTTATCTCTAATGTATATATATAACTCTGATGAATGTTGTATAGATTATAATCAAATGTAAAATATAAATAGCTTCATGAACTGTTTATTTGATTATTATATTTTATCATTCTGCTACGAGATTCTGTGTTTGTTTCTTTTTCTTTTCTTACTTTTCTTAATCACCCCAATGATTATCTATATTTCGGATTGTTTAAGCTAGACATGTGTGGATTATTATCGATTTAAACCTTCCGAAATGTGGGTCATCATAGTGTACATCACAACAACAATATGTATACAGTCAAAAATCAAAGGCACTTATTAGAGAGTGGATCACAACAAATGGCAAGGTAAGGGAATACCTTTCAAAAATGATACACCTCTAGATAAAATATTCCCAAGGACGAAAACATTTCGACCTCTGCCAACACAGAATCAGCCTACTCCTTACTGGATAGTACCGAATATGTCATCAAGATGATTGTTCGCAACCTTTATTGTAACATCCCGTATTTTTAAGCCATTGAATTTGAGTATTTAATTCATTTTAAATGTTGAATATGGATTATAAATTGAATTTTGAAATAAAATAAGCTATAATTTTTAGTTATAGTAATTCTATTCAATTTCAAATAATTGAGAACAATAATTAAATATTGAATCGGGAATTTAATTGGTAACTGAATAATACTAATTCAATATTAGAATTGGGATAATTGGTAATTTCGAGTGTAAATGGAGATAAAATTAGATTCTAAAATTTAATCTAGGTCTAATTGGGTTTGATTTTTAATATTGGACCATTGGAAGAAATTAAAAGTTAATAGAATGAATTTGGGATTTTATATTAATTTAATAATAGGATTTAATAATATAAAAATGCAATTAATCGGATTTTGATTTGAAATGAGTTAAAATGATTGTTAATGTGTTTTTAAATGATATATGATTTATTGTAAAGTTAATAAAAATTTTAAAAGTAAAATTTTTAGCGTTTTCGACAATTTGGATAATCGCCCGATTTAATAGACGAGTTAAAATAGCCTTCCGGGGCACAGTCTCGGAATTCGACGAAACCAGTTCCATCGGATCCGTAATAGTTAGTTATTATCGGATTTCAATTTTCGTAGCAATCGGAGTTGTCGTTTGACTCCGGCAGCTTAAAACGCATCGAAATCGTTTTAATCGGTTTAAATTAAAATTGATCGTTTAATTCCGTAATTCGCTCATACGATCGAATTAGCTTACGGAACCTATTCCATTGCGTCCGGAACGCAGAAAAACCTTAGAATCGCTTGCCGGAACGCGTAGATTGGAGTTCGTTTACATAAGTTGTTAAATTGAGATATTTTCTTAATAAAATAATATTAAATAATATTATATATACCCTAAACTAGCAAAACCCTAATATAACTTTCAGGAGCCGCCGCTACCTTTAATTTCAATGGCCGGTAGATCTCCATCTTCTTCTTGTTATATCTCTTCATCCATACATTTCTACGCAAGATCTTCAACTACAAAGATGAAGTACTCATCGAGATCTACCCATCCGTACGGTGGAGTAGCTTGAAGTTCGCCGTGGAGGCCGAGATCTGCTGGAGTAAGTGGCGATTTTGGGTGCATTTTTCGAGAAGCAAGCTCAGCCGAGCTTGGCCGCTCTCTGGCTATGGGCGCGCGTGGGGTAGAGCTTCGAAATGGAAGCGTTCGATCGAGTTATAGACGTGGCTGGCGGCGGCGATTTCGAGCCCTAGTTTGGCTTCATGGGTTCGTGCTTTGCGTGAAACGCATCTGGGAAGAAGACGTTGTCTACGGCCTGGATTCTCTTGAGTGTGATGAGCGGCCAGGATTTGTCTGGTATTGTTTTGAAAAAAAAAGGGGAAATTGTTTTAAATTTATATATACAAACTTTAAAATCTAATAACTCATTCAAACGTTATCAGAATTTAACGAAACTGGAAACGCCGGAATCGCAGAGACACGAACTACACAATGGTCAAGTTCCGGTTTCATTCCGGGCAAGTAGAAATTTGGGTTAAATCGAACGTCCTTCGGTTTAATTTAAATTTCGAACGCTCGCCGAAACTCAAGGTGAGTTATTCTCACTCACATCTGGATATTGGCTGATTTAAGTAATAAATATTTAAATATCTGTGTGATTGGTTGCATATTATTGTTATTATCAGTCTGGATGGATATTTATATATGTGACGTGCTAATATTTGTGGATGCAGGGGAAACAGGTTCGAGGGATCCAACTGGATTCCTCACAATATAGTGTTTAATTTTATAATTGATGTTGATGCCTATTTATATATTGTGATGGATACATTTGCAATTAAATTGTATTGTGATATTGTGGGATAAACTACAAACCCAGAATGTTAATTATAGAGAAATTTAGAGTTTTAATTATAAAGAAATTAAATTGGGTTTCAAAAGAAATTAAGAAATAAATAAATAAGGAATTTAAGGGAATACAAACATTGGAATCTGTTTGGATGGAAAACTGAAATAAAATTGTATTGGAATGATGCTGAATAAATTATAAATCCAAAATCTAATTTAAATGGATAAATTTAATTTTAGAGGAATAAGTGATATTGTTAAATAATGAATTTAAAAGAATTAAAATTTGAAATCTATTTAGAATGGAATTGAAAAATTGTAAAATCTGGAATGATTAATAAAGAGAAAGGTTATTAGTTGATAAATGGGAAAATAAAATTTATGTTATTAAAATATAAAACTAAATTAAAATAGTTTGACAGAAATCGTGAGAAGGATTTCTGTGATGTTTAAGTGGAAATGAGATTCCCTGGGAAAAACCAAGTTCGAGTTTAAACCGATTTTATAAAAAGAAAGTTTTAAAAATTTAAAACTTGTTTAAATGAGAGTGTTTTGGAAGTTATTATTTTATAGTGATAATTTATGAATTAGAAATAGAAAATTTTATAAATACCTTAATAATTATTTTTATAAACGGATTTGTTTAAAAGACTAGTTTTGGACTTAAGTCATTTGAAATTAATATTTATCTTATCAAAACACTACTTTTAAATTTAGTTAAATCAAAGTTGATATCTTAATAAATGGTTTTACTGTACATATTTTGAATCTTATTTTGAGTAAGTAACTAGAAGTGAATTTACGTATTTTAAAGTATATTTCAATATAAAATGTTTTTAACTGTTTTCAAACTAAGTTGTTTTGAACTTGGTTATTTCCAATGGAAATAAATGGTAAGGAATTACCTTGTCAAGAAAGAACTTTGGAAATTGTTTCAAATGGGTTTTGGAAATTTGAAAATATATCCTTTAAAGATATTGAGGCAAATAAATGATATGGGAATTATTATTGTGTGATGGATGCTTATGGATGTTTATGAATATAAAATTGATAGTTAAATCACCGACTATCAATATTGGACAAATGCGTTGATCGTTTCGAAGAGATCGGGATCGAGATTTATTTCTCGAAAACCACTTCGATCCGGTTTGTACCTTTCGTGCGAAAAACGTGTTCGGAGTCTAAGATGGAGCAGTGAAGTGCAAGGGCTAGTCGCTACTAATCCCGAGGATATTTCCAAAATGGATGTAGTAGGAATAGTGCCTTCGGTTCCGTTCGAACCCGGGACGGACTTGTATGGACGAATGCTTGCGAAACATCGTCAGGTGGACGATGGGCATTCTAAGTGAAAACGTTCTAAAGGTAACGCTTAGCCTCAAGCCTCATCAACCGAGAATGACTGAAAATCAGGGGATATGCAGTAAGGTTAGGTGGGTCATGCCCAAGCAGGACAAGATATTTCCCCTGTCTAGATGTCCGTTATATATATTTCGACTTAGTGGGTGGTTGGTCGCGCCAACCACGGGGTTCATCTTGTTCGGGACTGTTCAGTAAGGAATGGTTCCGGCCTTGTGTTGCAGGGGATGAAGGGAGTAATCCTCAGTACGGTGATCTAGGCCCCGTACTGTGACAGGTGGTACCCCAGTGCATAGTCATTGTTGGAAATCCATTTTCCCTACGAGCCTTTTACGAGTTTTGTTTGTATTACCCACTTCGGTGGCTAGTAGCTGGAATTTAATCATGTAACAATTTTGGCTATTTTATAAGTATTTGTAAATAGACCCTATTATAATATCAGAGGATTTCTATAAAAAGTGTTTTAGCTATCGTAAGGTAAAAACCCGACATGTTTATTTGTGGCGTGGTCTTACGAGATGCTTTTGTTTTTCAAAGGATTTTTGAAACTTTAATAATCAATTTGGATGCATTGTTATCAGCTGGTATTGCAGACTGACTCGGGTGTTATTTCATTATAATGCTCGGGTCAGACCGAGTATTATATGTTCAGGACAGGTTGCTATGGAGCAGGAGAGGAGCTGGAGTCCGAGACGTATTATATGTACCTATATATATCCGCTGCTATGATTGCATGGTATGTCTGATTTGTGATTGTTGATGTATGAGACACTCTGATGATATGATGTATACAAGTGATACAGTTTTCATTTTGTGTAAAGATCTATATTTACTATTATATTTTATTTCGCTGCGACTGTGAGATTCTGATATTGTTTAGTTTCTTCTTCTTCTATCTCTTCTTCTTTAACCCTAAATGGTTCGTATTTCTGTGCCACTTGAGTCAATTTGTATAGAATAGTGTTGATTCAAGGGGTACGGATTTGCGGGCTGTCACACTTGGTATCAGAGCTTAGGTTGGCGACAACCTAGGCTTTGGTAGGGAAATTACTCATTAAACAGAGTCAAAGTACTCTATAATGAGATGAGCGTATTTATAGATAAGAGAGCGTACTTGTTAGTGCATATAAAATTGTTTTTATACTGTGTTGACTTATCGGTTGAGTGTTTATGAATTCTGGTCGGTGCGGGAAGTACAACCGTATCGATAGGGGTTTCTAAACACTTGAACAAGATAAACTGACATAGTATTGTTTTTAAAGTGGGTAAATGAAATAATTTTACCCAAAATGTTATTTTGATATAAAAGAAATGATTTTCTAGCTTATTATATATTGGGTGTTTGTTGGATTGTTAATACCATAATTAAGTAAGATTCTTGAATTTGATCAAAATTTGAAATGATAAGCTAATAAGAATATAAGATATTAAAATGGTTATAATCAAACAAATTCTGCAAGTATAAATTTTACAAAAGAGAATAACTAAATTTAAATTAAACCAGAATTTAAAACCCAGAAATTTTGGAAAAGATTTTAAATTGATTGAAAATAAAGGTTTGGAAATTTACAATCTTGGAAATGTTTGGAATGTTTTCCAATGTATTTGAAGGCAATAATGGAATATTGTTTTGGGAATTATTTTTGAATGACAACTATTTTGAAATAAATTTGGGAAGGTAAGAAGCATAGAACTCACTTCAGTCGCTGGAAAATAATCCTGATGATGTTGGCCACATCATTAGAATTCATTTTCGAGTTTCTAAAGTGATGGATTGCTTCCCTAGTATTTGGTTATGGTATTGATTGGATTTGTTAGGTATAACAGTTGTTTTGGGAATTTTAATGGAGGAAATTTGTTTTGGTATAAACAAGTTGTTTTGGAAAAATCTGGAAATTGATTTGATATACCGAGAGAGTATGAGTTATTTATTATTTCAAAAAGGTTTTGGAACGAAACCGGGTAAATTGAATTCTGGAAAGTTCTAATTAAATGATGTATAAAATTAAAATGAATCAACTATTGAACTTATTAAGTAAAGTAATATTAATAAGAAGGAAGAAATGAAAATTTTAATCTTGGAATTAAAATTTAATTTGAGTAATTGAAAGTGAATAAAATATGTTGAAGTGAATGAAATATGTTGAAGTGAATGGAAATTTGAATTTAACTTGGATAAGTTGAAATAGATTGGACTCAGAATTAAATGGATTTGGGGTTAAATCAAAAAGTAAGTTGATTTGAAATTGTGGGTTATTGAGTAATGGATTATACCCATAAGCTATTAAGTATTATACTTATAATTTGAGGTTGTGGATTTGAAGTTTGCAAAGAATTAAATTAAGGGAATTTGTACCCTTAAGAATTCAGATGTATATACATATGCATATGGAATTTGGAATTGTGAGTATAAAATGTAGATGGAGTAAAATAAATTATAATCACAATGAGAAATAATGAAATGGAATGGTGGATTCAAAAAAAATTTAATCTCAAATAAAATGTGAATTGAGATAAGGTAAAGTGGGATATAAAGAAGTGAATGAACTTCACTTAGTAAACAAGTTTTGAACTTGTATTTGGAGAATTAAAATTGTGAATTTGAAATTGAAGTAAATCTAAATGAAATGGAAAATTAAAATTGAGAAATTGAAATTTAATTAAATCTAAATGAATTGGAATTAAAGTAAATGGATATAAAGGTGAAATGTAAATTACTTATAATTTGCTAAAGAAATTCATATTCTTAAGTTATTAAGTGTTATAATTTGAATATGTGATTATAAAATGGAAATGAACTTAAATAAGGAATCTAAACTCTTGAATGGAAGTAAATTTGAAATTTATTAATGGAAAGAGTTGAATGGTGTGGCAAATTCAAAATTTGACCATAAATGAAATGCAAAGTCTAATGAAGCAAAATGAGAACATAAATGTGGATGTTCTTAAGTTAGCAAATAAGTCTTGGACTTATGTATGGGAAAATGGGAAATTTGTTGTGATAATGAAATTGGAATTAAATTTCAGTGGTGTAACAAATAATATTGAAAGGAATTCAGATTCTATTTAAAGGGAGTAATAAGGAAAGGTAGAAATTTAAATTTGCTAATGAAATAATTAGGAAATGGTCACATTATAAATGAATTCAGAGTGAATTGGGAAAGTGTATTAAAACTATAATATGGATTAGGTTAGAGACTAAACTGAATTACAATTGAATGGGATTTGTATTGAAATGGGTAGAATTTTGATAAATGGTCAAAATTGGAAGGTGAATAAAAATCCAGAGGTGATATGGGATTTAATTTTGGTAAATAAGTAGTGAAAGTGTAAATGAAAATGGAATTAGATTATAATGGCGATGGTTTGAATTGTAAATAGATTCCAACGAGTGAAATAATTTAAAATGGTCTCTTTGTTAATAAAATAAACTTAACATGGGTTGGATAACTAAACAAAGAGCATTAAATTTGTATATGAATTGAAATTTGATTTGAATAAGAACCAAATGGAAATAAAATTAATTTGATAAGAAGATAATAAAAATATTGTAAAAAGAATTTATGCAAATTGAAGGTAAAACTAAATGATTGTGGATGAATTTTAATGGATTATAAAAAAATGCAAATGCTTCAAATTTGAAATAAGAATTTGGTTTGTGAATCAACTTGATATTGAAATGATATAGAAAGATGTTAGTGAAGCACATGTTAACCATATGTTAAATAACAATGAATTGGTTATAATAAATATGAATGATATATAGAAAACTTGAATGGAGATCATTTAAGTGAAGTAAGATGAAGTTAGTTTGGATGAAAATAGAATGGGCTAAATCTTAATAAATAGATTGCAACCTATTTAGTGAATTGTTTGTAAATGCGGGCTAATTGAAAAGAAAAGTAAATGGATTAAAGGCACATAATCATAATATTGAAGTGAATATGGGTTGATGGTAGTAATTACAAATTGAGAAGGGTAAACCCATATGAAAATCATTTGTGTGAAATGAAATGGAGTTTGGCATTAGAAATGAATCTTGTGCATGTTATAAAATATGGATTTACTTAAGGAATCATGCAAATTGTTGATTGGATTATGAAATGGACACGTTGGCTATGCAATTGATGTGTTTGCCTCGCATTTACATTGAAAATGTTGTTTAAATACTCATATCTTGAAAACTGATATGTTTGTTGAGTATAGCACAGGTGCGGGAGGCGTTTGAGAGAGTTGGAGCGCGTATATGCTAAAATATTAGCCGCTTGCTTTTAAAAATGTGCTAAAAGGTACGCCTACGCAAATATAATTGGGAAATGATATATATTGTGTGATATATTTTGGTTTCCGACCATGCGGGTCGATGTATATATATTTGTTTGTATCGCGATATCGCGAAAGCTCCTCCGTACGGGGGAGACTCTGCCAAAATTTTCCGGAAATTTTGGGAGTTAGAAAATTTTTGGGTTTTGGGGAAAAGTTTAGTAACTTGGGAAGTTTTAAGTTAAAATTAAAACTTTAGAGTTAATAAAGCAACTGGGTTTGAAATTGAGCTAAAGGTTTTGGAAAGTGTATAAGTTGTAACTAGAAAAGTTTGGGTTAAGTTAATGAGTGTAGGAACATTCTTTCTACCCTAGCAAATTTCGGGGACGAAATTTCTATAAGGGGGAGGAATGTAACATCCCGTATTTTTAAGCCATTGAATTTGAACATTTAATTCATTTTAAATGTTGAATATGGATTATAAATTGAATTTTGAAATAAAATAAGCTATAATTTTTAGTTATAGTAATTCTATTCAATTTCAAATAATTGAGAACAATAATTAAATATTGAATCGGGAATTTAATTGGTAACTGAACAATACTAATTCAATTTTAGAATTGGGATAATTGGTAATTTCGAGTGTAAATGGAGATAAAATTAGATTCTAAAATTTAATCTAGGTCTAATTGGGTTTGAGTTTGAATATTGGACCATTGGAAGAAATTAAAAGTTAATAGAATGAATTTGGGATTTTATATTAATTTAATAATAGGATTTAATAATATAAAAATGCAATTAATCGGATTTTGATTCGAAATGAGTTAAAATGATTGTTAATGTGTTTTTAAATGATATATGATTTATTGTAAAGTTAATAAAAAATTTAAAAGTAAAATTTTAAGCGTTTTCGACAATTTGGATATCGCCCGATTTAATAGACGAGTTAAAATAGCCTTCCGGGGCACAGTCTCGGAATTCGACGAAACCAGTTCCATCGGATCCGTAATAGTTAGTTATTATCGGGTTTCAATTTTCGTAGCAATCGGATTTGTCGTTTGACTCCGGCATCTTAAAACGCATCGAAAACGTTTTAATCGGTTTAAATTAAAATTGATCGTTTAATTCCGTAACTCGCTCATACGATCGAATTAGCTTACGGAACCTGTTCCATTGCGTCCGGAATGCAGAAAAACCTTAGAATCGCTTGCCGAAACGCGTAGATTGGAGTTCGTTTGCATAAGTTATTAAATTGAGATATTTTCTTAATAAAATAATATTAAATAATATTATATATACCCTAAATTAGCAAAACCCTAATCTAACTTTCAGGAGCCGCCGCTACCTTTAATTTCAATGGCCGGTAGATCTCCATCTTCTTCTTGTTATATCTTTTCATCCATACATTTCTACGCAAGATCTTCAACTACAAAGATGAAGTACTCATCGAGATCTACCCATCCGTACGGTGGAGTAGCTTGAAGTTCGCCGTGGAGGCCGAGATCTGCTGGAGTAAGTGGCGATTTTGGGTGCGTTTTTCGAGAAGCAAGCTCAGCCGAGCTTGGCCGCTCTCTGGCTATGGGCGCGCGTGGGGTAGAGCTTCGAAATGGAAGCGTTCGATCGAGTTATAGACTGGCTGGTGGCGGCGATTTCGAGCCCTAGTTTGGCTTCATGGGTTCGTGCTTTGCGTGAAACGCATCTGGGAAGAAGACGTTGTCTACGGCCTGGATTCTCTTGAGTGTGATGAGCGGCCAGGATTTGTCTGGTATTGTTTTGAAAAAAAAAGGGGAAATTGTTTTAAATTTATATATACAAACTTTAAAATCTAATAACTCATTCATACGTTATCAGAATTTAACGAAACTGGAAACGCCGGAATCGCAGAGACACGAACTACGCAATGGTGCAGTTCCGGTTTCATTCCGGGCAAGTAGAAATTTGGGTTAAATCGAACGTCGTTCGGTTTAAATTAAATTTCGAACGCTCGCCGAAACTCAAGGTGAGTTATTCTCACTCACATCTGGATATTGGCTGATTTAAGTAATAAATATTTAAATATCTGTGTGATGGGTTGCATATTATTGTTATTATCATTCTGGATGGATATTTATATACGTGATGTGCTAATATTTGTGGATGCAGGGGAAACTGGTTGGAGGGATCCAACTGGGTTCCTCACAATATAGTGTTTAATTTTATAATTGATGTTGATGTCTGTTTATATATCGTGATGGATACATTTGGAATTAAATTGTATTGTGATATTGTGGGATAAACTACAAACCCAGAATGTTAATTATAGAGAAATTTAGAGGTTTAATTATAAAGAAATTAAATTGGGTTTCAAAAGAAATTAAGAAATAAATAAATAAGGAATTTAAGGGAATACAAACATTGGAATCTGTTTGGATGGAAAACTGAAATAAAATTGTATTGGAATGATGCTGAATAAATTATAAATCTAAAATCTAATTTAAATGGATAAATTGAATTTTAGAGGAATAAGTGATATTGTTAAATAATGAATTTAAAAGAATTAAAATTTGAAATCTATTTAGAATGGAATTGAAAAATTGTAAAATCTGGAATGATTAATAAAGAGAAAGGTTATTAGTTGATAAATGGGAAAATAAAATTTATGTTATTAAAATATAAAACTAAATTAAAATAGTTTGACAGAAATCGTGAGAAGGATTTCTGTGATGTTTAAGTGGAAATGAGATTCCCTGGGAAAAACCAAGTTCGAGTTTAAACCGATTTTATAAAAAGAAAGTTTTAAAAATTTAAAACTTGTTTAAATGAGAGTGTTTTGGAAGTTATTATTTTATAGTGATAATTTATGAATTAGCAATAGAAAATTTTATAAATACCTTAATAATTATTTTTATTAATGGATTTGTTTAAAAGACTAGTTTTGGACTTAAGTCATTTGAAATTAATATTTATCTTATTAAAACACTACTTTTAAATTTAGTTAAATCAAAGTTGATATCTTAATAAATGGTTTTACTGTACATATTTTGGATCTTATTTTGAGTAAGTAACTAGAAGTGAATTTACGTATTTTAAAGTATATTTCAATATAAAATGTTTTTAACTGTTTTCAAACTAAGTTGTTTTGAACTTGGTTATTTCCAATGGAAATAAATGGTAAGGAATTACCTTGTCAAGAAAGAACTTTGGAAATTGTTTCAAATGGGTTTTGGAAATTTGAAAATATATCCTTTAAAGATATTGAGGCAAATAAATGATATGGGAATTATTATTGTGTGATGGATGCTTATGGATGTTTATGAATATAAAATTGATAGTTAAATCACCGACTATCAGTATTGGACAAATGCGTTGATCGTTTCGAAGAGACCGGGATCGAGATTTATTTCTCGAAAACCACTTCGATCCGGTTTGTACGTTTCGTGCGAAAAACGTGTTCGGAGTCGAAGATGGAGCTGTGAAGTGCAAGGGCTAGTCGCTACTAATCCTGAGGATATTTCCAAAATGGATGTAGTAGGAATAGTGCCTTCGGTTCCGTTCGAACCCGGGACGGACTTGTATGGACGAATGCTTGCGAAACATCGTCAGGTGGACGATGGGCATTCTAAGTGAAAACGTTCTAAAGGTAACGCTTAGCCTCAAGCCTCATCAACCGGGAATGACTGAAAATCAGGGGATATGCAGCAAGGTTAGGTGGGTCATGCCCAAGCAGGACAAGATATTTCCCCTGTCTAGATGTCCCTTATATATATTTCGACTTAGTGGGTGGTTGGTCGCGCCAACCATGGGGTTTATCTTGTTCGGGACTGTTCAGTGAGGAATGGTTCCGGCCTTGTGTTGTAGGGGATGAAGGGAGTAATCCTCGGTACGGTGATCTAGGCCCCATACTGTGACAGGTGGTACCTCAGTGCCTAGTCATTGTTGGAAATCCATTTTCCCTACGATCCTTTTACGAGTTTTGTTTGTATTACCCACTTCGGTGGTTAGTAGCAGGAATTTAATCATGTAACAATTTCGGCTATTTTATAAGTATTTGTAAATAGACCCTATTATAATATCAGAGGATTTCTATAAAAAGTGTTTTAGCTATCGTAAGGTAAAAACCCGACATGTTTATTTGTGGCGTGGTCTTACGAGATGCTTTTGTTTTTCAAAGGATTTTTGAAACTTTAATAATCAATTTGGATGCATTGTTATCAGCTGGTATTCCAGACTGACTCGGGTGTTATTTCATTATAATGCTCGGGTCAGACCGAGTATTATATGTTCAGGACAGGTTGCTATGGAGCAGGAGAGGAGCTGGAGTCCGAGACGTATTATATGTACCTATATATATCCGCTGCTATGATTGCATGGTATGTCTGATTTGTGATTGTTGATGTATGAGACACTCTGATGATATGATGTATACAAGTGATACAGTTTTCATTTTGTGTAAAGATATATATTAACTATTATATCTTATTTCGCTGCGACTGTGAGATTCTGATATTGTTTAGTTTCTTCTTCTTCTATCTCTTCTTCTTTAACCCTAAATGGTTCGTATTTCTGTGCCACTTGAGTCAATTTGTATAAAATAGTGTTGATTCAAGGGGTACGGATTTGCGGGCTGTCACATTTATAGAGAGATGCACAACCAAATCCATAATATTGTAATCTAGAATGGTGATGACACACCCTTATGAGAGCGACCCACATTGCCCTGCAGCATCTACCCTGTATTAGCCATTTCTGGGGTCTGAGGCTCGTGAGGCAACGATTTACCTTCCTTTTGCAATCTCCACTTAGAATCACCTCAGGATTAGTAGCAAGTAGCCCTTGCACTTTAAAGAATTTAGTCTTCGAAACATGATCAAGAAGTATTCCATTTGAATGCTTATGTTAGTTCGAAGTGGTTTCTGAATAACATATCCAATCCTGGTCTCTCCAAATCAACAACCGATAATTTTCCATTAACTCATTTCTTGTTCTTTCAGAAGTAAGCAGACTATGCCAGAGTCCCAAACGGACCTCTAATATATCCCTTAAGGCTAGAGACGTTTCACCCGAATGTGTTCTCCCGAGGGAACTCAAACCATATGAACACGTGATGCTCTTATTTACTTCTCAAGTCAAAACTGCCCAAGATTTGATAGTCGATTATTTAACTATCAAATGAACAAACAATAACAATTCAGAGATTTAATTACCCATAGCAACCACTAAGACTCATTTAAATAAATCTTTCATTTATTAAATCTCTTTTCAAATTTTTTATCAAAATATTCATATATTTATCTCACTAGCATAAATATATTCACAAAACATCATTAAAAGACTTCTTATTTCAAAGATTAAAGGATCAGACCAAAGCTATTTAAAAGGAAACAGAGATACGGATAAACCTAAATGTTGTTCCATACCACCATAATTAAGAAGGCCGTTTAAGGAAATAAAATCTTAATTTCTTTTATAAATTACTTCAATAAATCCTTTTAATAAATCTCTTTCTTTTATGAAAAATCTCCTTTATTTAAATTCCAAATTCATTTATGAAACACTTTATAAATCTCCAAGTTTATTTATAAAACTCTTTTATAAATATTTATAAAAGTTCCTTTATAAATATCCACAATCATCTATAAATCACTTTTATAAATATCATAATCATAATAAAATTTTTGCTAAATTTCAAGATCTCGTTTTAAATTTATAAAACTCCATTTAAAAACTATTCTTATTACAAACAAAACTTCTTAATAAAATTTATCAATAAAGTTCCTTTGATAAACAATCAATTATTTAAAATACCTTTAAATAAACAAGTTATTATTTGAACATCCTTTATTTAATTATCTTTAAATCTCATTAACAAAATAATAATTCTAAACAATCATTTAAAAAGTATTAAATTAACTTCAAGCATTTTTAGTAAAATAATTGCTTAATTATCCTTTAAATATCATATTTAAAAATGTTAATAAACTTTAAATCATTTTCAAAAAAGGATAACTGTTATCCCGCCTTTTGACGAAGTCGTGATATCATTGATTCGACTAGGAATGAATAGTTGGTGGCTTGAAGAGCCAGCTATATATAGTACTATAGACGATAGTCGAATAGATTCGAACCAAAAACCAAGTCAAAATATGGCAAACATGAAGTCACTAGCCTGATTCCGTGAAGTTATACCTCATGTTTGGAATTGAATGAAGTCAAGGTACACCAGCTGCGGGTGAGACAACAACTTGTTTGAATCGACCAGAGAACGATTAAGGAAGATGGCTCAAATCATTGGAGGATAGCTAATATCTTGGCAACCAAAAGGCCAATCCATGTAAGACTTCAATGACATCAATAAAGTAGTAAGTGGGGTGTATCATGACGATCGCACGTCCCAGAATGAAGATAAGAAGGAAGCCGATTGATATATGTCGATCGTTACTGATGGGTACAACCTAATGATCGACATGTTTTGATGTATATTCTGCCTTCGAGTTAAAATAGCTGATAGCTTGTAATATGCAACCCAGTATGATCCCATATTATAGAAGCAATGAAAGGAAGCATATGAGATCCATCAATAACGATTGTAAGTTGTTAAGAGCTAGTAAAAATGATCGGTCATGCTGATCATTATGGATCATGGAATGAACACGATCGATCGAAAGTGGGCTCTACGGGACCTAATGGATTTCCTTATAAAGTTTTAGCCTGATCCGTGCGCGTCTCCTGCTATAAATACTATAGTAATGGCTTTAGAAAGGGGGATTAATCTTCTTCTTCTTGCTTCGGAGGCTCTGCCATTTTTATTTCTTGAAACTTATATCAATGGATCTAAGCTGATCTGAATGCTCTTGTAATTGTAATCCTGTGAGAGATTAACAAAAGTATAAAGCGGATGTAGGCCAAAATTGCCGAACCACTATAAAATCTATGTATTCATTTACATTTCTGCTTTGTTCTTTTGATTTCATTCTTTGTTCGATATTCATAAGATTTTACGGGTGTTGATGCTCATTTTTGGCGTCAACATTTTGGTGCTTTAATCGAGAACTGAATTCTCAGTTAGATTGAATCTCGTTTTCTACAAGTGAATTTCCATGTTTGCGAAATAGATCTAGCTTTTGATTGATAAGTTTTCTACTCTACTCAGATTTGGAAAAATCTAGGTGGAAGTTGCTATACAAGCCATGAAATCATGTCTATTGTAACGACCCAGAATTTCTGTCATTTGAAATTCGTATATTTAATTAATTTTAAATATTTAAAAGTTAAGTTTATAAGCTGAATAAATAATATTTCGAATATAGTGATTTAAATGGATAATTAAATTGTTAATTTAATATTTGAAATTGCATAAATAATTGGAAATTGGATTTAATATGAATAAAAATGATTTATAAAGTTGAATTAAATATTATTTGATTTAGAATGATGTTAGAGAACTTTTAAAATTGAATTAAAAGTTAAATTGTAAAAATTGAATATTTTAATATTTAATTAACGAGTAAAAATAGTCATTTTTCAAATAGTCTCGGATTTCGACGAAACCATTTTTATTGGATCAGAAATGTTAAATTATTGTAAGATTTCAAATTTCGTGTCAATTGGATTTACGGTTTGTCCGGGGCAAGCTAAAACGCGTAGAAATCGGTTTAAGTGAATTTTAAATTTAAATTTGTCGATTCGGAAATCTATCTTTCAAATACGATTGAATTGGCTCCCGATATATATTTCATTGCGTTTGGAATAGAGGTAAAACATTATAAATTCCAGGCGGTACGCTTCGTTTGGAGTTCAGAAAAATTTCGGGTGAATAGTGTCGTCAAATTTTCTATAAAAGCCCATCTTTTTTTCACTTTTTTCACAAATTAGGGTTTCAAAGCCCTAGTCGCCGTTTGCAATTTATGGCCGGAATTTCATCTTCTTTCTCCTTGATTATCTCCAAATTCGTCAATCAATTCAAAAAACTTTCAACTGCAAACTTATAGAGCGCGACGAGATCTATCTTTTCAACTGCTAAGATCGTAAATGGAGCTACCAATTGATGGCAAATCACATTTGAACGGCCGGCGTTCGCGCATGTTTTCCCATGCGATGGAGGCACCGAGATCAGCCGCGTTTGGCTTTGTAGGGTACGGCGACGTGAGCTTCATTGCGGTGGTCTTCGATCGTCTTCAAATTAGTCGTAGGACGAGCGATAATTAGGGTTAGTGGCGGCCTATATGGGTTCGAACGCGAATATTGCCTAGGAGGAAGAAGCTTGCGCAACGGCCTGATGTGGGGTTCGAAAATGAACAGCCCAGATTGGAAACAAGGTTTAAAAATAAAAATAAAATGTTAATTAATTTATATAATAATTCGTGTGATATTAAAAATGTCATAACTTTTTGATTCGAGGTCTGTTTTACACGAAACGAATTGCGTTGGGTTCGTATGGACGAACACTATGCGATGGAGTTGGATTGGAGCTGATTGGAGCTAGTGTGAATTTTGGTTGAAATTAAACGCTTGTTTAACTTTAATCGGAATAAATCGCTATCGCAACGACTACAAGCAATGTGAGTATAAATCACTCTTTCTGACTCACTGATATTTTTTATATAAGTGTGAATAAATGTTATTTAGGATGATTGATGATTGTTTGGATGATATATGATATATTGATTGGTATTTGGATATATATACCTGCCTAGTGGAGTAGATGACCCTATACGTTCCCGTGTATGAGCGGATGATCCTTTGTACACGCATCTGCCTTGAAGCGGACATTTTACACATGTTCTAATATGTATATGTGTTGCAGGTGATAGGTTGGAGGGATCCAACTGGATTCCTCACTAGTATTGATTTATTTACAGGTATTGATATATATTCTGTTATCATATTGATATATGATGTTTGGATGCCGTGATTGTTGTATTTAGTGCTGTTGTAGCATTGGGCCTATTTTTGATAATTTAAAAATATTAAAGTGATGATTTCCAAATTTAAAAGGATTTTAAAGTGATTTTTGAAAGTATACGTTTTATTGAATTTTGGAATCGATTCATTTTAAATAAATAAACGTTATAATTTTAATGTTATAAAAATTATGGTTTTTGTGAAATAAAACCAGAATGTGATTTTTGGAAATATGAAGTTGGTTTTTATAAAATAGTTTAAATGGTGATTTTTCAATTTATTATAAAAGCTTTATATATAAGATTTATGAAATTGGATTTTTATAAATGAAAGTGATGAAATTATAAAGGAGTTTTGGAAGTGTTTTAAATGAAGTTATAAACGGATTTTATAAGTAAATAAGATTTATAATTTGTGAAGTTATAAAAATGAATGAAAATTGTAAATAAATAATTTATAAGGAATTAACTTATAATTTGGATTTTTCGCATGTAATTGAGTTATAAATGGAATTGGTTAATAAAGTGATTTTATAAGTTGAATTTTTTATAAAACATAAAAGGAATTTATAAACATTGTTTTATAAATCCAAAATCAATTGATTTTGATAAGAAAATATAGAAGTTTATTTAAGGAACTATACTCACGATTTTGGACAGTGGGTAATCCTTTAATTTAAATGTGCAATCGTAATGAGTTTGGTAAAGGGGGTATATTCACGATTTTGGACAGTGAATTATCTTTTGAAATAAATGTGTAGAAGTGTTGGAATTTGTTAAAGAATGCATATTCATGATTTTGGACAGTGAATAATATTTTAAAATTAAATAAATGTTTTGGGAAGTGATACTTTAAATGAATTTAAAATGTTTTTAAGATGTTTTAAAATGTGTTACGGATCGAAACCATAGACTTCAACATTCATTGTTGAAATAGACGTTTTCGAGAAATAAGGAAATGATGGACTATAACACTGTTGCTATAGTAAATGATTTTCGAAAGTAAATATTTTTATATAGTATTGGGATTTGTATATCTATCTTATTTTCGAATCCCTATACTAGTGATTTTGGGTTGTCGTAACGATGTTTTACGTAACATTCGTTTTGACCCAAATAAATGTGTTTTAGAGAAAGTTTTCCTTATAAAATAAAATATATACTTAATTATGATTTAAGTATATGCAATATTTTCTAAGTGTTGAAAATTAAGTGAATTGTGAATTACTTATTAGTAAATAAGTATATGGAAATGTTTTCCAATGTTGAAATATTGAAATGGTTTTGAGATTATATCTTTTTAAAGATAAATTGAAGTGAATATTTGGCAAATGATTTAATTAATAGAAGATTAATTAAAAGGGCCCAGCGATTGTATATGGTGCTGAATATTTGTTTGTTTGCTTTGATAGTTAAATAACCGACTATCAGACTTAGCCAAAATTTTAGTTCTTCGACTTTATGTGGGAACTATTTAGTCGTACACTTAGTACGTAGCCTTCTGTACATGCTTGATTATCGTTTGTGTTGAGAATGTTGATTCGTATAGTGCGGAGTATTACTCCAATCTATCGAGCTTCCTTCTTGGCCTGAAGGATAGCAAGTTGAAAGTTCGAAATGTGATAAGTCTATGAGACTTAGTTTCTGTGTGAGGCTGAGAAACGCTTTTGCGTTGTTGGTGCGAAGAGACCGGGATCAGATTTATCTGAAAAACACTTCGGACCAACGTATATGCGACGATTGTGCAGGTTGCTTGTGATGTTATTATTATTCCAGATTTTCATAGTGGGGGACTGCTTGTTGATCGTTTGGGGTTAAAATCCCGATATACATCCAGTAGCAGTGGTCTCTTCATTATGAAATATCCAATGCAAGGACTATTCGCTACTATTTCTTGAGATTTACCAGTAGGATGTGGTAGGAAAGCACCTTCGGTTTGTCCTATTCTTGGACAACTTGTATGAATGTTTGTCTGACATTGCATTTCTATAGATTACGTACATTGGTTTTTACAGACGTACATTAGTGGTGGCAGAGAAGGCAAGTTCTCTTAGCTTAACACCCTCCTTGAGACGTATGAGCTTAAGGGTTGTATTTTTGTGGAAGGCAATTAGTAGTCAACGGAAATGGCCGTGTGGCATTCAAAGTGTGTGATTGTGATTTGTGAAAGGTAATCGTTACCCCTAGCCTCATCAACCGGAAATGACCAAAACAGGGTTGGATGCGGCAAGGCTAAGTGGGTCATTCCCAAGTAGGATATGATCATCCTATTCTAGATATATCTTTGCATGCTATGACGTCGTGTATCTGATTATGTGGTTTGTATGCTAGAGGGCCCTCGGTAAAGGTCTGTAACGACCGGAGGATGACATATTCGGTACCATCTAGTTATAGAGGTGGGTCGGTCTTGTGTTAGTAGAGAAACTTTATGATGGTTTCTCGGTACATTCTTCTAGAGATATACTGTCGGAAGGTAGTCCATTCACCTGGTCATTTGTATGGAAATACAAACTCCACTACATCCCCGCCATTTTGATTGTATTAATCAATTGGGCTATATGCTGGAATTTAATCAATGTAACAATTTTGGCTATGATTAATATTATTTGTATATATAGTAGACACTACTATAATATAACATGAATTTGATATGATATGTTTTAGTTATCGTACGGTAGAAACATGTCTGTATTTATGTGTGGACTTGTCTTACGAGATACTTTTGTTTTGATAAAGGAAAAGTTTGGTAATTTAATAAATTCAGTTGAGTGTGTTTCTCACGCTGGTTTACCAGACTGATCCAGCGTTCTTCCCTTTCAGTGCTCAGGTCAGACCGAGTATATTAATTTACAGGTTCAGATTTGGTGTTTTTGGAGCTTCAGCAGGAGAGCTGGAGATCTTCATTTTTGTATACACATACTTGTTTTGATTATCCGCCGTGCTTTGTTGTTTTTGTTATTATTAGCTTTTGTAAGGACATGTTACTATAACTGTTCAGGCTGACAGCTATTGATTGATTGTTGAACTCTGATTGATATGTGTATATATATATATATATACACAATTTCTGTTTTGTAAAGATCATTGATATGATATTATATGTTTTCCGCTGCGATGTGAGATTCTGTATTGTTCTGATTTGTTCTATCTTCTCTCTTTCTTCTCTTCTTTTCTTCTCTCTTCTTTTATTTCTCTTGACTTTCTGTCAGTCTGTGCTTTTTGGGTCGGATATGTGTGGATTATTGTCGATTCAAAGGGTACGAATTTGTGGGTCGTCGCAACTGGTATCAGAGCTTAGATTTTGTATACTCCTAAGCTTTGATGTGTAAACAACAGCACCCTAGATTGAGTTTGAGTGTATTATATATATGAATGCATATTTGTTAGTGAATATAAAAAGTTTTATATTGTGTTTACTTATCCGTTGAGCTGTTTGTGAATTCTGGTCGGTATGTGGGACGCTAAGTTATCGATAGGGATTTCCAAACACTTAAACGAGGCAAGTCAACATAGTATTATTTTAAATTGGGTAAATGAAATAATTTTAGCTCAATTATATTTTATATATAAAGGAATAATTTTTCAAGAATTATGAAAGTGTATATAAATGAATTGTTTGGTTGTTTGAAAATGTAAATATATAAAAGTTAATAAAAGATGTTTGAATAGTCTTAATCGAAGACAACAATTGTAAAAGAATAAATTATATGAGCAAATGAATTATAAAGTATGGAATTATAATTAATATGATTTACAATTGTGAAATAATCTTATATATAAGAAATGAAACTATATGAGTTATAAATAAAAATGGATATAAATTAAGAATTGGGAAAATTTGAATCCCGTTTATTTTGGAAGTTATTTTTCAAAAGTTAAAGAGTTATTTTGTTATAAATCGAGATAAGATAAATAAATTTGAAATGATCTTATATAAGTGAATTGAAATTATATAAGTAAAAGATTTATAAATGTGATTTGTAAATATAAAAGAATATAAAGCACTAAATTCACTACTGTTACTGGGAAATAATAAGGGTGATGATTGCAGCATCATCAGTATCATTTTTGAGTTTCTGTATGATGGATTTTCTACCAATAGTAAATTGAAATTGCAGTTTTGTTATGATAAACAAATTTGATTTAAAATCCAAGTTGTAATTGATAAATATAAGTAAAATGAGTTTTGGACTTATAATATATGTAATGACCCAGAATTTCTGTCAATTGAAATTCATATATTTAATTGATTTTAAATAATTAACAAGTGAAATTTGTAAGTCGAATAAATTTTATTTCGAATATCTAGGATTTAATTGGATAATTAAATCGATAAATTAATGAATGAAATTACAGAAAAAATTGGAAATTGAGTTTAAAATGATTAAAAATGATTCATAAAGTTGTATTAAATCATATTGGAGTTAGAATGATGTTATAGAACTTTTAAAATTGAATTAAAAGTTAATTTGTGGAAATTGATTATTGTAATATTTAATTGACGAGTTAAAATAGCCATTTTTCAAACAGTCTTGGATTTCGATGAAACCAGTTTCATCGGATCTGTAATGTTTTATTATTGTATGGTTTTAAATTTTGTGTCAATCGGACTTACGGTTTGTTCGGGGCAAGCTAAAACGCGTAGAAATCGATTCGAGTGAATTTTTAAATTTAAATAGTCGATTCAAAAACTTATCTTTCAAATTTGATCGAATTGGCTCCTGATATATATTCCATTACGTTCGGAATGTGGGTAAAACATTATAAACGCCAGGTGGCACGCTTCGTTTGTAGTTCGGAAAAATTTCGAGTGAATAGTGTTTGCAAATTTTCTATAAAAGCCCCTCTAACATTTCATTTTTCACAAAATCCTAACCCTAGAGCTTCAGCCGCTGCCTCCTTCATTTAATGGCCGAAATTTTGTTCCTTTTCCTCCCTCATTTTCTTCTAATCCATTCACTTTCATCCAAAATCATCAACTACAAAAATAAAGATCTCAACGAGCACTAGCTATCCAACGGTCAAGATCGGAAACGGAGCCACGGATCAACGGCAATTCTCGCTCAAAGGCACGCCGTTTGACACGAATTCCGAGGCCATCATAGGGCCGAGATCGATGCTATTCACGATGAAGGTGGCTCTTGAGTGGGGCGACGAAATGGTGGTAGTTGATCGATGCAGAAGTGTTGGTGGTGGTCGCGAAAATTGGAAGTATGTGGCGGCCGTGGGTTGTGTTCGTGCGTTTACTGATGGAGGAAGGAGAAGAAAAGGGGGATGGCCCAGATGCCAGAATTTTGAAATGGACGGCCTGGATTGTTTAGGTTATAAAAATTAAAAGAAATTGTAAATTGTTTATATTATAATTCGTGTAAACTTTAAAATGCGATATCTCTTTCGTACGAGGTCCGTTTTGGATGAAACGAATTGTGTTGGAATCGTATTCGCGAAAACTACGCAATGGAGCTGGATTGGAATCGATTGGAGCTAGTGAATTTTTTGGGTAAAATTAAACGCGCGTTTAATTTTATTCGAAATAAACACTGAAACTCTTATTGAACCAAGGTGAGAACTTCTCACTCAATCGAAATTGTTTCGATTTAAATTTTGAATAGTTAGATTTAAAATTTCTTGATTGTGTGATTGGATGATAAATTATTATCTGTTGTATTGAAATAGACCCTATACGCTGTATATTAAGCGGATGTATTTATTAAAAACATATACCACGATAATTCCAACTTAAATGGAATTGGTATTATATATGTACTTGGAGTTGATTTTCCCGCATTATATAGAGGATGAGACCCTATTGCGCCGCATAATAGGGGATAATATTTTATAAACCCATGTACCACGATATTGCGTATTGACACGGAATTGGTATTGTGCTAACATCCGTGGATGCAGGGAAACAGGTTGGAGGGATCCAACTGGATTCCTCAACAGTATTGATTTATTTACAAATATTTGTGATATATTCTGTTATCATATGATATATGATGTTTTGGATGCCGTGATTTTTATATTTAGTGCTGTTGCAGCATTGGGATTATTTTGGAAAATATAAAAGGATTTTAAAGTGATTTTTTTTGAAAGCGTACGTTTTATTGAATTTTGGAATTGATTCATTTTAAATAAATAAACGTTAAAATTTTAATGTTATAAAAATTATGATTTTTGAGGAATATAGTTAAAATGTGATTTTTGAAATATGGAGTTAATGAATTTTATAAAATAGATTAAATTGAGATTTTTGGAATTATTATAAATGGTTTATATAGGAGAATTATAAAATTGATATTTATAAATTAAAAATATTGGAATTATAAAACGAGCTTTTATAAGTGTTGGAATGAAGTATACAGGGATTTCATAAGTGAAGGAAATTTATAAATCGTGGAGTTATAAAATGAATAGATTTTGTAAAATAAAAGATTTATAAGTAATTAACTTATAAATTAGATTTTGGCATTTAAATGAGATTTAAATAAAATTTGTTAATAAAGTGCTTTTATAAGTTGAAGTTGTTATAAAATATAAATGGAATCTATAAACATTGTTTTATAAATCCGAAATCGACTTATTTGATAAGTCAATTATTTTAGATTATTAAAGGAGATTTTTCACGATTCTAGACAGTGGACAATCCTTTAAAAATAAAATGTGTAGAAACGTTGAATTTGGTTAACGAAGTATATTCACGATTTTGAACAAGTGAATAATATATTAAAGGAATGTTTTTAAGAGGTGATCTTTTAAATAGAAATTAAAACGATTTGAGTTGTTTTAAAAATGTATTAAGTGTCGAAACCATAGATTTCAACATTCATTGTTGAAATAGACGTTTTCGAGAAATAAAAGGAAATAGTGGACTATAACACTGTTGTTATAGTAAATGATTTTCGAAAGATGTTTTGTATAGTATTGGGATTTATATATTTATCTTAATTTCGAATCCCTATACTAGTGATTTCGAGTTGTCGAAACGATGTTTTACGCAATATTTGTTTTGACTCAAATAAATGTGTTTAAGAGAATGTTTTCCTTAAAAGAATAAAATATATACTTAATCGTGTTTTAAATATATCGAATATTTTCTAAGTATTGAAAGTAAATGGATTTGTGAATTACTTATTGTTAAATAAGTACTTGGAAATGTTTTCCAATGTAGAAATTGAAAGGGGTTTAGAGAATATATCTTTTCAAAGATAAATTGAAGTGAATATTGGCAAGGTTATTTAATTGATGGAAGATTAATAAAAAGGGCCTAGTGATCGTTATGGTGTTGAATATTTGTTGGTTTGCTTTGATAGTTAAAAAGCCGACTATCGATATTTACCTTTAGATAGGTATTTGATAAGATTTACTTGAATTTGAATGCTATACTTATTTTAAAATAAGCGCTCGTTATTCGGTTTAGCGGGAGAGGACCTTTGTGTCATATAACCCATTCCAAATAATGATATGTCGTTATGGATAGCATTTGAAGACCGGTGTTGAAGACCGGGTATTTTCGAGAAAGAGAGGATAACTCGTTGATTATCTCTGCACCGAGTCACGCCGGTATAGAGATTGCCTAAGTGATGGGAAGTCCGATCGGGATTGTGAATAGCTGGATTGCAAGGGCTTCTTTGGAAGTGCCTTCGGTTATGTTCGAACCCAGAATAGACTTGAATGGATTGTGTGTCTGACATTACATTTTGAGATATAAAGCAGATTTCTTTCAATTACATTCCTGTTGGTGGCGTAGAATTTATTCTTTTAGCTTAACACCCTTCTCAGAGACGTAAGAGCTCAGAGGTTATGTAGTTGAAGGTCATTAGTGATATATTCCCAATTTGATAATGTGGCATGCTAATTGCTGCTGATCATTGTTGATCGAAGCATGGCTTTGTAAAAAGCATAGCTTTGTGGACGAGACTTCGTCGAACCTCACACCCCGAAATGGTCGAAACAAGAAAGATGCGGCAAGGTTATTGGGGGTAGCGCCCTTTAGGGTATGTGTATTTCCTTCTGGATAGAGGTGGTATCATGGTATGGAGCCCAAATATTTAACCTATGTGGTTACTGCGAATTTGTTACTTTGTGGTTGTTGGTTATCGGGATCCCGAGAAAGGTTATTTACGATCGGAGGATGGCATACTCGTGTCAGTAGTTACCCAGTTAGGGGTAACCCGACCTTGTGTTGGCAGAGATCCGGCTAGGTTCTCGGGGCGTCCTTCCAGAGGCGTTTCCATGTGGCAATGGGAAGTTCCTTGGCCTGACCATTTGTTGGAAATCCAAAGAAACAATACGAGACTTGTACAGTTTTAGTTGTAGAACCTGCCATTTACTTATGGTAGCGCCCCGCTATTTAGATGGTAGCTATAGTAGGCATAGTTCGGAATGTCTATGTTGGCTAAGATTTATATCATTACTTTCGAAATGTTTTCTTACACTTTGCACTTATATTAATAATATCAAAGAAAATTTCTCGTATCAAGCATATTTGACTATCATAAGGAGAAATCTCCTCCGATTCTGCGTTTGCATTGTGTGTGTGTGCGGGAGGCCTTATGGTAGTCTCATTTTCTAAAAAGCATTGCAAATCAAATTTAAAATACTTCTTTGTTTATTTTTAAAGATAAACTGTTTTAAGTTCTCACACCAGTCCCATGACTGACTTGGAGTTTATTGTTTTCTTCCTAAACTCTGGGTGCCCACCAATTTCCACACGGGCAGTCTAGAGTCAGGTTATCAGGATATTCAAGAATTCAGGAGTTGCTGTAGAGATTTGGAGGCAAGCTGGATGGCTTGGCGTATCAACTAGTATATAGTATTTCTTTTCCGCTGTTTGTTGTTGTAAACTCTGATAATGTAATGATAATATGATGTAATGTAATAACTGATATAGTTCTTTCATTTAAAGATATTCATTTATCTATTATATGTTGCTCCGCTGCGATCGTGAGATTCTGATATTGTTTTTGTTGCTTTTTCTTTCTTTTTTTCTTTCTTCTTCTATCTTCTACCTCTTCTTTAACCCTAAGGGCACGGTTTTCCGGCCTTCGATTGCTCGGCAGTTGAAACAGTGGACGTATTGATGTCGGCCTTCGTGGGTCGAAAAATCGCGGTCCTCATAATATATGATAATAAGATTTTAGCTTTAGTAAAGTTGAAAAAAAATTGAGTTAGCATATTAAATATATGATTTGAAATTTAACTAAAGGAAAGTTGATAAAGTGAATTGGATTTAAAATTATAAAGAATGAGTTTAGTGAATTGAAGTGAACTTAGGTAGATGTTCACGGAATTATGAATAAATAAGTTGTATAACTTATAAAATGAGATAATGTAAGTAAAACAAATTGTTAAAATGATTAAACTATTTTGTTAAGCAAAACAAAATATGATTTTGAATAAGCAATGAAATTTGTCTTAAGTAAAAGTTAAATAAAAATAGAATTTGAGTTAAATTAGTAGTGAACTTAAGTTGTGTAGCGAAAGTAAATGTAAATGAAATTGAAATGAAACGTAACTTAAGTGATGTTAAATGAAGTTTATTTTGGTATCGAAGTAAATTAATAAAGTGAATTAATGAAATGAAGTCATTTGATGAATAAGAACTTGAGTTATATTATGAAATTCAACTTTAATTGTAAAAGTGAATTAGGGAATAAACATGGATTAGAAATGTTTTATAGAAATGTGATTATAGTGAATGCTAGAATTCAATCTAAATTGAATGTTAAACCGATTTGAAATTAAAAGTGTTGAGCCAAATTGAATGAATGTAAAGTAAATTAATTTGGTAATGTTGGATATGCATTGGTTGTTAGATGAATGCTAGTCGATTGAATAGAAATTCATTAAGTGTTAACGAAATTGAATTAATGAAATTGAAAGTAAAATAATCGAATTCAAATTGAAAGTGAAGTAAGAATAAGTAGAACTGAAATTGAAATTGAATTGAAAGTGAACAAACTTGAATATGAATTAGTGAATGTTAATAAAATCCAATGTTAGTGAATCAAATATGATTAAATTGAAAATCAATTCAATGAATATTAATGAGAAGTGAATTTATATTGATTCGGTTATGGATATATTGGATAGACATGGTTTGTTGGATGATGGTTGGATATGTTGTGGTGATTGCAATTGCTATATTGGCATATATAGCTGTTGGTATGTATTGTATATTGATATTACTTTCATATATACATGTTTCTCATTATTGTTGAGTGTTTAGTAGGTGCGTATGGTGCTTGCTTCGCATTTGGAGCTCGCTTTCGCGCTGTATATGCTCACTAATAATATATAAGGTACATATCTCGGATTACATATCGTACTTTTACACTTTTTTCCATTCAGGATGCCTCATCCTTGATGATGAGATGTATATTTGTGATATATATATTGCTATTTTTTTTCCAGATCGAACCGCGCAAAGGAGACGCTGGCGAATTTTTTTTGAAAATTTAGGGCGTTAGAATTTTTTTGGAAAAATTGGAAAACTTTTGGTAACTGAAGTTTGATTTTTGAATTAAAAGTTAAACGATAGTCGTTGGTTTTGGAAAGATAACTATATATGGATTTGAAAACTTAGTAAAGTTTTACAAGAATTCTAAGTAATGATTTGTGGAAAAAGTAAAAAGGTTAAATAGATTTGGTAAATCTAATTCGAACGAATTGTTTTTGAAAAGTTGATGGATTTTGTGACTCTTTCTTACTTGGTAATTTCGAGGACGAAATTCTTTTAAGTAGGGGAGAATGTAACGACTTATAATTTCTGTCATTTGAAATTCGTATATTTAATTAATTTTAAATATTTAAAAGTTAAGTTTATAAGCTAAATAAATAATATTTCGAATATAGTGATTTAATTGGATAATTAAATTGTTAATTTAATATTTGAAATTACGTAAATAATGGGAAATTGGATTTAATATGAATAAAAATGATATATAAAGTTGGACTAAATCTTATTTGATTTAGAATGATGTTAGAGAACTTTCAAAATTGAATTAAAAGTTAAATTGTAAAAATTGAATATTTTAATATTTAATTGATGAGTAAAAATAGCCATTTTTCAAAAAGCCTTGGATTTCAACGAAACCAGTTTCATTGGATCAGTAATGTTAAATTATTGTAGGATTTCGAATTTCGTGTCAATTGGATTTTTGTCCGGAGCAAGCTAAAACGCGTAGAAATCGTTTTAAGTGAAATTTAAATTTAAATTTGTCGATTCGGAAACCGGTCTTTCAAATACGATCGAATTGGCTTCCGATATATTCCATTACGTTCGGAATAGGGGTCAAACATTATAAACGTTAGGCGGCACGCTTCGTTTGGAGTTCGAAATTTTTTTGGGTGAATAGCGTCGTTAAATTTTCTATAAAAGCCCATCTTTTTTTCACTTTTTCACAAATTAGGGTTTCAAAGCCGTAGCCGCCGTTTGCAAATTATGGCCATAATTTCATCTTCTTTCTCCTCGATTATCTCCAAATCCGTCAATCAATTCAAAAAACTTTCAACTGCAAACTTGTAGAGCGCGACGAGATCTATCTTTTCAACGGCTAAGATCATAAATGGAGCTACCGATTGATGGCAAATCGCATTTGAATGGCCGACGTTCGCGCATGTTTTCCCATGCGATGGAGGCACCGAGCTCAACCGCGCTTGGCTATGTAGGGTATGGCTACGTGAGCTTCATTGCGGTGGTCTTCGATCGTCTTCAAATTAGTCTTAGGACGAGCGATAATTAGGGTCAGTTGCGGCCTATATGGGTTCGAACGCGAATATTGCCTGGGAAGAAGAAGCTTGCGCAACGGCCTGATGTGAGGTTCGAAAATGAATGGCCCAGATTGGAAACAAGGTTTAAAAATAAAAATAGAATGTTAATTAATTTATATAATAATTCATGTGATATTAAAAATGTCATAACTTTTTGATACGAGGTCCATTTCGAACGAAACAAATTGCGTTGGGTTCGTGTGGATAAACACTACGCGATGGAGCTTGTTTGGAGCTAATTGGAGCTAGTGTGATTTTTGGTTGAAATTAAATGCTTGTTTAATTTTAATCGGAATAAATCGCTATCGCAACGATTACAAGCAATGTGAGTATAACTCACTCTTTCTGACTCACTGATATTTTTATATAAGTGTGAATAAATGTTATTTAGGATGATTGATGATTGTTTGGATGATATATGATATATTGATTGGTATTTGGATATATATACCTGCCTAGTGGAGCAGATGGCCATATACGTTCCCGTGTATGAGCGGATGATCCTTTGTACGTGCGTCTGCCTTGAAGCAGACATTGTACACATATTCTAATATGTATATTTGTTGCAGGTGATAGGTTGGAGTGATCCAACTGGATTCCTCACTAATATTGATTTATTTACAGATATTGATATATATTCTGTTATCATATTGATATATGATGTTTGGATGCCGTGATTGTTGTATTTAGTGTTGTTGCAGCATTGGGCCTATTTTTGATAATTTAAAAATATTAAAGTGACGATTTCCAAATTTATAAGGATTTTAAAGTGATTTTTGAAAGTATACGTTTTATTGAATTTTGAAATTGATTCATTTTAAATAAATAAACGTTATAATTTTTATCTTATAAAAATTAGGGTTTTTGTGAAATAAAACCAGAATGTGATTTTTGGAAATATGAAGTTGGTTTTTATAAAAAATTTAAGTGCTGATTTTTGAATTATGATAAAATCTTTATATATAAGATTTATGAAATTGGATTTTTATAAATCAAAGTGATGAAATTATGAAGGAGTTTTGAAAGTGATTTAAATGAAGTTATAAACGGATTTTGTAAGTAAATAAGATTTATAATTTGTGAAGTTATAAAAATGAATGAAAATTGTAAATAAATAATTTATAAGGAATTAACTTATAATTTGGATTTTTGGCATGTAATTGAGTTATAAATGGAATTGGTTAATAAAGTGATTTTATAAGTTGAATTTTTTGATAAAATTTAAAAGGAATTTATAAACATTTTTTTATAAATCCGAAATTAATTGATTTTGATAAGAAAATATAGAAGTTTATTAAAGGAACTATACTCACGATTTTGGACAGTGGGTAATCCTTTAATTTAAATGTGCAATAGTAATGAATTTGGTAAAGGGGTATATTCACGATTTTGGACAGTGAACTATCTTTTGAAATAAATGTGTAGCAGTGTTGGGATTTTTAGAGAATGCATATTCATGATTTTGGACAGTGAATAATATTTTAAAATTAAATAAATGTTTTGGGCAGTGATACTTTAAATGGATTTAAAATGTTTTGAAGATGTTTTAAAATGTGTTAAGGATCGAAACCATAGATTTCAACATTCATTGTTGAAATAGACGTTTTCGAGATATAAGGAAATGATGGATTATAACACTGTTGTTATAGTAAATGATTTTCATAAGGAAATATTTTTGTATAATATTGGGATTTATATATCTATCTTATTTTCGAATCCCTATACTAGTGATTTTGGGTTGTTGTAACGATGTTTTATGCAACATTCGTTTTGACCCAAATAAATGTGTTTAAGAGAAAGTTTTCCTTATAAAATAAAATATATACTTATCTATTATTTAAGTATATGCAATATTTTCTAAGTGTTGAAAATTAAGTGAATTGTGAATTACTTATTAGTAAAAAAGTATATGAAAATGTTTTCTAATGTTGAAATGGTTTTGAGATTATATCTTTTTAAAGATAAATTGAAGTAAATATTTGGCAAATGATTTAATTAATAGAAGATTAATTAAAAGGGCCAGGTGATTGCATATGATGCTGAATATTTGTTTGTTTGCTTTCATAGTTAAACAAACGACTATCAGACTTAGCCAAAATTTTAGTTCTTAGACTTGATGTGGGAACTATTTAGTCGTACACTTAGTAGGTAGCCTTCTGTGTAGGCTTGATTATCGTTTGTATTGAGGATGTTGATTCGTATAGTGCAAAGTATTACTCCAATCTATCGAGCTTCCTTCTTGGCCCGAAGGATAGCAAGTTGAAAGTTGAAGATGTGATAAGTCTATGAGACTTAGTTTCTGTGTGAAGCTGAGAAACGCTTTTGCGTTGTTGGTGCGAAGAGACCAGGATCAGATTTATCTGAAAACCACTTCAGACCAACGTATATGCGACGATTGTGCAGGTTGCTTGTGATGATATTGTTATTCCGGATTTTCATAGTGGGGGACTGCTTGTTGATCATTTGGGGTTAAAATGCAAATATACATCCAGTAGCAGTGGTCTCTTCATTATGAAATATCCAATGCAAGGACTATTCGCTACTAATCCTAGGGATTTCCCAACAGGATGTGGTAGGAAAGTACCTTCGGTTTGTCCTATTCCTGGACAACTTGTATGGATGTTTGTCTGACATTGCATTTCTATAGATTACGTATATTAGTTTTTACAAACGTACATCAATGGTTGCGGAGAAGGCAACTTTTCTTATCTTAACACCCTCCTTGAGACGTATGAGCTTAAGGGTTGTATTTTTGTGGAAGGCAATTAGTAGTCAACGGAAATGGCCGTGTGGCATTCAAAGTGATGTGATTGTGATTTGTGAAAGATAATCGTTACATCTAGCCTCATCAACCGGAAATGACCAAAACAGGGTTAGATGCGGCAAGGCTAAGTGGGTCATTCCCAAGTAGGATATGATCATCCTCTTTTAGATATATCTTTGCATGCTATGAGGTCGTGCATCTGATTATGTGGTTTGTATGCTAGAGGGCCTTCGGTAAAGGTCGGTAACGATCGAAGGATGACATATTCGGTACCATCTAGTTATAGGGGTGGGCCGGTCTTGTGTTGGTAGAGAAACTTTGTGATGGTTTCTCGGTACATTCTTCTAGAGATGCACTGCCGAAAGGTAGTCCCTTCACCTGGTCATTTGTATGGAAATTCAAACTCCACTACGTCCCAGCCATTTTGATTATATTACCCAATTGGGCTATATGCTGGAATTTAATCAATGTAACAATTTCGGTTATGGTTAATATTATTTGTATATAGTAGACACTACTATAATATAAGATGAATTTGATATGATATGTTTTAGTTATCATAAGGTAAAAACATGTTTGTATTATGTGTGGACTTGTCTTACAAGATACTTTTGTTTTGATAAAGGAAAAGTTTGGTAATTTAATAAATTCAGTTGAGTGTGTTTCTCACGCTGGTTTACCAAACTGATCCAGGCGTTCTTCCCTTTCAGTGCTCGGGTCAGACCGAGTATATTAATTTACAGGTTCAGATTTGGTGCTTTTGGAGCTTCAGCAGGAGCTTCATTTTCGTATACACATACTTGTTTTGATTATCCACTGTGATTTGTTAGTTTTTGTTATTATTAACTTTTGTAAGGACATGTTACTATAACTGTTCAGGCTGATAGCTATTGATTGATTGTTGAACTATGATTGATATGTATATATACAGTTTCTGTTTTGTAAAGATCATTGATATGATATTATATGTTTTCCGCTAATTCTGTATTGTTCTGATTTATTCTATCTTCTCTCTTTCTTCTCTTCTCTTCTTATCTCTTCTTTTCTTTTTCTTGACTTTCTGTGAGTCTGTGCTTTTTGGGTCGGACATGTGTCGATTATTGTCGATTCAAAGGGTACGGATTTGCGGATCGTCACATCTATTATCTTGATCAAAGGAGAAAATGACGAAATCAATAACCAAGTAGCCATCTGGTTCATAAGTATCCTAGAATTCTCAAGTTTTAATGCAACAGGACGATTGGCAATTGGATATATCCCCACACCGATTGATTCCAACGGCCATTCCTCGTACGATTGTCCTTAATTAGCCTTCCAACCGATCGTTCCATTCCTATTCTTATGAATTCTTCATGGATTCTTATGCACCGTCACCATATCTGATTGTTTTTTACGATGGGCGGCATCATTCACTCCAGCCATGTGAATGTGGCCACTTGCATCCTTACACGATCATTTATCTCCGGTCGTTCCTATGCAAGCATTTATTGAACGGTCGTCCCAGCTTTGTGATGACTCAGAATTTTTGAATATCTGAAAATTGGAATATTTAATTAATTTTAAATATTCAAAATTTAGTTTAACTTGAATTTCAAATTTCTTTATTTATTTGATAATTAAATTTTGGATTGAATTTCCAGGTATTTGGCAAAATATTAAATGTTGAATTTTGAGCTTGTAAAAATATTTCAAAGGCTTATAAAATTTACATGATAGTACTGAAGATAATAAATGGGTTAAAATTGAATTTAACAGTGGTTTGTTCAGTTTTAAAAATATATCGTTTAAATTGACATTTAAAATTAGCCTTCCAAAGCATAGTCTTAGAATTCGACGAAACCAGTTCCATTGGATCCGTAACAGTGTATTATTATCGGATTTCATTTTTTGTAGTGTTTGGAGTTGTCGTGTGATCATACGGTAGATAAGCGCGCTACAATCTATATCGAAAATTTAATATAATAACTGAGTCCAAAACCCTATCTTCTCCATATGATCGAATTAGGACTTGGAACCTTTTCCATTGCATTTGGAATAGGGGTTTAATATTATAAATGCCTAGCGGCATACCTCGATTGGAGATCAAGATTATGAGTTGCGGAAATTGAGACGATTTGAACTTGAATTTAAATTTTATATATATATATATATATATATATATATATATATATATATATATATATATATTTGCATGAAATAAGACAAATTTAAACACGTTTCCGCCTTAACAACATGTGTCTCCAACCTTTTCTCCTCACGCACTAGATGTCCACCTCGTTTCTTTTTTATTTAGGAGCATGTTTGTTTAAAGGAAAATAGATGGCCGACCTTCATTTTCAATTTAATTCACATATCAGTTTGCATATAAAAAAATGCTGCATCCTCCTCGGTTTTAAGACCTCGCATTCCCCTCTTTCAATTCAAAATCGATTTGGGTTATGAAAGAGAAGCCGCCAGTTGTGGGCGAGCCGATCGTGCAAAGTAATCATCAACTTCATCGCGCGTGCCGTACGCTCAACCACCGTCAGGTCACGTTGAACCTTACCATTCACGTCACTTACTTTCGCATCACCCACATCCGTTTCCACCGCCAAAATCCTTCTTCCCAACCACCTTCTCCGCGGACTTCATCGGTTCTATTTTGAACATCTGGGGTTGATCAATCCATGGTGTTTGTTGTATTTTTTTCGATCCTTCGGCCGATTTGGGACTGTGAATTGAAGAAAACGCCATCGATAAATGGTTTTCCAGACATTCAGATTGACCAATTTTTGGTTATCAATTTACATTGTTCTTCAATTGTGACCCATAGTTGGTTTTGTCCTTCGTTTGGTCTAGCTGCCTTTCGGAATAGCTGCGTCAGGGCTAGATTTGGGTGTTGAGAGAACAGTTCTTCTTGATGATTCTTCCTGCGTTAGTTTGAGCTGAAGATAGATTTACTGATGCTATCCTGGCGAGGCTCGGAATAGATAGTTGGAAAAGCACGATGTTATGCCTTTAGGCTGGAATAAAAGCATGGTGAGTCAAATTCATAGCTGGAGCATTGATATCAGTGTTTCATTTAGCCCGGGTGGTTCAAAATCATGAGGGAAATAGCTGGTTGGATCGGATTTCAAATTAAAGATCAAAGGTGTGTTAATCTCACTCATCCGGATTACTTCTTTTAAAATTGAAATAGTTAAATTTAAATCATTGGTTGTTTGCTTGGATTGATAATTTAATATCAGTTTGGATGCGGTATACTACGTATAGTAGTATATATATTAGAGTGATTGATTTACTGCATTATATAGCGGATGAGACCCTATGCGTCCGCATAATAGTGGATGATCCTTTATACCACGATATCCTGCCTTGAAGGGGGATTGGTATTTTAAATTTGTTGTGCTAACATCTGGGGATGCATGGAAACAGGTTGGAGGGATCCAACTGGATTCCTCGAAATTATTTAGATTGTTTTAATATTTTGTGATATGGTTATTTGATAATCTGTGATAAATTATATTGGTAATTGAAAATATTTGATGCTATGGTTTGATTGAATATATTTAGGTATACCGACTTATCAAAAATATATAGATTGGATTTTTCAGGAAAAAAAAGGATAATTCTTAAGTAAATAATTATAGAGGTTTGGATAAATGAATTGGAAAAGGATAAAAGTTGATTTTAAATTCTAATAAATAAATTCCAAGTATGGGAAAGGAGATTTTGAATAAATAGGAATAAATGAATTTTTAAATTTAAGTGTTATTATTTAAAGGAATGAAAATTTATTTTAAATTCAAGGTTTTAATCTGTTTGGAAAAGATAAAGAAGAAATTTGAAAAAGTATGAAACTGGTAATTTCAGTTTAAATAAGATTTTAAATTATAATAAAGAAGTTAAATCTGAAATTAATGAGTTTTGAAATAAATTTGGATAAGTAAAGAAATTTATTTTGAAATGAAGTTAATTTGAAAATCAATTTGAAAATTTATTAAGTGTCTGAAACTGTGTTTTTAAAGGGAAGATGAGCCTATGGAATTTATAAACTGGGTTTATAAATAAAGAGAAATAAGATATCAGTGGATATTTGAAGTATAAATTCAGGATGAGAATTTAAAATGGAATGGGTAAACTGTTTCGAAAATAAATAAGTGGTTTATTTTTTTTAAAAAGAGATGTGGAAAAAAAAGAGTATTTCCCTGGAAAGCCAAGTATATTTTCAAAGGAAGATTTTTCGAGTATAAGCTAGAGGTTTTAAAATGGTTTTAAATGAGTGTTTTGGAAGGAAAATTGTTATTTAATGGTTTTAAATTTTTAAAGGTAAATATTTGTTAAATTAATTTTAATAGTAGTTATTTTAAGTTAACTAGTATTATGTTTAGAAAGATAATTATTTAATATTATACCTTATAGAATACCTTTTATTTTAAATTAGTTTTGGCTTAAAGTTTTTATTTGGAAATTAGTATAGAATTTCATAACCTTTTTTGAACAAGTGCTTTAAGTAAGTTTATTTTAAATGTTTTAAAATATAAATATTCTTGGATAAAGTGATTTAAGTTATTTTAAAAATCTAAAGTATTAAGACTTGGTGGTTCTCAGTGAAAACAATTGAGTGGAAATTTATTTCCAGGAGATAAAAAGTGATTTGAAAAATATTTTCAAAGGAATTAAAGTGTAGAGAATATCCCGTGAAGATTTTTTAAATAAATAAATAATTTGAGAAATTATTTAAAGTCTGATGGTTGTTTGTGAATGTTGTTTGATAGTTAAATAACCGACTATCAATATTGACCAATGCGCTGATCGTTTCGAAGAGACCAGGATCGGGATTAATTTCCCGAAAACCACTTCGATCCGGTTTGAACGTTTTCATGAGGAAGATAAGAGCTGGGAGTCGAAGATGGAGTAGTGAAGTGCAATGACTAATCGCTACTAAACCTGAGGTTGATTCCTAAATGAATGTAATAGGAGTAGTGCCTTCGGTTCCGTTCGGACCCGGAACGGACTTGTATGGACGAATGCTTTCAGAACATCGTCAGGAAGGCGATGAGCATTCTAAGTGAATGTGTGCTAAAAAGGTAACACTTAGCCTCGAGCCTCATCAACCGGGAATGGCTAAAACAGGGAGGTGCACAAAAGGCTAAGTGCCTAGCAGCCAATTAGGGTAAGGTCACCCCTGTCTAGAGGTCCCTTTTTTTCGGTTGTGTGGACGGTTGCTGATCCCAACCGCAGGGTGAACTTATTTGGACTATCCAGTAAGGGGTAGCTCTAGTCTTGTGATGCAGGGGATCAGGGTGGATCCTCGGTACGGTGATCTAGACCACATACTATGACGGGCGATACTACAGTAGCCCTGCCATTGTATGGAATCCAATCTCCAATAAGCGCCAGTACGGTTTTGATTGTGCCCAACTATTGTTGAAACGTGAGATGTAAGCATTTCAGTTAGATTCTATTTTACTTTCTATAGACACTATTATAATATCAGACGAATTTGATAAAAATGTTTTGGTTATCGTAAGGTAAAAACCTGGCATGTTTATTTGTGGCGTGGTCTAATGCCTTTGATTTCAAAATGATTTTGAAACTTTAATAATCCAATTGAGTTTGTTTTCTCACTCTGGTTTTCCAGACTGACTCGGATGTTATTTAACTATAATGCTTGGGTCAGACCGAGTATTATAGGATATAGAAAAGAATGCTATGGAGCTCAGGAGATGAACTGGATGGAAAGACGTATCACATGTATTTGATGAATACTCTGCTGTGTGTGATTTACTGCATAGTCAGTTTTGTGAGGATAGGTTATGACAACTGTCCAGTTGTGTGCTATGAATTCTGTTGAACTCTGATGATGTAATGTATAAACAGATATAGTTCTTTTGTTTAAAGATTAGTCATTTATCTATTATATATTGTTCCGCTGTGATTTGTGAGATTCTAATATTGTTTTCTACTTCTTCTTCTACCTCTTTCTTCTTTAACCCTAACGGTCCGTTTTTCAGGCTTGTGATGCAGTGAGGGGTAGCTCCGGGCTTGTGATGCAGGGGATCAGGGTGGATCCTCGGTACGTTGATCTAGACCACGTACTGTGATGGGCGGTACCCTAGTAGCCCTGCCATTGCATGAAATCCAATATCCAATAGGCGCCTATACGGTTTTGATTATGCCTTAATATTGCTGAGCATGAGATGCAAGCATTCAGCAAGATTTTATTTTACTTTCTATAGACACTATTATAATATCAGACAGATTTGATAAAAATGTTTTGGTTACCGTAAGGTAAAACCCGGCATGTTTATTTGTGGCGTGGTCTTACGGAATACCTTTGATTTCAGAAATATTTTGAAATTTAATAATCCAATTGAGTGTGTTTTCTCACTCTGGTTTTCCAAACTGACTCGGATGTTATTTAACTATAATGCTCGGGTCAGACCGAGTATTATAGGATACAGGAAAGGATGCTGTGGACCTTAGGAGACGAGCTGGATGGCAAGACGTATCACACGTATTTGTTGAATATTCCGCTATGTATGATTTACTACATAGTCAGTTTATATTTTTCTATTTCTTCTTCTACCGCTTTCTTTTTAACCCTAATGGTCCGTTTTTCCGGCATTCGATTGTCCGACATTTAATACAGTGGACGTATTGATGTCGATTTTCGGGCATAAAAAAATCGGGTCGTTACAAATTGGTATCAGAGCTGAAGGTTAAGCGAGAACCTTGGCTCTGGCGGGAATTACTCATTGAAATACAGTCCATAGTACTCTAGAATGAGTTTGAGTGTATTAATAAATATGAGCGGGTATTTGTTAGTGAATATAAAAATTGTTTTTATATTGTATTGACTTATCGGTTGAGTGTTTATAGATTCTGATCGGTGCAGTCTGGCCAACTGTTTCTATTGGGATTTCTAAACTCTTAAACAAGATAAATCGACATAGTATTGTTTTGAAAATAGGGTAAATGAAATAATTTTATTCAAATTGTTTTTGTATATAAATGAAAAAAAATTCTTAAATTATTATAGTATATGGTTTTCTGGTTGTTAGGAAGTGATAATATTAAATTATTATCATTTGAGTGTGTGATTGAATAAGAAGTTAAGATAATAATCAAAGGTTAAGGAAATAAATTCAATAATAGAATGGAATTTAAAATGTAAATTATAAATGTGGTTTATAATTAAAATTAAAATAAAAAAATTCCAGAGTAATGTTTGAATGTGAGTTGGAAGGATTTGGAATTTGAAGATTTTATTCCTTTTGAGTTTGAAAATGATTTTCAAAAGTTTTGGAGAAATAATAGTAATAATATTAAATGAAATATTTTTGAATTGGATTTGAAATCTGGTGAGATTTGGAATTTAAAAATATTTGAAGGGTTTTAAGGAGGTAAAAGTACTAAATTCTTTCCGCTGGAAAATAATTTCGGTAATGACTGCAGCATCATCGAGATTCATTTTCGAGTTTCCAAAGGAGTAATTCTACAAAATGTTTTAAATTGAAGTTGTTTGTAAAACTGGGTTTGATTTTAAATTCAAAGAGTGATTTGATTTGCAAATGAATTATGTGTACATAATTGATTTTAAATGATTATGAAATACTTAAGTGATTGTTGAAAACTCTGGAATTGGTTTAAAATGTTTTTAGTGTATAAGTAATGGTTTAAACTCGAGAAGTTTAATTAAAAATGTTTATAAACAGGTTTGCTAGCTGATAAAATTAGTAATTTGTTAGAATAAAATTTAGCTTGAAGAAGAGATCAAAATTTAAAGTAAGTAAGAAAACGAACTAAGTTAGAATGTAAGCCAATTAATTGAAGTGAATTAAAAGAAGTTAGCAAATAGAAGGTAAATGAATTGGAGAACTTATAGAAGCTGGAAATTTGAATTAAATTAGAATGTAACTAAACCAAGTTAAATAAAAAAAATGAATGTTGGGGAAATAAATCTAAGTAGGCTAAATGAAATAAGTTATTGAAAATAAAATTTATTAGTTGGGAATGAATAAATGAATTTAAATTTGTAAGCAAATGTAATTGAAACTAAATGTTGGAATTAAGTTTGAATGGGACATTAGTCAAGTATGACTAACTAAAACAAAATTTTGAGATTAAAATTAGTAAGCAAACTAATTGATTTAAATAGTAAGCAAATAAATGGACATCAAATATTGGGATGATATTTAATTTAAATTTGTGTTGGCTAAAGTAAAAATTGAAGAATTAGTTAAAAGGGGACTAAATAATAAAAGTTTGGAAGTGAAAATGGTTTGAGGTAGGGAATAAATTAGTAAATATAACTAATTAAAGAAATAGTTAATTGAATATGGTTTGAGATAAAGGTAAATAGAATTCAACATTTAAAAATGAGAGGTAAACTGAATTCAGAATGGAATTAAAATTTGAGTTAAATGAAAATAGATACAAAAGCTTAAGTGTTAAAGTGAAATTAAATATAAGGAGTATATAAAATATTTACATTAAACTTAAGTAATGGTGAAATTTTTAAATAAAAATTGGTATTGGAAAAATATTCTAAGTTAATGATTGAATGAAGATTTAATGGGAAGTTGTGAAATGATAAAATTCTAAATAAGTGGATAGAAATCAAAATGAATATGAATAGAAAGAAAATTGATTTAGCTAATAATCAATGGAGATAAATATGTAGGATGTACGTATGTTATTCTATTCGCATAATGATTTGATCCTTATTCGGGCACAAAATTTTGAGGTAGTTATACCGATCCGAGTTGGGATTTTTCACTCGATTTTCAACGGCGAACCCTAGATATGGATTTTTGATTGATTCTGGAAATTCTCTATCATAGTAAATGGCTATGCAAGGAGAATGACGGTTTCTGATCCAGAAACCAGATCTGAGTCCGCACTAGGAAGTCGGATGAACGATACTAGTTCGGAAGTGAAATTGTGTGATCGAGTGAGCGATCGAATTTGATACTACGTACGGATGGTAATGTACATCATACGGGCTTCAATGATATTGAATCTATTGTAAAGAAATGTATAAAATGATTTTGAAATCTGTATTTGGATATTATTGCTAAGTAGGATATATAGGTATCTAAAGGCAAAGGATAAATGATGGTTTTGATTTTCGAGATAAATTTGAATTGTCCAACAAAAAGGTATGTATTTAAATTTCTGTATGAAATTTGATGGTTTTCTGATCCTGCCACTTGGCGTTTTGTTTTCTTTTGAAATTTGGAGGCCCGTAGAGGAATTTTGTAGTTGTACCGAGCTAGCAGCGCAAAGAAGACGCTGGTGAAATCTTTCGAAAATTTAGAGAGTTAGAAAAATTTTGAGAAATTTTTTATAATTTAAAATTGAATTTGAATTATAATTTGAATGATTGAGTAAGCAATATTGTTTGGAAGTTATAGATGAGTTTAGGAAGTTAGTAAGTGTGATAGCATCTTTAATAAAAGATTCTTTGGGTGTGTTAAAACTGTTGATTTTAGGAAGTAAAATTAACGGCTTATGAACCATTTTCTTAACTAGTAATTTTAGGGACGATATTCTTTTAAGGGAGGAGGAATGTGACGATCCGGAATTTTTGAATACTTGAAAATTGGGATATTTAATTAATTTTAAATATTTGAAAGTTAGTTTAACTTGAATTTTAAATATCTCCATTTATTTGATATTTAAATTTTTGAATTGAGTTTCTAGGTATTGGGAAAAATATTAAATGTTGAGTTTTAAGCTTATTAAAAATATTTCAAAGGCTTATAAAATTTATATTGATAGTACAGAAAATAATAAATGGGTTAAAATTAAATTTAATAGTGGTTTGTTCTGTTTTAAAAATACATCGTTTAAATTGACATTTAAAAATAGCCTTCCGAGGCATATTCTTGGAATTCGACGAAACCAGTTCCATTAGATCCGTAATAGTGTATTATTATCGAATTTCAATTTTCATAGTGTTTGGAGTTGTCGTATGATCGTACGGTAGATAAACGCGTTGAAATCTATATCAAAAATTTAGTATAATAACTGAGTCCAAAAAGCTATCTTTTCCATACGATCGAATTAGGACTCAGAACCTTTTCCATTGCGTTCGGAATAGAGGTTAACATTATAAACGCCTAGCAGCACGCCTCAATTGGAGATCGAGATGGTGAGTTGCAGAAATCGAGACGATTTGAATTTAAATTAAATATATATATATTTGCATGAAATAAGACAAATTTAAACACGTTTCCTCCTTAACAACATGTGTCTCTTACCTTTTCTCCTCTTACCTTTTCTCCTCACGCACCAGATGTCCACCTCGTTTCTTTTTGATTAACCGAGCATTTTTGTTTAAAAGAAAATAGATGACCAGCCTTCTTTTTCAATTTAATTCACATATCAGTTTGCATATAAAAAAATGTCGCATCCTCCTCAGTCTTAAGACCTTATATTCCCGTCTTTCAATTCAAAATCGATCTACGTGATGAAAGAGAAGTCGCCATTTGTGGGCGAGCCGATCGTGCAAAGTAATCATCAACTTCATCGTGCGTACCTCCAACCTAAGCTCAACCACTATCAGGTCACGTTGAATCTTACCGTTCACGTCACTTACTTCTGCATCAACCACATCCGTTTCCACCGTGAAAATCCTTCTTCTCAACCACTTTCGCCGCGGACTTCATCGATTCTATTTCGAACATCTGGGGATAATCAATCCATGGTGTTTGTTGTATTTTTTTTTCTATCCTTCGGCGGATTTGGGACTGTGAATTGAAGAAAACACCATCAATAAATGGTTTTTCAGACATTCAGATTGACCATTTTTGGTTATCAGTTTATACTTGTTCTTCAATTGTGACCCATAATTGGTGGTGTCCTTCGTTTGGTCTAGCTGCCTTTTGGAATAGCTGCGTCAGGGCTGGATTTGGGGTATTGTGAGAACATTCCTTCTTGATGATTCTTTCTGCTTTAGATTGAGCTGAAGATAGATTTATTGATGCTATCCTGGTGAGGCTCGAAATGGATAGCTGAAAAGGCGCGATGTTATGCCTTTAGGCTAGAATAAAAGCATGGTGAGTAAAATTCATAGCTGGAGAATTGATGTCAGTGTTTCATTTAGCTCATGTGGTTCAAAATCGTGAGGGAAATAGCTAGTTAGATCGAATTTCAAATTAAAGATCATAGGTGAGTTTATCTCACTCATCTGGATTACTTTACTTTTTTAAATTTATATAGTTAAATCTAAATCATTGGTTGTTTGCTTGAATTGATAATTTAATATCATTTTGGATGTGGTATATTATATATAGTAGAATATATATATTGGAGTGATTGATTTTCTGCATTATATAGCGGATGAGACCCTATGTGCCCCGCATAATAGCGGATGACCCTTTATACTGCGATATCCCAACTTGAAGCGGGATTGGTACATTAAATTTGTTGTGCTAACATCTAGGGATGCAGGGAAATAGGTTGGAGTGATCCAACTGGATTCCTCGAAATTATTTAGATTGTTTTAATATTTTTATATGGTTTATTTGATAATCTGTGATAAATTATATCGGTAATTGAAAATATTAGATGGTATGGTTTGATTGAATATATTTAGGTATACTAAGTTATCAAAAATAAATAGATTGGATTTTTGAAGGGAAATAAAAAGGAGAATTCTTAAGTAAATAATTACAGAGGTTTGGATAAATGAATTGGAAAAGGATAAAAGTTGATTTTTAAATTCTAATAAATAAATTCCAAGTATGGGAAAGGAGATTTTGAATAATTAGGAATAAATGAATTTTTAAACTTAGGCGTTATTATTTAAAGGAATGAATAATTTATTTTCAATTCAAGGTTTTAATCTGTTTGGAAAAGATAAAGAAGAAATTTGGAAAAGTATGAAACTAGTATTTTCAGTTTAAATAAGATTTTAAATTATAATAAAGAAGTTAAATCTGAAAATAATTAGTTTTGAAATAAATATGAATAAGTAAAGAAATTTATATTAAAATGAATTTAATTTTGAAAATCAATTTGAAAATTTATTAAGTGTTTGAAACTGTGTTTTAAAGGGATGATGAGACTATGGAATTTATAAACTGGGTTTATAAATAAAGCGAAATAAGATATTAGTGGATATTTGAAGTATAAATTCAGGATGAGAATTTAAAATGGAAGGGGTAAACTGTTTCAAAAATAAATAAATGGTTTATTTACAAAAAAGATGTGGAAAAGAAAGTGTATTTCCCTGGAAAGCCAAGTATATTTTCAAAGGAAGATTTTCCGAGTATAAGTTAGAGGTTTTAAAATGGTTTTAAAAGAGTGTTTTGGAAGGAAAATTATTATTTAATGGTTTAAAATTTTTAAAGGTAAATATTTATTAAATTAATTCTAACAGTAATTATTTTAAAGGTTTAACTAGTATTATGTTTAGAAAGATAATTATTTAATATTATAGCTTATAGAATAACTTTTATTTTAAATTAGTTTTGGCTTAAAGTTTTTATTTGAGAATTAGTATAGAATTTCATAACTTTTATTTTGAACAAGTACTTTAAGTCATTTTATTTTAAATGTTTTAAAGTATATATATTCTTGGATAAAGTGATTTAAATTATTTTAAAATCTAAAGTATTAAGACTTGGTGGTTCTTAGTGAAAATAAGACAATTGGGTGGAAATTTATTTCCACGAGATAAAAAGTGATTTGAAAAATATTTTCAAAGGAATTAAAGTGTAAAGAATATCTCATGAAGATATTTTGAAATAAATAAATAATTTGGGAAATTATTTAAAGTTTGGTGGTTGTTTGTGAATGTTGGTTGATAGTTAAATAACCGACTATCAATATTGACCAATGCGCTGACCGTTTCGAAGAGACCGGGATCGGGATTAATTTCCCGAAAACTACTTCGGTCAGGTTTGAAAATTTTCGTGAGGAAGATAAGAGCTGGGAGTCGAAGATGGAGTAGTGAAGTGCAAGGACTAATCGCTACTAATCCTGAGGGTGATTCCAAAATGGATGTAGTAGGAGTAGTGCCTTCCGTTCCGTTCGGGCCCGTAACAAACTTGTATGGACGAATGCTTTCAGAACATCGCCAGGCGGGCAACGAGCATTCTAAGTGAGCATGTGCTAAAAAGGTAACGCATAGCCTCGAGCCTCATCAACCAGGAATTGCTAAAACAGGGAAGGTGCGCACAAGGCTAAGTGGCTAGCAACCAATTAGGGTAAGGTCACCCCTGTCTAGAGGTCCCTTTTTTCGATTGTGTGGACGGTTGCTGATCCCAACCGCAGGGTGAACTTATTCGAACTATCCAGTAAGGGGTAGCTCTAGTCTTGTGATGCAGGGGATCAAGGTGGATCCTCGGTACGGTGATCTAGACCACGTACTATGACGGACGGTACCACAGTAGCCCTGCCATTGTATGGAATCCAATCTCCAATAAGCGCCAGTACCGTTTTGATTGTGCCCAACTATTATTGAAACGTGAGATGTAAGCATTTCAGTTAGATTCTATTTTACTTTCTGTAGACACTATTATAATATCAGACGAATTTGATGAAAATGTTTTGGTTATTGTAAGGTAAAAACCCGGCATGTTTATTTGTGGCGTGGTCTAATGCCTTTGATTTCAAAAAGATTTTGAAACTTTAATAATCCAATTGAGTTTGTTTTCTCACTCTGGTTTTCCAGACTGACTCGGATGTTATTTAACTATAATGCTTGGGTCAGACCGAGTATTATAGGATCCAGGAAAGAATGCTATGGAGCTCAGGAGATGAGCTGGATGGAAAGACGTATCACACGTATTTGATGAATACTCTGCTGTGTGTGATTTACTGCATAGTAAGTTTTGTGAGGATAGGTTATGATAACTATCCAGTTGTGTGCTATGAATTCTGTTGAACTCTGATGATGTAATGTATAAACAGATATAGTTCTTTTGTTTAAAGATTAGTCATTTATCTATTATATATTGTTCCGCTGCGATTTTTGAGATTCTGATATTGTTTTCCATTTCTTCTTCTACCTCCTTCTTCTTTAACCCTAACAGTCCATTTTTCCGACATTCGATTGTTTGGAATTTAATATAGTGGACGTATTGATGTTAATTTTCGAACGTCGAAAAATCGGGTCGTTACAAGCTTTATCTTTGGTAAACGATCGTTCTGGGCTGGCCGTAACCAGCCTTATCACATTAGTTCTTCTGCTTATTAAAGAAAACACATTTTCTTTATGCGGTCATTCTAAATAGACCCCTAGCAACTGATTATGTGTGGAGGTTTCAATATGATCGTTTTAAGAACGATTATTCCGCTCTTTCCTTTCTGGCCGATCGTTCCCTTTCTGGCCGATCGTTCCCTTTCATCCCCTCTATATACTTGCAATGGAACTTTGGTTGTTCCTATACGATCGTTTCGAGGTCATTGGGTTTGGCCGATCGTTTTTATTTTCATGCTCCTCTTCAAAATCTTCATTTATGGCCTTATGCTCGGAAGCTGATCCAGCAATTTTGGGAATTGCCTTCACCTCTCCATGTCAGCTGATTTCGTACCTTCTTAAACGAGATGCTTCAAGTTGTTAAATGCTAGAGATGATGTGTTCCATCCTGGTTGGAAGGAAGCATGAAGGAGTGGCATGGAAATTTTGACAAGTATAAGGAAGATTTTATAACATTGGGCTATGACCCGAAGCAGGGCTTGGGTAGGATGGTGTTTTTCTTGAAGCAAACCGCAAAGACACCCCGTGTGCCTACTCTCAAGCCTTGGAGATTTCAGGCTCCAAGTAATTCAGTACACGACCCCAAGCGGGCCAAAGTGAAACCCGAACCAACCATCAGATTTCCTTAGGTCTAACCGCAAGTGATGGGGTACTACCTTCAATCCCGGACCACTTAGCCTTGCGCATGTCTTGGACATAAAGTTGTCATTGGCGAGATAATGTGTAACCATAGCCGAGGAACATATCGGCTCGATGACGGCAGAAACATCATAGTCCTATTAATAAAGAACCCTGATTATCAACCAGACCGACGACGGTCGATACCCTGCAAATGGAAGCCAGGGGCAGAGTGGAATAGCGAGGGCACAATGATGTTTTGTTTATTGATGAAACTTATTCTGATCTCTTTTTAATTAATTTATTATTATAATTTTCATTTCAGTTATGGCATGAACTATGATAAACTTGAATTAATCGATGTGCATACGATGCAGGCATTTAAGTGCCTAGAGTTGGGCGTCGACCAATCTCCGTAGATCATTATTGAACTTATGGAAATTTTCATATAGATGAGCATGATTCGACCATTCATCAGTAACCATGTGCGCCTAACTTGGGACATTGAAGTACGAAATTGAAAAGGCTCAATAATGTCACAATCCAACAGAATGTGGACTCGACCGACCTTCACCTAGCAACCTTCATATTAGACTTGAAGCAGCTGCTGTTGACTGCTTACTTGTTAGCCCCATATCAACAAATAGGCACGATCGCAGCCCGAATTTGATGCAACTTAATTTGTCTACTCAATAACTTATTTTCTTCACTGGTTGGAAAAAATACAAAGCCACTTTGGCAAGACTTGGTCATCCAACCCCAGCGTGGATATGATCCAGTCATCCATCACCTACCTCTTCCCCGACTTAAATAGGAAGAGCCACAATTACTAGGTGGACGAGTGTCGATCACCTGATTGCAAATTTTCATCCTAAATGCTGGGGGTAGAATCCCATTCCATAAACAAATGTGGTATGAACATTCATTCGACAACTTCCGCCTTGACATGGTAAATGAAGTATAAATTAAAAAGGTGAAAATATGACACCTCATCACAAAAACCTTTAAGTCTTCGGAGTGTGGACAAGAGGATAATCAATTCACAAAAATCTCTAAGTCCCCAGAGCGCGGGCCAGAGGTACTCTATGTCCTCGAAGCGCAGACAGGAGTATAAATGATTCACAAAAATCTCTAAATCCCCGAAGCATGGACTAGAGTACTCGAAGTCCTCAGAGCATGGACTAGAGTATAAATGATTCACAAAGTCTCTAAGTCCTCAAAGCGTGGAATAGAGTACTCTATGTCGCCGGAGTGTGGACTAGAGTATAACTGATTCACAATAATCTCTATGTCCTGGGAGCGTGGACTAGAGTACTCTAAGTGCCCGTAGTATGGACTAGATTATAAAAGATTAAAAAAAGTCTCTAAGCCCCTGGAGCGTGAACTGAGTACTCTAAGTCCCTGGAGCATGGACTAGTGTATAAAAGATTCACAAAGTCTCTAAGTCCCCAGAGCGTGGACTAGAGTACTCTAAGTCCCAAAGCTCGAACTAGATTACTCTAAGTCCCTGGAGTGTGGACTAGAGTATAATCAAATCATAAAAATTTCTAAGTCCTTGGAGCACGGACTAGAGTCCTCTAAGTCCCCGAAGCATGGACTAGAGTATAAACGATAAGTCCCCAGAGCGTGGCATAGAGTGTAAATGATTCACAAAAATCTCTAAGTCCTCGGAGTGTGAACTAGAGTGCTCTAAGTCCCTGGAGCATGGACTAGAGTATAAACGATTCTCAAAAATCCCTAAGTCATCGGAGCACGGACTAGATTACTCTAAGTCTACGGAGCGTGGACTAGAGAATAAACGATTCACCAAAATCTCCAAGTCCTCGGAGCGCGAACCGAAGTGTGAACGCAAATCAAGCGTGAGTCAACCATTTATAGAATGACTCTAAGTTCCTAGAATGCGGACTAGAATACGAATTTCGTGAATCGATAAATGGGTCTCAACAGTTCGCTATTCCAGTAATTCCAACCTAAAATCACTAGACGAGGTCCAAACTGTTAAAGACAAGAGTACGCACGACTTGGCTTACTATCCATTAATTCGATAACTTAAAGCTAAAAGTAAGCGCTACTTGCCCTTTTGCTCATTTATGTATAACTCTGACTTCGGGGCACGAGGAAAATATGATGAATATGAATTGACCATTCATCGACTAGCATTAACTCTTCTAGAGGTTATGGCAGAACATTAACACCGCTAGGACAAGACTCAACGGTTCACACGTCACATTTATTGACCCGAATACCGAGGACAGAAATGCGATTGTCCAAAGAATGATTGTGAAAGCTTAACACTGCGGCTCATATCTAGTGTTCAAAACGCCACGAGGCCATGATCATGGAAAGGCCTTAACGTGGATTGATCGAATTAGTATTTGATTCGACAACCAACAAGTTGCAAGTACATGAAGTAAAAAATGCTGCAGTTTAGACACATAAACAAGTAAATACAGAGATCAGACACAAGTGCAGAAGAAATTTTATTCACATGAAATCTGGCTGTATAGAATACAAAACAAAACTGAAGGGCCATGCCCAAACAAATACAACCAGCAAAAAGAAAGCATCTATATAGATTACTTGCATGCCTGAAGATCACTCTTTAGATTTCTTGTCCCTTTTTCGCTTCTTCGGGTTAGCTCCCTTTGAAACACTGCTAGCCCCCTTCTTCGATTCCTTGCCTCCTCAGCCTTTCTTGGAAGGAGTTACCTCAGTTGTGTGGACCGAAGCAGTGTCATCTCTTGAAGTTGGAGGGATGGGGGCATCTTCTGCACTAGAAGTGTGAGGAACATTTTACGAAGGAGTCACACCTTTGGGAGGAATCATCTGAAGAGGCGATGGCATCGGCTCATCTGAAACCTGTTCGATTGGCTCTCCCTTTACCTTCATCTTCTCAAGCTCCTCTCGCTCAATCCTTTCTTTCATATTGGGCTCGCTAGTGGTATTAGAGGAGATTACCATTTTTTGTCGAACGGCATTTCATGATGTGGGTCTCCTCCCTCCTTGAGCATCTCCTCCATGAGTTGATCGTAAAAAATAAGGCCTCTTCGCGAATGCTTCGAGTGGCGGCTGAAGTTATAACTGTAACAGATTCAGTCATAATCGTTTGAGACTTCAGTTGAGATCCTCTAGCAGGGTGAGAAGCAATATTCGACAAGTCTAAAGTTGAAAAGGAGAGAGGCGAAAAGATTAAAAAGATTGATTAATAACATCCCAACTTCACAAAGTAAAGGAAAAATCGTCGGGATACCTTATGTAGTGTAGATTTCAGGCTAGACCAAAGCATCCTCAGAACCATGCTCACGGTAGTTGTGGTTTATCCAGATCATACTTTGGGATAGTCGAGGAGCTAGTCGCGTGTATGGTCATGATTTGAGACACTGAGTGCAGTTCATTTGCAATATCAGAATGTGCCGACCCAGATCCTTCGCCCGCTTCATGTGAAGGAGCAGTCACGAACTCTTTCTGGATAGAAAACTGAATGTCATATAGTATTTTGGGTTCATCGCCCATCAACACTTTGCTCTCAAGTTTGGCTACGTCGACATCCTCAGTGCCGTGAAGTCTTTTCTCCTCCAAAACAAGTAAGCCCAGGCTCGATGAAGCTGGTAGGGGTAGTCTTCGCCAAGCCACGTTAATTTCCCATGTTTGAGTACATTGGCATTGTAGAGGATGAGAAGTGGGTCGAGCTCATTCATCTCGTCCTCTCTCACCTTGTCCGTGACCATTTCTATATCACTTTGAATGAGCGTATCGACGTTCTTAGCCTTTTCAATGGCCTCATCTCTCTCAAGCCTAACACGAATCAACTCTTTGCAAGAATCTTGAGTGAACTTTTGAGCTTCATCCCTGCAATTTATCGCATCTTCAAGCTTGGCCTTGAGTTCGGCTATTTCCTTCAAGGCCGCAGATTCTTTATTTTGAGCCGTCTTTCTCAAGAGTTATCTCTAAATTGCAGTGATGCAGCTGAACCATATTGAGATGGCTGGCTTCATCTCCTCTAATGATTTTAAAGCAGCATCGACTTTTTTTCAGCTGCGGTTAAGGTTGTTCTAGAGGCCTCTGGTTCGTTTGTCAAAGCTTCAATAATCCTTTTATCTTGGGCCTCTTGTCGCATAAGTTTCTCCGTTTCTACTTCGCGCTCAAAGGAAACCTTTGATATTTTTTCCACAGCTTTCATCCTTTCCTGGTATTGCATATGGATGTCGGTGATGCAATTAAAATTCATTCTTTGAATATTGTGTAGAACCTTCTTCAAATTAGGAGGAAAATAGAACCTATTGAAGCTTAAGTTTGGAGATTCCTGTCGAAGTTTGGCCATACGGGCATTTGGATCAGTTGGGAGATCCTTAGAAATAATTTCAACCCCAGTACTTTCCTTGCCAGGCCTATGAACTATGGTATGTTAACCATGGCGGCAGTGATCGCTCGGCCGTTGAGACTGAGATGGGAACAAAGACTTTAGTGGTATGGGAACTGTAGGAGGGCCATGAGGAGGATTAATGAGTAAGTCCCTACGCTCTGCTGATCTCTCGGGAGCTTTTTAAGGAGGAGATCCCGATCTATGAATGTATTAGGAAGGCCTTTCCCTATTTTCCCTTTCTTGATAACCGCAATCATGGTCAGGGCGATGGCTAATGTCCTACTAGTCATGACTGCCGCGGTAAGAGCCAGATTGTGACCTAGAAGATTGATGTTGTATGTACTATAGGGAATCAAACATACTCCTTTTCCTCGCCATCTTTCCCGCAAAGAGAAATGGATAATGACTAGCTTTGAGTATTAGGATGTGCAAATTAAGCATAGTGTAGTATTAGATGTGTGAGTGTGTTTGAGTGTCCTAGTGCATACCCCCAGCAGACAAGGTGCAGGAGCCTTACTCATCGGTGTAACTTCCTCTCTAGTAGTAGGGATCTCTGAACTGGGTCTGACGGGAGATTCTAATCCCTCAATTCTCACGTTAGTGAATTGATAAGCATAAAGATCAGATGGGATTGGTATATCCAACAAAGGATCTAGTGGTAGGCTCATTGACGGCTTAGTTGAATCAGAACGATGACTTCTTGGAGGCTTGTGAGCAATCGCTTTCCCCTTTCTTTTAGTCACGGTGGGGGTTCAGGAACTTGTGAAGGTCCGATGCCAACCCGGGATCGCGTCTATCATCATGATGACCAGATGCGTCTTCACTATGCCTTCCGATAATGATATCGGTAGACTCTTGGGAACTCATGATTGGGGGCACTAGAGGGCCGGTTTGAATTCCTCTTTGACTGGTTGCGGCCTATAATCTAGTCTCGGTCGGCCATATAATTTTGGTTAGCTCCACATAAGGCCCTCATCTATCAAGCCAAAAGTGATGAGACGTTGGTCCCTAAGAAAAAATTCAATATTCCTATCTTCAGCTGAAGCATTCTTCAACATAGAGACCGCTCTTCATAAACATCGCCGTTGGGTCGGGTAATGACACCTGAAAATGAATAACATCATTAGAATGTAGCCTTGATATTTTTTCCTTACATATTCGTGAAGTTAGTGAGGAACACTTACGTCTCTCTAGCCATAATCAAGCGAAGCCGAGTGGGCAATGAACGAAGAACCATTTGCTCTTGAAAGCACTTAATTTGTTCCAAGTGTCGGTCAAAATCTGACATTTCTTTGCCGATTCAAGAAAAGTAAATGATAAGCTCCCTATCCATCGTTTAAAAGTGGAGAGAAAACGAATGTCATTAATAGTGGGCGGATAGTGTAGAAACTCCATGAATATCATATATGTACAGTTGAGGAGCACATAGCCATTCGGGTGGAGTTGTGCAGGAGCAATTCTTAGATAATGAAGGATCCCCTGGATATACGAATTGAAAGGAGGGATGCATCCCGCCTAGCACATGAATTTATTGCTTGCTATGTACCCTTCGAGAGGTCTGCGAGCCCGTTCGTCCTATGACGAAACTAATACATTGCCAAAAGGAATCCTATGCCTTGTGTAGATCCTTTGAAGAGTGTCTTCTTTAATCTTGAAGCTATCTAATCAGGAGGATTTTCAAGGACGATTGCATCTTCTAAAGTATCGGGCGTCAGTTCGATAACTTATGGAGGAAAGAAGGAACAATCCCAAAAAATCAAGCAGGGAACCAGAGCCTTCCGTCTGCCCTGACCTATGACTATGTGGCAGGCTGTTAAATTCGGTTGCTGAACTGGATTCTACATCTAAGTTAGCCCTATGAGAGGAAGATCCGACTGGCATGATTGCAAATTATTCGGAACAACTAGATTCCCTTGCTATCAAACTTAGTAAAAACCATAATCAGAGAAAATAGCTTGAATCTCACAGTGCATTGTGAGTGCGAGTGCTGTGTGATAAAGCGTTGATCAATATAATAACGTCTTATGCAAAACCGAGGACAAGAAAAGACAACAAGACATAGAAATGTGTTCAAAAAATAGTTATTAGCCAATAGAAATCAAACTGTTGTTTGAGCTACAGATAAGTTTTAACATGGTAGTTAAATCATTTATGGCACTTGTTCTAAGGCGACTTGTTATTAGTCGTGGAGATCATGTCATATGTTGGTCATGTTTATGTTTAAATATGTACTAGAAATCGAATTAGCTACTTGGTTCAAGTTCATGTTCAAGCTATGGGTCATATTCTTTTGAGTGGGTAAAAAAACTTAGTTCAAGTGTAGATGAGTCATACTAATATTGTATAGTCCAATTGTTCTAATATATTAAGGGTCGAGCATTCTGAGAACAGGTATATGCCGAACGATCCATGGAGCATCTTTGGCCAGTCGCCCCTCCTAACGATCATCTTCGCCCAATAGCACATCCGTTCGTTCATTGGCCATCCTCGAACTCTATCATTTTCGAACTAGAGCTCCACCGATCGCCCATGAACGATCGTAAGAATCATTCATATCCATCACTCCAAACCCTTCGTCTTCTCATCATTATCTCCCTCTAAGAAAGATCAGCCTGATAACATTAGGTTGCTAATTTCTTCCAGGCGAGTCATCTCTCTTCCATTACGCATAATTACAAAAACCAGAAAGGAAAAAGAGAACTTAACTCATGCCACTATCCTAGAATCGAAATCGTTTCGAGAGTTATACAACAAGTTAGGGTAATGTTTTACCTATGTTTGAGATCTTAACAATGAAGAATTCGGGGTCAACTTGAAATTTGGATGTAAAGGAATATGGATAATGGTGGGGGGATCGATAATGGATAGGCGGATTACTCGTTTCATTCCAGAGCTTAAAGGCAAAAGTGAAAAGTGAAGTGAAGAAGGCGACTAAGTACCAAGCCTTATATAGAGATAGATTTTTCCGATCATTTTCACCTTACAGGATTTAGCCGATCATTATCACTTCGGAGCGCGACACCGATCGCCTCATACCCAGTGGCTATGTCGATGCATCCCTAGGTAATGTGTCTACCAATCCATTCTAAATCTAACCTTCCAAGCATGCCGACCTATTCCAACGTCGATCGATTTTGTTGCTCATTTATTTAAGCCTTTTGGATGACCGTTTCATTTCCTAACCAAAAAACGAAGGTGTAGTGATGAATGTAAATACGATGAAGTAAGTGAAAACTATGGTGAATGAGAAGGATAGCAAATGATCGTAGAAATTGGATTATGTGCAAGAACAGTTAGAATATCGTAAAAGTTGGCAATGACCTAGGGCTAACAATATGAGCATGTGTACAAAGGTGCATGAAAACAGGTTTAAAAGTTCAACTTCCTGTAATCAATAAAAGATAGCAAACGAACCTGGACCTATCTGGATTAAGGCAGGATCAGATGAATAAGGGCTTGTAGATTCCCCGTAGCCAAATTTGTATATGCGAGTAGGATACGACTCTGAATTTATACTATCAATAGAAGGGAAAGGAGTAGTAATCAATCAGAAGGCTCAATGGATTCTGTCACCATGATTCAGATTTGTTACGATTCAAAGGATGTCATGTTATTCACAAGACATATTTTAGGGGGCAAATATTATCCTGCCTTTTGACGAAGTCATGATATCATCGATTCGACCAGGAGCGAATATTCGGTTGCTTGAAGAACCAGCTATTTATAGTACTATATACGATAGCCGAACAAATTCGTACCAAAAACCAAGTCGAACTATGGAAAACATGAAGTCACTAGCCTGATCCCGTGAAGTTATATCTCAGGTTTGAAATTGAGTGAAGTCTAGGTAGACAAGCAGAGGGTGAGACAACAACTTGTTTGGATGGACCAGAGAACGGTTAAGGAAGATAGCTCGAATCATTGGAGGACAGCTAATATCTTGGCAACATGAGGCCAACCCATGTAAGACTTCAATAAAATCAACAAAATAGCAACTGGGGTGTATGGTGACGATTGCGCCTCCCAGAATGAAGATAAAAGGAGGCCGATCGATATATGTCGATCGTTACTGACGGGTACAACCTAACGATCGACTGTTTTGGTGTATATTCTGCCTCTGAGTTAAAACAGCTGACAGCTTGCAATCTGCAACCCAATATGATGCCATATTACAGAAGCAATGGCAGGAAGCATATGAGATTCATCAATAACGATCGTAAGTTGTTAAGAGCAAGTAAAAATGATCGGTCATGCCAATGCCTATCGTTATGGATAATGGAATGAATACGACCGATCGATATGGTAGGCTCTACTGGACCTGATGGATTTTCTTGTAAAGTTTCAGCCCGATCCGTGCACGTCTCCTGCTATAAATACTACAGTCATGGCTTTAGAAAAGGGGACTTCATCTTCTTCTTCCTACTCCGAAGGCTCTACCATTTTTATTTATTAAAACCTATATCAATGGATCCAAGCTAATCTAAATGCCTTGTAATTGTAATCCTATGAAAGATTAACAAAAGTATGAAGTGGATGTAGGCTAAAATTGCCTAACCACTATAAAATCTATGTGTTCATTTTCTTTTATGCTCTGTTCTTTTGATTTCACTCTTTGTTTGATATTCATAAGATTCTACGGGTGTTGATGCCCATTTTTGGCGTCAACAATTACATTAGGCTTGGCGACCACAATGTTCTCAATTAATTGGGTTTAACTTTGCAATTATAACATGGGTATTTACATAACAAGCAGATATGTAAGGAGAATCAGCCAATAACAAACATATAGGTAAATGTCCAAGTTACCAAAATAGTAGAACTGTGTTTTTATTCCGCTTAAATAGATGTCAACATAATCTCTTGGTGAACTATGGCAGAACTATGATTTGTTATACCAAATAGATGTCCAATGTAAATTAATTAACAGAATAATGTTTTATTCTGCTAAACAGATATCATTGAGTTTCATATTCCATTGGGATTATTTAAAGGTGGTCGATAAAGAAATCCTTTGAATTTAAAACATCCTTTTAAAATATAGTTTGCTTTAAAACAAAAATAGAACTTCGAAAATAAGTTATTTAAAATCAAAAACCTTTATTCTATAATTATATTGCAATTAAACTCTTTATTTAATGATGATTGAAAAATTAATTAATCGCTAAATCATAATTAACTTTAAATGAATATTTAAATAATAATTATCCTTTTAAATAAGTAATTAAATATTAATTAATCTCAATTAGTAATTAAATAATACTTAAAACTCAATTTATAATCAAAATATACTTTAATCTTTAATTAATAATTAAATAATAAGTTATATCTTCATTTAATAATAATTAAGTCTTAACTAAGTCTAAATTAAATCTTAACATTAATTAGTAATTAAATAAATATTTAAACCCTTTCTTAAATAATAAAATAATAATAATTAAATTTCAATTATTAATTAATAATAATAATTAATCCTTAGATAGATTAATAATTAATCTTTAATTAGTTAACTTAACTAATACTTAAGTACTGATTGCCTTGTTGAATAATGATTAAATACTAATTACCTTTCTTAATTAATTAACTAATCAATAAATAAATAATTAAATAAACAAATAAATAATAATTACTTTTAAACACTTATAATAAGTTCTGAAAACACTTTTTAAAAATATCCTCAAGTAAAAAACATTTTAAATTTGCAAAAAGAGTTCGATTTACGACTACATCCATGCGACTATCGTTATATGGCCCGTAATTTCCAAACTTGATTTTTGTATCAAATAACTTTAAAATTTCTTATCTTTTATAGCTTGACTACTTTGTAAACTTAGAAAAAGGATTTTGAAAACAAAAGTATAGCTTTGGAACTTTATAAAAACATTAAAGCAAGGAAAACGAATTTTGAACCAAAGGATCTTGATTTCACTTTAACAAGTCAAGATGCTAACTTTCTTAGCTTAACCCACCATAACAAAGTCATAACCATATATACATGCCATGATCAACATACACAAGTGACAAATCATAACTTGCAAAACCTTACTAACTTTAACTTTTTTATTTACAAGTCTTACCAACTTCACATCCAAGCATACATATATATAACGACAATACCATATCCAACCAATCGAGCAATGATTTAAGCAGAAAATATACATCATAATTAAAGTAAGAATATTTAGATAAATAGTTATCTTTACTCACCATAAAGCTAACCAAAAGCTCACTAACTCAACCCGATCCTTCACCACAACTTAAATTGGACCCAGCCCTTAGCTTTGCCTTAAGAAAAAATGAATTTTTAAGTCATTCAAGACTAAGATGAATTCAGCCATGTAGTGTAAAGGCTCTACCTATCTTAAATAAGGGGTGGTGGGCTTGTTTATTTTCTTTTGAGAAGAAGAGGAGATGTAGAAGGAAAAGGAGGGTGTTTTTTTTTAATAATTTTCTAGAATTAAAAGTGAACAAACAATGATTGTTGAACTTTTGAAAATCCAAGGAAGGCATGAAAATGTCTTATGAAGTTAGGAGGAAGTTTTAAAAAGTGAGAATGAAAGAAAAAATGAGAGAGAAATTTATGATATTGTTTTTATACAAATTTAAATTACTAAATTACTAAGAAGCCCCTCAAGTACCCACCCACCACAAATCTCATGCCACATCACAATGCTTGCCCCTCTCTATTCATATTGTTTATGTGTAATATGTTTGCTTCCCCTTAATTTTGACCCAACATGCATTTAATACTCATGTACTTAATGTTTTCTTAAGTGTCATTTTCGCAACATTTTCGCAAACTTTTAGACGACGAAAAGTCGAAAATTCAGAAAATGAATTCTGATCACATTTTCGATTTTTCTTTGAACAAATGTGTTTGTTAACAAACTTTGGAAAACTATTTCACCATTACTAGTTAATGTTTAAAATATTATTTATTTAAGTTATAAATTCTATTATTTGAATATTTAAAATTAATTGAATATTCGCAAATCAAAGCGGTGAAATTCCAGGTCGTTACACTCTCCTCCCCTCAAAGGAATTTGGATCCTAAAATTTTACGACAACCTTAAACCAGAAAATACTTAACGCTGCTCATTCATCCATATGATGTACATAGATCGTTCCTACGCAAAATCTACTTTGATCACTCACTCAAATACATATCTTTACTTCTGAACTAATATCACTCACTCGATTCCCTAGTGCGGACTTCGATAAGGCTTCTTACTTAGAAACCTACATTCTCTTTTCATAGCCATATACTATGATAGAAAACCTTGACTCCATATTAAGAACCCTTGCCAAGTGTTCATCGTCAAAAATTGAGTGATAAACCCTTATTCGGAACGGTGTAGAACACCTCAAGTCATAAACTCGAACCTTGGATCGAGAATTATGTATGAAAGGAAAATGATCTATGTGCAGCTTACATATTCATCTAAAGGTTCTTATCTACCAATTTATTTTAACCGTTCGAAAAATATGTAGAATACAAGAGCCTATGATTTTTGTTTGATGATAATAAACATATATATATATATATATTCGTTTAGATGTATTTGTTAATGTACTATTTTATTCTTCCACATAACTAAATAAATATTTGTTGAATAAAATAAATAACTCGAAATTCATATTCAAACAAATATTTTATTACAAATTCAAGTAGTACAATTTTGAGCTCTCACTATACAATTTTTAATTACAACACAATTTTCACTATATAATTTTTCATACATGTTTTCACCTCACTACATAATTCACTCAACACTCGTATTTGATCTTCAACTCTATTCCAGCCTGTATCCAGGATTTGAACTATTTGCAAAATAAACAATGATGCAGTAAAATTGAAAAAAAATATTTTTGCAGTGTATAATGAAGTGTGTGTTTTTAAAATATTATTTGCCTCGGTTATTTGGGTTGCTCGTCGTCATTTCTTTTAATTCATCATACATGAAAAACTTGTGACATGCACTGTACATGCCACAAGATCGTGCACACTGATATACACTTGCTTGATAAAATTGCAGGGATTGGTGATCACAAGGTCTAACCCAAGCAAAAGCTGGATTCAACTCAGGTGCAATACAAAATGAAAACATTTAACATAGCAATGTCAAAGGAACTAGACTCCAACCAGTTACAACATGAACAATGGAACTAGTTTAACAGGATGAACTCAAAGCAACTAGTCAAAGTGCTCATACAACAAGACTTCAAAAGGGACCCAGACTAGAAATAACATACAACATCCATTCAAATGCATCAGACAGAATCAACACCAAACCAGATCACCACACAATGCAACACAGACCAGAGGCACACATGCATACAACATGTACACTAGACTATACACTGAAGTGCTACCAGACCAGACATGTATACAATGGACCAAAATCATATCAAGTGCACCAAACTGTAATGCCCATGAACACAATGTAAACTGAAGTTAAATGGAAAGCAACACATATGTACAAAGTAGTGCACATGTAGCTTCATGAATGCACAACAAGTTTCAGAAGTGCACATAAAATCAACAATGTGCAACACGATTTCAAGGGAAACAAGACTCCAGTGATACCATGGTGACATTTGAACTAGACTACAACACAATGAAGAAATGAATGAGCAAGATCAACCAGACCAGAGGAAAACATGAAAATACACATACACCAATGTCAGAACCAAAACTAGATTCACAACAACTATGCAACACATGCAGTCATGAACCAGAACAGAATAGTTGTGACAATAAAGGATTCATAACACAATGCAAGGAAACCACAATTCATACATACAAGTTCAGTATTATCTACATGATGCAAGTGAACAAGTGCACTGAATAATCTAGTGACTGTAGTTTTACAAAGAGATGCAACAAGCAAAGTCGATCACACACATGTATGCATATATATGTATGTATGTATATACATAAAGATGACACATAACAGAGCAATAATATGACAATGAAGCAGCATGTATATACATATGCAACAGAGTGGATAACAAGGCACCAAAGCAATCACACATACATATATGTATGGAGACCATCATTACTCGAAGCAATGCAAGGCTACCAAGTCTAGATGAATGAAATAATAAGAACTCAGACAAACTAATCAAAATGACAGTGAAGCAGTGTACATGGTTCATAGTAAAGTTATTTATAGTAGCAGTTCGAACAAGAGCAAGGAAGCAGTTTGAATAAAGTCGCTGAGCAAATCATGGTGAACCGGTCAGTCTTCAGGAGGTCAACAATATATCTCGAATTCAAATGACAAGTTGGAAGATGAACAAGTCAATGCAATAAAGAACAGAAAGAAAATTCAAATGATGATAAGACGAACAATTCAAAATTATTACAATCGCTCAAGAAAAAATCAAATGGCCGAGAAAATTAATTGACGAACTAAAACCAAAATATGCGAATGAAAATTTAGGGAATTTATCCCTATTTAACCCAAATTCATCATCGGCAAATACCATTCGATTTCAAGCAAAATCAAAGAGCAAGCCTTGAAAATAAATCACAAACCAATCATGAACTCGAATCAAGTCGAGAATAATCAAAATTGAAAAATCACGTACCAATTCAAACCAGCATCCGAGCTCAACATTTGAAGCAGCCATAATTAAACTGATCGAAAAAGCATCGAAATGAATTAAGAGCATACCAGCAAATAATTCGAGCTTCTATTTTTCAAGCGGCGGCTCAAATCATCAATACCCTATATTTTTAAAGAGAAGCAAAAGGGAACAGACGAAGATACTACTCTTAAGATAAAAAGAAGACAGTCTCTCTTTTAATTATTATTTGGGATGATTCTGTTTTATATTGGGCTTTAGTTAAAAAATAGGGTTTTGTTTTGTTTAGTTTCTAGTTTTATTTTGTAATTTCTCTTTTAAAATTGTGTAATCTTCTAGTTGTGTAACTAGGTACAAATTATGGGGCATAGTTTGAGAATTCGCAACTCAGTGGCTGAATTCTGGTAGCATTTTGAGCTTAGAGTTAGGTTAATAGAGTTAGCGGGTGTTGTGAGTTTACGTGCGTTTGTAAGCGTCTGTTTACCTAATTTCTAGTAGAAACCTTGGGGGCAGCATGTAGGAAGGTCAGTGCCAAAGCTGGATAACACTGTATATGATCTCTATTGCTTTACTTTTTATTATTATTTTTATTTCCACATTAATATTTAGTATCACCCTATTCACCGTCCTCTAGGGTGAAAACGATCCTACAAGTGGTATTAGAGCCAGGAACCAAAACCATTTTTTGTTTTAAAATTTTTGATTTTTTTAAAATGGCTTCTTTAATAATGCTTTTACTGAAGGTCTGTCCATAGTTAGACCATCCATCTTCAATGGTGAATATGCTTATTGTAAATGACCTTTTTAAAAAAACAATAGATGCATGGAATATTGTTGAAACGGGATATAGGACACCAATAATAATGATAGATAGTCAAGAAGTTGAAAAACCTATGGATCAATGGACAGGTCTTGAAAATAAACTACGAAATGCAACGTTGATATGAATTCTATTATTTGCTCATTAGATTAAACTAAATTTAACCGTGTTTTACATTGTCTAACTGCATAGAATATCTGGCACACACTTGAAGTGACTCATGAAGGAACTTCCCAAGTTAAAGAATCTTGCATTGCCATGCTTAGTAGCGAATATGAGAACTTCGCAATGACAAAGGATAAAACTGTCAAAGAAACGTATGACGACTTTCTACTCTTGTATACAAATCAAAATCTCTTGGAAAACCATACAAAAAATGGAAATAGTTCAAAAAATCCTCAGAATTCTTCCACAAAATTTTGAAGCAAAAGTGATTGCCATTAAAGAATCAAAGGATCTGAAATAAATTAAAGTTGAAGAATTCATCGAAAATCTCATCACTTATGAGCTAGAAATCAAATTCATGGAAGAATGTAAAGGAGGTGATACACGAAAGAAATCAACAGCTCTCAAAGGAACAACGTAAAGGGAAGATGATGGTGATGATGAAGCAGCTGAATTGGCACTAATAATAAAGAGATTCAAAAGATAGAACCGTAAATATGGAATCCTGCCCTAAATCAACAACTAAAGAACAGAATCGTCAAAGTTCTAGAAAACTCAGAGGAGCAAGAGATTATTTTTCACAAATGCAATAAACCTGGTCATATCAAGCCAAATTATCCTCAAAATCAATTCAGCAAAGGAAAGAAACCAAAAAGAAGAATTTTAGCAGCTACTTAGGATAAAAGTGATGAAGATGATAATGAAAAACCTGGAAGTGAGAGTGAAAAAGCAGATCTGTGTCTCCGAAGAGAAACAAGTGACACTGATTATGACGAGCCAAGCGGGGTATCAAAACTCACTCACCCACAATTACTTATATATTTTCATGAAGTAAATGGCTGTTTTGAAAGACTTAGGGAGAAGTACGTTAAACTTGAATCACAAAAAAGTAGTTTGATAGAACTAAATAAATAGCTTAATCAAATGGTTTGAAACTACAAACTAAGAGCCCTAAGTGTGATAAGTGTCCATTATTTGAAGAGGAAATAAAAAAAATCAGAAATTAAAAGTAAATCGCTTGAAAATGAAATTCTGATTTTGAAGAAAAGTGAAAATACTAGGAGAAAAAATTCTATTAAAAGGTGCACATTATTAGTGAACGAAAATGAATCTCTCAAGTCACAAGTTCCACAATTGTCTACAATGTAGGGGAAATTCTCCAATGGAGAAAAATCACTAAATATGCTATTAAAAAAACAAACTGTTAATACTGTTAGACGAGGACTTGGGTATACTCAATTTAAAAAAAGGTAGAAGAGAAATTATTCAAATCAACTCCAAGTGCACGATTTGTGAAAAAATTGAACACAACCACAACAATTGCTGGTATAGACCCAAACACACGAAAACAATACCAATTTGGGTTCCTAAAGGCACCAATGTAAAATCCCTTTATATTAAACAAATATGGGTGCCAAATGGAACTATAATAGACTGTCTTGGTTCTACATAAACTTGTTTTTCAAAATTCTTTGTCACCAACAAACATGGACCTATAAAAACAAATAGGTCATAAAATTCTTCTCTTGTGTAGATGCATTGGGAGGCTAAAGAACAACAGCAGTGGTACCTGGATTCTGACTGTTCTTGGCACATGGTGGAAGAAAAATCAAAATTCCTTAGCCTAAAGAATTACAGAGGTGGCAGAGTCACAATGGGGCAGCAAATAATGTATTATATGTTGAAAATTTGCACCATAATCTGATTTCAGTCAACCAGTGATCAATTGAGAAAATTTAAAGAGAATAATTAAACTTGATATGGATGAAAAGATAAGGTAGTTTATCAAAAGAAATATCGAGGTATGATTGAGCACTTCTTTATCTTACTGCTTCTAGACATTATGTTCTCTGTTTTCTTGTGTGCACGGTTTCAATCAAATCCAAAAGAGTTTCTAAAAGCTGTAAAAGGATTATAAGGCATCAGTTTCACACCCTACAGTTTGGTCTATGGTATCTGACTAATGATAACTTTGAGCTAAAAGTGTATTTATATGCAAACTATGCTGGTAGTCTAGTTGATAGAAAAAGTACAAACGGAAACGTATTTTATTTTGGGGCATTCTTTAGTTGCATCATATTTCCAAAGAAAATATCTGCATAAATTTCATTTTGACTGATTTTCAATTGATAGACATTTAAAAAAAACCTTCTAGAAAATAGTTTTTTGTTGACTTCATCTCAGTTTAGGCATTTTAGAAATTTAATTTCATATTTTTGGAATTGAACTTAAATGCCTATGTTAACTAATCTTACTCCCTGTCAATTATCGAAAAGATAAATAGTGACACGAAAAAATGATGAGTGTTGTTCTTGATCATACATTATGACTTGAGACAGTGTATTTAGTAAATTTCTTTAAAATTATAAAAAAAATTGTAATAATTTTGATTGGTAAAAATTCCATGACAATCTCTATTTCTATCATATTTCTACGACTATCACCCATCAAGATCCGACATAATATGTCAAAATGTGGTATTTAAACAGGAAATTATTCATTTTTTAATTAGCAATAAAAACATCCAAAAGTATTCACTCTCATTTAAAAATTCTTACGATTATACATGGGTGAACTACTTGGAATCTTTGATTATATGCTTTCATGCTCATTTAAAAGTTCTCACGATTATGCGTATATGGAGCACATATCAAAATTGATAGTGAAATAAGCGAGTTGATTCTAACACCATTTAAACCTTGCGGTTTTTCATGGTTAGAATATGCTTGAAATTCATTTTTTAATAAAAAATTAGGAATACTACTAATCTCATTTAAAAGTCCTAACGATTATGCATGGTTAGCAAGTATTCAAATTCATGTCATAAATATACCACAAATAGACACAACTATATGGTTTTCTATACCGACATCACCCCTATCACTGTAAAATGGAACATGCACCTAACAGAGTATTTATGATTTTTGTTTGATTTATTATTGAAATTTAATATTTATACTCGATCAGGTATTAATGTTGTATTAATGTCTATGACTTTATCACTCTTTTCTGACACAATTACTCTTATGTTAATAACAAAAGGGGGAGAGAAAGTTAAGATTTTGGCAGATAAGTTCAATTTTTTATTTGCATATTCCCATTTCGGTTCATTGCATTTTATTTGCATTTTTTATTATTTTCATGCATATGTGAAGGGGGAGCTTTGTTGTAGGGGGAGCATCAAATAAGGGGAGCTAATGGAATTCATCAAGACCGTATACATTTAATAGTCAAAATCTTAATATATGTTTGTTATCATCAAAAGGGGGAGATTGTAGAATACAATAGCCTACGATTTTTTGCTTGATGATTATAAACATATATATATATATATATATATATATATATATATATATATATTCATTTAAATGTATTTGTTATTGTACTATTTTATTCTTCCACATAACTAAATAAATGTTTGTTGAACAAAATAAATAACTCGGAATTCATATTCAAAAAAATATTTTATTACAAATTCAAATAGTACAAATTTAGCTCTCACTATACAATTTTCAATTACAACACAATTTTTACTATACAATTTTTCATACATGTTTTCACCTCACAACATAATTCACTCAACACTCGTATTTGATCTTCAACTCTGTTCTAGCCTGTATCCAGCATCTGAACTATCTACAAAATAAACACTAATGTAGTAAAATTGAAAAAGAAATATTTTTGTAGTGTACAATGAAGTGTGTGTATTGAAAATATTATTTGCCTCGGTTATTTGGGTTGTTCATCGTCGTTTCTTTTAATTCATCATACATGAACAACTTGTGACATGCACAGTGTATTACTGTACATGCCACAAGGTCGTGCACACCGATATACACTTGCTTGATAAAGTTGCAGGATAGGTGAGCACAATGTCAAACCCAAGCAAAAGATGGATTCAACTCGGGTGGAATATAAATGAAAACATTCAACACAACAATGTCAAAGGAATCAGACTCCAACCAGTTACAACATGAACAATGGAACCAGTTCAATATGGATGAACTCGAAGCAACTGGTCAAAGTGCTCATACAACAACACTTCAAAAGGGACCCAGACCAGAAATAACATACAACATTCATTCAAATGCACCAGGCAGAATCAACACCAAACCAGATCACCACGCAATGCAACACAGACCGGAGGCACACATGCATACAACATGTACACCAAACTGTACATTAAAGTGCAACCAGACCAAACATGTATACAATGGACCAAAACATCTCAAGTGCACTAAACTGTAATGCTCATGAACACAATGTAAACTCAAGTTAAATGGAAAGCAACACATATGTACAAAGTGGTGCACATGTAGCTTAAGGAATGCAAAAAACAACAAGTTTAAGGGGTGCTCACAACTTTTAAAATCCTATTCATTTTTACCAATTCATATGCAGGCCTAAAATATTTTGGATCTTAAACTGAGTCGACTAATACAACTTCTTTACCCATTCGGTCTGGCAAGTAGCTAAGAAGAATAGGATTCTAGTATTGCAACTCCATCCTAGAGTCTACTTTTTCTTAGACATCTCTAAGGTAAAGACGTTTATTAGTCGGGCCGATAACATCAAATAAAATTTAACCTCCTAAGTGTTAAAACCAAAATATTTTTTTTAATAAAACCAAGTTGATTAAACCTTCTTAATAAATTAATTCAATTTTAAAACTTCATTTATTAACTAATCCTTAATCAAGATACCTTTATACTTCGGAACCTTAGGAGCCAAAATACCCAGATTTTATTCAAGAACTTTTTGAAACGATACATTATATTTGACCTGTCGAAAATATACATATAGCCCAAGTGACTCAAAAATGATATCAAGGAGCTGGTACCACCAAATAGTACCATATATCCCTTTACCAAGAAGTGTAATACTCAAGAGAAGTGTTTACCATCTGAACGCATCCCCTGCCCATTTTCAGTCACTTTTGGGTCACTCGAACTAGTTAATTATAGAGATATTTCTTCTTTTCAAATCCCATTATGGAACAATTATACGTATATATTTCCAATTGAATAGTTTTTAACAAAATATTTATCATCCACTTTCCTTGGATTCTTTGGACTCGAACTAGTTTCGATCATACAACGACAAAGAGAACAATTTACTAAGTGCAATATCACATCCGCCTAAGTAAACATCCATATGTTACTAGAAGATTATTCCGACTATCACAAAAAAAATCAAGACTTTTCCCCAAACCGTCTAAAGAAAAATCTTACTCTCAACTTCCTTTTCAAAATATTTATACCCTAAAATATTTTTGAGTAAAATTACTACTACTTTCCGAGTATTCATTTGAAAACTGTACCAAAGTCAACGGGATTTAAATTCCCCAAAAATTTATCTTATTTTCAAAATATATTCTATAATCCCAATTTACAAAATTAACCTTTAATAAAATCATTTGGAATATTTCTCTTTTTTTAATAAATAGCTTATATCTGAATCCAATTTTAACCTAACATATGATCAAATGCCTATAGTCAAACTGTAAGACTTAATTCATAAGATGTTCATTTCAATGTTCCCACAATTTCTATCTACCCAACCTATGATGGAAAAAGGAAAATCAACAAACAATTGTCAACGCTCAAAACTAGACGAGCATGACTAGACAAACCCTATATGATATTAGTTAAGTATTATCAACTCCAAACAACAACACATCAAAGATAACTATATAAATTTTTGGAAATTATTCCTTATACATATAAAATATATTCTGAAGTAAAATCATTTCATTTACCACTTATAAAACAATATTGTGTCGATTGGCCTTGTTCAAGTGTTTTGAGATCCTTATCAATAACGTTAGCTACTCGTATTGATAGGACCCAAAATTCAAAGTTAACAAATCAAACAACACATATAAAATATTTTTTATACACTAACAAATAGGCGCTCATATATCTATATAATACACTCAACTCATTCTAGTGTGTTACTAACCCTATCGATAATGAGTTACTCATTATAGGCATTACTAGTCCTATTTATAATGAGTTTACCCTACCAAGGCCAAGGTCTTCGCTCAACCTAGCTCTAATACCAACTGTAATGAACTGCCTTTCTTATACCTAAAGATGACACTTAATGCATCCTTGGTGTTCGTGTGTTGATCATTTAAGTGTCTGAAAGACAAGCCGTTTGGGGTTAAAGACAGAAAAGACGGAATATCACATCCACAAAATCTTTACAGAAAGAAATCAACTTTATTTATACATAACATCAAAGTATATTATCCTATTATCAGTCTAACAGTTATAACAGCCTATCCTTACAAATGCCGATTAACCATAATATACTTAAAGTTAGAATCTTTAGATAAACTCACCAAAAAGCTAACCAAAAGCTTACTAATTCAAACTAATCCTTCACTAGAACTTGAATCGGACATAAGCCTTAGCTTTGCCTAAAGAAAAATGAATTTTTGGAGTCATTCATGGCCAAGATAATTCAGCCATGTAGGGTGGAGGCTCGACCTAGCTTGAACAAGGGGTGGCTTGTTTTTTTTTGAGGAGATGTAGAAAGGAAAAGGAGGCTGTTTTTAAATGATTTTTAAGAATTAAAAGTGAACAAAGCATAATTTTTAAACTTTTGAAAATCCTAAGGAAGACATGAAAACATTTTATAAAGTTATGAGGAAGTTTTAAAAAGTGAGAATGAATGGAAATATGAAAGAAATTTATGGTATTGTTTTTATGCAAATTAAAATTACCAAATCACTAAAAAGCCCGTTAAGTACCCACCCTCCACAAATCTCATGCCACATCACCATGCTTTCCCCTCTTTGTTCATGTTACTCACGTGTAACTTGTTCGCTCTCCCTTAATTTGACCTAACATGCATTTGATACTCATGTACGTAATGTTTTCTCAAGTGTCATTTAATGTTTAAACATTTTCTTTTGAAATAAAATCACATCAAACTTTATATTAACTTATGTACATGTGTGTGTGTGTGTCAACCCATATTCTAACTTCATTTAAAAATCTATATGTGTATACGTATATAATATAGAGGTCAGAATGTTTTTGCAAACTTTTAGACGATTAAAAGTTGAAAATTTGAAAATGAATTTCAGTAACATATTCGATTTTTCTTTGAACTGAATATTTTTGTAAATAAATTTGAAAAACTATTTCACAATCACTAATTAATATTTAAAAGAGTACTTATTTTAATTATAATTTCTATCATTTGAATATTTAAAATTAATTAAATATTCGCCAATCAAAGCGGTGAAATTTCGGGTCGTTGCAACTATCGAGTATCCATTTCTCCTTTTTGTTGTTGGATACCTACAAAAGAATAAGGAATTTCATTGGTACTTACTTCCCACGTTAATGCTCTATGTGTTAGTAAAAGGAGGTAGCCATACCCATAAGGGTTTGGGACATTTATAAATATAGTTAGAACTACATTAAATTTATTTTAGAAAGTTATCTATATGATTTATCTAATTAGTTTGTTATTCGTTTTAGGAATTCAAATTATTATATTTTTAGAACTTGAGATATTTCTTTTAGTACTATCTTTAGATTTCCTCAATTTCGTGTACAAACTACTATATTTCTTATTACTATTTTTTATTTGTTATGTTTTTTTAAAGATAAGTCCATTTTTATCACTAGATGGTTTAGAAATTTTAAATTTTTTATGTTTTGTTTTTCTTGGTTAAATTTTGAAACATTGTTTGTAATTTGCTCTAATTTATGTTATAATTCCAAAACTTCATTTTTAAAAAAGAACTAAATTGGATTTTACTTCACAAACTTCCTGGCTAAGTCTATCATTCTCAATTTTACTTGCCTTAGTTTCATCAATTAAATCAGTATTTTGAGTAGTTAAATTTTTCATAAGATTTTTATGAATTTTCTAATTCTTCTTTTAAAATACATTTTTCATCTTTACGCATACCAATCTCTATTCAGCCCTATTTAATTTGCCTATATTATCTTTATATAATTTCTTCAAATTTCTTAGTTTATCATCAAGTTCAATGCTAATTTCAAGAAAATCATTATAAGGGAGATATATATTTACCTCGCTAGTGGCCATAAAATAAAATTTTCATTGTTTCGTGTCACTATCACTCTCTGAAGAAGACGAATCTGAATCATCCCATGTAAGTTGAACGGTTTTTCTTTCTTGAACTTTTCAAAATTATTCTTCTTTCTTTGTTTAGCTACGGACATTCCTTCTTCATGTACCCTAATTTATCACATTCACAGCACTTGATTGAAGTTGAGTTTCCACCATTTTGTGCCTTCGTGAATTTCTCAAATTTCTTGAACTTGTTGTTGTTTTTGGCGATGAAAACAATCTCGTCTTCTTCTAAGTCGAAATCTTCATAGTTGGCCTGAAAAGCTATACTCTTATTCTCATGATTTTGTTCTTTTCTTGCTTGCAAGTCTGCTTCGTACAATATTAAATTTCTAATTAATTGTTCAACGAGTTAGGAAAGAACATTGGCTTCTTCAATTGCAAGAACTTTTCTTTTCCACTTAATTGTTAAAGAATTTAAAATACGTGTAATAAGTTCAAAACCAGTAAATGTAACTCCTAATGTCATGAGATCATGTTGTATGGTTTAGAAACTTGCATACATGTCTATAAAGGATTCATTTATTTTCATTTTCAACAATTGAAATTGATTTCGAAGAATGGAAATTTTAGTTCGTTTAACTTTGTTTGTTCCTTCATGTGTAATTTGAAGTGTATGCCAAATATCATATGCTGTTTTGCAAAGCACAACTCTAGAAAATTCTTTTTTATCAAGTGAACAAAACAAAATAATTATGGCTTATGCATTATTGGTTGCCATGGTCTTTTGAACATCTGATCAAGTACTCATTTCAGTAGAAGGTTCTTCATACTTAGTTTGAGTAGCTTTCCAAATTTCATAATAATTCTCATGCATGTAGACTAATACGCATAATTAGACCTGGTGAAAAGTGGAGGGAGTGTGGTTGATTGTCCTTCTGGAAAATTTCTTGCAATATTTTTAATTTTTCAAAAACTTTGTTAAGGAAAATGAAAGACCTTGCTCTAATACCAAACGGAAGTGTAATAAATATATAATATGGATAACTATTGTAAATGTGCAAATAGCTTTAATTGAGCTAAATACAAATAACGTAAAGTAAATAAAAAACGATCACACCAGAGTTTTTATACTAGTTTGGAGCTCTCGTCCTAGGTCCAGTCCCGAAGCTCTCCTTCGAAATTCCACTAATCAATCACCCTCACTTAGCCTAGAGGAATAGACATTATAAGATTTGCTGACTTGGCAATGTTGTATTCAATCGATAAGGATCTTGACATCTGTTAAAATCTTCCTATAATCCCCTCTTTGAGTTGAATGAGTGAAAACACATGAGTTTATAGAAGTAGATCACCAAGGATTATAGAATAATTACTGGTGATGTTGCAAGTTTAGACTTTGAAAGCAATAGAGTTTTAGAGAACAAGAAAGATGTCTGTTAAAACAAGAATTGAATAATAAAATGTTAGTCATAGCCATGTATTTATAAGTGTGAAAAGGTCTCCTTCAAGAGTTGCAATTCATTAGAGAATCCATTAAGAAAAGAGTCTCAACTAGTGAGAGAGAAGAGATGTGCCTTTCAAAATACAGCTTCTACAAAAGTTCAGACATCTGGGGTGAAATAGTTAGGTATCTGATTTTTTTTAAAATATTTTTCCAGAAATCAAATAGTTCAAAAATTAATGTCACCGGATGTCTGGCTTATGACGTCAAATGTCTGATGTTTGAAGAAAACAAACCAAAAGACTTTTAGTTCAAAATCTTGTGCCCTTAGATGTTTGAGAAATGTCGCCATACGTCTGAGTTCGATGCAAACGTGTCGGCTAGTATCACTCATGCGAGATTGTACATGTTTATGTAAGACGTTGACATAGAGTATATGACTCTTATAATTATTTTTCTTCACTTCAAGCTCTTTGATGTTTTTGTGCCTCTAATTGTATTCAAAGCTTCTTTTTGATCATCATGTACTTGTATGTTACTTTAGAGATTCTTCTATATTATTGTATAGTTGTTGTCATTAAAATACAATAAAGTTTACAACACTTTGTATGAAACTTTTTTTGCATTGTTAAGGACTGAGAATTTGATATATGCTACCCCGAGGCCTCCTCCTACCAATCAAGATCTTGTTTGACTTGTAAGTCATCCATGCTTATAAATCTTTGTTGTATGTTTTACCCTAGGTTCTTCAACCTTCTTCCCCACGTCCTTTTGTTTTTTGTTTATGACTTTCACCCGCTCTTCTTCCTGTTTCTCCTTCTATTCTACATCCTACCACTTTAATGACGCGAGCATTTGTGTTGATTTCTAGAGCAATTTTAAATATTGTATAAGAAATTAAAAAGATTAGCGAGAGATAAGATTAAAGATTAGCGAGATTCAGGTTTTCAAAAACCCTAGGTTGTCCGCCAAGTTTTTAGTAACATTATAGGAATATTGTCATTTTAGAATTTTAAAATACCATTCATATGTAAATTAGAGAAACACATTATAGACTGAGTACTTGCTTGAAGGTTAAACTCATGTTTCTGGGCCACTAACTTCAAAAATTGGTTAGCATGAAAAAATGAAGAATACATATCTTTCTTCCTCGAAATCGCATTTTAAAACCATTGGCACTTACCATCACTGGTGTACTTGCATCTACCCTTTATAATCGATTTGTCCTACCATCGCCACATTAACTACACCACCACTTTAGCCATTGTCGCAGTCACTGCTTAAATCCTAAAGTCTTAGACATTGAAAATCCAAGCACAATGCAAAATTTCATCAACTAATGTGCAACCATGCATCAATGCTTTGCCATTACGCCATGCACCTCCCACAACCATCTTCCTCACCAATAACCAATGGAGATGGAAATGGTACTAGTTAGTAATTGTTACTATATAGTATCATTACATGAATATTATTTTTCTCAAAAAAAAAAGAGAAGCAGCTAATAAAAAGCTATTGTACAGTAGCTTTATAAAACACATCTCAATAATTGTTAAAAATATAAAAATTAAAATGCTACTATATATTAGCGTTATATGAAACTATTTCAAAAAATAAAAGATATCAAATACCTAATAATGAAAATATGCAATTTTAAACCAGTACAACGAACATAAAAGCAAAAATAAAGCTAAATTATAGAAAAATGTAACAACAAATCATAGAAAAGAAATAAACAAGTGATAAAAATTGAAAGGATACTACATGGCATTGTAATAAAAATTTGCTCGATATGATTATGAATCATGCAATGATAATAAAAAAAACACTACAATAAAAGATATTACTACGAAATAGAATTATAACATTTAATATTGTATTCAATTTTGTAATCCATATAATATTGTAATAACTAATATTGAAACATGAATGACACTACAAAGGAAAACTATAAAATAACATATTATAAAGTAATTTTATAAAAATCATAAAATTCTAAATATAATAGAATATAAAATTTTACTTCATTTAAAAATGCAACTACCAAATAACTTAATGAGCGAATACACACATTTCCTTCAACTAAAAATGTTACAACTGTTCATAACATGCTACGAAAAAACAATGATGTTACCTAAAATACACGTGCATCATCTAAAAATGTTATTACTACAAAATGGCATCATGAGCAGGAATATACATTGTTTTTTCAAACAAAAAACATAAAAGCTACTATAAAATAACATTTTAAGTTGGAATTTACCAGCTTCTTAAACTAATATATGTATGTATGTATGTATGTATGTATGTACGTACTTTATCGAAAAGTGGTACTACAAATCCTAAAATGTTACTACAAAAACAATAGCGTGAAGTGAGAAATACATATTTCGTCTAAAAATGATATTACGATAGATACACTACTACTACAAAATGATAAAGTTAAAGGTGTGCCATAAGAAAATTTTGTAATTTCATTATATAACTTAACTCTGATTGTGAAATTTGTTCGAAGAAAGTAAGAATTTTGTTTTATTTATATTGTATATATTGTTATAAAGTGATATAACTTAAGTTTATAATACGTTAAATATATACAAGTAGAAACTCGCTAGACAAAACTGTTGAGTTGGTTGTAGTTACAAATGTACGCGTCCATTCATATAGGATCGTACAAGTAAACACTTATCCTTGAATGTTCCTTGTTAAGATATATTGAGAACGAGATACTGAGACATCAACTGAGACTAGTGCATGCAAGACTTTCCATATAGTGAATGGTAATTTGCTCATGATAGTCAGGGGCATCAAGGGATTATATACATGTAGCTGTTTGAAATAATTACAAAACGACCCACTGAGATTCTTTTATATATCAAACATATATAATTCAAATAGAAGATCTCATGTGAATTTGTGTAGTAATTTTTTAACTTAAGAATACTATGGACCTTATAAGTACAAAACTATATTTTGATTACGGTCAATATATGACAATCAGGATCGTAGTACGATCATACCTGAGTGCAACTCAAATCATATAAAATGAAACACTATTAAAGAGAGGATTTCTCTCCTTCGATATATAAGGTATTTGTCACCGTAATTTGTAGTGAATCAAAGTCGAATTCCCTAGTCATGACATGTCAGTTAGTTAATAAACGTTATCAGATCAAGGAATTCATAGTTTGGACTGTGCAATTAGGTATGAAAAGTGTTACATCAAAATTTGACACAACACTCCAAAAGTACGTAGATCTAGATATAACAAGCAAAAGTAAAGGAAAACAAGAATAAACAAACACTTTCATAGTGGTTCAACAAACTCTCCGACCTACATTCACTCTTATTTTTATTATCTTATATTTTATCTTCAGAATATAAAGATTACAACTCAAATACGATCATAATCTAGTAGATATCGGATTTACAAGGGTTTAAGGAAGTAGAACATGGAAAATCTCAAGTGTCAAAAAGTCTAAAGGAAAAGTCCATCTCTAGTTGCCATAGGCTTACTTACTATTTATAGACGAATAGCCCAACGAAGTCGTTGGATCATGAAATACCATGTTAAACTCCAGATTCGAAAAAGTAGAAGCAAAACGAAGCCCCATATGCCATAAAAACATATCGGTACCGACATGAATCATGTTGACATCGATCTGATTTGCTAATTGCAAATCTTTACCCTTCCTTTATTTTGTCTTCTTGCCTCGATTCTCCAAATTTCGAGCATTTTTGTCTTAGTTATCAAGTTATTCCCGAGAATTCCTGAAATGTTCAGTACATGTCTTTTCTACAAAACTTCCTGGAGTGGTTCAACTACTCCTTTGGAAATAGACTCTAGGAAGATCACTTTACCAATACCTTGACCATAGCTCTAAAGGTTTCCAAAGTGCATGAAAATATATCGGTACCGACCTGAAAAGTGGTCAATACCAATCTCTTTCTTTACTTTGTTTGGGGCTTCAACTCCTTGAAGATTTTTTCAATGCCATCCTAAGCTTGCTTCCAGGTCATTGTGCCATTCTTTTAATATTCTGACCATCCATTCAAGCCCGTCTAAGGCTATAGAAAATTTAGCTGTAACATTACCTCTTAAAGTATGCCTTATGAATGTAAGGTGTGCTTTACTCAATAACAAGTTCTAGGAGTGATCAATCATGGGTAGTCGAGCTCTCTGGGTGTCCGTCGATCCAATTTATGGTGAATCATCACATTCTTTTGGATTCACCTACAAATCAGAGGTCCTTCTAGACTATCATGGCTAAGGAATCTGGGCCTTTCTTAAGTGTTAGTATAAATTATAACCATTCCTCATTCATCTGAAGTTATCATATCAGATATCATTACTAAAGCCATCCCATGTTCACCTGGGGTTAAGTTATCACATATCATTATCAGAGCCATCCCGTGTTCATCTGAGGTTAAGTTATCATAAGTCAATATCAATATCATCCCGTGTTTTCCTTAGATTCATATATCTTAGTTAAATCATAGAGGTACATTGCCATCGATTGGAACAGTACTTATAAATCGTCTAGTACTGCCTAGCACCCCATTAAAAGCAAGCCTAATCGAATCGAGACAATGACAATCATTAATCAACAAGTTATCATTAATAAGCATTCAAATCCTAAGGCCATGTTTGGATCTATCTAGATTTCACAATTAATGTTCAACCTAGTGTCTGATCACTCCGAATCGTATATTCATACTGAGCCCAATCCGCTTGCTCTCGGATGAGGGGACCCAATGTCTAAGCAAGTCTATCCATTCACTCTTCGACAAGGAGACTTACTTTCCTATGCAAGTCCATCCACTTGCTTTCCAACAAGGGGACCTGCATCTTATGGTTCATCATCCCACCTCTTCGGTCAGGAAAACCAAGTCTGATAAGTTTATATATCAGTTATAATGTTCAAATGATTTTCAAAACTAAATATTCATTTATAAAATCCAAATCAAAGCAACAAGAAAATATCCTAAACATGCCTACTACTGATGATTACTATCAGATATCCGACTCAAAATGTTCCAAGATACTATCAAGGTCCTATGCACATGTAAATGGCCTGATAGTACTTCTATCTTATTTATATGAAATAAAAGGCAAAACAAGGGAACCAAACCTGACCACTGTTCATGCTAATCATGGGATTATCATTTTTGACCCAGATCCATGGTCGTATCCTGATGCATTCGCCGTAGTTATTGGTTTCTCTTGCTGCACCACTATAGTTTGGTTCCTCACGCATTATTGTAGTTGGTTACTCTGAAACTACTCTTTAACCAAATCTCGCGGATGCCTGCATTCATTTGTTTCATACCCATCCATCTTATAAAAAAGGAAAAAAATTCAGACCATCTCTCCCAATCTATGGGCTCCCTTACCTAGTATCTAAGTAAATCCTCTCCAGGGTTTCAGTTAGGTTAGTGTAGGAAGAGAATTTTGATTCTTTCCTTTGTCGTTTCGATCCTCCAAAGCCATCATCACCTTTATGCTTTGCTTTGTCCTTACCATATCCTACTATGAATGGTCTTCCATCATCCACACCAGTAACTGTAGCATTTTTAGCCTCAACGATATCTTGGCATAGGTATCTCTTGGTTTCAACGTAAAAATCCATAAGATCCATCGGTATATCCCTTTCTAAAGCAACTTTGAAGTCAGTCTTATTCGAAACTCTAGACACAGAAGCTATCTGAACTGTCGATGGACCTTATGAACAACATTGGTTGTTGTGTTAAATGTAGTCAAATAACTTCTTAGAGTCTCTCCCACACTCTACTTCATGCTCGAAAGCATCATCACATTCTTTGGTCAAGAAATGTGAACGCTAAAATGGCTAAAGAATCTATCTACTAGTTGGCCCACGTGCTAATGGACCCATTCTCTAACTGCCTAAACTACATTGTTGCCAATTTCATTCCGTACAATGGTAAACATTGTCCCATTAACTCGTCGGAAGCACCAAACACCTCCATACGTCGGATGTATCATATCAGGCGAACGATCAGATGTATCCTCTTGTTGTATAGTTCCAGCTTTGGTAGCTTGAAATCAGGCAAATTCCTCGCATATCAGATGTTAGGGTAAATGGATTTCCCTTTACACCATCCAAACTTTGGTCTGAGGGTCCACCTTTCACTATTCTCCTAATCATTTCAGCTATACTTTCGTTGTCATCTAATGAAAGTCTCTGATCCATAGTTCCATTATGTCCCTCGTTCATATGGTAAGCTTCTGGTTCCAACTCCTATTGCCGTGCATTCACATTCTAATCTACATTTTTGGCTCCAACATCATCCGTTCCCAGCATCCTAGCTCATCCTAGATCCAGTCCAATGGTGCCCATTGTAAATTTAGGTCGGTATATATTTGATTTGGTCATACAGGCAATGTTCTAGTTTGCTCCGTTTCAGCTTCAGATGCTCCTACATTGCTTTCTGGCCTCTGGTTCTGGGTTATAGCTGCTTTCGATATTCCTTGTTGTCCCATCCTTCTAAAAAATCCCTATAGCATTTCTTGCTGTTGAGCCATCTTCCATCTTGCATCTCTTTTGTCATCCTTTTCATTTCCTCTTTGGTCATGTGGATGGATGGATTTGAACTTGAGAAAACCTCCTGCACTACACCATATTGGTAGTTTTGCAACTCCTATATGCGGAAAATTCACAACGGCTCCGAGCCACTGTGAAATATATGGCAATGGTTAGAGTCCGTTATAATTTTGCAATGGACTCTGAATCATTGCAAACGCTCACTATTTTTCTTCAAATTTTATGGCCCATGAATGCAACATCGTGAATACATCCCTATCCACCAAATAATACACTTAGAAAATTTGATCCCAAAATAATACACCTTGTTCCCTAATTTCACCCCTCTCTCTCCCCCCCATTTCTCTCTCGTCTTCAAATAGAGCCAAAATCTACCAACCACGTGCCCTAATTCTACCATAATTCCACCCCATACAACTAACATCCTCCTTCCATGCCAAAATCTACTGCCTTGCCTTGTAGTTTCAATCAGTTGTCATCAACTTCGAAGCTTAATCTGGATGTACTCTTCTTCTCATTCTAAGTGATCGAATTATGAATTATATCGTATTATTCTTGATTACGTCGTTCATGTATTCCTTTTTACCACCAATGTTCCATAATGTACTCTTGGATTCGATTTCTTCATGATGAATGGTGTTTACTGAAATATGACAAAATTATACGTCTTAGAATTGATCATAAACTTTTATGTCTATTCCATTATCATATTTTATTTTTTATTTTCACTCTAATTACTTGCGTTTATTCATATTTTACAATTTACCATATTCGAGTAATAAAATTTGTACTATATTTAGGTTTGGAATTTCTTCGTTTGGGGCCTCTATGTGTTTTGACAATCTTCCCCAATGGCATAACTTATTTAGTTGTTTTGCCAAATACGCAAATATTATTTTCATATAATTATTTTTTTTTTGCTTAGACAATACTTTTGTATATGCATCTGTGAATATGATAATGTAATTAATTAGGTTTGTGTGAAATAACACGTTGAGTCATTTTTTCTTCGAGAGTTATTTCTCATAATTGTAATATATTTATACCCTATGATACATCTTAGTTGTGGATAACCATTTGGTTTATAAACTGATAGAACAGAGCAATCAAAACATTTTTCTAATACATAGTTTACCAATATTTTCTAAGTTAGATATTTGTTAAACACTATGATTTATGTTGATACTAATTCTTTTATTGTATTATTCTATAACTTTCGTTTAAATTATTTCCTTCTTTAAATGTTATGAAGGAAAACAAGTCGTAGCTAGAGAAATTTAGAAGGCTCACGGCACTGTTGATAGAGCAAATTTAGAAGGCTTCAAAACCATTTATGTCCCATTCCTTACGTAGATATTTGGAATTGTGTCTCTCAGCTTGAACAGGAGCGTGAGCTCTTTAAGTCTGCATAAGAAGATGATCAAAAAGGGTAACAAGTTTACTATTGAAAATTTCATTTGTTCTCAAAATCATTTTGATTTTTTTGCATAAAAATAAAATGTACTACAATTACACTCATTTCCATACACTGGTTTCATTGTAGTATTTTAATCGTATCATTGGAAACGTCATACTTGGCACTTTATGGTTTATACCATAATATGCCTATTCATAGTCACAAATAATAGATAGAGTGTATGTAGAGAGTATAAATATGAAAAACAATCAAAATTAAAAAGAAGGTAGTAATAACAGAGAATTTATAGTGGTTCGGCTGACTCCGGCCTACTTCCACTCTAGAAATTTTCTTTTTATTGATATCAGAATCAATTATAGTTACAATCGGAGTTTTTAAAACAATAATGGCAGAGTAGGCTTAGTGGAAAAGATGAAAAGAAACAGAATGAAGATCCTCTTTTCTTAAGCTCCGCCTATTGTATTTATAGGCAAAATCCGGATTACTGGTCTTTCTGAGTGAACCGGGCCTACCAAGGCCACAGTCGAACCAAAATCCATCATCACTGCCGACCTCGAGCTTTGAATATGCCGACCCCATACTATTCGCACCGACCCGAAATAAACCCATTACTAGCGCGAAATGATAGCCTAAACGACTCGAAGTAACGTGCTTCATGACTCGAAGCAACTCCATCTTCTCGTTCCATAATACCGACCTTATATCTTCGAGACACCGACCTGACCTTCCTTAGTCGACCCCATGCCTTTGTTCCACCGACCCGAAGCAAGCCAAATATACCGACCCAGAAATGTGCCGACCCCTTCTCTTGTGCCAACCCGGGGAAATAAGCTTGCCGACCCGAGTAAGCTAGCGTGCCGACCCGGAGTGAGATGATAATGTCGACCTCTTGAGTGAATGTCGACCCCATGCCATAGTGCCGACCCGATTCCTATAACCGACCCGAAGCAACCATAATATGGCAATCCCTAAGCGTAATGTGATGTGCCGACCCCTACTTCTATTGCCGACCCGAAGTTGGAGTATTGCGGACCAGAAGCACTAGTGACTTGCCGACCTGATGAGATGCCGACTCGAGAGCTTGATGCTGACCCTAGAGCTGGATGCCGACCTGAGGAAAAGCCCATGCCGACTCGAAGCGCACCCTATCCTGACCCAAAGCAGCTCCCTCAAAAACCCAAATCAAGCTTAAGCGCGACTCGAAGTAAACTCCAAACACCTCGAATCACCTCGATTTTTCTCGAAACTCATATTTCGAGTATCCCGCGTCTTTTGCCTATCGACTACGCCAAATTTCGACTTCATAATCATATTTATCATCCGTGATTAATGGTCTATCCGTCCAGTCGAGTCAAAACCATAGTATTCCCGCCTCGATAACCGTGTAGCCGATTGGGTTAAATCTGTATATATGCTGCCTTACCAAAAGGTGGGTTAACAACGCCCAACTTTGGCTGGTATTTAGGCTCACAGCAACTTTGTTTGCTTCTACGACAAGATCACAGTGTTTGCATAATCCATGGAATGTGCAAGTTTTTTTTTTTAAATATAGATTGTGCATTCAATAAATGCGCAAGTTATATAAAAATAGACATGGTTTTTACAGTTAATTTTCAGTAAGATTTATAAGTGGAATAAGTATTTTTTACAATCCTATTTTAAAATTTTGTCCAAAATTAAATACCTTAATGAACAATCACAGTGACAAAACACACTTCCAAATTGCAAACGAAGCGAACAACTAGCTAAATAAACCTTTATTCACAACACATTCTTATTTACATTCTCTTTTGTTAAGCAACAACCAAAGTTGAATTACCAATTTCACTAAAGAAAGACCAACTGAACCACGGTTCACAGCAACTAAACTGAAGTAGAAAACATTAAAATTTTAAAATAGAAAATCACCATTATTTAGTGGAAGAAGACACGTCAATTCATCTTTAAGGCTTTCCTGCCTCACCAATTCCTCCTATGAAGCAGCTTTTTCTTCATCATCACACATAGAACATATGCCTTCATCTTCCAGCTTGCAACATCGTTTACCCATCATGATCGGCTTAGTTCATACATACCTCTTTCCATTAATAGATGAAAACCATTATTTCAACTTATCCAATTTATTGCCGTGACCTAGTCCATTGGAAGAGGATGTTTGCTCTGCAGTCTTATCCATAATTTCGGGTTGCATTTCTTGAGGAAGTGATGAATTTCTTTGCGGAAGAAGATGAAGATAAGTGGCAAGATATATTTATAGAAAACTGATAACCGAGAAATTTGGTGTAATATGGCAGTGAATACGAATGATAACGGAGATTAAAGGGTCAAGATCAGGAAAGTATGCACATATATTTGTAAATTAAATGTGCACAGTTAGATTTGCATCATGTGTATACAGAAGAAAATTGTGCAGAGACTTATGCACATAACAAGAAAATGTGGTTTAGTATGTGAACAGATTTGCAGTTGTGATATTGAATCAAGAAAATGACAATTTGAGTTTTACTTGGAAAAGAAATGAAACATAGATCATGAATTTGTGAAATAATCTCCAAGAAATTCAAAGAAATAAAGGTAAAGAAATGTAAACTGACAGTTGCTCATACCTATATCAAATGCAAGAAAAACATATGCAGGTAACAGCAGTCTTTTTCATCAAAGATTTATACAATAGAGAATCAGATGATGAATTTAGCAAAGATAATTGAAATGGCAATTTACTGACAAGATTATATAAGAGATGAAATATTGACAAAATGATGTATATGTGAACAATAGAATATAGATCAAGGAATATTAATTGACAAATTCAAGAACAAGGATTTTATTGCAATTGAATGACAAAGAACAGATGATAGCAAAAAAGAATGAACAAAATACAAGAAAACTGAAGCAATCTATAAGCATAAAATATTACTTAACAGAGCAGTGCTAAAATTAGCAAGATTGAACATATAGATATAGGCAAAAGAATGAGCAGGATGAAAATTGATGAAGACAATTAACAAACAGATGGCAATATTATCAAGATGAACAGAAATGCAAATTTAATTTCAGATTTTCTTCATACACTTAAAACACCAATCCACCACTATATATATAGACACGCACACACACACATCAAGACATTATCACGAACACCCTGGCTACACCATAAATGGCCCATTACAACACATAGCAACATATACATCAGATCAGATTTACATATCACTGCTACTGCACACATTTACAACTCAACACAATCGAAATTCCGAGTGTACCAGTTGTGCACGTGCACACATGCACAGACTGATATACCCATTTATCTCACTGCTCCAGTCTCAGTCTCCCAGCACCCATCCCTGACACCTTTCTGGCCCCTTCCCTCAACTTCTCCGGCAAAGAAAAGATCAACAATGGTGAACCTGACATTTCCTCTCCCATTTTAGCATTTTCCAGAGACTGCTGGCAGCCTCCCTTTTCCAAAACCATGGCAATCATCCCTTAGCTGTAACATCCATAAATAACATTTGATACGGCGGAAGAATTCATAGTATTTAGATAGTCCATGTAGAGTGCCCAAGTTTGACTGATATTCAGACTCATAATAGCTTTGTTTGCTCCTATGACGAGATCCACTTTTTTTCAGTTTATGTCTTTCGCCTTTGATTTTCTCTTCCCGATTGCGAACATCGCTGCACTTAGGCTCAACATTGCCGACTTTTGCTTCAAGCTCCTTGGAAGAATCTGCACTTAATTTCAAATTTGGCCTTGGACGATTGATGAAAAAAAATTTGATGGATCCGATATTGCGTTCTTCAGCAGAGGAGGCATTTGAGGGATGAGATAATTCGCCGTGCCCATTTTCGTTTACGGTGGAAGGACGTGGTGTGCTGCTGTGTTGTTGATCTTGTTAGATATAAATTAAGGAAGACAACATTACTTTATTGAATTATAAGATACAACTACAAGCGTTGTAAAAGACGTCATAATATAGACAAGAAATTTATGCCCAGTATCACAAAAGATGCAATAAATAACGAAAATATCTATGACTAGGCAATAAGCTACTTAGATAGCAAGCATCCTCCTTTTTAGCAACTAATATCTATGACTGATTCTCCAAATGTACTATGATACAACTTCTAACATCCTCCCTTAAATTGAATGTGTTCCAAACATTCAGTTTACAATATCGAAAAATCTTTAGTGGTTCTTGATTATTTCATCGTCTTGCATTAACGATTTCGATTACCACCGGATTGGACATGATCAATTGCTTCATTTGATTTGTTCATCATACCTGAACCATAACCAAACTCTTATAATTTCGTCATAGACACTTACTCAAACTCTTCATTTGGGTCATCCCTTGATATTGCTATATCAGTCATCTCTCCAACAAGCCAGTGGTGCGACTTGTTACTATTACTTGTTGGATGGATTGGAATCAAACTTCAATTGCATGGATATCTACTTCACTTGTAGATACATACCTATTTTTTAACTGGCATTTCATAAAACAGTTCTTGAGCATCTATCAATTTTCCAACCTTATAACCGACATTTGGATACATTGCATTCTTCTTTTTTTCAAAACTTTGCTGCCGCTGCTACTAAATTTATTTGTTTCTTTGACCATCACAACTAACAAGCATAAAAACGGTGTCTAATTCCATTGACAAAACGGAAAAAAAAAAAAAGCAAAGCACCAACATTAAAAGGCATGCAAATCCATACGCAGCTTACTGTAACACACAGAATATCACCCCAAAATTCTACCATAGGCAGAAATAACACCTTCACCGACTTGCTCATCATCCTTTGCACTTACTTTACCAACAACACCACGCAGGCACATACACAAGCACAAATCCCCAGAATAATATTAACTCGTCCCAAAGCATTCAACCATTAAGAACGTAAACCCTGCCATGTAAAGATGAATCCTTGAAAGCTAGGAACACGTAACATGATGAATCTCAAAGTGGTTACACTACCCTCTTCATCGACACTTTACCCTCAAACACTTATAATCACGGTATATTCATTACCGATTTAGATGGAAGGAATTTAATATGTTTAGCTATTTCGACCTATGATTTACATTGGTTGTTAGATGTAGTATTGCTTGCTAACACGTGACATGTATAGCTGGGTATTTGCACCATGTTTCTCTAAATGCTGAGGCAGTAACTTTTGTTTCTTTTTCATTCTTATGTTTCTCCACAACTTGCTGCAAAATCTTCAAAACAAGATTCGTTCCGGTGAATATAACCTTTTCAAGCCTTGCTTATAGCGTGGTCCTCACGGTACCAATATACTTAGTTTATTTCGACCTTGAATGCTGCCATCATATCTAACCCCACACAACTTCAAGCCATTTCCAAAAGCTATGTTATTGACTACATCTCATTCACATGCTCACACCATCACTAGCGATGACTCCACTGTAAAGCTGGTGTTTGCCAACACCAAGCTCCGCTAGTAAAACTTCGATCATTCTCAATCATAAAATTCTTTTACACTAGAATAAGGCCCAACAAACAACAGCATGAAAGCTACCGAATCATACAATGAATTTTTCTGTGACATTTCATTCAATTGTATAATCATTAGTCATCCTTTTCCTTTATGGGTCATAACCAAATCTAAATTTATTGAGTTATTAGATTCGAGTTATAAGAACCCATAGTAAAATAAAATCCTTGGTTATCTAACTTAGATGAAATAGTAATAGTTCGGTGCTTATAAGCGAGAATACCAAGAATCGTGCATAGGGCTCTTATGCTACTGTTAGAAATAAATTAAGGGAGAGAACGTTACTTTATTGAATTTTTAAGATACAACTACAAATGTTGTAAAAGATATCATAATATAGGCATGATGCTGATCCCCACTATCACAAAAGATGGCACAGATAATGAAAATATCTTTGACTAGGGAATAACCTACTTAGATAGCAAGCATCCATCTTTTTAGAAACTAATAGACCGTTCTCCAAAATGTATTACGATACAACTTCTAACAAATCTATGGATGATCTGCCATGGATGTAGATGTCCGATAAGACTTTGCCTAGTAGTCGAGCCATATTTCTAAAATTCTTATAGATTTTTTTATTTGGTTTAAGATTTTTAACGCTAAAAGGTTGATTTCTAACGGCAATTAGCGACGCTACAGCGATGTGTAGACAGAGCGACGCCGCTAAATTTCTAAACGTCATTAAAGCATCGGTAATTACTGACGTCTTGGTGACGTCGTACTAACATTTTTTAAAAGTTGTTTGATGTAGAAAATTATCTCCATCACGCCTAAAATTTTAAGACGTAAGCAAAAGGTCCAAAAAGCTGTAAGTCATATTCCGACTAATGGAGCATCACATTTGTCTACGTCTCAAATACAAGCAAACACTCCTCCGTCAATCTGAATTTAATTCAACGCTCCAGAAGCCTCCACCTCATCAATCTTCTCTAGGCCTGTCAAACGGGTTAGGTTGGGTCAAAATGGGTTGGGTCAAGTTTGACTCAACCCATTTATGACTCATCACTACAACAAAAAGATCTTATTACAACTATAATTTTACAATGGTCACAAAATGACAGTTGTAATAAATATTTTTTACAACGTTTGCTTTTTGAAAGTTGTAATAATCTTATTTTAACAACTCTTTTATTCTGTCAGTTGCAATAAGTGCCTATTACAACCTTTCTTTTTTGCCAATTGTAGTAGATGTCTATTTTTAACAACTCTTCTTTTTTGCCAGTTGTAATAGATGCCTATTACAATCTTTCTTTGTAATAGATGCCTATTACAACCTTTCTTTTCTGTCCGTTGTAATAGATGTATATTTTTAACAACCCCATTTTCCCTAAATGTAATAGATGCTATTAAAACCTTTTCTGTTTGCGCATGGTAATAATTAATTAATAATGATACATAATAATTAATAAAAAATTAATAATAAACAATATTAAATATTAATAATTAATTTAAAATATGAAATAATTACTATTAGTATTTTTTATTCAATAACTAATAATTAACATAATAATTAATAAATAATAAGTAACAATTAAGATTAATATATAATAATTAAAAAATATTATATTTAATAATTATTAGTTATTAATTAATAAGTATTATTAAATAATGAAAAATTAATAATCAATAATTAACATTTAATAATTAATACTAAATATATAATAGTTAGCAATTAATAATTACTATTATATTTAATAATTAATAATGAACAAAATATGAAGTAATATTTGATAATAAATAATTAATAATTAACAATTACTAGTAAGTAATTAAAAACTAATAATTAAAACTAATATTTAATATTTAATAAACAATATTTAAGAAACAAAAAATAATATTAGTTCTTTAGTATTTAATATCAAATAATTATATTTGATAATAAATTTTTCAAAAGTTTTGAAAATTTGAAATTTTATAAAAGGAATGTATAAATATTACTGTAGCTTGTGTATGATACAAAATGGTGGGCCTTATACTTGACGTTGGACGCGTTGATGCAATTCCTTATACTTGACGTTGGACGCGTTGATGCAATGGAAATGCAAACTTGTCATTTTCGGCCTACGAATAAGGGTGTCAATCAGGACGACCGGACCAGACAGAGAGGTGTTCGTATCCTATCCAATAAGGGTTTTAGACGAACATGGACCAGATAAGACTTTGGCTCAGATACTCTTTGTATGAGCTGTACAACGGACATACGATGTATGAACAATAGAGAATTCTTCGTATGATTCATATGGACAAATTATCTTACAAATTTTTTTGTCCTAATTCGTGTCCTGAATGAGAAACGAACAAACATGGACACGGACATTATTCGACTTCAAACTAAGTCGGTAATGGACATTCGTACAAAATTAACACCTCTACCTATGAATGCACCTAAGTAAATTAGTATACATCATCAATCGAAAATTTAAGGTAGCGATATATTATCATCCATCGAAAATTTAAGTTAGCGGTATATTTTCCCTCCAATTTTTTGTTCCTACGCTTTCCCAATTTTTTAGCAGCCGCGTATTTCCACTTTCCCAACTTCGTAAATCCCTCCCTCTTGCGTAACCCTAGATTTGTCACTTTCCATTTAACCTCCTAATATCTGTAAAATATTTTCATTCCAAATCAACAAAATTAGTTTTGTTGTCAACTGTATTGAAACAAGTTTCAGAAATTTCTTCACCTTCTCTTCAGCTTGGAAGCAGCGGTCGCATCTCGAAAGAACCCTCACCCTCACCTTTTCTTCATCATTGATCCCACATAGAATTTCGAGCTCAAACGAATTAAACCGTTGTTGCAAAACATCAGTAATCACATCCAACCACACACGGGTAAATGTCGCTTCCCTTCATCTGATTTTGCGAATTGGATTTCAGTCTTGTTTAACGAATTCGATTACCTTCTAATTCAAATGAATTTCGAATTTTTAAACTGATATTTCGTTAAAGCAATAGGCCGGTATGTAAAATGAATTTATTGTTTGTATTCATGTTAGTATATCAATGTTTTCGATAAATTTATTCATTGTGCTTTTTGAAATTTTTTGCGGAATCTAAAGTGGAAACAAAACAAGCTATTACCCTTATATGCTTGTAGCTGCAATGATCTAGAACGTGTTCAAAGACAGAAGATGACTTTCACATTGGGAAAAAATAGGTAGATGGTAGGTTTATTGGTTTGCATGATAAATAGAACAATAAATTGTGGAAATTAAAAACTGTTATAGTCGAAACATTGAAAAAGTTATGATCAAGTTTCCTTCTTTTGGTCGATGAGACGTTTATCCCATAAAGTCAGCCTACTTTTTAAGAGTCGCCCTATACAAATATGATTTGAAATTTATTATTTGGTAGATTTACATAGTAAGTAATTTGCACCAAATTCATTGTGTGTTACAGTTGTGCAACGGTTAATTCTCATATTAGTATGAATGCATGATAATGTGGTTATACTTGGTGCAAACTTTACAAACACATGATGCAACTTTGATATAGTGGGGTTTAACCGTCATTTTCATTTCATATACAATGTTCGCTTTTAAAAGAGTGTATTTTAATAAACGTTTTGTGTTGTTAAAACTTTGGGTTCATGTCACATTTGCGAGCATGAAAGATTTAATCATCTGCTTTGTTGCACAGGTTACCATGCAACTCAATATAATAAATACAGTCTAAAAATAAAAATTATTGAATGGAGTAACCTGGAGGGTTACACAACCAACAAACCTTAGGTCGGAGGTTCAAACCCTACAATCCTCAACTATAACATCACCTCATAATTTACATGAAATATTTATTGGAGTTCCATTGCGTACTTCATCATAGGTCAAGCATAAGTTTGATTCTCTAAGATATCAGATAAACTGAATGAAATGCTAAAATTCACTGTCATCATTTTAATATTTCTACAAGAATATAAACAAAGATCAAATAGCAATCACATAAAATATATACTTGCAACCCAAGTGCATAACATTATTATAGCATAGGGTACACGCATCTGATTTAATTAGTATTTCCTCTCCATGATTAGTAACATTTTGGCTATTCTTTTTCCTCCAATGAATATCAATAGCAATTTGATGGCACACGATCATTATTTATTCGATGTTGTCTTACCTTAAGCCATTCAAAAAAACAAGGTAATACTTTTCTTATCTTTTCTTAGGGCTGAAAATAATATACCTTTCTCTTTTATTCAGCTTAAAGCTGGAACATGCATACCATCAGCAAGGTGAACTTAGTCCAACATCACGTCAACGTAGATAATCAGCGTAATTGTTCTCATGTCCGACTGCATGTTTTTGGACTTATAATGAAGACTACTAGACCAAGCAATTAATTTTCTCCTATTTCCTTGATGTTTCCAGGTGCACTTATCATTTTCCATTTGTTTTTCTTTACTATAAGAATTCACAAAGCAAGAACTACTTGTTTCCGATAATATATTAACGAACCACAATTGGCTAAAAGGCTGACAACATATGGTAACATTTTCCATTACAGATTTTAATAGTAAACCACTTAACCAATGAATGTACTTATCATTTACAACCTTTAGGGAATTCATATATTGTTTTCCAATCTTTTCCACTTCATCAAAGTTATTGGCAATAATATTGAATTCTCGTCTTTTCTTTTGCAAGTATTGTTGTCTGAATAATCTATTTATTTGCATTGTTGTGTTTCTATGTTCTAATTCGTGTTTTCTTCTTTCTCTTACAAATTTTCCCTTGACTTCTTTGTTAATTTCATTTTATTTATGATTAAAGAGTGGCCAGGCAAGTTAAATGGGTAGAACAATGAGGACTAACTATAGGTTTTTTGTTCTCTTTGTTAGGTGCTTTATGTGAATATTTATGCCCAGTTGTCAATGTTTAATGCCGCATACAGTACAATATTATGAACTGATAAATTATTCATAACAATACAAATAGAAGCGTAAGAGTGAGTATTCAACAATATAAAATATATAACATGCAACTTTTTATGGTTTTTTTTGCAGTCACATCGGAGTGGCAACGTCACTGTTCCTAATTATTTGGTGCAATTTAAAAAACCCGGACCAGATGGTTGTGATGTTTGGATTGACGTGGCGGTAGATCCAGAAGCTTTCTTGTGGAGGCCGAATTTCGAGATGTGTACTATTGGAGAAGCTGTAGGATCAACCATGGCTTGGCATAAAGACTTCGTTGCCTTCGACTAGTGTACTTCCTTAGGGTATGTGTTGTTTTGTGATACAAAACTTTATCTTATGTATTTTGTGTTTTATCGTTGTATGTGGAATGGTTATGTGAGAATGTTGTTTTGGTACTGTTTTAGTTGGTGATGTAAATGATTACTTTAGATTGTTTTGTTGGATATGTATTATACTATGTTGGAATCCTTTGATTATTAATATTTATGAATGAATCTGATTCAGTTAGTCTTAGATGAATATTGGTAGTTATGTAATAAATTAATAATTCATGCATGTAATTATTTTTTTGGGTTTAAATTGCAATTGTCGGTTGTAGTTTAATAAAGTATATTACAACTGTCAGAAAAAGCTGTAGAACACATCTACAACAGCTATTAACAGTTGTAAAAAGATTAAGTGCAACGGTCAAAAACAGTTGTAATAGATTATATGACAACAGTTCTATGCAACTACAGAACACAATTGTAAAAAGTTTTTAGTCTATTACAACTTCTCATAATACGACGGTGGATCCACCGTTGTAATAGATCTTTTACAGCAGTTTTTCACCGTTGTAATATGGTGATTCTGTTGTAGTGCATTCTCTTTTATTCATTTATGACCCAACCCATTTATGACCCAACCCACTTAATAAACAGGTTACCCATTTAACCCATTTAAAGATTTAAATTTAATTTGACTAATAAAAACAAATAAATATAAAATAATTCTAATTCTAATTTTTATGTTTTGAGATCCGACAAAATTTTAAAATTTTAATTCTAATTTTCATCAAAACTCAAATATGGAAATGAAGTAGCTTATTATTTTCTAAGTACAACTGTCAGCCTCCTTGGAGAACTATAGTGTGCATTCACACGATAAAGTATCTGAGTGTTCCATACCATTCGTAATTTATGTGGTAGGTAATCGGTCGAAGTCTCGCCCGATTCTGAGTTAGAACGAAGAAGTTATTGCAGTCTGAGCAAAAAAAATAGCGGCTTCTGCACTAGACGGGGTTCAACATGCAGATGTGGTAGCCTGTTACTTTTAAGTACAACTGTCAGTCCCCATGGAGAACTACAATATACGTTCATATGATGAACTATCCGAGTGTTCCATACTGTCCGTAATTTAAGTGGAAGTTGATCGGTCAAAGTCTCGCCTGATTCCGAGTTAGAACGAAAGAGTTATTGCAGTCTGAACAAAAAAAATAGCGGCTTCTGCATAAGGCGGAGTTCAATATGCAGATGTGGTAGCTTGTTATTTTCTAAGTACAACTGTCAGTCCCATTGGAGAACTACAGTGTGTGTTCACACGATGAACTATCCAAGTGTTCCATATAGTCCGTAATTTAAGCGGGAGTTGATCGGTCAAAGTCTCACCTGATTTCGAGTTAGAATGAATGAGTTATTGCAGTCTGAACAAAAAAAATAGCGGCTTCTGCAATAGGCGGAGTTCAATATGCAAGTGTGGTAGCCTGTTACTGTAACGACCCAGAATTTCTGTTAATTAAAATTTGTATATTTAATTGATTTTAAATATTAATAAGTGAAATTAAATAGTCGAATAAATTTTATTTCGAATAATTGGATTTAATTTGATAATTAAATCGATAATTTGATATTTGGAAATACAGAAATAATGGGAAATCGGGTTAAATATGATTGAAAATGATTTGTAAAATTTTATTATATCATATTGGATTTAGAGTGATGTTATAGAACTTTTAAAATTAAATTAAAAGTTAATTTGCGAAAATTGAATATTTTAATATTTAATTGACGAGTTAAAATAGCCATTTTTCAAACAGTCTCGGATTTTGACGAAACTAGTTTCATCGGATCCGTAATGTTATATTATTGTATGGTTTCAAATTTCGTGTCAATCGAATTTACCGTTTGTTCGGGGCAAGCTAAAACGCATAGAAATTGGTTTGAATCGATTTAATTTAAATTTGATCATTTATTTCTGTAACTCGCACAGATGATCGAATTAGCCTCCGAAACATGTTCCATTATGTTCGGAATGTGGGGTAAACCCTAGAAACGCCAGCCGGCACGCTTCGTTTGGAGTTCGGAAATTCCGGATGAATAGTAATTTGAGAATTTTTCTATAAAAGCGCCCTATTATTCACTTTTGCAAAAAAATATCAAACCCTAGGTCAAAAATGTTACAGCCGCCACCTCCACCTATCAATGGCGAAAAGCTCCATTTTTCTTCCTCCTTTTTCTTCTAATCTACTCACTATCATCAGAAACTTCCAACACGAAAGTTATAGAGCACAATGCAATCTATAAATCCAACGGTTAAGATCTGAAATGGTGAAGTGTGGAGGCTTCAATTTAGTCGCGTTCGTGCTCGTTCTAGGTGCGTTTTTCGAGAAGAAATGGCAGCCGAGCTTGATGTTGTTGTAGCCAAGAGTTGAGCAAGAGGGGAGCTTCGTTGTGGCGTAGTTTGATCGACGTCGAAGTGAAGGATTTGGTCACGTGTACTAGGGGTTTGGTGGCGGCTCAAGTGGGTTTGAACGTGATTTTCACGTTGGGGAGGAAGAAAAGGGGGACGGCCCTGATGATGGGGGTTGGAATCTTACGGTCCAGATCATTTAGGTTTTAAAATTAAAAATAAAATTGTGAAATTTAATTATATTAAATCGTGTAATCTTTGTAACCTTATAACTTTTTGATACGAGGTCGGAAAATTATGAAACGACTTGCGTCGGGTTCGGTTCGTCGAGCACTACACGATGGAGCTGGATTGGAGTCGTTTGGTGCCAGTTTGAATTTCGGGTAAAATTAAACGCGTGTTTAATTTTATTCGAAATAAAACACTGAAACTGAATTGAAAGCAAGGTGAGAACTTCTCACTCAATCGAATAGTTTCGATTTAAATTTTAAATAGTTAAATTTTAAAATTGCTTGAATGTATGTTTGAGTGATAATAGACCCTATACGCCGTATATTAAGCGGATGTTATTTATTAAAAACATATACCGCGATAATTCCAACTTGTATGGAATTGGTATTATATATGTACTTGGAGTTGATTTTCCCGCATTATATAGCGGATGAGACCCTATTGCGCCGCATAATGGCGGATAATATTTTATGAATCTCATATACCGCGATATTCCGTATTGGAACGGAATTGGTATTGTGCTAACATTTGTGGATGCAGGGAAACAGGTTGGAGGAATCCAACTGGATTCCTCACCAGTATTTATTTGATTACAGATATTGTGATATTTGTTGATTATCATATTGATATATGATGTTTTGGTCGTCGTGATTGACATATTGTTGTTGTTGCAGCATTGGCCTATTTTTGGAGTTTTTAAAATATTAAAATAACGATTTTGAATTTAAAAGGATTTTAAAGCGATTTTTGAAAGTATACGTTTTATTAAAATTAGAATTGTTAAAATAAATAAATGTTATAATTTTATTGTTATAAAGGTTATATTTTTGGAAAATAGTACTTGAGTATGATTTTGGAGTTATATAAGCTTTAATAACGATTTGTAAATTATTAAAAAGATCGGATTATTTAAATTGGGATTTTTGAATTATTATAAACGATTTATATAAAAGATTCATAAAATTAATATTTATAAATTAAAAATATAGGAATTATAAAACGAGTTTTATTAAGTGTTAAAATGAAGTATAAATGGATTTCATCAGTGAATGAAATTTATAGATTTATAAATTGTGAAGTTATAAAATGAATGAATTTGTAGAATAAAAGATTTATAAGGAATTAACTTATAAATTGGGTTTTGGCATTTAAGTGGGATATAAATAGAATTTGTTAATAGAGTGATTTTATAAGTTGAAGTGGTTATAAAACATAAATGGGATTTATAAACATTTTTTTTATAAATCCGAAACCGACTTATTTTGATAAGTCAATTATTTTAGGTTTTTAAAGGAGATATATTCACGATTTTGGATAGTGGATAATGCTTTGAATAAAATGTGTAGAAAAATGTTGAATTTGGTCAACGAAGAATATTCACGATTTTGGACAGTGAATATATTATTAAATAAAATGGATATGTTTTTGGGGAAGTGATATTATAAAATGAGTTAATTGTTTTAAAGATGTTTAAAAATGTGTTAAGTATCGAATACATAGATTTCAACATTCACTGTTGAAATAGACGTTTCGAGAAATAAGGAAATGGTAGATTATAACACTGTTGTTATAGTAAATGATTTCCGAAAGGAAATGTTTTATATAGTATTGGGATTTATATATCTATCTTAATTTCGAATCCCTATACTAGTGATTTTGGGTCATCGTAATGATGTTTTACGCAACATTCGTTTTGACTCAAATAAATGTGTTTAAGCGCACGTTTTCCTTAAAGAATGAAATCTATACTTAATTTCGATTTAAGTATATTGAATATTTTCCAAGTGTTGAAAATAAATGGATTTGTGAATTACTTATTATTAAATAAGTATGGAAATGTTTTCCAATATGAAGTGAATATTTTGAGATTTTACCTTTTAAAGATAAATTGAAAATGAATATTAGAAATCGATTTGGAAATTCACTATGGAATTTATAAAAGAAAGGAAAATTTGTTTAAAAATAAACGTTGATTTATTTTTGAAGTGTGGAAATAAATTTACGGATTTGAAACGTAAATATAAAGTAAATCGGTAAGTATTTATTTAATTAGTTTAAATGAACCATTTCGAGATGAAAATGAATAAAGATTGGTGAATATATCCCGTGTAGGGAAACGATTTGAAATTTGTTTTCAAATGGCTGAAGTGTGGAAATCATATATCTTGTGAAGATATTTTTGGAAAATAAATAATTTGGAAAATTATTTGGAACCTGGTGATGTTGTGCATATCTATTGTTAGTTAAATAACCGACTATCAATATTTATCTTTAAATAGGTATTTGTTGTGATTTGCTTGAATTTGAATGCCACACTTATTTTTAAAATAAGCGCTCATTATTCGGGTTAGCCGGGAAAGGACATCTGAGTCGCATAGCCCATTCCGAATAGTGATACGCCGTAATGGATAGCATTGATGACCGGTGTTGAAGACCGGATATTTATGAAAACGGAAGGATTACCGTCGAATGTTTCTGCATCGGCTGATCTCCAATATAGAAATTTATTACCCTTTGTGATGCGAAGTCCGGTCGTGATTAGTGAATATCCGGATTGCAAGGACTTCTTTGGAAGTGCCTTCGGTTCCGTTCGATCCCGGAACGGACTTGTATGGATGTGTGTCTGACGGTACAATTTGAGATGTAAAGCTGGTTTCTATCAAATATATTTCTGTTGGTGACGGAGAATTTATTCTCTTAGCTTAACACCCTTAGAGGTTATGTAGTTGATGGTTACTAGTGATGCATTGCCAATTTGGTAATGTGGCATACGAAGTGTTGTTGAGCATTTGTTGAACAAAGCACGGCTTTTGTATAAAGCGTGACTTTGTGGACGAGACTTCGTCGGACCTCACACCCCGAAAATGGTCAAAACAGGAACGATGCAGCAAGGTTATTAGGGGGTAGCGCCCCTTTAGTGTATGTCATTCCTTTTGGATAGAGGTGGTATCATGGTATGGAGCCCAGATACTTAACCTATGTTGTTGTTGCAAATTTATTACTTTGTGGTTGTTGGAATCGAGAATCGTCGGATATAGATCGGTTACGATCGGGGAATGACATATTCGTGTCAGTAGTTATCCAGTTTGAAGGGTAACCCGGCCTTGTGTTGGCAAAGATCTAACCGTAACGTTAGGTTCTCGGGTCGTCTTTCCAGAGGCGTACCCATGTGGCAATGGGAAGTTCCTTGGCCTGACCATTTGTTGGAAATCCAAAGAAACAATACGAACCCTGTACGGTTTTAGTTGTATAACCTGCCATGAAATGTGGCGGTAACCTGCTATTGAACATGGTAGCTATAGTAGGCATACAATAATGGTCGTATGTTGGCTAAGATCTATATCTTTACTTTCGAAATAATTTTTTCTACACTATGCACTAGTAATAATATCAAATGTTTCTTTTTAATACGTATCAAGCATATTTGACTATCATAAGAAGAAATCTCCTCTGATTCTGCGTTTGCATTGTGTGTGTGTGTGCGGGAGGCCTTATGGTAGTCTCATTTTTTCAAAAAGCATTATGAATCTATTTTAAAATATTCTTGTGGTTTGTTTTAAAGATAAATAACTGTTTTAAGTTCTCACACCAGTCGCATGACTGACCTGGAGTTTATTGTTTCCCTTCATAAACTCTGGATGCCCACCAATTTCCACACGGGCAGTCTAGAGTTAGGTTATCAGGATATTCTGTAATTCAGGAGTTGCTGGAGGCAAGATGGATGACATGGCGTATTCACTAGTATATAGTATTTCTTTTTCGCTGTTTGTTGTTATTTGTTGTTGTACACTCTGATGATGTAATGTAATGTAATGTGATGTGATGTAATGTAATAACTGATGTAGTTCTTTGTTTAAAGATTATTCATTTATCTATTATATATTGTTCCGCTGCGATTGTGAGATTCTGATATTGTTCTGTTGTTTCTTTCTGTTCTGTTCTATTTTTTTCTCTATTCTTCTACCTTTCTCTTCTTCTTTAACCATAGCGGTACGGTTTTCCGGCATTCGATTGCTCGGCAGTTGATACAGTGAACTTATTGATGTCGACCTTCGAGGACGAAAAATCGCACTCGTTACAGTTACTTTCAAGTACAACTCTCAGTCCTCTTGGAGAACTATAGTGTGCGTTCACACGATGAAGTATCCGAGTGTTCCATACTGTCCGTAATTTAGATAGGAGTTGATCGATCAAAGTTTTGCTTAATTCCGAATTAGAACGAAGAAGTTATTGCAGTCTGAACAAAAAAACAGCGGCTTCTGACGGAGTTCAATATGCAGATGTGATAGCCTGTTATTTTCTAAGTACAATTGTCAGTCCCCTTGGAGAACTACAATGTGCGTTCACACGATGAAGCATCCGAGTGTTCCATACTGTCCGTAATTTAGGTGGGAGTTGATCGGTCGAAGTCTCGCTTGATTCCGAGTTAGAACGAATGAGTTATTGCAGTCTGAACAAAAAAAATAGCGACTTCTGCAACAGGCGGAGTTCAATATGCAGATGCAGTAACTGTTATTTTCCAAGTACAATAGTCAGTCCCCTTGGAGAACTACAGTGTGCGTTCGCACGATGAAGTATCCGAGTGTTTCATACTGTCCATAATTTGGGTTGGAGTTGATCGGTCAAAGTCTCGCTTGATTCCGAGTTAGAACGAAGAAGCTATTGCAGTTTGAATAAAAAAATAGCGGCTTGTGCGCTAGGTGCAATTTAAATATGGGGATGCGGTAGTCTGTTATTTTCTAAGTACAACTGTCAGTCTGCATGAAAAATTATAATGTATGTTCAAAATTCTTATTTTTCAAATTTATATTAAAATTCCGAGTTAACACTATCCCCAAAAATTTTCTTCGTAAACCTATCCTTCCTTCGTAAACACGCTTCACCGGGATAATTAAAATCCCCCAAAAATTTTCATTTTGAATCCCTAAACTTAGCAATGGCCTTTCCAAACAGGTGCCCACCTCTCCCCCTCCATCCTCAATCACGCTCGAACCTCCGCGGTCGTCTTCACCATGCCGCCCTATCCTTTCGATGCCCTTGACCCCGATACCGGCCTCCTCTAGTTTCCATCGTCGTCGACACCGCGAGCAGTAATTTGGATCTCGCGATGGGAACAAAAAAATCTACAAATCTTTACCGAAGAGAAACCAACTCATGCAAGCAGCACATGAGAATGTTACACATGCAAGTTTCTCTCTACTGCGCGGGTATGTACTTTTTTGGAGTAAGGGAAATTATACGAATTTGAAGAATATTGAGGAATAACTATGATTTCTTGCATAATAAACAGAAAAAAAATTAAGTCACGTAGTTTAGGAAGGAAAAAAAATCACAGTTTGAAAAAAAAAACAGAACAACTGACTCAAACTTAGTCTACTCATTTTACTACCAAATGGTTAGCTAAGAATATCTAACCCAAGTTCTTGCATTTGAAATTATAACCCAACTCTATATGAGAACATCACGATCATTTAAAACCTCTCAAAATTCCATCATTTTAGCCCTCTCATCCAATATTGAATCAATAAACGAACTTGAGCTGCTAGTATGAGCTTGAAACAAGCTGTTCACCTCCTTCTCAAGTATGGTGTTATCAAACTCAGGCTTTTCCTTACTATTTTGATTCACATTTCCCTTTGAATTGGTAGAAAATTGATCGATGTTACTTGCATTATCATCTTGAATGTGTGCTAGAAACACGTTGTCTACTAATAAATCACTCCATTTAAATCATTTGATTGTTGAATTGTTGTTTCTTGACAATGGCTAAGATAGGTAGTTAGGGTGATTGATGAAGCTGAACCCTCCACCGATACAGACATGCCTGTTGAAATCACACGGTTAAAATTTGTATTTTGATAAGAAGGAACATTACATTAGTATAGCACAAGGACTTCTTCGTTTTATGCCACAAATATCTATAAATTTAATACGATATTCTACTTTTTCTGCACTTCTGTTAGTTGAACGGTATAATAGTAGAAAAGTTTGCATAACTCAGATTCATTTTGTTTTCCCCTTTCTAGTGAATTTGTGTAAAAAAGTGTTATAATGAACGCTTTACTCATGTCCAAGAGTAAAATGGTAAATAATTGTGCTATAGCATAAAAATTTCTTAGCATAGTTTTCTAATTTCTCTTTCTACTGTAAATACGCCAAAAGTGTAATTCCCACTTCTTAGCTCGAGCTACCATTGTCACCGTAATCTCTTATTCTTTTCAAACTGTATTCGATTATATTTAATTTATTTTTGTCCTTTAGGCTTTACCCTTTTTGGACAGGTCGGTTATCAGGTGCTATTCTTCATCATCAGGGTGCTGCTCAAGGATAACAAGGTTATCAACTTTGCTGGTGAATTTAATGTGTGGCAACTAAATTTATTTTCTACATGGCTAAAATCAACCATGTTATCATTGTCAGTATAAATTGATTTTCAAAGATATTCAAAAATGCACACATCACCTTTTTAGGGTACTTAAATTTTACTCTTATCGGCGGCGTTGTGGAAAATATTATTTCTTGAATCAACCCATACGACTTAGAATCAAATAGTATACATTTTCTATGTCTTGTTAAAAATAAACTTGGTTTTTAGGAAACGTCAATTATGTTGATTATAATCTTTGTATTAATGGAAATGTCGAAATAAAAATCTAGACTTACCAGATATGTAATTTGAAGTATTCCAGAATATGCTTAGTCAAGAAAATTCTAGAAAACGGAGGATTAAAGAAAAGTCTAGATATTATATCACATTATAAATAGGAATGATTTCTCTCATTTGAAGCAAGAAAATAAATGTATTTGTAAGCAAAGCAAATGTATTTGTAAGCAAGCAAAAAGAATAAAAGTGCAAAGAAAAGAAAGTTATTTCCTCTTTCATGAAATATTCTCTCAATCTCCATTAGCAAATTAAAAGTTTTTCTCTCATTCTTCTTTTTATAGAAATTACCCAACAGTGTTATCAGAGCTTGAAGATTCTCCTAAAATTTCCAACTGTGGTATCGGAGCCAGGTTGGTAATCAAGGAAGATGACAGACGAAACGACTCCATTTCAAGTTCATTTATTAAAGAAGGAGAATTATGAAAGTTGGAGTATTCGCATGAAAGCGCTGCTTGGATCGCAAGATGCGTGGAATATCGTAGAAAATGGGTATGAAGAATCCGCCGATATTTCCACTTCATCCCAAATCGAAAGGGATAATTTGAAGAATTTGAAGAAGAAAGATCGAAAGGCTCTTACACTTATCTACCAAAGTTTGGATGATGCTATGTTTGAGAAGATAGCTAATGCATAAACTAGCAAGGAAGCATGAGAGATTTTGAAAAACGATTTTGAAGACATCGATAAAGTGAAGAAAATTAGGCTACAAACTATGCGAGGTGGGTTTGAATCTTTATATATGAAATCATCATAATCAATTGATGATTATTTTTCTCGAGTTTTATCTATTGCCAATCAAATGAAATGACATGGAGAAAAAATAGAAGATCTAGAGTTGAGAAAATTCTACGATCTCTATATTCAAAATTTGATTACATAGTTGTAGCAATTGAAGAATCTAAAGGTCTAGAATCCATGACTATTGATCAACTCATGGGTTCACTTCAAGCACATGAAGAAAAATTAAAGAGAAAGTTTAAAGAAGAGTCATTAGAGCAAGCTCTTCAAACAAAGCTTCTCTTGCGAGAAAACGAGACATTTAAAAATGGAAGAAGTCAAAGCCAAGGCGAAAGAGGTCGTGGTCAAAGCTATGGAAGAAATGACTATCATAGAGAGGAGAAAAGGAAATATATATACACCCCAAGAGGTCTAGAAAGAGGAGGAAATATAAAGAAAAATGGAAGACCAGGGTATGATAAATCACAAATAAAATGTTATAATTATAATAAATTTAGGCATTTTGCTTCCGATTGTAGATCCACTTTTTATAAAGTCCAAGAGAGAACAAATTTTGCTCAAGAAGATGAAAAAAATTATGCAATTGACACATAAAGGAGATGAAACTAGTAATAATAATACATGGTATTTGGACAGGGGGCAAACAATCATATATGTGGAAGGAAGAACATGTTTATGGAGCTTGATCAATCGGTAAGTGGAAACATTCATTTTGAAGATTAACCTAAAATTCCTGTTAAAGGAAAAGGAAACATACAAATTAAGTTGAAGAATGGAAAGAATGATTTTATTTCTAATGTTTATTACGTGCCTAAAATGAAAACAAATATATTAAGTTTTGGGGCAACTTTTAGAAAAAGGATATGATATACACATGAAAAATAAAAGTCTTTTAATGAGAGATGGTAAAGAAAATTTAATTGCTAAAGTGGAGATATCAAAAAATAGATTGTTTCCATTAAATATTTCGAATAACGTTGCTAAATGCCTAAAATCATGCTATAAAGATTCATCATGGCTTTGGCATTTAAGGTTTGAGCATCTTAATTTTGGGAGTTAAAATTATTAAAAAAAAACATGGTGAAAGGTTTACTATCAATAAATCATGAGAACCAAGTATGTGAAGGATGTTTATTTGGAAAACAACCAAGAAAATGTTTTCCAAAATAATCAACCACAAGAACCAAAGAACCATTAAAATTAGTTCATACGGATATTTATGGCTCTATAAAACCATGCTTACTTGGAAAAAGTAATTACTTTGCACTTTTTATTGATGTTTTTAGTAGAAAAACTTGGGATTATTATCTCAAACAAAAATCGGATTTATTTGATGTTTTTAAGAAATTTAAGGCTCTTGTAGAAAATGAAAGTGGTTATAAGATCAAAATCATGAGATCCGACCGAGGTGGTGGAGAATTTACATCAAAAGAGTTTGAGAATTTTTGTGAAGAAAATGGAATTCATCGTCCATTAACAGTCCTATACACTCTACAACAAAATAGAGTTGTAGAAAGAAAAAGTAGATCTCTTCTTAACATGGCACGAAGCATGTTAAAAAACAGAAATGTTCCAAAAGAGTTTTGAGCTAAAGCCATCGAATGTGCGGTGTATTTATCAAATCGTTCTCCAACTCGAAGTTTGTAGAACAAAACCCTCCGAAGAAGCATGGAGTGGTAAAAAACCATGTGTATCTCATTTGAAAGTATTCGGAAGCATCGCTTATGCCCATGTGCCAGATCAAATACACTCCAAATTAGATAACAAAAGCGAAAAATACATTTTCATTGGTCATGACTCACGGTCAAAAGGATACAAGTTATATTATCTTATTAATGGAAAAATTGTTAGTCGAGAAGTGGAGTTCGATGAAGATTGTGTTTGAAATTGGAACAAACAAGAAGATGATTATAGTTTCTTTCCGCTTTATGAAGAGGAGTGCACTGATGATGTGGAAAAAAAGCTCATTTGTCCAACACCGTCATCTTCTTCAACTATCCATTAAGAACATTCATTTGAAGAAAGCTCAAATGAAAGACCACCACGCATGAGATCTTTGCCAGAATTATACAAGGTAACTCCAATTACCGATGATAATACCTTATTTTCACTTTTTGCCAGTTGTCAACCAATTGGTTTTGAAGAAGCGAAGCAAAACAAAAGATGGAGGAAAGCTATGAATGAAGAAAATAAAGTAAGCGATGATGATGCAAATGATGAAAAGCACGAAAACAAAAGAATTTAAAATATGAGCAAAAATTTGAAAAAATGAAAATAGAGAATATTAAAGAAGTAAAAAAGCAAAAAGTCAAAAACGAAGTCAAAGAGAACAACGATGAATTTCACGAAGATATTGGATTAGTTAAAGATCGCAAGAGCGGAATTAATAAAGAGTGCAAAAACAACCCATATGGCTCATTCGAAATTACAACCCTGGAACAAGTTGGATATTTAAACGTCCAATTCTTGGACTATACTATCGTAACGATGGAGAACGAAACGATTGGAGCACAAAAAGGATTTGTAAAATTGCATCAAAGATCTTGCCAATGGAAAAGAAGTACAATGCAATAAAGAAATGGATATTTTTTTCATTCCTACAGAAGCACGTAAAATACAAAGATTACAAGATATTCTCGAAGTTACAAAACCAAGTTTACGAGGTGGTTTTTAGAAAATGTCAATTATGTTGATTATAATCTTTGTATTAATAGAAATGTCAAAATAAAAGTCGAGACTTATCAGATATGTAATTTGAAGTATGCAAAATATGCTTAGTCAAGAAAATTCTAGAAAACGGAAGATAAAAAAAAGTCTAGATATTGTATCATACTATAAATAGGAATGATTTCTCTCATTTGAAGCAAGAAAATAAATGTATTTGTAAGCAAGTAAAAAGAATAAAAGTGCAAAGGAAATAAAGCTATTTCCTCATTTATAAAATATTCTTTCAGTCTCCATTAGCAAATTAAAAGTTTTTCCCTTCTTTTTTCTTACAGAAATTTTCCAACATGTCTAACATTAGCAGAAGGCACATTATTAGTGGTAATTACCCTTAGGTTCGTTAGGTGGAATAGCCAGTATAATCTTCTTGTCTGTAGCAGATATTATCAGCTATTGTATTCTGTTAAATTTCCCATTATCTCTTGTCATTTTGTGTTCTTGGTTGAAACTTTTATTCTGTTAAATTTTCCGTTTGTCTCTGTCATTTTGTGTTCTTGGTTGAAACTTTGTTTTTGTTGTGATGAACGGGATAAACATAGTGCACAAGACATACGCTAATGAATTTGTAAAAAGGGGATTATACTTTGCATTTCTAGTTCTGATATTCATCTTTTACTTGCACATAAAATAAATTAGGAAATTCATTTTTTGTGTTATTTTGCCTGAACAAGTTCTAACAAATTTACAGCAATATTTGCAGTTTGCAGGTGCTTCCCTGAAAGAACCATCTTTGGAATTCGAGCTTCTGAGTCCCGCAGTTGCAAAACCACCTGTAATCCCTCGATTCACAACAGTAGGAGATAAAAGACTGCCAACACTTGAAGAGGAGCGGCTGGCTCTGTCAGCACTTGGCAAATCTAAACCGATAGAGACTGATTCTATTGTGTTCACTGGATTGAATAACCAACTTCCTGAATCACGTGAACCACTTACAAGCAGTACCACTGTATTGTAGCACAAAGGAACAAATTTTACATAGGTTTTATAAGAAGTGTTGAATCGAAGGAGAGTTAGAAGTTCTATGAGAAGTTAAAAGCGAAGGATGATGATATTTCTACACTCAAGAACAAAGTGAGCGGATTAGAGATGAATATGGTAGATATGATATAGTTTATGCAGGAGTATAGACAGTAGAGGGATGTGAATGGTAATGGTTTGTCGCATGATATGTAAGTTGTTTTGTTTGGACATTTCGTGATGAATTTGTATATTATATATGTATTTATGTTACTAAGCATTATTCAAACATGTTGGGTTGGAAGTTGTAGTAATGTGATTTTGTAATTTTGTTTTAACTATAATTATGTTGATTATGTTGCATGTGTTTAGACTTAACTTGTATTTGTTTGTGATGGCATGATTATGTGTATGATTGTTTAAGATGGTATATAAAGAGGAAAGATTTAATTGTTTATCTAATATTGCATCAGAAACTAATTAATTTGTTCTTTTAGCAAAAAATTGACGTTGTAAGACGTCTTTAAAAATAATAAGAAATTGGACGTCATTAATTTTTAGCAATGCCCTTGCAACATCTACACTGCATTAAAAAATTGGCGTTGTAAAGACGACACTAAAATTTAGCGATACACTTGTAATGTTTTTTTTGCGATGTCGTAGTGAAATTAAACAATTTAGCAACGTCCGTTTATTTGATGGGATTTTGGCGTTGTTAAAATATTTAACGATGTCATAGTGCCGCTAAAAGCCCATCAAAAAATCGCAAAATTGTAGTAGTTGTCGGAGTTTGAGGTTATTCAAACAGCGGAGTAAAATGTCAAGGAATAAATATTTTTTATTTATACGAAAATAGGCATAAGGACAAATTTAGAAATATTTTTAGGCTGAAAGGCAACAAGTTTATTTTTTGAATGAAGGACAAAGCTAGTTATAACTAGCAATTTTTTATAGTGTAAAACCGAATATAATTCTAGTTATAACTAGCATTTTTTATAATGTAAAACTGAATATAATTCTAGTTATAACTAGCATTTTGTATAGTGTAAAAGTTGAATATAATGTTAAATATAACTAGCATTTGTCCTTCAGCCTAACAATAATATTTCATGTCCTCCGTCTAATTTTATTTCAAAGTTTGTCATTTTTCTTAATTCTCTATAACTGAACTAAATAAAATCTGTCCATCGTAGTTATGTCCATTTGTAATTATTACCTTGCAACCTGGAATGAATGCAATGTAATAATTCAAATTCGGTCTTTTGAAAGATATTTAAGGTTGATGTACAGTACTCAGTTCTTGTTGCTTCGATGCGTAGTTTGATCCTGTCCTCAATCCAGTTCTTGTTGCTGTATTTGGTGCACATGCCTGGCACAGTCCTGATTTTGTTAGCGTAATAGTATGTGCCTTGCTCTGCCATGCTCTACTGCACACATTGACTTCATGCACAGTTTAAACAATATATACACTGCATGCAAATTATCCAAGTTAATAAACATGTCTGTTTGCATGTTGTGGGATATGATCGATGCTCATAAACCATGCACTGAAATGATTATCCTATTAGCTTAAGACTGGGAGTATAGTTATTTTAAACTTGTAAGGTACTAGTAATGTTCCGCTGCCCAGTGTCTATATATATTTCAAACTCTTCACCACTGCATACAAATTATCCAAATCAAATAGTTATGGAGGCTATACTATTGACAATTTGAAGGAAATGAGAAAATTTGTATTATGATGAATTTGTTACAGATACATTGCTGCCGTGTTCTCGTATTTATATACAATACAACTCAGTACAAAATCTTATTTTAGTACTTGGGCTACAACTCAGGCCCAAGCCCATTACAGAGGTATTGATAATATTTGAGAAAGTAATGCCAGGACGAATTGATATTTCCTCGTTTCACTTAACATTCTCCCTCAAAATCGAGTCTAGGGTTATGGCGACTACAGCAAATTCTTCAAATTTGATGAAACTTTCAGAGTTATATTGAGGAAATTGAGTGTAATCGTGAGAAATCCCTCTTTTGTGCAGAGAATTCGAGTGAAAATGTTGTGCGTGGCTCGTAAGTGCAGATCTGGAGATATTCTTCAGATCTGTAACTTTGGTCTGCTTGTAATCGAATTCTTCTTGTTGAGTAGCTTTGAGAAGGCTCTAAGATGAGTAGTGTTCCAGATTCCAGTGAAGACGAGGTTTTGGACCTTAGATCTACGGCTTTTAAGTGGCTCGTGAATGCAGATCTGGAGATATTCTTCAGATTTGTAACTTTGGTCTACTTGCAATCAAAATCTTCTTGTCAAGAAGCTCTGAAATGGCTCAAAAGACGAGAACGACTTCAGATCTACCGCTTTCAAGTGAGGTCTAACTTTCAGATCCGCTGATGTTCTTTGGATCCGAGGCTTTCTTTTCCTCATGTTGAATCAACTGAAGCTCGAATTCACTCTGAGCTCGTCTCTAAGTCTGGTAAAATTTCTTGTTGATAGTGCCTTGATAAGCACGTCAGCTCTTTGATATGATGCCGGTATGTGATTTAACTTGAAGTTTTTGATTGATTATTTGCTCTCGTACAAAATATAAGTCAATTTCAATATGCTTTGTCTTTGAATGAAGAACTGGATTAGCTGACATGTGAACAGTGCTTAGATTATCACACCATATGACTGGTTTATAATCTGATTCAATTCTTAATTCACTTAATAGAGATTTGATCCATAAAATCTCTGCTGTAGCACTAGCTAAACTCCTGTATTCTGCCTTTGTACTTGATCTTGAGATAGTGGCCTGCTTTTTAGAGCACCACGATGTAAGATTTCCTCCAAGATAAATACAGTATCCAAAAACTGACTTTCTGTCATCTGGATCTGTTCCCCAGTTTGCATCTGTGTAGCCTATGATGTTAAGATTGTTGCTCTTTTTGAATGATAAGCCATAGTTGTCAGTCCCTTTTAAGTATCTTAATATTCTCTTTATTACTTTCCAGTGTTCATCTGGAGGTTCCTGCATGAATTGAGAAACTTTGTTAACACCATACGATATGTCATGCCTGGTTATTGTTGCATAGTGTAATGCACCAACAACACTTCTGTACTGTTTAACATTAAATATTGGATCTCTCCTTTTTTTGAAAGCTGATAGTTGCTTATCATGGGAGTTGGTTGAGGGTTTGCCTCATGCATTTTAGATTTTAGCAGTATTTCTGTTATGTATTTCTTTTGGCTGAGAACTATTTCTGAATTTGGCTTTCTGATAATTTCTATGCCCAGGAAATAATTAATCTCTCCAAGATCTTTAAATGAGAATTTTTTTGTCCAAGTACAGGATGAGATTGTTGATATCTTCTTCATTGTTACATGTGACAATGAGATCATCAACATATATTAAAATATATATTACGGATTCTTTTTTACTATTAATAAAGAGAGAGTTGTCTGATTTGGTAGACTGGAATCCAAGTTTTATCAAAGTATGTTTCAGTCTATCAAACCAGACTCTTGGAGCTTGTTTAAGCCCATATATAGCCTTATTCAATCCGCACACATAATCTGTATTTTGATTGTATCCCTGTGGTTGCTCCATATATATCTCCTCTTGTAGAACACCATTCAGGAAGGCATTATTAACATCAAGTTGCATAATGCATCAATTTTTGTATAAAGCAATAGTGAGTATAATCCTCACTGTTGTTGGCTTAACTACTGGTGAGAAAGTCTCATTAAAATCAAATCCATATTGCTATGTATAGCCTTTAGCAACAAGTCTAACTTTATATCTATGAACAGATCCATCTAGATTCTTTTTAAGTTTATATGTCCATCTGCACCCCACTATATTTTTATTACTTGGAGGATGAACTAAATCCCATGTTTATTTTTTATGAGAGCATTATACTCTTCATCCATGGCTGCTCTCCAGATCTTGTCTTTGACAGCTTGATCAAAGTTTTCTGGCTCTTCAGTTATTGTGGTTGCTATATAAAGCTTTGGCTTGAATATACAACTCTTGGCCCTAGTGATCATGGGATGACTGGGTCTGTCCTGACATTTACTTCTGTTTGTCTGATCACTGTTATTTGCAATGGTATTTTGTTGAGAGCTTGTACTTTCTTAACTAACTTGTTGATCTTGACTGGCAGGTTGCAATGGAGACTGACTGTGATAGTTAGAAGCTTCTCCTGGTTCATTGTCTAATGAAGATGGTGAATCATAATCTTCAACAGTCCTTTTAGTTTCCTTATACTCCTAGTTTTCTGAGCAGATGGGTAAATCAGGTATTGAAGTTCTTGGATTAAGAACTTTCTTTGTTGTCTTGATATCTGCATTGCTAAAAGGAAATATATGTTCATTGAATACAACATGTCTACTAAAAAAAATTCTTCCTCTATTATCCAAGCACTTATATCCCTTCTGATTAGAACTATATCCTATAAAAGTGCATGGTTGAGATCTAAACTCTAGTTTATTTCTATTATATGGCCTTAAGTAGGGAAAACATAGACATCCAAAGATTTTTAGACTTTGATAGTCTGTTTTACATTATACAACTTTTCCATTGGACTTATTCCTTTTAAAACCCTTGTTGGCAATCTGTTAATTAAATAAACTACTGTATTAAATGCATCAGGCCAAAAATTTAAGGGTAAAGATGCTTGAGCTAAAAGAGTAAGTCCAGTCTCAACTATGTGTCTATGTTTTCTCTCTATTTGATCATTCTGTTCTGAGGTATAGGGACATGTTATTCTATGAACTATTCCCTTTTTATTAAAATAATTGATGAGAGTCTTAAATTCTGTACCACCATCAGATTGTACAGTCTTAACTTAATAACCAGTCTGCTTTTCAGCTACTGATATAAAATGCACTACAGCATTATATGCATAAGATTTGGTTTTTAAGAAATAAATCCAAGTAAATCTAGAACAAGAATCAATAAAAGATATATAGTATTTATATCCATAATCTGAGTATACTCGAGCAGGACCCCATAGATCCATAGCTACTAGTTCTAAAGGATTTGTATAAACAGTAATAGAAGAATTAAATGACAACTTGTGGCTTTTACCCATCTGACAATAAGTGCAAACATATGGTGATGAATTATCATCAAAGGCAATTTTATTATCATTGATAATTTGTTTAACAACACCAATATTTGAATGTCCAAACTTATAATGCCATAAATCTAGAACATTTTTGTGATTAACAATCTGTGTTGCCTCTGACAGATTACAATTTTGATGATCTTTTCCATGTTTGATTTGACTAACTACTTTGAAACAATAAAGTCCTCTGTCAGCATCATCCTGCAATAAAATTTTTTAGTTAGAATGTCTCTAACAAGACAATATTTTGGAAAGAACTCAAAATAGACATCGTTATCTCTAGCAAACTGTGAAACACTAATTAAATTTCTTTTAATTTTTGGTACTCTTAATAAATTATTTAAAAATAATTGTCTAGCACCTCTGATATGTGCTTTTCCAGAATGAGTGATATTTATAGACTCACCATTTCCCATTGAAATTGACTGTGTACCTTTATACTCCTTGCATCCTAGATTTACGTTGTCAAGATTGTTTGTGATATGATTTGTAGCTCCAAAATCTATGTATCATGCATCATCTTGTATATGTTCTGGCATCGTGCTTTGATTTCTGTTGTTGTCTGATTGATTTCTTTCCCCATATTGCACTTGTGCTAAGTTTGCAGTATAGTTATTGTTTCTTTGATTGCTTGGATTCTATCCTGGAACATAGTTCAGATTCAATCTGAAGTAACATTTAGGTGTTGTATGTCCAATATTTTCACAAATTTGGCATTTGAGTTTGTTATTGCCATTTCATCTTCCTCTGCCATTTCCTCTGTAGGACTGACCACTTCTTTGGTTCTGTTGATCCGCTTTAATATTGTACTGATTCTTGTTTTTATTGTTTGCTGCATAGTTAATTGACATGTCTGAGTCAGTTGGTTTCTTGAAGTCAATTCTTCCTTCATGTGCAAGTAATATTGAATGCACATCTTCAATGGGAGGTGTTGATCTTTGAGATGATATAACTGCAACAACTGACTCATATTCATCATTCAGAACACTTAATATAATTAATACTTGTTCTGAATCAGTAATCTTGTGACCAGCTGCTTCAAGCAAATCACAAGTAGTTTTGATTTTTGCTAGGTATTTTCCCTTTGACAGATTATCCTTCTTGATACTGTGAAGGATCCTCTTATAATGCATTATCTTGGCTGTAGATTGAGAACCAAAAATTCTTTCAACTGTGGTCTGTCTTGCTACCGATAACTTGAGGCAGTAGCTTCATGCTTATGGAAGATAAAAGCCATTAACATATTAGACTATCTTGTCTCTGAAACTTTATGAATTCTTCATTGTTGACAGTTTATTTTCTTGATTAGTTATAAATCTTGGAGGAATTGGCACTGTACCCAAAAGAAATTCTTCGAGGCCATAGTCTCTGACTGTTGTCTCAACTTGAACTTTCCAGAGAAGATAATTATCTTGTTCGAGCTGTGCTGTGATAAGTTGACTCTGAGGACTGATGACTGTTTTAAGAAGGCTTTCAGTGGCTGTCTGATACGAACTTTGTGGATTTGATGATGTTGCCGAGCTTTCATCACCCATGATGAAGAATCTTGAACAGAATGAGAAATTAAAGAACTCATAATATCTTTTTTCAGTAAACAAGAATTGCAACCTGAATTTTCCAGGTATGTTGTAGCCATAAGATTAAATGATGATTGTTTGCTGATAGTTTTCTTGGCAAGGCACTGCCTCTTTCTTTCTGTCTGTTGCGATTTCTTGCTTTTTGTTTTCTGAATTGTGAGTTTTTCTGAGAATTTCTTCTTTGAGAATTTTGAGCAGCCAGAGGTTGTATGCTTTTCTTGGCAAGGCACTAATTCTCAGAGACTGAATATGAAAAAAATAACCCAATGATGAAATTATTCTGAGGATTAAAGATAACACCAAGTGATGAAGATTAAACTGATGGTGTTATCTTGAATACAACAGATTTTGATTTATTTCTGATTGAATTTTGATTGAAATGCTGTTAAGCTGAAGGTTTTGGCTCTGATACCATATTGACAATTTGAAGGAAATGAGAAAATTTGTATTATGATGAATTTGTTACAGATACATTGCTGCCGTGTTCTCGTATTTATATACAATACAACTCGGTACAAAATCTTATTTTAGTACTTGGGCTGCAACTCAGGCCCAAGCCCATTACAGAGGTATTGATAATATTTGAGAAAGTAATGCCAAGACGAATTGATATTTCCTCGTTTCACTTAACATATACTCTGTTCATCAAAAATTATGTTCTCTGGCAATTTGCTGTTCATCAAAAATTATGTTCTCTGGCAATTTGCTGTTCATCAAAAATTATGTTCTCTGGCAATTTGCTACAAAATAAGAGACTCGCTCCAATGTATTTACCTTCTACTACTTTTCCCTGCCACAACAAAAAAATCAACATAAAAAACTAGTCTGCTATCATCGCTACGGAAAACTGCACTTCAGAAAAAACTTTGATCAAACCTTCACCATCAGTAAAACTATTCAAAACCGATAAGATGGTCGACCTTACTCCTTGGGAGCTCCAGCTCCCCTCCTACAACTACATTCAAATTGGTTTTCTCAACCCCAAACTGCTAACCAATGACACCATTCACCATTGCTCTCCCAAATATGGATACTCAACTCATAGTGTTGTTTAAATCTGAACGATTGTACAAAAGGAAGAAAAGAGCCACCACCACACCAAAAATTAAATATCTTTATTATCAACCACAGTAACAAAACGCACTTCTAAATTGTAAATGAAGCAAGCAACAAGCTAGATAAACCTTTATTCACAGCACTTTCGTAGTTACATTCTCTTTTGTTAGGCAATAACCAAAGTTGAATTACCAATTTCACTAAAGAAGCACCAAGTGAACCTCGGTTCACAGTAACTAAACTAAAGAAAAAAAAAAAACATTAAAATTTTAAAAATAACAGATCACCGTTACTTATTAGAAGAAGAAGATATGTCATTCTCGTCTTTAAGGCTTTCCTGCTTCACCACTTCCTCTTCCGCAGCAGCTCTTTCTTCATCGTACACATAAAACATATCTTCATCTTCCAGCTTGCGACATCGTTTACCCATCATGATCGGCTTAGTCCATACATACCCCTTTCCCTTAATAGACGGAAACCCTAATTTCAACTTATCCAGTTTATTGTCGTGACTTAATCCATGCCAAACATTTGATACGGCCGAAGAATTCACAGTATTTAGATAATCCATGTAGAGTGTCCAACTTTGACTGGTACTCAGGCTCACAGCAGCTTTGTTTGCTCCTATGACGAGATCCAGATTTTTCAGTTCCTGTCTTTCGCCATTGATTTTCTCTACATGATCGCGGTCGTCGTCGCATTTAGTCTCGACATTTCTGACTTCTGCTTCAAGTTCCTTGGAAGAATCTGCACTTTCGACTTTGGTCTTGGATGATTGACGAAAGAATTTTTTGATGGATCTGACCTTACTCCTCTTCTGAAGATCGTTCTTAGCAGAGGAGGCGTTTGAGGGACGAGATGATTTTCCGTGATCATTGTCGTTTGCGGTTGAGGGACGTGGAGTGCTGCTGTGTTGTTGATCTGTGGATGATCTGCCATGGATGTAGATGTCTGAAGAGAATTTGCCTGGTAGTTGAGCCATGTTTTTTTTTTAAAATTTTCTAGATTTGTTGATCTGGTTTAAGATTTTTAAGGCTAGAGTGAAAAGTGGGAGTTTGAGGTTATTCAAAATGCTGTAGTAGAATGTTGAGGAATAAGTATTTTTATTTAAAATGATAACTAAATTAAATAAAATCTGTCCATCCTAATTATATGCAACTTTGAATGACTGCAAGGTAATAATTCAAATTCGGTGTTTCAAAAGATATTTAAGATAGATGTAAAATACTCAGTTTTGCTATCTATTTATAGCTATTTTTAGTTGCATTAATTCAAAATACGTGTACAGATGTACGCTAAATACACTCATACCAAAAATATATTTCCATGTCCAATTGGTTAACTGTAATCAACATTTGTTAACAGTCTATTTATTTGCATTTAACTTCTTTTTTTAAGTCTGATAGTAATTTTTTGAAGATTTCTTGAGAAAATTACCGTGTCTCTATTTTTATAACAAAGAATGTATAAAAAAAAAACAAGCATGCGAATTACGCACAACGGATAAATACACAGTCGTAGTATGAATATCCACCGCTAGAAAGGCTTCGTATAGCGACGGCTGACGACGGCTAAAAAAAAACGGCCGTCGCTAGCCGTCGTTATACGCAATATACAGATCCAAGCCGAGAGCAGCAAATTCACTATCTTCCTCCCCCAAAATCAATCTCCTTCCCCCAATCCGTCGCCCCCCGTCACCGCAGCCGTCGCTCCACCTTTCAACGCCTCCAAATCACTCAAATTCGTGTAGGTATGCTCATAATCTCTCGTTTGAAAGTAAATTTGATGTTTTTAGGTTTAGTTTAAACCCTAATTCAATTAGGATTTGTTGTTAAATTGAGATTTGTTGTTAAATTAGGTATTAGTAGTGTTGTTAAATTAGGTATTAGTAGTGTTGTATGTTGATTTGGTAGAATAATTAGTTTATTATCATGAACTTGAATTAGGTATTACATTAATTAGTTTATCATGAAGTTGAATAAATGGTTGATGTAAATAATTAGTGTTGGCGATTAACATGGTTAGTTGTGTTAGGTGAAAAAATAGCGTATATTAATGATTAACTTGGTTATTGATAAATTTACATGAAAGTATTTCATAGTTTATGAAATTGATAAATTACAAATTTAAGTTGATAAGTGAATTTAAATTGACAAATTTTTATTTAATAATTAGATTTTTATTGTTTTCTAATTATCTATTTGATAATTAGAATTTGTTGTTTTCTAATTATATTCATTGTATTTATCCTGTTGACTGAGCGACGGCTAACGACGGTCATTTTAATAATTTTAGCGATGACTAGCGACGGCTAGCGACGGCCAAAATGCAAAAGGTTGTGTATATTGTAAAAAATAAAGTTTGTACAAAAAAATTAAAAAATGAATATGAGAACATTAAAATTCTGCAAATATCTATTTTTTTTTAAAAAAAATTAGGAAATGACTTTAAAAACAACTGATATTGTATTAAAATCGATTTAGTAAAGAAATTAAGAAATGAATATAACAATAACAAATAGTCACATTATAAAATCTGTGTCGTTAGAAAATAAAGAAATGAATTGAACTAAAATTGTTAATTGAATGTTGAACTAAAATTTAAATACACAAATTTTTGAAATAAAATATAAATAGTTGAAACATTGTCAAAATTTGAAAAGAACAACAATGTTTGATAAAATTTAAAGAATTTTTTTTATCCCTTAGATTGGCTTTGGCCCCATCTGGCAAGCGTTGTATATGATCGTTATATGGATGTTCGTTTTGTAACGGAATTGACATTTATATTCATCTGATTCAATATTTGTCGGATTTGTCCCTGCATTGGACAAGTTACAAATACAATAAAATAATCACATATTATAAATCATTTCATTTTAAGCGTTTATAAAATTTCGACAGCACTTCATTTACATCCCCCGTGTACACGCATTTGTGTACGATACAGGGAACATAAGGGAAGTGCTGCCGAAATTTTGTTGAACCGTTTAATCTGAAATGATTTATAAAATGTAATTACATTATTGTGTTTGTAAAGGGAAGTAGGATGACCGGCCACCGAAGTGAAAACCAAAATACCAAAAAATAAAAAAATAAAGTGAAGTTTATATTTTGAATTTTCTGCAACGATGAACTGTTTACAATGGAGAATGGTTGAAAATTAATGATTTAAATTGTCTAACATACATTTTCAAATCAGGAAAAATGTTCAATTATTTTCTCGACCATACTTGGATGTACGAAGTCAGAACTGGAAAGAAGGGATCAATAAAGCAACATTTCTACAATGGTGTACACGAATTTATTAGATTTGCTAAATCTAATAATCGAAACAATACAGAAATTTGTTGCCCGTGTAGTAAGTGTCAACATTTGAAGCATTGGAAACCGGATATAGTTGAAGTACATTTGTATCAATATGGTTTCGTGCCTGATTATTATTTCTGGGATCGTCATGGAGAACTTGTTGAACCTACACCTAATACTGAAGTTTTAGAGGATGGTAATATGATGACGAATCCGATAGAAAATATGGTGGATGATGCAGCACGATCAATATTTCCTACAACTGAAGTTGTCGATGAAGACGAAAATGTCGAAGAAGAACCGACTGCGGGAGCTAAAAAAAATATAGATTTGTTGGATTCTGCTAAGAGGCCGTTGTGGGACGGATGTAAAAGCGGAACCGAACTTTCAGTAACCGCTGAATACATAACTATGAATCAAAATTCAACCTTACGGAAGCTGCATTTACAGCAGTTGTACAAGCTGCAAAATGACACATGCCACCCAATAATCTGATGTGCGATAGTCATTATAAAGTTAAAAAATTGATGTCCGCTTTTGGTCTACCGTACGAGAAGATAGATGCATGTGTGAAAGGTTGCATGTTGTATTGGAAAGACGACGTTGACCTCAGAAAATGCAAAATATGTAACGAAGAAAGATACAAACCAAGAAAGAAGGGAAAGAAGTCCCGTACAAGAGAATGCATTATTTACCCATCACTTCCAGACTTCAAAGATTATATACATCTTCTGCTAAGGCCTGTCATATGCGATGACATAGTATGAGAACTGTGGAAGAAGGAACTTTGATACATCCATCCGACGGTGAAGCATTGAAACATTTCGATAAGTCTTATCCCGCATTTGCTGCGGAAAGCCGTAATGTCAGACTTGGTTTATGTACGGATGGATTTTCACCATTTTCACAGTTTGGTAGTAAATATTCATCCTGCCCAATTATCGTTACTCCGTATAATTTACCTCCATGGATGTGTATGAAGACACCATATATGTTTCTCACCACTGTCGTTCCCGACCCTCATGATCCAACCCAAGGAATTGATGTTTATTTACAACCATTGATCGAAAAGTTGAAGAACTGTGGAATGAAGGAGTCGAAAATTACGATGTATCAACCAAAAAAAATTCGGTTATTCGCTTCTTTGTTATGGACGATTAATAATTTTCCTGCATACGGGATGCTTTCTGGTTGGAGTACGGCCGGTCGTCTAGCATGCCCTTATTGTATGGAAGAAATACGAGCATTTTCCTTACGATATGGGAAGAAAGTTTCGTGGTTTGATTGTCATCGGTGTTTTATTCATCCCAATCATACTTTTAGAAGATATAAGAAAATTTTCATAGCTAACAGAGAAGAGAATCTGAAACCACCCAAGGTTTGGTCAGGCGAGGAAATATACGAAATTGTAAGAGACTATCCAAAGATACATGAAACTGGAGTCCAGACTAAAATCTCAGAAAAGTCAGACATTCATAATTGGTGCAAACAAAGTATATTTTGGGAGTTATCATATTAGAAAGATCTCTTACTCCGACATAATATTGACGTGATACACAACGAAAAGAACGTGTTTGATAATCTGTTTAATACAATTTTGAATGTAAAGGGCAAAACCAAGGACGATTTGAATTCGAGGCTTGATATAGCAAACTATTATAAGCGTCCGGAACTTCATACAAAGCCTAATGACAATAAAAAACCGAAAGCATGCTATGAGCTAGACAATAAGCAAGTAAAACTCGTGCTAAAGTGGGTGGAAGAATTAAGATTTCTCGATGGGATTTTCTCCAATCTTTGTAGATGTGTTGACTTCAAAAATAGTAAACTGAGTGGGATGAAAAGTCACGATTGTCATATCATGATGGAATATTTACTCACTGTGGCTTTCAAAGAACTGTTGCCCGTAAAAGTATGGAACGTCATAACAGAGTATGTTTGTTTTATGAACAGCTTTGTTCGACAACATTAAAGGTGGATCATATACGTAAACTTGAAGTAGAAATATCCATATTGCCATGCAAACTGGAGAAAATACTTCCGCCTGGTTTCTTTAACGTAATGGAGCATTTACCTATTCATCTTCCATTCGAAGCACTTCTTCGAGGTCCTGTGCAATATGGATGGATGTATCCATTTGAGAGGTAAATTAACATGTGCAATGTCCATGTCAATTTCAAATTCAAATTTGTATATCTAAATATGTAATAAATATCTTAATAGGTACTTGAATCATCTGAAGAAGAAGATTCGACAAAAAGCCCGAGTTGAGGGTTCGATATGCAAATCGTATCTTGAAGAAGAAGCCTCAATTTTTTTCTCTCACTACTTTAAGGACGATGTGAACTTATCGTTTGTAACTGTTCCTCGAAATGAGGAAGTCGTTGAACAAAATTCTTCTCAAACAATGTTATCTGTTTTTAGACAACATGGTAGACCTGGTGGAAAATGTGTGGAAATATGGTTGGATGATAGAGACCACCATATAGCGCACACGTATGTTCTTTTAAATTGTGTCGAAGTCGCACCATTTGTCAGGTAATAATTAATTCACTTGTAATTTACTTGTACGTACATAATACTAATAACACATATTACATATATGCAGTATCTACGAATCACAGTACCCATCTGGCGATCTTAATAAAGAATTTGCCAAATGGTTTTTGAACTATGTTTATGAGCCGAGAAACTGTGTCGTTGATGAAGGCTTAAGACATCTTGCGATTGGACCGAAAAGAAATGTGAAGACTTATCCAATATTCTTCGTCAACGGGTTTAAGTTCAACATAAAAGATTACGGTGCTGAAAAATTAACATATAACAGCGGAGTATTTGTCAAAGGCAGTGATGATCCAGATGAACATTTAAAAGATTTTTACGGCGTCTTAACACAGATTCTAGAATTGACATATTATGTTGAATCTTTAGAAAAGGTTTTTTTATTTAAGTGTAATTGGTTCAGTAACGTTCCTGGTTCCGGAATCAACATGCATAAAGAGTACAAACTTATTGAAATAAGGCATACATCACACTACTATAAGTACGATCCTTTTGTATTAGCTAAGCAAGCGTTAAAAGTTTATTTTGCTCCGTATCCATCTATGAAAAGAGATAAAGCGGATTGGTCCGCTGTTTTCAAAACAAAACCAAGGTTTACGTTTGATAGAAATAATATTCTAGATGAAGCAGCATATCAAGCCGATCTTGAATCAAATACAGAAATAATAATAATAACCGATGACATTGATGTAGGGCCTTTGAATGATGAATCGAACGTCCTATTTGATGCACTCGAAAGTACCGAATAAAATGAGATAGAATACGAGACTGAATCTGAATCAGAAAACGATGAAGACTGATCGTTATTGATATAATTGTTATGTGATAGTGATTGAAACATGCGATGTAATAGTAAATTTCTGTAATTGTTCTGTGATGATCATTTAGCTAATTTTTATTCATGTTTTGTACTAGTAAATTTTTATAATTGTTCTGTGAAAGTGATTGAAACATGCTATGCAGTAGTGAATTTCTATTATGGTTCTGTGATAATTATTTATATAATTTTTATCCATGTTTTGTACTAGTAAATTTTTATAATTGTTTCTGTGAAAGTGATTGAAACATGCTATGTAGTAGTGAATTTCTATAATTGTTCTCTGATGATATTGTTTTTCTATAGCAGATATGTCTGGCAGGAGACGGAGTGTAGGTGGTGGTGGCACGCCATCCCCATCTCCCGGTGTAGGTGGTAGTGGCACTGCACCGGACTTACGTCCGATTGCAGAAGTTGTTCCTAGAAGTGCTGGGTAAGTATCAATTTTTTTTAAAGTATAAGTTTTAAAATCCACTAAACATGTATATCATAACTTTTGCAGTGGCTTTGAGGTGGAATCATCAGATTATATTTTACAGGTTTCGAGAAAGGCATTTCAGAGCCGGATGGATGGTTGTTGGTCTCACTGGGATGACATCCCCTCATGTCAAGAACGCTATACAGGCGGATTTACTTATAAGTAGTAGTTTGAATTTCAGTTGTAAATTAATATAATCTATATAACTTAAAATAATTTTAATTTACAGGCTGCAGTCCACGTTGACCCTGATGACTTGGACGTTTTTTAAATCACTGGAACAAACGAATGAGGAAAAATTACAGGGATACACTGTCCAAGGCTAAGAATGCAGGTAAAAGCCGAACTGGATGGGTGAGGGTGTATGGAATGAATTTCTTCAGCTTTGGAACAGTCCGGCGGTAATAGTAAGTAAAATATGTTTTCTTTGTTATTTAAGTCTAATATAAATCTCGCAAGATATATACGTGATAATTTATCTTAATTTGTAGGAGTTATCTGCGCAGAACCGGACAAACAGGAATAAAAATCCTGCATTGCACCGTGGTGGCTCCAAATCCTTTCAGAAGCACAAGAGAGAGCTGGTAATTAAATTTATAAACTGTGTTTACATTTTATTATAATATTTTATAATCAGATTAGCAATAATATTTATATATTTTCAGGCCACGAGATACAACCGCGAGCCCACTATGGCCGAGCTGTTTAAGGCCACGCATGCCGTGGAGAGGACTGACGAAGAGGGTAATGTTTCGTACGAGTGGACGGATGACAAATCACAATCCGTAATGGTAAATTAATTTACTGTTAATAACAATATTTTGTCTTATTTTATTTTCAAAATTTTGAAATTCGGTTTTTATCGTGTAAAACAATTGTTTGTAATCGCAGGAGATGTACGAAGCAGAGCGGGCTCGTGTAGCACAGTCCACTGGTCGGGAAGAGCTTACGTTAGAGGAGGAGAACCATATTTGGGATGCTATTATTGACCCGCCTTCTCGGACCAGTCAACGGTATAGCTATGGAAATGTGGAGGTAAATTTTGACATGTACTAATATATAAATTTACTTATGCATATGAATAGTTAAATAATTTTAATAATATTATATATATATATACTAATATATAAATAATTATGAATTATTTTACAGGCGATGAGAATGCAGAGTGCATACAGGAGGTCGCAGCAAGAGGCGGAGATTGCTCAGTTGAGGGCGACAGTGGAAGAAATAAATGATTGGAGGAAGAGTTTCTTTGAGCAACAGCTGGATGAGCGGATTGCGGCTATTTTGCAACAGCATGGGAGGATGCTTGGAGAGGACAGCAGCGATGGTGAGGAATATGTATGTTTGTTTGCTTATAGTTTGGTATATACACATTTTGGTTGGTTTGGTGTATATATATTTCAGGATATTATGTATATATTTTGATGACTTCTAGTTGATGGATTTGGTTAGATATTATGCATATATATGTCGGGATATTATGTAGAAATTTCGGTTTACTATGTACATATTCTGGTTAATGGATTTGGTTGGATTTGAAAATGAGATTTGGTTGGATTTGAAAATGAGATTTGGTTGGATTTTATATTGTTTGAATGTATAGTGATGTTATATGATGGTTATAGTTGATGAATATAGTGTATAGCGGTTGTTTGGTTCAGATTGGTTGAAGTGTATATGGGCTGTGCGACGGCTAATTGGTTCAGTTTAGCGACGGCTAGCGATGGTCAATTGGTTCAGGTTAGCGACGGCTAGCGATGGCCAATTGGTTCAGGTTAGCGACGGCTAGCTACGGCTAGCGACGTCATTTAGACGTTGAAAAAATTTCCACGTGGCACATTTGCAGTCGCGAGCCGTCGCTATTTATGTGACGGAGTCGTCGCTATACTATTGAGCGATGACCAATATAGCGATGGCTTTTAGCGACGGCTAGCGACGGCCGGCGACAGCTAAAAGCCGTCGCTATCGGTGCCGTTCTTGTAGTGATCTATGATGTTTATCCAGAAAAGGATGCACAAGCTACATCCTTGCTTACAACTACATATCCTATAATATAATGTAAAAAATTAAAAAATTAAAAGTTGTAAAATACCTCAATTTTCATCTCTTAGTAAATTGTTATATATCAAGCTAATAGACAAAAAAAAACTACGGTTACTTCGGACACTATTTACTTAGCCCGATAGCGAATTGATAATGGAGACCAAGACGCATTCGTCTTGGTGTTTCTCATTTTCATTATCCATATTTTGGCAGTCATCGCTCTACCTGTTACAACGGACATGAATTTAGGTTATCCGTGATTTTTATTTTTAAAATTCCATATTCTTTGTTGACTTTTTATTTGGTTACAATGTTACTTCTTAGTGATTAAATTCCTCAGCCTATTTACATTGTTTTCTTCAGTGCTATCTTTAACAATCATGTTTTAAATTTCCAGTGTCTTTTATTAATACCGATGGTATTAAATGGCTAGTAGACACATTCCTTACCTTTAATGTTAAATGTAAACACTTTGATCTTATTTGTTTGTTTTGTTTAGAGAATATATCAATACTATTGGATTGTGTTACGTGGGTTCAATGGCGTTGTCATCAGGTTGCAAGCAAGAGGAGTCATAGAAGTGAGGCAACTGATTAATACTATTGCTAGCCACATAAGTATTCACAAATTCAGTCAGGTTAAGTATTTTAAGACGTTCTACATCCAACAGAACATGCCAGGAATTGCTTCTCCCTTTTGCACAGTATGTTGATATTTGTGTGTGCTTATGTGTGGTGACTTGTGACTTTAATCATGCATCGAGGCATGTTCTGTGGAAAAGAGAACACTACAAGACACACAAGCTTTAGCGATGGCTATATGCCGTCGCTAGCCGTCGCTAGCCATCGCTTTTAAATCATCAATCGAATAAAAGGCGACGACTTTAGCAATGATCTTGTTGCTAACTTTTCGACGGCTAGAGACGGCCTAGCCGTTGTTAGCCGACGATGATAGATGGACACATGACATAAATCTGTGTATCACGTACATGTCAATTGGGGGTCGTTAGCCATCATTATCCAACGATCAATAGACCGTCGCTAGCCGTCACAAACCTGAAAATCCTGTTTTGCATATCAGTTGTTGTTTCGACCATCAAGCTACACAATTATATTCATTTGTCTATCAACATCATGTACAACATATATAAACCAAATTTTACAATTACAACCATCGCATACATCGCATAATATCATACGTATCACACATAACCAAGTTTATATCATAAAAATCAATATTTACATCAATATACCATCAAACAACACAACCATACCTATAAATGCTCATTTCATCAAAAAAAACAACAATCAAACATCTATAAATCCATTAAACATTCACAAACAACAGAACCATGAAACAAATATCAAATCCATCAACACATGTCAAATAAGTACAAAACAAAACAATCAAATATCCATCAACACATGCCAATTGCGGTGGAGGGATGCGGAGTGCTGTTATTGTTGAAATTCGACGATACTATATGGAGAATAGAAGGTCGAGAATAGCTTGATAACAGTGAAAACGGCACACGAATCGGAGCTCGAATGCTCAAGTTATCATGATTTGAAGTTGGGTGATGCATATGTTAAAGTTTTGTCAGACGCCTGGCAGGAATCCCTAGACGTCTAACGGCAGGTTTACTGTTGCCTGCGAGTTCTGTCCGACGTCTGAAAGAACCTGTCAGACACCTGACAGTAGGAATTGTGCCTAAAGGGTTTTGTCAGATGTCTGACGCACTGCGGTTTTGTTTTTTCAATCCAGAATTTGTGTATTTGCTTGTAGGGTTTTAAGAGGCAAATCGGTATTTGCCAAGGCAAGATGGTTCACTATATAAGTGCTTCTCAGAATTCAAAGGTGGTTCAACCTAAGTATCCAATAAGCAAGGGTTTATCCAAGGGTTTATCAAAACCTAGGTTTCTTCAATTCTCTTCTCCACAAATCTATTCTATTTGAATATTGGTCATTGTAATCATCCCTTGAATTCTTCTCATTCGTATTAACAAAGGGTCTCTCTCAAAGTGAATGTATACTAATAAGACATTAGTGGAATTACTATTGTGTGATTCATTTTTCTGCTTTTAATTTGTTTCTCTATTGCTTTTTTGGTGATTGTGATTGGTTTGGATTGAATTAGGATATTGATTGGCTGTTTTTGCACTTCTTACCACGATCTCGATTTCCACTGTGGTTTAAGGTTTTGATATGAGTGGTCTCGAGTTAAAATTCTCATAACATTTTGCTGTCAGAGCATTGTTGTTGGTGAGGGGTTGTAGAAATACCGAAATTAGATAACACCTTGGGTAGTTCCCTCAATGTTTAGTCCAAGTGGTGTAGCGCCATATGTACATGGATCGTACATGGATTCATGATCACAATTGGTTATGGACAAGTGGAATGACAATGATGATTATGGAAAGTGGTGATGAGAGATGAAATCAGTTCTTAGGCGAAATCGTGTGCATCAGGTAGTGTTTGATACACATTTGTTGTCGGCGGATATCTCGGATGTTGAGAGAAAAGAAATAAAAGAGGAGTATTCATCATACTTCAACTTGCTATAGGAGAGAACTCGATCTTCGAAATTATTGGTGAGACTACCACTGAGGGTATTTGGGACAAGTTGAATGAGTTGTATATGAAGAAGTCACTAACTAATCATTTGATCTTGTTACGAACGTTCTTCACCTATAAGATGAAGGAGGGTACTTCGCTTATGGCGCACTTGAATGTCCTTGATGATTTGCTAATGAAGATGAAGACGGTATATTTGAGGATTGAGGAAGAGCAAAAAACGATGATATTATTGTGTTCATTGCCGGACCGTTATACAGATTTCTCAAATAGTTTGATCTACAGCCAGGATAGTTTGACTCTTGATAATGTCAAAACGGGTCTTCTTAGCGAGGAGTTGCGGGATCAGATGAAGGAGTTGGATGATGGAAGTACTGGTGCTAGTAGTGGTCACGGTTTAATTGTGGAGAATGACATATATGAGAAGAAAGAGAACCGTGAGCGTTCTAAATCAAGAAAGCCCGGTTGGAGAGAAAAATCAAAGGAAAGAAACGACAAGTGTTTTTTCTATAAGAAACCTGATCATTGGAAGAATCAGTGTCAGAACAAGGAGAAGACAAAGAAGGAAGTAGCATCTTCATCCATAGCGGTGGAGAGTGGAGTTAGTGAGGGAGGCGTAGATGTTTTGATGGCGGTATCATCGAATGTTTCGAATACTGAATGGATGCTCGATTCAGTGGCATCTTATCATATAAAATCGAATAAGATTTTTTTTTTCTTCTTATGTCGACAAAGAGGGAAATTCAATTGTTATGAGTAATGGTGTTATTTGTAAGTCGAATGGCATTGGTTCCATGCAAATTCGGATGTTTGACGGGGTAGTTCATAATCTCATTAGTGTACGCTATATTTTGGGACTTCGGAAGTCTCTTATCTCCTTAGGACAACTGGATTCTTTAGGATGTAAGATCACTAGTGAGAGTGATAGCTTGTGGGTTATGAAGAGTGCGCTTGCAGCGATGAAAGGTTGTAACAGCCCGGGATTTTGGAGATTACTGTCAACATTAAATTATAATGTAAATTATAATTTAATATTGTGTTTAAAAATGAACTGAATAATAAAATTAGGGATTATATTGTTTATTTTATATAAAAAATATCTTGATGAATATAATTTGGGATTTGAAATTTAAATAAGTCATATTATTTTATTTGAAACCTATTTCAACATTTGATGGTTGAAAAAAGTGTAAATGAATGAAATAAAGTTTGAAAAAATTTATTTATGGATTTGGATTGAAAATTAAAATTTTTATGTCACTATCATATTCCCTTTATTAAAACATGAACAATGCAACTTGTTTCATGTGATTTGGAAATTTTATGCAAAAGTTATGTGTAAATTACTAAAACACATATGCATATTTACTCTAAATATTTTCTTAGTGTGAGAATTGGGCTTATAGGGTTATTTTGTGCCCACAAACCCAATTTCTAGAATGTTCAAAGAGATATCTGACTATTTTTTCAGTAAAACACATTTCTTCTAAAAACTTCAATATTCTAAATAATGGTCTCCATATGAAGAAAAATCAAAATTCACTCATTCTGTTGCAAATTCAAGGTTTAATTCAAGTTACAAACATAATAAAAGGTAAACTCCTACCTATTTAATCTCAAAATTCATATCAATTCTCGGATTTGATTCACTATAATTGAGTTTTGATATTTTCCCTGCTTGCATGTTGTTTCTATAGCTTCTACAAGTTTCTAATTACCAATCCAAGGCCAAAGCTCATTTCTTTGCAAGCAAAATCATTTAATTCGCTGCAAACAAACCTTAAGGTGAGCAACCTCACCCACGCTAGCTGTAAACAATCTTTATTATTCATTTTTAGTGTAAAACTGGATGTTTGGAGCTATAAAAATTAAGTTTTGATCATATTTTGTGCTCAATCCAAAAACTGAATTTTGTCCATCTTTGAAGCTGAAATAAAATTAGCCATAACTTGCTCATTTTTGATCGGAATTTGATAATTTTGGATATTCCGGAAAGCTTAAATCATGTACTACAACTTTCACGTTTTGAATTTTATGTATTTTTGAGATTAACTATGTCAAAATCTAATTTTGTACTGCTAACCCGAGAGCAAAACCAATATTTGCTCTATCCTTGAAGCTGAAACAAAATTGGCCATAACTTCAACATTTCTTAACCGATTTAAATAATTTTCAATGTTTCGGAAATCTTAAATCATGTACTACAACTTTTGTATTTTGAATTTTTTGTAATTTTGAGGTTAACTATGTCAAAATCTAATTTTTCCACTGCTAACCTGAGAGCAAAACCAATATTTGCTCTGTGTTTGAAACCGAAACGAATTTGACTGTAACTTCCTTGTTTCATAACCGAATTTGATAATTTTGGATGTTTCGAAATGCTTAAATCATGTAATACAACTTTAATATTTTGAGTTTTCTATAATTTTGAGGTTAGCTATGTCAAAATCTAATTTTTCTACTGCTAACCCGAGAGCAAAACCAATATTTGCTCTGTGTTTGAAACCAAAACGAATTTGACCATAACTTCTTCGTTTCTTAACCGAATTTGATAACTTTGGATGTTCCGGAAAGCTTAGATCATGTGCTACAAGTTTTATTCATTGTGTTTTCTGGAATTTTGAAGTTTACTTGGTCGAAATTATGGTTGTATGTTGCTGTCCTGAGAGCAAAATGACAGCAACAACAAACGTTGACCTTAGAATTGTATTAGCTCTTTTTTGCTCTTATTCTCTTCGGTTTTGATGGTGTTTTTGGGATATTTTGAGAGATATGATTCCTATCTGTAGGCTAGCTATATCTGGAGAATTTGAAATTCAAATTTAAATGGAATTTGAATTGATTTTGGGTTAAATTTGAATTGAATTCGTATTGAATTCAGGTTATCAGTTTTGAAATATCCCTTTTAGTTTTCATTGCTTTCGAGAATGGTTTTCACTAAACCCTTTTTGAAACACATGGACATTTCAAATTATTATTACATAGTATTTTTTAAATTATTTTTCTAAATAAAGATAGATTTATTTTCTATAATAAAGGAATTTCAAATATTGGTTTTAATAATCGTTTTCGAAAAATCGTTTTAAATTTCTATTTTCTCTAATAAAATTATTTTATAAATAAAATTATTTATTTTTATGAAATTCGGATGTATAAGAAAGGCAATTAAATGGTAAAGTAAAACATGTGGTATGAGACACATGGATTTGCTTTATCGCTTAATATCGGACTTATACGATCGAAACCCTTTCAATGAACTGTTTGAGATGATTTAAGAGGTTATTAAAATTTGGGTAGATTATATGGTCCGAGAACTCCAATTTAGAAGTACATTCGATGAAGGATCATTTTGAGATGTGTTTCTTAATCGCCGATGAAATGAGGTGAATTAAGAACTAGAAATTTCTAATTGGAATTATGGTTATAAATAACCATCTAGATATTATTTTACTTGCTGATGAGATGAGGTGAGCTTCTTTATGACGATTTTACGATGTTGAGATGTTTTATGATAATTTTTACTTATCGATGAGATGAGACAAGTCTCGATGCCACTAGTACTCGTCGATGAGATGAGACAATTCTCGATGCCACTAGTACTCGTCAATGAGATGAGACGAGCATGATATTGTATTTACTCGCCAATGAGATGAGGCTGAGTATATTTTCCTGATGTTTATGATGTTTTACTAGTGTGGTACCAACTAACGGCTAGTAAACCGTTAGGTGCGAACCTATGGTATGAGACATACGTTAACACCTATTGGGTTCCTATCCGAGAAGTTGAGACACAATCACTATGTTTACTAGTACTACATACCACGAGTACTCGATTGGAGTCATCACTATGTAGTTGCTACTCCGATCATCACGATATTATTAACTCGGGTCTTTGTGACTAGGAGTCATTATGATGTTATAGACTATAGTCATTCACGATGTTCACGATGTTAAGATGTTATTTGACTCCAGTCATCACGGTGTTCATGGTATCAAATAGTAGTAGTCATGATGTAGCGCGCGTAGCATTGCTTCGGCATGCAATCGAGGATCTGGCCAATCCGAGATTTCTTTAAGTTTTGATGTTTTAGACTTCACCGTCTTTAGATGATTATTACATTGATAGCCTAGTGCCAGATGAGATGTATACATATATGGTGAAATCATTTATGATGTTACTCTTTAATTGAGTTATTTGCATTATGGATTGATGATTTGATGATTTTATAGACTACTTGATGTTAAGATGGAGTGGAGATGTATTTATATATTTATACCGATGAGATGAGGTATAAATGATTATGAAGAATTTTTTGTGATGAATTTTAGTGATGGATTTGAGATGTATCTATATTCATACCATGAGATGAGGCATGAATAAGTATAATGCTTCTTTTATGATTGAGTTTTATATTTCCTTGAATGATCCTTGTGATGTGCCAATGAGATGAGGCACATCCATATGCGTTTTACTCTATGTATGAAGGATATGCCTTTGATGTATTGTTATATTGACAACCACTTCTAAGAAGATAGTTGAATCATTTGAAGTCATTATCCATATTCTTTTATATCGCTGATGATATGAGGCGAAAACGATGTTTATTGAGTCTTATCTTTAAAACTTTGCTAGCCGATGTTCCATTTGCTTAAGTGTCTGCTATGCCACTTAAATATGACTTTATCATCATTATCTCTTCTACTTGCCAAAAAGAGGTGTTGTCCTTTCTTATGATGTTGAAACCCTGTTTAGGGCATGACATCCTTTAAGAAAAAGGATACCATGGCTTTCACCTACTTATCCTTATCGATTATTCTGTTTAACTGATGATTTTGGCTAGCCTGACCCGTGTGTTTTCAATCGGACCAGACCGAGTTATTTCATGTATCATCTATTGGACTTAGCTTGAAGTTGATGTTGGATATCAACTCTTCTTTCTCTTGATTAGTTTCTGTTCTTTCACATACTTTGATCCAGTTATATTTGACTCGATGTATATGGTGTAGTCGAGTACTACCTTTATCGTGTTCATATTGTATTGTACTAAACATGTATCAGTGTATATGTATACGTATGTGATATTGGTTACTATTTTGTGATGTGCTTTTCATTTAATTATTATATTTTGTTCTGATAGATCCATTAGCCACCTATAGTTTTGAATTAAGCATTTACTGGGTATGTCGATCCACTTGAGATAGAAAAAAATCGTATTGCATTTATCGACGTATTCTATAGATGTTTAAGACAAAATTATAGATGGTCGCCCTTAACCGGCCCTATTCTCCACTTTAGTAGACAGAATTACTCATTAATTCTCTTTATTAAGGTGGGTCTCGGAATGAGGCGTTACAAAGGTGCTAGAACTCTGGTGTTTATTTATTTCAAGAAGTGACCATTGAAAGTGAAACTTGTATAGATGTTGATAGTTCTCATGGATTGGATGCGACTAGGTTGTGGCATTTGAAGTTAGATCATGTCTCGGAATGGAATTTGGATATTCTTCGAAAGATGGAGATGATCGATGGAGAGAGCTTCAACAAGCTTGAGTTTTGTAAGGAATGTGTCATGGAAAAGCAAACAAAAGTATCATTCGGTGAGGAAAAACACGATTCGAGAAGTGTTCTTAAGTATGTTCACACGGATGTTTGGGAAGTGGCACTGGTAGCTTCTTTAGAAGGAGCAAGGTATCATATTTCTTTCATTGATGACTTCTCTCGAAAGGTACAGGTGTATGTAATGAAGGCCAAGTCGGAGGCATTTGCAAAGTACAAAATTTGGAAGGCTCTTGTGGAGAACGAGAGCGGTAAGTCTTTGAAGGTTCCAATGTCCAACAATGGCGAAGAATTTGTTTCCGGAGGGTTCTTGAAGTTTTGCAAGCTTTATAGCATTCGAAGGTATGTTACTACACTGAGAGATTCGCAGTCAAATGGAGTTGAGGAGAGGATGAACCATACTCTACTTGAGAAAGCTCGATGCATGAGATTGATATCTAGTTTGTCTAAGGGATTTTGGGCCGAAACATTGTCAACCGCGGTGAATACTGTTAATCGAATTCCATGCTCGACTATTGGTGACCAAATTACGGAGGAAGTGTGGAAGAGAAAGAGCACTGACTTGAGTTATCTTCGTGTGTTTGGTAGTCCAGTTTATGGGCATGATCCGGAAAATGATAAGCTTGTGCGTAGAACTTTCAAAGGGATTTTGATTGGTTATATGGACGGTGTAAAAGGAAATCAGATATGGAATCTGGAAACAAAGAAGGTTGTGAATTCTCGTCATGTTACTTTTAACGAGTCCTCTGTGTTCAAGGAGAATGAGAGCCCATCGGATGTTCCAGATTTGGTTCATGGTGAATCAAAGGAACAGAAAGTTGTTTCCATCTTTCGTCAAAGGAGTATAGTAGTTGGAGATGCTTGTAAGGAGGAAGCAGTTGATGTTACATCATATATTCCACATGGTTCCACTAGTAGTATTGGCAATGCACACAGTTCTAGAGAGGATTGGTTCAAGTTAGACCCGGAAGGAGTTTGGGTGATGGTATTGCTACTCGGGTAGGTCGACGTACTATAAGGTCATCCAATAGATATGGTGATTGAAACTATCTTAGTTTTAATTTGGACTATGCTCTTTATATAGTCCAAGATGAGCCGATGGAGCTTGATGACATCATGGATTCGAGTGATAGCTAGAAGGAGATTTGTGCCATGAAGGAAGAGGTGTAATCGTTGATGAAGAATCAAACTTGGGATTTGGTTCCATTTCCTAAAGAAAACCGTGTCGTTGGGTGCAAATGACTATACAAGGCGAAGGAGATGGGAGGTACAAAGTTGGAGTAGTGGTTAAGGAGTTTGCACAAAGAAAGGGAAAGGAGTATGATGATATATTTGCACCGGTTGTGCGCCATACTTCAACTCGGATAATACTTGCTATAGTTGTTATTCGTGACTTGAAGTTGGAGCAACTTGATCTAAAAACCGTCTTTTTGCATGATGAATTGGATGAAGATATCTACATGAAGCAAGCAGAAAGTTTTGTTGTAGATGATAAGTCAAACTTAGTTTGCAAATTAAAGAAATCATTATATAGTTTTAAGAAATTACCTAAACAACGATATAAAAGATTTGATCATTTTATGCTTGAAAATGATTTTAACAGAAGCATCAAGGATGCTTGTGTATAATTCAAGAGGTTGAAAAATGATTGTTGGATGTATTTACTCTTATATATGGACGACGTGCTCATTGCTTCAAAGGATAAGAACGAAATCAATAAGTTAAAACTGAGTTTAAAATCGGAATTCGAAATGAAGGATCTTGAAGAAGCAAAGTAGATATCAGGCATCGAAATAGAAAGGGATCGAAAGCATTTTGAGTTAAAATTAACTCAAAAGGAGTATATAGAGAAAGTATTTTGTCGGTTTAGCATAGAGAATGCAAAAGCACAAATATACCTTTACCTTTGCATATGAAGCTTTCGAGTAAAGGATCACCTATCTTGGAAAAAGGCAAGGCTTATATGGTAAGAGTGCCATATGCAAGTGTATTTGGAAGCTTAATGTATGTTATGGTGTGTACAAGACTTGATATTGCAAATTCCATCAGGATGGTTAGCCGATATATGATTAATACGAGAAAATCGCATTGGAAAGCTGTGAAGCTTGTTTTGAGATACCTTAGAGGTGCATCATCTCATATCCTGTTTTTTACGGTAGTGAGGAGGTGAGTTGCAAGTTAGTTTGTTATTATGATTCGGACAACCAGTGATAGAGATCGAAGAAAGTCAACTTTCGCACATGTCTTCACACTTGGTGATGCAGGCATAAGTTGGAGATCGAGATTGCAAACCGTAGTTTCTTTATCCACTACGGAGGCGGAGTTGATAGCCTTGGTGGAGGTGGCAAATGATGCACTTTAATTGAGGCGATTGTTGTGTGACTTAAGATTTGAACATTATAGTATTGATGTTCAATGTGATAGCCAAAGTGCTATTCACTTGGCGGAAAATTTGGCGTTCAGCTCACGGACTAAGCATATTGAAGTGAAAGAGTCATTTTTAGTACTATGGATGAAGATAAGCAGGTATATCTTCAAAAAGTGTACACAAAGAATAACCATAACGACCTAGAATTTTATCACATTGATTTGCGAATATTTAATAAATTTTATATATTCAATTAATATGTTTTATAATTAGAATATATCTCTTTTAAATAATAACAAATCATGATAAATTAGATTTGTGACGATACAGGATTTTTCCACTTTGAAAATAGGTTATTTAAATATATTTTATATAATCAACAAATGGATTTTTATTAGCAAATAAACCTATTTTAATTATTTAATAATGATGATAAAATAGTTTTCAAAATTTGTTTAACAATATATATAGTTCAAATAAAAATTGAACGTGTAACCAAAGAACGTTTTTCGAAATTTTGACTTTTCGACATCCGAAAGTCGTCGAAAACATTGTGCACACTTGGAACAACATGCACACATTTATATATGTTAGGATTAGTATTAATTAAGCATACTTATATATATTAACTTACATATATATATATATATATATATATATATATCTATATATTTATACCTAAGCTTAAATGTGACAAATTATGTTATAAAAAGCACACACATATATATACATATAAACACATTTACACACACACACACACAATGCTATGTCATACCTTAGGTACCCTACAACATGGCCTAGGGTGAGAACGTGTGGAGGGAAGCATTGTGGGACGTGCATGCTTGTGTATATATTTAATTCTAATCACTTTATATATTTTAATAATTTTTTAAGCCTATAAATACCCTTTCCATTTCATGTGTTTTCCTTTGCAACTTCCATTCTTCATTTATTCACATCTTCTTCTTAAGCTCCTTCATACTCTCATGGCCTCCTCACTAAATTCCTAAGAGAAAAAGTTGGTCAAAACATAGCTTAAATTACCCCGTTTAAATTCCTAAACTCCTCTCTTCACAAAGTAACAACACCTCTCCCCAAACAATTCAAAATCGAGCCCAATAACAGCCCAGGCTGAGCCACTTTAAGCCCTCTAAGCCTACAAATATCCATAATTTTCAAGGCTAGGAGCAAGCTCCAGGTCAAGTGCAAGTTCGAGTGGAGTTTAGCTTAGTTCGAGCAAGTTTTGTTAGTAAAGTTCACGTTTTTAAAACACAAGTTACTAATTTTTTAAAGTTGCAAAATTTATGAGTTAAAATTTTGCTTAAATATGTGGTGATGTTATATGTTGGGTATGCATGCATATATGTTAATTTGGTGTTGATTGCTTATGCCAAAGTTTGAGTAGGCGATAAAGATTTTATCTTGAATATTAGAAAAGTTAGTTAGTATTGTGAAGTAATACTTTGTTTATGATAGTGCCATAATGTTATGATGTGATACTATATTTGAATGTTGTATTTGTTGTATGTCGCTTCATGACATGAAGATAGCGATTAGTTAACCAAAAGCGATGTAGAAATCCGCTTTTTGTCGAAAGTTTGATTTTTGTTTTCAAAGTGAAAAGTTATCAAGTGTAAATCATTGGTTTTGGTTTCAAAATTTTATTTTCATGTTTTAAAGAAGACAAGAATTTAAAGTTGAAATTTTAAAAGTTAGAAAACCAAAGTTTCAAGTTTTAAAATTAGAGGTCCATTAGCGATAGTCGCTATATGCGTAGTTCGAAAAATTTAACTATTTCCGATCTAAACTTGTTTTAACTTAAAATCTCTTTAGAAAATGTTTTCTAACTTTAATTTAGTAATTAGAGAACAATTATTTATTATTATTTACTTAATGATTGACTAATTAAGGTAATTAATACTTAATCATTGTTAATAATGGTTTTTAAACTTAAATGTTAATCGATTAAGTTAATCATGATTTGTTACTTAATTAAAGTTAATTATTATTTAATTATTTATTTAGGTTAATTATTAATTAATTATTTAAAAGGGGTTTTATTTAATTAATATTTGATTAAAGTTAATTATGTTTTAATAAGATTTAATTAAAGTTTAATTACTTTCCACTAGAGTTTAATTACTATTTAACAAGGATTTGATTCTCATTTATAAGAGTTTTAATTTATTTTAAAATCGCTTTAAGTTTAAATAATCAGTTTTGTTTTAAATTGTTTTCTTTCAAATTTATTTTAAATAAAAGAATTTATGTGTCGCTTACCCTTAAGTAACCTCATATGATTAGGAAAACTAAATAACATCTATTAGGAGAACAAAACACCATTCTGTTATTACAATTGACTTGGACATTTACTTAACTTGATTGATTGTTATGCGTTGATCTTATATACCTGGTGTTATATGATGTCATGTTAGACTAAATAAGTAAACTCAAATTAAAAGCGTCATTGTGGTCATTAAGCCTCCATTTGATTTTGTAAGAATAAAAATTTCATTTTCTTTTTGAAATGATTTCAAAGTTATTGCATTTTGAACAAGATATTTAAAGGATGAGTTGGCAAATGGTTTTATTAAAGATATTTTAACCGATGATATGGTTTTCAATGTTATAAAAAGAAGTTTACAAAGAGTTTTCTAAATGATTTATATGTTTATAAAAAGAAGTTTTTATAAAGAGTTTTATAAACGAATTTGGGAATTTATAAGTGTTTTGGGTAAATGGATTTGAGTTTTTGAGCAAAGAAGATTTCATAAATAAAGAAGATTTATAAAATGGATTTGTTTATTAAAGGAAGCTAAATTGATTTGAGGTTATTTAAAAAGTTGTTTAAATAGGAAAGATTTATAAAGAAGTTTTATAAACGATTTTAAGGTATTTATAAAAGAAGTTTTAAAAAATGTTTGGATATTCAAAAAGGAAGTTTATAAAAATGTTCGGATATTTATAAGAAATTATACAAAAAAGTTTGGATGTTTATAAAATCAATTTATATAAATGATTTTGAATATTTATAAAAGGATTTTATAAACGAATTCAGAAGTTGGAAAATATTTTGAAATGGTTTTGATTTCAAAATAAAAAGAGATTTCATGAATGAAATAAAATTTGTTTAAAAAGGATTTACCGAAATGGTGGTATGGAACATCCGTTCCACACTTAAAACCAAGGAGATAGTGTTTAGGGTTGTCCTTACCTCCAATTTAAAAACATTTGTTCAGTCCTTTTTAACATGATTTGAAAGTAAGAAGTTATTCACAAATGCCTTGTGAATATACTTATGTCAGAGAGATAAATATATGAATGTCTTAGACAAAGGTTTTGGAAAGAGATTTATTAAATAAAGACTTGTTTTGAGGCTTAGTGGTTGCCATAGATAAATAGATCTTGAATGGAATTGGTTTGTGTTGTTTATTTGATAGTTAAACAACCGACTATCAATTTGGGCCTGTTTTGACTCAGGAGGTATGTCGGGTATATTCGAGCTCCCATAAGGACTCGATTGCTTAGTGCATAATTCCAAAAAAATTGAGTTAGTAAGAAATTATCGCTTACTTTTGGAGACACCAATCTTCAGATTTATCCGAACCACTCCAAACTAATAACGAACGGTGTTAAATCATATTGAAGTATGCTGTTGAGTTATACTATTCTTCCCAAGAGTGATTTCAAAATGGAATATAGTGATGTGAAATGTTTTTTCAATTTCGGAACAACTTGCATGGATGAATGCTGGTATTGTATCTCTGCTTGGAGGGTAGTGCTAGCATTCCAAGATGGTCTGCTAAGAGGAAGAAGGTACAGACATGACCTCACGAGCCTTACAAACCGAGAAATGGCTAAAATAAGGTATGCAGCAGAACTACGTGGTCAGCTACCATTAGGAGCCGCCATCCATTCTAGATTGTCCATATTCGAGTTGTTTTGCACGTAAACACCATGGTAGTATAAGGCCTTGGTGTCAAAAATGGATGAGGAAATCCGGTTCACCATGTTGAAGGGGCAACCGGATCTATGCAGTAGGAGTACAAGAAGTTCTTGTCAGACTATGATGCATTTTCTAGGGTGTACCATCGGAAGGTAGTCCTTACTTTGTCATAGTACCATCGGAAGATGGGGTGTAGAATTTCGACGATACTACATGAAAATTTTGAACGATACTATATGGAGGATGGTAAAATTTAGTCTACTAATATGTGAATATAACCATCGAAAGGTAATCCCTTGCTTTGCTATAGTACCATCAAATTTATAATGGTGCATATAATTATGCATTTTCTAAAGGTGTATCATCGGAAGGTGGAGTGTAGAGTTTTGGCGATACTATATGGAGAATGAAAGAGGTTAAGAATAGGTTGATAATAGTGAAAACGGCGTGCGAGTTTTGTCAAACATCTGAGAGAACCTGTCAGACGTTTGACAGTAGGAATTCTGCAGTCTGAAAGTTGTGACAGACATTGGAGAGGTTTTGCCGGAAGTCTGACGCGCTACAGTTTTGTGTTTTCAATCCAGAATTTGTGTATTTGCTTATAGGACTTAAAGGGGCAAATCGGGTATTTGCCAATGCAAGATGGTTCACTATATAAGTTCTTCTCAGACAAAGGGGGTTCAACCTAAGTATCCATTAAGTAAGGGTTTATCCAAGGATTTATCAAAACCTAGTTTTCTTCAATTCTCCTTTTTACAAATCTATTATATTTGAATATTGATCATTATAATCAATCTTTTGTACTATTCTCATTGTTATTAATAAAAATACTCTCTCAAAATGAATGTACACTAGCAAGATGTTAGTGGAACACTATTGTGTGATTTATTTTTCTGTTAATGTTTTGTTTCTCTATTGTTTGTTTGTTAATTGTAATTGGTTTTGAATTGAACAAAGATTTAGATTGAGATATTGATTGGTTATTTTTGCACTTCTTACTACGATCTCGTTTTCTGCTATGCTTTGGGGGTTTTGATTTAAGTGATCTCGAGTTAGAATTCTTATAATAGTTGTGTTGTTGATCTGTGGATGATCTGCAATGGATGTAGATGTCTGATGACAATTTGCCTGATAGTTGAGCCATGTTTTTAAAGACTATCTGGTTCAAGATCTTAAGGTTAGAGTAAAAAGTGGGAGTTTGAGGTTATTCAAAAAGTGGAGGAATAGGGATTCTTATTTTAAAAAGATAATTAGTATAACCGCACAACGGTGGGAGAAACCGACCGTTCGATTGTATAACTTTGATAAGAAATATACATTTAAAATTTTTGTTAATATTACTTAAACATTAAGTGATAATATGTTGAAAAAGAATAAATTGAGATTTGAATCTGAAAATATGAATTTCAAATTTAAATATTAATCAAAGCATTCAAAATTGTCGATTTGAAATTGAAATTTTAGAATTTGAAAATCATAATAAATTTGAATTTGGAATATTTGATGCATGAAATAAAAAGAGGAAGTTTAGGAAAACCGCGATGAGACAAGATCCACACGTTTTTTTAGCTTCAGAAAAATTGATTTTGGCCAGTGACAGTAAGCAAACCTCCCTAACGGTCGGTTTGATTAAATTAAATAGAATCTGTCCATCCTAATTATATGCAACTTTGTAAGGTACTATTCAAATTCGGTCTTTCAAAATATATTTAAGCTAATGAGTGTGAGAGCAGGAAAATTTCATCTAAGAGGGGGTTAAGGCAAGACGATCCCATATCCCCACTTCTTTTTAGTATTGCTGTTGATGTTTTTGCTAGACTTTAATGTGGCTATACAACAAAATCTGGTAGAGGCAGTAGGTCGTACTTTTGTCAAAGGTGGTATTTCTTCATTGCAGTATGCTGATGATACAATTATTTTTAGTTCTCCTTTACCTCAACATCTAGCTGCTTTGAAGCTAATTCTGTATGGTTTTGAAAATTTATCTAGTTTGAAAATTAATTTCAAGAAGAGTTCAGTCATTGCTGTAGGTGTTCTAAATTTTAATATTAAAGATGTTGCTTCGACCTTAAATTGTCAAGTTGGTGTCTTTCCTTTATCCTATTTGGGTATGATTATTAGACCAACTGTTCTATTACATGATGATTGGCTTCCATTAATTGATAAAGTGAGTTCTAGACTATCTGGATGGAAAAGTCATGCTCTCTCAAAGGCAGGTAGACTAGTTCTGTTGAATTCAGTTTTATCTGCCTTACCACTATATTGGATGTCTTTTTATAAATTGCCTAAATGAGTTATAAAAAAAAATTGATAGTATTAGAAAAAAAAATTCTTTGGAAAGGAAGCAGAAATGGTAGCAGGATGAATAATTTAGTGGCATGAGAGACTGTATGCAAATCTAAACTTCAAGGTGGTCTAGGAGTTGTATCACTTGAAGAATTGAACTGTGCATTATTATGTAAGTGGCTTTGGAGAATGGTTGGTGTGAAAGATTCATTATGGAAGCAGTGGATGGAGTTAGTTTATTATAATGGACAGTTCACAGTGAGTGCCTCTGTTCATTCTCAAATTTCAAGTGTTTGGAAAGCTATAATGAAACAACAATTTTTTTTTAATGTAGGGCTGAAGTGGAATGTGGGTGATGGAAGGAAAATCCTGTTTTGGCATAACAAATGGATAAGTGATATTGCCTTAAAAAATCTTTACCCAGATCTGTTTTTAATCTCTTCTAATCAAAATGCAAGGGTAGCTGACTTGTATATTCACAAGGAAAGTGAATTCAAATGGAACCTAAATTTTAATAGAATGCTTGAAGGTGATAGTCTTATTCAATATTTTAAGATTGTTAGATTACTTGATCAAGTCTCTCTTGAAGATGGTCTGGATAAAGCAGAATGGCTATTTGACAGCAGAAAGGAATTTAAAGTGAGTTCTATTTACAGACTCATGAATTTTGAAGGCAGGAAAATAAAGTATCATAAAACATTGTGGAAAGCTCATGCTCCATAAAAATGCATGTGGCTGGTTATCAACAAAAAGTTAAATACTAAATTCTTCTCAATCACAAAAGAATGAATTTAGATACAAAATGTGTTTTCTGTTGTTATAGAGATGAAAATATTATTAATCACCTATACTTTCAATGTCCTTTTACTTACCTTCTCTGGATCAATTGCTTGAAATATCTTCAAATTAATAATGTTCTTCACTTCTATGATCAATACTGGTATTGTGAGGAAGACAGAAGGTTTATTTTTGACTCTGTTGATAGATGCCTTGTTGATTTACTTAATTTAAGCTTATCTTGGGTTATATGGATTGAAAGGAATAATAGGTGTTTCAAACATATTTCTAAACCTTTTGAAATTCTAATCAGAAATATTATTTCTAATATTGCATTCTGGATAGGTAGTATTGGCTTATATGGGCAGGAATGGAGGCGCATTCTTCCTGAACTGAAAAGAAGAGTCAAAGAAAGTCAAGACACTATTGGTAAAAGAGTGGCAAAGAGAAGAAGAGAAAATGAAGATGATATCTGATGTCAGCATGTTTCTTATCTTCTTTAAATATTTTGTTAAGCCTATGTATATTTTGTCTGTGTTTGGATGTGATATGTCATGTAGTTAATATGTAGTGTATGTTGTATATAGTGCTTGCTTTAGGTTGTTTGATGGGTAAAACTTGGGGTTTTGTGTTGTGGTTGTAATCGTATGTGTTTGTAACTGCTTAACACTATGATGGTTATGCTATTTATAGGCTGGGATTATCCCATACTTTTGTCACAAAAAAAATAAAATATAAATTTAAGCTAGGTGTACAATACTCTTTTTTGCTACCTATTTATAGCTACTTTTAGTTGCATTAATTCAAAATATATTTACAGATGTATAACAAAATACACTCATATACAAAATATATTTCCCTTTCCAAATAATTAACTGTAGCTAGCATTTGTTAATGATCGGTATATTTGCGTTTAACTTCTTTTTTCAAGTTGATTATCTAATCTACTTTTGTTCAATCAAATGTGTGTTAATAGCATAGGGTCCAATCCAAAGGCAACTATGGTAAAGCATTTTTTTTCAATTATCAATGAGACTTTGTCTGTTTTGTTGCAGTTAGTGAAAAGTAAAGTATAAATGTGTGCTTTCTCCTATTGCTATGCTGGCGATCCAAAGTGAGATATCTTCCAACATCTCCACCATCCAGCTTATCCAACGGATGCTGCTTTTCCTTTTTGTTTTCTTGAATCATGGGCTCTTATAATTTTGGCCCAATATGCTTTCTATTTATTCTGTATACTCTGCATTGTAACTTGATTTGATTTTCTGTATCAATAAAAAGTAATTTCATTTCTGCAAATATTATGCACTGCATTTCTAACTTGGTATCAGAGCTCTGTATAATGTGCTAGCTGCACAAGTTGATCAGAGATCTTTTTCCATCAGAATCAGTATCATCATTTGGATTCCTCTCATCAAAGATTCATCATCTTCTCATTTGAGAGTTGCTGCCATCATTGAATCAGTGCCTCGCCAGTTCATCCTTCTGACTGCATCTGATTATCACTGACAGCTTGGTGGTATAAAGCATTCACATCCATCGAAAACCGATCAAGAAAATCAAGAAAAGTATTCAGTTAAATAAAGATTCAACTGAATCACCTATTCTTTCATTCTCAATTCAAGATTTTCAAGGTAAGAATTCCTATACCTGATCACAATCAGTTCTGAATATTCATCATGAATCAAGGTGATGATTCAAATTCAAGCCCACAGTTGTCCAGCACACGAGTTTCCCTCAGTCAAAATAACCCAGTTAATGATCTGATGAATTCAATCGTCAAGCCACAGAGTCAATTGCTCTCAGTCCAACTTGATGAATCCAACTTCCTTCTCTGGAAATTACAAGTAGAGACATCAATTAGAGGCTATAGATTAGAAGATTACATTCTTGGAACAAAAATTGTTCCACCAAAATTCATCAGAGACAGTGAAGACAAATTAATTCCTAATCAAGAATACACAGCACATCAAAGGCAAGATAGTCTTGTATGTGCATGGATGATGTCATCCATAAGTACATCTATTTTACCACAACTTGTAGGCTGTAAAACTGCTCAAGAAGTATGGACAACCATTGAAAGGAATTTCACACACAGTAATCTGCAAGGATTATGCATCACAGAAGACAATTACAAAGCATCAGAAAGAATGAAATGACTATGAATGAGTATCTACTCAAAGTCAAAAATTTATGTGATCAGTTATCTTCAGCAGGACATAAAATTTATGATTCTGAACAAGTTTTGTATATAATCAGTGGTCTAGACAATGAATATGAAGCTGTTGTGGCAATTATCTCTACCATGGAACCAACTCCCTCTTTACAGTACGTATACTCAACTCTCTTATCACATGAAGGAAGAATAGAACATGGCAAGACAATAAACTCAGATATATCTGTAAATTACATTTACAATAAAAGCAAACAAGGGCAAGGAAGAGGTCAGTCCAATAATTATCAGAGAGGGGTGTCTTCTTTTAGAGGCAGAAGAGGTGGCAGAATCAATAACAACAATAAAATAAGATGTCAAATTTGTGAAAAACATGGACATGGAGCAAGCAAATGCTACTTCAGATTTAACAAGGATTATACTCCATCTCAACAAAATAACAAGCTAGTATCAACACTGTAAATATACCCAAGGACAACAAGAGCAGTGACAAGCCAGAATTCTAAACACTGAAGCTGCTGCAGATGATATATGGTATCCAGACTCTAGAGCAACAAACCATGTCACCAACAATCTCAGCAACTTAAATTTGGGTAACAAGGAATACAAAGGTACGCAAAATCTTTTTGTTGGCAATGGTAAAACTGTTCACATTACACACACTAGAAATGCAAGCCTGAATGGACCCAAAAAATTACTCCTAAAAAATTTATTAAGGGTTCTTTCAATTAAAAAAATCTGATGAGTGTTTCCCAATTTGCAAAAGATAACAACGTCTTTTTTGAATTCTACCCAGATCATTGTATAATCAAAGATATACTAACTCAAGAAATCATTTTGCAGGGTAAAGAAACAATGGATTATACAAATTTAATTTCTGCAGTTCAAAAGTATCTGAAAATAAGGAAAACACTTGTGTAATGAATGTCATAAATAACAATGTATTTGACTTATGGCATTACAAACTGGGTCACCCCAGTGCAAAAATTGTGAAGCATGTTATGAATAGTAATAATATTCCTTGTAGTAATATTTCTGATTCATATATATATACCTCTTGCCAACTGGGAAAGAGTCATAAACTTGCATTTCCAGATTCACACACTCACTACACAAAACCATTTGAATTAGTTGCTAGTGATTTATGGGGACCAGCATCTATTAGTTCTGATTATGGCTACAAATATTACATATCCTTTATAGATGCCTATTCAAGATTTGTATGGATTTATATGCTAAAAACCAAATCAGAAGCCAGTAATATAGTTATCCAGTTTATAAATAAGGTTGAAAACATGACTGGAAATCAAGTTTGTACTTTTCAAACTGATGGGGGAAAAGAATTTTTACCTCTAAAAACTTTCTTTGAAAGAAAAGGAATTAATCATAGGACTACATGTCCATATACTTCGGAGCAAAATGGAATCATTGAAAGAAAACATAGACATATTGTTGAAACTGGTCTGACCTTACTAGCACAAGCTTCTATGCCATTAAAATTCTGGCCAGAAGCATTTAATACTGCTGTACATTTGATAAACTTACTTCCAGCCAAAAATCTCAATTTCAAATGCCCACAGGAAGTGCTAACAAAGGTCAAACCAGATTATAAACATCTAAAAGTATTTGGGTGTCAATGTTTTCCCTGTTTAACGCCATATAATACTCACAAATTAGATTTTAGATCTAAATCATGTACCTTCTTAGGATATTGTAATAAACAGAAGGGATATAGATGTCTTGACAACAAAGGAAATATATATATTTCCAGACATGTGAGATTTAATGAACAGGTATTTCCATATAGCAAAACAGCTATCAGCACCACTGAAAAAGTAAGAAATGCAAAGCTTCTTATACCTGATTTACCTAATGGAGTTGAAGTTGCACCCTCAACTCAACCCATAAATAAAGGGTCAAGCACCAGCTCTCAACTCACCATGCCCACTAGGGAGCCAGGTCAAGAGCATAATGACTGGACAGATGATAGCAATAATCAACAGGATAATAATCAAGATACCAGTAGTGATACTGTGGCTTGTAATAGTCCTGATAACAATTCAGACATCACTGTCAGAAACAATATCAATATCCATCCAATGCTAACTAGAGCAAAATGTGGTATACATAAGCCAAAAATTATTAACACTATTACAAGTCAAGATGAACCATCCTCCTACATAGAAGCTGTCCAAAATGATAAATGGAAAGCTTCTATGCAGGAGGAGTATAATGCTCTAGTTAACAAAGGAACTTGGACCCTTGTTAAAAAACCAGAAAATAAAAACATTATTGGATGCAGATGGACATTCAAATTAAAAAGAAATGCTGATGGTTCAATTTTTAAATATAAAGCAAGGTTGGTTGCAAAAGGGTATTCACAACAACATGAGTTTGATTTCTCAGAAACATTCTCCCCTGTTGTGAAACCATCATCTATTAGAATCATTCTAACCATTGCTCTAAATAGAAATTGGAGCATCAAACAATTAGATGTCAACAATGCTTTTTTGAATGGTGTGTTACAGGAAGAAGTTTTTATGGAGCAGCCAGAAGGATTCACTCAAAAATCAGAAATGGTGTGCAAACTCAACAAGGCTATCTATTGTTTAAAGCAAGCACCAAGAGTCTGGTTTGACAAACTCAAATCAACACTTGTAAAGTTTGGATACAAACCTCTAAAATCTGACAACTCCATCTTTACTAAGGTTGATAATTTTTCTACTACTTATATTTTAATCTATGTCGATGATATTGTCATTACAGGAAGCAGTGTGACAGAAATAAAGAAAGTTACTGAAATGCTCAATTCAGAATTTTCTGTTAAAGATCTAGATGATCTGAATTACTTCCTGGGAATTGAAGTTCAAAGACATACAACTCAAGAAATAATCTCAGTCAAAGAAAATACATTGCAGACATACTATTGAGAGCCAAAATGGACAAAGCCAATACCTTACCAACTCCTGTGATCACAAATCATCAATTATCAAAGTATATGGGAGACGCAATTCAAAATGCAAAGCAATATAAGAGTATAGTAGGTGCTCTACAATATGTAACTATCACGAGAACAGACATATCTTTTAGTGTCAACAAAGTCAGTCAATATATGAAAAATCCTCTTGACAGTCATTGGAAAGCTGTTAAAAGGATTCTCAGATATCTAAAAGGGACAATTGATCATGGACTCATCTTAAAATCAAATCAACCACTCAACATCAATGCATATGCCGATGCTGACTGGGGAACGGACACTGATGATCGTAAATCTACATCAGGCTACTGCATCTACTTAGGAAAAAACCCAATTTCTTGTAGTGCAAAAAAACAAAACAGTGTCACGATCCAGCACAGAAGCTGAATTTAGATGTGTTGCTAGTGCCGCAGCAGAAGTTATGTGGGTTAAATCATTTTTAAGTGAACTTAATATAACAACAGACAAAAAGGCAACAATTTGGTGTGACAACGTGAGTACTAATTCCCTATCATCCAATCCAGTTCTCCATTCTAAGACCAAACACATAGAACTGGATCTTCATTTTATAAGAGATCAAGTAATAAAAGAGAAACTACGAGTTGGATACATACCCTCTATACATCAAAAGGCAGATATACTTAGTAAATCTTTGACAAGACTCAACTTCACAAGACTCAGAGATGAACTCAACGTCGATGCAGCCAATCCAAGTCAGAGGTCTCAAAGAGTCATTTACATCCCAGAATAAAGCTGGCGCAACTCATTTTCAATCATGGATTGCTGAATCTTTTTTTTTTTCTTAATTCGAGCAGCCGCCATACTTTGTTTTCTTATCGCAAACCCTAACTTAATCGGGTTTGAAGGGGGGAGTGAAAAGTAAAGTATAAATGTGTGCTTTCTCCTATTGCTATGCTGGCGATCCAAAGTGAGATATCTTCCAACATCTCCACCATCCAGCTTATCCAACGGATGCTGCTCTTTCTTTTTGTTTTCTTGAATCATGGGCTCTTATAATTTTGGCCCAATATGCTTTCTATTTATTCTGTATACTCTGCATTGTAACTTGATTTGATTTTCTGTATCAATAAAAAGTAATTTCATTTCTGCAAATATTATGCACTGCATTTCTAACTCAGTTATATTATCGGGATGATAGTTAACTTGAGCTTCGTCCAATTTATTTCTTAACAAAAGACTTTAAAAATATCCCACAAATATTTTTTGTTTTTCCAGATTTTCTAAATATTGGAATCTGTTGTAACATGTTTATTTGTCCCGTATGCTTATAATAGTCACCTTAAAACAAAGATATAGCCCTACAAAGTGTTAACACAAATACAATCCTTTTATATCAAGGATTTGATGTATGAAATGGACATATGCTTGTTTAGATATTGTTCATTGAAGCAACAATATGAAGATAAACATTGGATTGTTAGATTGTGCAAAGTACATTGAATAAAAAAGTAAGTTGAACTTTGGAAAACCTGAAGTTTATTGGACAAATTGGATAGAAGCATATCCCTCCTCAATTATTCCACAACTTGTGTCGAAATGATTTCTACCTTGCATTTCAGATTCATGACTATAAATGTGATTAGCTGTTCATATCCAGAGGAAAATCAAGGTTTTGGCTTGATACGTAAATTGTAATAACAATTCTATACCGTAACATTATTCTACTACCAAAAGAGCATTTGATAAAATCTTCTAATTATGCTATTGATGTAGACAGAAAAATTAATGTTCTATTATTATTTTTGTTTATGAAATTTTATTATACATTGTATGATTCTGGATTAATGATAAAATCATGTCACTCTATGTTACTAAGGCCTTAACTCCTTACCATATTATCTGTCACTTGATGAGGCATTGTATGATTGCTAGCTAGAAAAACAGTGATGTCAGATGATAGTAACAAAATTTGAAGTCCTTAACTCCTTACCATATTATCTGTCATGCATCTTGTATTCTTGACATCAATGGACTATAATCCATCCATTAGATAGACTTACAAGTATATATATAATGCAAATGCAGAACTACAGTTTAACAGGCACGGACACATGTGCATGTACATGTACATGTATATGTATATATGGACAAAAGGCCTTAGCGACTAGTGACTTAGTTGCATGCCATCTTTAATATCTATGCTTTCTTATGCTCCGCCTTGTAGTAATATGGATGATATTGAATAAATGACCACTGGGCACAGCTATAGGAATGTTCATTGGTTCAAACCTGTAATTTTAAATGTAAGCAGTTTGATCCAACGCGTTTGTGTTGTTTATTGAATTAGTACCAATACCAAATAGTGTGTGCTATATGTGGGTTTAGGTGGTGTTGTCATCAGGTTACGAGCAAGAGGAGTTATAGAAGTGAGGCAGGCAAGCTTAACTACCGGGCAAGAGAATTTTGGTACAAACAGGTAAGCACATGAGCACTATATAAGATTTTCAGTCAGGTTAAGTATCTTAAGAATTTATATAACTAACACAACATGTGATGTTTGATGGTGCTATTAAGTGACGTAACATTGTGCATGTGTGGGATATGATTGAGATTATGAAGCATTACCTGAGAAACCATGGCCTTACACCCCTGATCAAATTTCCCGGTCTCCACTTCAGTTGTCACTTGATGAGGCATGCTAACGAATTCAGCCCCTTGGTCTCCCTTTGCAGTGGCTTCATAGAAGAATTTTGGTGTAGAAACACAGGAGTACGGCACTGATGCTCCAACTTACATAGATTTGTGGTGTAACGACGAACATGTTGTATGTACAATGCTCGTCTGCCTTGAAACTGGATTCATCAAGTTGAGCTGTAGATGATTCCATAGTTGGTAGAATCATACATCCAGTAATCAAACTCATGCATGATGATTAGGATGTGTTAGGGCTACCCTATCAAGTTAAAATACCAAAGTATATAGATTCTTGACAGTGCTTGCTCGATAAGAATGACATATTTTTAGTCCACTGAAGCTTTACTGCTGTACAGAAAACATGAAACACTACCGATGTGCATGGTGTAAAAAAGAAGGGAAAAAAAGAGAATCAAAAAACAAATTCGTTATTTGAAATAGGTACGCAGCATGCTCCTTTTATTATTTAATGTCTTTGACACAAGGAATAAAGCAAGAGCAGGGCATCCACTTTTCCAGTGCACAAACAAGTCATATAGATAGTGCAGGCAAAAGAAGGCGCATGCATGACCATAAATTGAAGCAATTCAGACAAAGTGTACTAGTGAAAAAAGATATGTGAATTCATATCAGTAGGTTATATATGAATATATAGATGTATCAGGGGAGGAGATTAAGCAAAATCAACAACGGGTATAAACAAATTTGGACAAAGAAATGGCAGAAAGTGATAAAGAATGAAGGGTTATGGAATGGAAGGGACAAAGTTGGGTTAATTGAAGAGAGGAATGGTGAGCAAGCTGCGCATTCTGCATATAAAAGCAAGAGCTTGGCAATTAAAAACAAATACATAAGTTGCCTTTACCATGGATGATGAGCATTGAGGTGAGATGTGCAAGTAGAGTAATATTATTGATCAGTAAAGGCATCTGCAGAGGATGCAGTGCAGTGCGAATATTAGGAAGAAAACAGAGAGTGAATTTGAGATTTTATAACGGAGGGAGAAAGCAAGCAAAGAAGCAGCAAAGCAAAGCAAGTGGGAGAAGAGAAGAGAAACAAACAAAAGCGCATATTGAGGCCCATACCGTAGATTTGAGGAAAAGGTTTGAATCAACAAGGTATAAGAGGGTCATGTGGTGCGGCTTTGTTCCATACTTACCTGGACGGGGTCTATGGGTGATCATGAAGGCCCAGGCCTAGTCTAATGGTTCCCATTGCACTTTGGGAATGCGTTGGGCTACCATCTTCCCAAGTGGGAGAGTGGACGTCATTATTTGTTGCTTTGGGGGTACGCGTTCGCGCGGCCCCTGCCCATTGCTGAATGTAAATTTTTTTTCTGTACCCTTATCTTCTGAGACCGGTGTGACCCCATGTATGTGGCTTCTCTTTGGGCCTTGGTGTAAATGTTCTTCTTACTGTTCCTCTGGTTGTGTAATTAAAACTGTCTTCTCTGTTTTATGAATTTGCCTTCTTTAGTTTTTGTTAATTATGATTTTAGCTGAATCCTATATTTTTAGTTCAAAAGGGGTATTTGTATGCAACATGCTACTGTCCTGTTATCTGCAACGTTACATTTCTGTTCTTTCAAGTTTCAATCCAACTTTTCCGTGTTTGGATAACACTCTTGATTTCCAGACAATGTTCAAAATCTTTACATGCTTAATAGTCACTCAGTACGAAAGCCCAGATAGATTTTCTTTTGGCTGCTTTTGCTTTTTCTCCTTTTCTGTTGCTAGTTTTGTGCTTACTGTTTGTCGGCTAACCTGTCTTTTTTGCTTGCTTATTTCTTTTGTTAAATTATGAATAAGCTGTAGCTTTTTGAATCATTTCTTTCTGCTCAAACGGGATTTGGACGCAACATGCTTTTGTTATCTGCAACATTGCATTTCCCTTCTTTCGATCTTACATTTCCCTTCCGATACAGTTGAGGTTTTTTTATTTTTATTTTCCAGCGCTATTTGATTTCCTAACAATATTCAAAATCTTTACATACTTGATAAGTTACATTTTTCAAGTTTTTACCCCAACAAAGCCTAATGCTATGAAGATGCAAATCTCAATTTCTGTTAGGGAAAGTTTATGTATGTGTACGTGTACACACATTATTGTGCATGCGCATCGCTTTCAATCAATTTTTTTTTTATGTTTCTTAGGCTTTAAGTGTCAAAAATTATAGTACGATCAATCATATATTTCATAACTTCTTCTGCAATTTTAAGAAAAGACAACAAACGTGATCCATATGGGACATTTGTATGTCCTAAGGTTTCCAATATAGAGTTGATGAGATCGATAATCAACCAATGTTAGAAAAGACAACAACCGTGATCCATATGGGACATTTGTATGTGTGTGTGTGTTGAGATTAGTGTACGTAATGATCTTATGTAATAGACGATGAATTACTTTTGACCGTTGAGGGCACCAAGGCTTTAAGTACACATAGTTGTCTAGAACAATTATAGAACAACTCACCAAGGTTCTTTTATTGGCTAAAAGTTAAATAGAATATCTCACGAGACGATGTGCAATAGCCTTTTGATATGAGAATACCATGCATATTAAAGGACTAAACTATATGTTGATTATGGTCAATCACATAACAACATGAATAGTGTTAAGGTCATAGTTGAGTATAAGTTGAATCACTTTGTATCATTCTCCATTTTGAGGCTAAAAAATAAACGCTAATGATGTTTGCAATCATCCTTAGTGTTGTTTTCCAACGAACAAATAAGATTCATTATTGTATCATTAATATTAAGTGCATAAGAATACCAAATTTTTAAAAGCAAATTCATTACATGTCTATTACGTAACTCCATAATTACATCATTCAGAGAAAATATAATACTTACAAATATAATTCCAAAAGCAACATATGATGATGCCTCCTTGGACGATCAAAGATATAACTACAGATGATTATAAAAATTGTCTTTACATCCAAACAAATGTAATTATATTGCACAACAGAAATAAACATAAACACTGCTAGCTTGCCTCTTGCACATCTCTGGAAGGTTTATTCATCTGAACTTGAAAACCCAATTCCAAACATACTCAAATAAGTACCCGAGAGTTTAAAACGAAATCAAAATCTTCAAGTTAAACAAAAAGTCTGGTGTGGATAATTGTAATGATCGGGATTTTCGACCCACGAAAATCAACACTGATACGTCCATGGTATTGCATATCGAGCAATCGAATGTCCAAAATCTGATTGTTAAAGGAAAAGAAGAAGGAAGAAATAAAAAACTAAACAACACAAAATCTCACAACAAAACGAATAATCTACAATATAAATAAGTCTTTACACAAAGAAAAACTGTAATGTACATACAACAATCAGAGTACGCTAACCTATTCCAACTTGAACAGTTATAACAGTCCGTCCTTACAATTGTTGATAAATACAACCAACAGACAACATTGAAACATAATGAAATACGTAGACACGTCTTGGGCCTTCAACTCATCTTCTGAGCTCCAATGCATCCAAAGAAATCTATAAATACGCTCGGTCTAACCCAGCCATTGAAAGGGAAGAATGCTCGGATCAGTCTGATAAACCAGCATGAGAAAACTCTTATCAAATCAATTGATTTCCATATTTAGGAAAAATCCTTTTAAAAATAAAAGGTATCTCATAAGACCACGCCGCACGTAAACACATACGAGTTTTTACCTTACGATAACCAAAATATTTTCCATAGAAAATCCATTGGTATCATAATGGTGTCTAGAGGTCAAAGTAAAATATGAATATAGCTAAAATGCTTGCATCTCACATTTCAACATAGTTAGGTAAAACTAAGTTCGTATGGCGCTTATTGGAGAATGTATTTGATACAATGACTGGGTACTAGAGTACCGTCCATCACGGTGCATCTCTAGATAAAATAATACCAAGGTCGGAACTATCGACTCCTACCAACACAGAATCAGCCTACCCCTTACTGGATAGTACCGAATATGATTTCCCCTTTTGTTAATGGGATTCAAAGCATACAAATATATCGACTTTAGATAGGGATGATCATACCATAATAGGAGCGACCCAACTAGCCCTGCTGCATCTCCCTTGTTTTACTCATTCTCGGTTAACGAGGCTTGAGGTTACGTTTTTCCTTCCATATAACACTTCCCACTTGGAATGCTAACACTGCCCTCCAAGCAACAATACAATGCCAACATTCATCCATACAAGTTGTTAGGAGATGAACAATCCGAAGGCTCTACTTCTACTACATCTTTTTTGGAATCACGCATAGGATTAGCAGCAAGTAGCCCTTGCACTTCAAAAAGCTCCATCTTCAGTTCCATCATCTTCAAAATGTCTTCACTTAAAAACGCTTGAGTTGGATTGAAGTGGTTTTCGGATAACATATTCGATCTCATTTCTTCGAAACAACTTTCGATAATTTTTGGTAAACTAAACCTAGGTTCTTTAGGAAATAAACATTCAAAAATAAGAGTGGAGGTCACCTCTTATCCATCAGTGGATGTATTTCCTTATCATTTGTCTTAGGAGAAAGAAACGAGATTACGCACAATACAACATCACCGGGGATGACTTTGTCATATAACTCATATGTTTCTCCTAGATATTTCTGGAGTAACATTTTTGGATCCGTATCTAATAGTCGGTTATGTAACTATCAACATACACACATCCAAATCAGGGATTTAATTCCATAGGGAAAGACAATATTGGTTAAACACACAGGCTATCACTAACCTCTTTGATTAAATTTTTTATTAATTAAAATCACTTTATAAATACTTATATAAAAAAACTTTTACAAAGATACACCCACAAATTCCTACATTTTCAATAGTTGGAAAATATTCATATATTTATCTCAACGGTATAAGTATATTTACAAACACTACACTTTCACAACTTATAAAATGCACTCACATACCTGTCTCGATGGTATATATATTTACAAACACTTAGAATGATTATATTTATAAAATTCTTAAATCATTTATGACCCCCTTATAATTTCTAAAAATCATTTATAATCTCTTTTATAAATTTCAATCACTTATAAATTCTTTTTTATACATTTTTAAAAGTGGAAATTAGCCACAAGGGTCTTTTTAGCAAGTGCAATTAGTTTTTAGGACACACAACTAAAATAATTACTTTTAAGGACAAAATGCAAAATAATTAGTTTCTAAGACCTAAAAACCTATGAAATTATGTCCTTGAAAGTAATTGCACTGTTGACTTTGTCCTTAAAAGTAATTATTCTGCCGACTTTGGCCTTGAAATTAATTTCTGTGGATGCGTGTCCTAGAAACTAATTGGACCGCAAAGTTTGTCCTTCTAGTAAAATGTCCCTTTTAAAAATCTTTTACAAACTCATTATAAATCCGTAAAACTATTTATATAACTCCTTTTATAAACCTATTTATAAATCCCTTTATAAATATCTAAGAACAATTATTAACTCTTTAATAAATCATGTAAACCATTTATAAAAGTCTATTTATACATCTCAAAAATCTTTATTAATAAATATAATCATTTAATTCAAAAAACTATTGTATAATAATAATTGTTAATAATAAACATTATACATAAATAATGATTATCAACTTTAAAACAACTTAAAAATAATAATCAATAATTTCAAAACATTATAAACAGAATAATAATAAATAAATCTTTAACATTATTACCAATAATAATAGTTAATTTCCGAAACATTATTAGCAAATCATTATTATTAATTCCAAACCATATTAATTATTTAAATAATTAGCTTTTCAAAATATTAAAATATTGATAAATAACTTTAAAACAATATTAAAAATATAATTTTTTTAAAAATATATTAAATATAAATAAATAAACATTTAAACCATTTCTAAGTGACTTAGAAAAGATAGATAATAAGGTTAGAGTAAAATAGAAATTAAATCCTTTTAAACAAAATATTTTCGAAACCCAATTTCAGATTTAAAATCACTTCCTGTCTCAAAAACTAACTCCAACTCAAATGGCAATTATACTATTTTAAATACTAATTTAGGGCTAATAGCTACCAAACGTTTAAACAATATCGATATTGATTTTCAACCATTATGGGGTTTAAGTTTTGAACATCTAACAATGTCATAACCAATGGTGTCAAACAATCAGGTTTGATATTCAATGATTCATATAATATTAATATTATTGAAAATAATGCAACCATGGCGAGGATCCCATTGGATCCCTCCAACCGGTCCTCCTATATATATATATATATATAAAATTTAACACCGGTGAGGAATCCTATTGGATCTCTCCAACATGTTTCTCCTGCATCATAAACAGTATATAATCATATATATGGGTCATCTGCTATTAGGCGTGTATATATAAAAGATCATTTGCTCTAGAGGCGTGAATAAAACTGAAACGACTAACAAATCAGTAAATCATCCAAACATTCAATCAATAATTTCTATCAACTATATAACATACTAGTTACCAAAAAAGGTGAGTTTAACTCACAATTATTCCAGTTGTTACTTATGCACTCTTATTCCGTCTAAATCGAACGATTTAGCATGAAATTCAAATAGCTCCAAATCCATTCCATCCAACTCCATATCGAATATTTCACTGAAACAATCGCAATCCAACTCGTTGCGCTCAAATCCGACCTCGTATGAAAAAATTATAACCTAAATAAGAATTCGAATTTTGAACAACATTATTATATTAACAATTACATCATTAAGTAAATTAATTAACCTTAATTAGTCCACTAGTCCTCCTTCTCCACTTCAAAACGTGAACCCAGGCCATGATTTGAAATGCTGCTCCATCGTGCCTACGCTCTACCGTCGACCCGCCTAGGGTAGCCCCGACCCCAAGCTACCTTCAACATCGACCACGTCGTCCAATTCGCCATCGCCATCCCACACTAGGTCAAAATGTTGGTCGACATTAATCACAATTTTTGGCCAACTCCACCACTTTCCTGCCACCGCTCGGCCACCCAAGCATCGCCTTTCTATTCCCGACCCAACGACACCATCTATAACCCCTATCATCGCCTGCGCCGCCACCCCGAGGTCCACTAACCCATCGTCGTTCATTGATGAACTGTGGCCACCATCAACCTTATTAGGCCATCTCCACAGTTAAATCACTTTCCCTCATCGACGTCGACACTTCCTTAGTTGAAACTTTCCCTCAAAATAGCCTCTAGAGGCGTCGACGAATTTGGGCCATCGGATGGGGAAGGATTAAACTTGGAAAAAATGAAGTATCTCCGGTTAGACACAGTTAATATAGGGAAAGGAGAGGTATGGGTAGAGATGTGCATGGTATGGATTTGAAAGGATAAGGTATAGTTGGGTACGGGAGAATATATATTTTATATTCAAAAATAGATGTACTCAAAAATCCCGAACTCCAAACGAGACGTGTCGCCTGGCATTTTATATGTAATACCCCTATTCCAAACACAATGGAACTAGTATCGGAAGCCAATTTCATCATATACAAAAGCTAGGTTTTCAAACCCAATTATATTATATTAATTCCTAAAATTAACATATGTGCGTTTCAAACTCGTACGACCGCACGATACATATGATCGTTACAAAATTCATCGGTGCATATTAATACATTATTACGAATCCAATGACACTGGTTTCATTAAAATCCAAGACATTTGCCCCATAATGGTAATTTTCACATGTTAATTAAAACGAATTATTTCTAAAACCAGTTTAATCACTTTTAAATTCTAATTTGGTAGTTTACTGTTATCATTCTTAGTTAAACATAATTTGAATAAGTTTTCCAAGATCATTTCTATCCATATTTAATAAAAATTCACATTTCACATTTTCAAATAAACCTCTATATTTGAAATTCAAGCTGTTTGGTTTATATAACCAATATTTCAACGTTTAAACTAAATTAAATATCTCAAAATTAATTGATTAAAAATTTCGGATCTTTACATTCTTCTCCCCTTAAAAGAGTTTCGTCCCCTATATTATCAAGGTAAGAAAAATACCACAATCCCTTTAATTCTTCAATGTGTTAAAACTTGTTATCAACTTTCCTAACTCTTTAAATTTGCGGAAAATTTCTGCAGGGTCTCCTTATGGCTAGATCGGAATAATTACACACCGTTACTATGTACCCAAACCAACCAAAAGAAAACAAAAGCCAAGTGGCCAATCATAAAATCAAAAATTCAAATAATAATATAAACATGTACCTATTTGTCGGGCAACCAACTTTACTTGTGTAACCAAAGGCATCAAACTAGCTTTTGCTTCTATATACCTGCATTTTACTTACACATAAAATCCAACCATACAATCTCTAACCATATTATGCATTTTCCAATGAAAATATTTAATTATGATAATCCCATAAGATGTAAATATACCATCTGTATGCAATATCAATCTGATCGCTCACTCGATCACACAACCTAACTTCCGAATTAGCATCGTCAAATCGACTTCTCTAGTGCGGACTTCGATCCGACTCCTTGATTAGAAATAGCCATTCTCCTTGCATAGCCATATAATATGATAGAGAACTCCAGAATCAATCAAAAATCCGTATGCTGTGTTCTCCGTTATGAACCGGGTGAAAAATCCTTGTTCGGATCGGTATAAATCATCTCGAAATCCAGCACTCGAATCTAGATCAAACAGTTATGCGATTAAAATGATCTATGTACAAATTATGTATTTATTTCAATTGTTTTCCTTAACTGTACCAAATTATTTTGTTCACATTCATTTCCACTTCTAGTATATTTCTTAAATACTAATATCACCTATCAATTATTTCATAAATCCTTACTTATCCTATAATTACAACTTAAGTTTATATTCATATAACACTCTTCTATATCCTAAGTGTATATACGCACTATTCAAATTTGTTTTATTTAACTCAAATGTCTAAATTTAAAATTTGCCACTTACTATTTTTCTTAAATTTATAAGTTAGCAAAACTTATTTTTTTTATGTTTTCTCAAAACATTTAGCTCAATTTCTATATCCAATTTGGAAGTCTCGTTTATCCAAAATCGTCGAAAATTCCATTTTGTTTCAATAAATGAAAAGTAACAAACATATTTAAATGAGATATAAAACTAATCTACTCTAATGCATAGGCTACCTACATCCATATAATACTTAGTTGAAAATTTTAGAATTAACCACTCAGTTTTTTAATTTTCAAATCATTTTGAAATAATATATAATATATTTCTTTTGTATAACACATCATATTTAGGATTTAAATAGAACTTTGTTTGCCAAAACAAAACTTCCATGGTAGCAATTTCTCTCTTGGAAAGTCGAAAATGAACGTCGATGATGATGCAATCATCATCGAAATTATTTTCCAGCGATGATTTTGTGCTTTCTCTTTTATTTTCAATTTTTTAAAAATATATTTCTAAATAATATCATTATTACTTCTTCAAAACTTTGAAAAACAATTTTCAAAGTCACCGAGATTTAAATTCTCAATTTCTCAACTTTTAAATCCTTTTTATATACAAATCATATTTGTAAATTCTCTTATACATGATTTCACTTTGGTTATATAAAACCATTTCTTCATTGTTTATCTTTGTTTATCTTCATTGTTTATCTTTGTTTACAATATAATAATAGCAACTTTTATTAGAACGCAAACAACAAACAACAAATGGTAATAATCAAATGTTTTCATTTACTAAAAACCAAACACACCATATATACTACAATAATTTATGAAAAATTATTCCTTTTATGTATAAAATATAATCAAGGTATAATTATTTCATTTACCTAATTTCAAAACAATACCGTGTCAGTTGGCCTTGTTTAAGTGTTTAGGGATCCCTATCAATAACGTTGGCTACTCTATTTGAAGGGAATCCGTAAGCCACTCAACAAATCAACTAACACAATATAAAACATTTTTATATCACTAACAAATGCATGCTCATACATATGTAATACACTCAAACTCATTCTTGGATGCTACCGACCTTTTCTATAAAGAGTAATCCCCACCAAAGCCAAGGTTCTCGCTTAACCTTACGCTCTAATACCATGTTGTAACGACCAGGATTTTCCACCATCAAAAATCGACACTGATACGTCCACTGCATTGCATGCCAAGCAATTAAATTCCAGAATTGTTAAAGGAAAAGAAGAAGGAAGAAAGAAGAACACTAAACAACACAAAACCTCACAGTGAAACGAATAATCTATAATATACAACAAATCTTTACATAAATAAAAACTGTAGTATACATACATCATTCAGGTTTGATATTCAATGATTCATATAATAGGAATATTATCGAAAACAATTCAACCATGGCGAGGAATCCCGTTGGATCCTTCCAACCGGTCCTCCAGCATCACAACTTATGTAAATGTTTATACATATGTATGTCAACACATAAGTATAAATAAAATTCAATAGTGGTGAGGAATCTTGTTGGATCCTTCCAACCCATTTTTCCTATATTACAAATAGTATATAATCATATAATATGGGTCATCCACTACTAGGCAGATATATATAAAAATTCATCCACTCCAGAGGCGGGAATAAAACCAGACCAAATGATAAAATAGGTAATCATCCAAACATCCAATCAACAACTTTTAACAACTATATAACATACTGGTTAACCAAAAAGGTGAGTTTAATTCATAATTATTCCATTGTCGCTTCATGCTCTAGTTCCGTCAGAATCGAACGACGTTCAATTTTGCATGAGATTCAACTAGTTCCAAATCCATCAAATCCAACTCTATATCATAGATTTTGCTGAAACAATCACAATGCAACTCATTGCGCTTGAATCCCACCTCGTATAAAAAATTATAACCATTATAAGCATTCAAATTTTGAACAGCATTATTATATTAATTAATTAATTACATCATTAAGTAAATTAATTAACCTTAATTAGTCCTCTAATCCGCATTCTCTACTTCAAAACGCGAACTGTGTCGAGATTTAAAATGTCGCGCCAATGCAAGGCCGCCCACCATCCTCGACCCGCCTAGGGTATCCCCGACCCCAAGCTACCACCTACATAGACCACGTCTCCCAATTCGCCATCGTCATTCCACACAGGGTGAAAATGTCGATCGAAGTTATTCACAATTTCTGGCCAACTCTGTTCCCTGCCTGCCATCGCTCGACCACCCAAGCATCACCTCACCATTCCCAACCCAACGACACCATCCATACCCTCTACCATCACCTATAGCACTACTTCGAGGTCCACTAACTGCATTGCCGTTCATTGATGAACCACGGCCACCGCCGACCTCATTAGCCCATCTCCACCATTCAATCACTTCTCCTCATCGACGCCAACGCTTCCCTATTTGACACTTTCCCTCGAAACTGGCTCTAGAGGCATCGACGAATTGGGCCATAAAATGGGATGGATTTAATGTAAAAAAAAACGAACATATCTCTGGTTATGAAATTAATATAAGGGATGGAGAGGTATGGAAAGAGACGTGCATGGTATGGGTTTGAAAGGATAAGGTATGGTGGGGTATGGGAGAATATATATTTTATATTCAAAAATATCTAGCTCGATATACTTAGAAATCTCGAACTCCAAACGAAACATGTCGCCTATCGTTCTATATGTAATACCCCTATTTCAAACAAAATCGAACTAATATCGTAAGCCAATTCATCTATATAGAAGTTAGCTTTTCAAACCCAATCATATTATATTAATTCCTGAAATTAATTAATATGTGTTTCAAACTTGTATGACCACACGATACATCTAATCGTTACGGAATTCATCGGCGTATAATAATTCATTATTACGGATCTAATGGCACTGGTTTCGTTAATTTCCAAGATTGTGCCCTGGAATGATAATTTCACATGTTAATTAAAACGAGTTATTTCAAAAACCAGTTTAATCAAATTTAAATTCTAAATTAAAAGTTTACTATTATCATTCTTATTTAAACAGAATTTAAATAAGTTTTCCAAGATCATTTTTATCTATATTAAATCCAAAATTCACATTCCACATTTTCAAATAAACCTCTATATTTGAATTCAACCTGTTTGGTTTATAAAACTAATATTTCAATACTTAAAATAAATTAAATATCTCAAAATCAACTGACTAAAAATTCTGGGTCATTAAAATAATATTAGACCATTATAATCAAAATGGATACAAGTGGTACTACACCGCTGAGCGGAACAGGTTTCCACTCAATAATATCTTACAATCAAATGCCAAACTTAACATCCTTAGGATACGATGAGATAGGTCTAATGCATTGTTCGCTTCTCATCTACCTACAACCACAATGATTAATAAATAACATAAACATCATGTAAACTAAGTCCAAATTGAGTAGTCAGCTATTCAATAGGGTCTAAGGTCACACAGTCCCTAATCTGCCTATCCCATTAAATGTCTGTGTTAGAACTGGGTCAATATGCAATAGGTGAAATGGTTGTTTCAGAAAAAATTACCATTTAGACCTTATTGGGTCTATGAAGTCTAAATTATTTTAGACCCGGTCTAAATAAATTTTAAATAAAATATTTATGTTAAGTAACCGATTAATATAAAGATTTAATTTGTTTATATATGTGAAATATAATGTGTACATGTGTATCAATTACATATATACGTGTACGTGCGTGCACACGTGCGACATATAACATGTACATGGTTTTGTAGGAACTAGGCCAACCGGCAGCGGAAGTTATAAGTGAGTTTCAAAAAAAATTCCCCTATTGGATCTATATTGAGCCCATGAAGTCTAATTTATTTAAAACATTTCTAAATTTTATTTAAATAAAATCTTTTATTTTATTTAAATAAAATCTCTTATTTTATTTAAATTCATAAATTGTATAGTTTTATTTAATTTACATTTTAATACATATAAATATACACAGATGTATCATATACATACATATATGTGTGTTCATGTGTAACACGATAGCTCGTGTAAGGTATTATATGCCCGTGTATAGATGTTAGGATTTACATCGCAATGAACACATTAGCTCATCTAATATGTATTGTATGTTGTCCAAATATGTATGTATTTAAACTTGTTACTTATATAAATATTACAAATAAATAAATATATATGTATGTGTATATATATGTGTGTATATATATGTATATATCTGTGTGTGCGTACGCGAATGTGTTAATTTTTTTAATATTTTTGTGTAAATGAATATATATACATATATATGTATGTATGTATTTATTTATATGTAATTTATAAATTTATATAAAATATGCATATTATGATAATAAATATTAAAATAATATATATACATAATATAATTTTTTAAATTATGAACCAAATATATATATTCATAACAATAAACAAATATATCTATATTTTAATATATATATATACACACACATAAATATATTTATAATATTAAAATAAACGTATATGTATATAAATTAAAAAATTATTTTTTTAATAAATCCAGATTATGTCTTGTACCATAAAATTTTATTATTGTTTTTTATTATCTTAAAATATATATTAATTGATTATTCGCTTAAACATAGATAAAATATTAATAATAATATTTTCAAAACTTTTGTTCAAATTTAAATTTATAGAAAATCTTTTATGATATTTTGAAGTTTGAAAAAAAATTCATAACTTTTTTGATCAAAATCTATTCTTTATTGGTTTATTGTTTTTTGACTGTTTATTAAATATTTTTTAAAAATAGAAAAATGATTTACTAATGTTCATTTTCAAGCTGAGAGCTTATCTCGCGATAAAATAATTTTATAAAATTTTAAAAGTAAATTTGAAACTTATTTTATTTTATATGATTTATTTAGGTAGTATATTGATTTAATTAGTGTTAAATAATTATAAATAATTATAAAAATATTTTATAGCTATCAAAAATTATAGTTGCTATAAATATATACATGTGAAATTATACGATCAATTATTACTGTATAATGATGTTATGATGTAAATATAAACCATATATGTATATTAAATAATATATTCATATGTATATATAAATTAATTAAATAATTATAATTATATATAAAATATTCAATTGTACATATCTAAATTATATATATACATATATGTAATTTTTTAGTGAATACATACATAAAACAAATCTATTTTGTGACAACATCAATGCATATAAGAATCGTCACCTAAATAGCAGTATAGTAATAATACATACATACATATACAGACACACACACACACACACACACACATATATATATGAATATTATTCAAAAATTATACATTATAATTTAGTAAAAACATACCTAAAACCAATGCCTTAAAGCACACCTTGTAATGATGAATTCTCTCTCTTTTTTGAAAGATCTTCAATTTGCCAGACTGCTAATCCTGGAACCGTTGACTTTTAACTATTGAATAACAATCTACTTTGAATAGATTTGAGCTTGACATGACAGTACATCTAAAGGATGACATCGGCCAGCAATGGAAGGAAAGGGTGGCAGCAAAACGTTGTTTGTAATTAGGGTTAGAGACGTTTAAATAGTGGATGGAAAAGAGAGAATAGTGGATATCATCTCATACCAATTCTCTCACCCATCATTATGATCCAAGATCCCATTTAAGCCCATAAAAAAATTTAACTAAACCTAATTTAAGCGTATATCGATATCGCATATCGATTGATATATTTATAACTATTATAAATATATTTAATAATATTTATTCTTCAAATAATAATCCAAATTTTATCATTAATATTTCATAAATATTAATTAATTTATAACAATTATAAACTAATTAAATTATTTGGTCAAAAGAGAATTCATCATTTTGGTTGTGCGACTCATTAAGCGTAAATTTGGTCAGCGATTAACAAGGAACTATTTGAATGTTAACGTTCACACTCCAGTTAGTAGGTGATGTGACATTTTGGCCAAATTTATCACTTACTTAGTTTCGGTGAAATCTAATTTCACTTTATTAAGCGTTACCCAGTTGTGACTTTTACATATACTAATTCTCTTCATCAAAACTATATCACTTTGAATTTATGAAAACTGGTACTGTTAAAAATTCCAATATCGTCCATATTCAAATCTATAGTCCAAATATAAAGTCCTTGATTTAATAATAACAATTATTATTAACCGAAATTCTCTGAACAGAGACTTTGACTTAGAGCTAACTTGGGCAGACTATGATACCAACCCCATATAATAGAAGAGACGAACCCTCTCTTGAACAGTGCTACACTTCTAATATTTCCACTCGACCCAACTATTATCCCGCCTTTTTACCAAGCAGTATACAGATAGACTGGATGAAACGAACTTGTAAACTATCAATGCAAGAAGCCTAAAGAGATAGCCTAGGAGTCTAGGAACCAAGTACAAACAGAGCCATAGGGCGAAGACCAAACCAACTCAAAAAGAAAAGCTCAAAAATCCACCAAAGTGTTGGATGGTACCGATCCAACACCATGGATCGGTACCAATCCAACAAAGTTCACCCAATCCAACCCCAACTTCTTCTATACATAAGTGATGATGCTAATAGCTTATTTCAAGTTCCATTCATCGATCTCATGCAATTCTCCATTGATCTCCACGCGCACTTGAAGTCAGCAGCTCCATTCATCTATAAAATCCATCATTTGGGCTTAGAACGAAGTTAATAATGACACAAACGAGATTGGAATCATGAAGCTATCTAGAAGTCGAGTTATGACAAAACATTCAAAACATCCCATTTGGCCTTTTCATGGATCAGTACTAATCCAAGATCATGGATCAGTATCGATCTATGAACCTTGATGGGGTAGCCACCATTTTTATAGAGAATCGGTCTTTGGCGTAGAGAGCGATGTGGAGATGATGAGGGCGAGATTCTAGGCTCCCTACAGCTATAAACAAGAGGGCATGACTTATTTTGAAGGATCTTTTTTAGCTTTCTTACTCTCTTACTATAATCTCTTGTAATTACTCACAGATTTATACCAATCCGTAATGGATTTGTAACGATCCGTAAGAACGATACTTGAAAACAACAGTATACTAAAAGGAAACTTGAAGTGGACATAGGCCAGAGTACGTCGAATCACTATAAATCTTGTGCATTCCATTTCTTGCTCGTTTATTTATTTATTTTCTTCATTTTTATTCTTTACTCAATCTATTAGGTGTATGTGCCATTTTCGGTTCGAATTTTTTTTTGCTTTCATTGAGAGACATTTGAATTCACTAAAGACTTGAAATGATTCAAGATTGACAAGACAATCTACTAGAAAGGCTAGTGCTGGATGAAATCAACAAGGAGGCAGTCAAGTGGCATCCTTAGGAGCTAAACCCCCATCCATCTATGTAACCAGGGATGAGATGGAGACCATGATAAATCGATTGCAGGAAAGGATGATTGCTCGCCAGGAAGAGATGATGAGAATCTCTTTAGGAGAATAGGACAAGTAGGAACAACCGGAGTTGCGGCAAATCAAAACCAAAGGCTAGAAACTGGAGCAAATGCACTAGGAAGTGGAATGTAGCAAAATGGAGCAACCCTTGAATGCGTCATATGGATCGGTACCGATCCATAAGAACAAGAGGGCAGGTCCGGAGCTAGCTTGGACAGAAATGAAGCATGTTCAGGGAATGATGCTGGGTAGCTAAATGTGAATCAGAAGTAGATGCGCGACCGGTGGAGTATATGCCAGAATTTCTCCATGGAAACGAGGAGGGATAGACTGGGAATGCTAACTTGATAATTCCTTTGAATGACAATAACAGACTAGCTGAGACGGTGAGATGAACTATGAGGGATGGATTACCTAATTGGAGCCTGGAGGATGTGAACAGAATTCCATTCACTCTGAATTTTCAGTATGCTAGGAATCCTCCTGATTTCAAGCTACCTACATTGGAGACGTATGATGGAAAGACTGATCCAGCGGTTCATTCATGAGGTACATCAGGCACATGAAGGTGCTGGGTGTGTCTGAAGAGGTTTTGGGATGGTGATTCCCTTTATTTTTGACTAATTTGGCGGCACTGTGGTTTAGACAACTAGAGAACATTTCCATCAGCACATGGGCCGAGTTAGTGAACAGATTCCTGAAACAGTTTCGGGTCCATATTTCATGACCCAAAATGTAACGACACCATCAAGTATGAAGTAGAGAGCCCTAAAGACCCTCAGGAGTTATTTGACAAGGTTCAGTGTAATGGCTGCCATGGTCGATAAGGCAGATCAATTGATGGTTTTGATGGCGGTGGTTTCAAGAATAGCCTGTAAGATAGATTTCAAGGTTGATTTGGAACGGGATCCTTCGATAGATCTCGTAGAAATCTCTCATGAGGCCGAGAGATACATGCGTCAGGCTGATGCCGATCAGGAAGAAATTAATGCTGTGGATGGCGGAGGACCATTCGGAGAAGGATCCAGCAATGGCAAAGGAAAACAAAAGATGGATGACGACTTTAAAGGATCAAAGCGACAAAGGAGGTGATTGAAGTTCTCTTCTTACACGGATTTGAATGAAACCTCGAAGCGAATTTACCTTGATACCATGGGACAAATTCCCTATTGGAAATTAGCAAGGAGAGAGCCCATGGACAGAGAAAGGACGTCCAGAAAATATTGCCTATTCCATGAGATGGATGGGTGTAACATAAATTACTGTAGACACTTGCATGATCTGATCAAGGAGCATGTCAAAAACATGCAATTACAGCGGTGTTTGAGAAGTCGAACTATGGTGGTGGAATAGGAACAACCATCAACCATAGTAAATGGTAGCGACCTTGGATCAAGGTCGAGGATAGTCATTACATGATCGGGATGGACAGAAGTCGCGATTCCCGCATATTATTTTTTCATTTCTTTTCTTACATTTTGCTTTTCGTATTAAGCAATAAAACAATAATAACCTTAGGCTACTTACACGTGTATGGGATCTCGAACGGTCCCTAGACACGTTCTAAATCGAATACCTGATGTAATGGCATGTTTTTCCGTACCATTTGAATCGACAATAAACCACACATATCTAACTCAAATTGCACGAATAAGCAGATCATTATCGGTAGAAAGAAAATAAAGACAGAACATAATATCACACAAATGGAATAACATATATTATTTCAATAATAATCTTTATAGCGGAAAATTTTAAAATACAATATTAGAGTCTAACCTAAATTCAGCTTGGACAGTTATAAACATTTGTCCTTACAATTGCTGATAAACATCAAACTAAAACTAACTAAGTACAGCGGATAATAGAGTATGTTCATACGTAGATGAATATCTCTAGCTCTCCTCTGGAAACTCCACCGTCTTCGACAAAACCTGAAACTATTCGGATCTGACTCGAGTATTGAAAATACCCGTATCAGGCTTGATAAACCAGAGAACGAAAACTCAATAACAAATGACTGTGTCATATATCAGCCTTTGAATGAAATCCTTTGAAAAGAAAGAGTGTCTTATACGACCACGCCCACACATAAACACAGACGGATTTTTACCTTATGATAACTAAAATACTTTTATATCAAAACCTTTGATATTATTTCTAATGACATCTCTTTGAAAATATTTGCAAATAAACTTAGTAATCTTATCCGAAATGGTTACCCATATAGCATTTCGAGGCTATTCATTATGCCAATACAAACAAAACCGCAGGTTCTTATTAGATAATGGATTTCCATACAAATGACCAGGTGAAGAATCTACCTTTCGAATGGATACACCTATAGATGGATGTCTCGAGGCACAAAACATATGCCCTCTACCAACGCAAGACCGATCTACCTCTGTAACAAGATAGTACTGAATATGTCATCCCTCGGTCATTACCGACCTTTATCCGAGCGCTCGATTTCCATACACCACATTAATTTACATCCCGAACGTCATAGCGGGAAGAAATATATCTAGAAGGGGATGATCATACCCTAATTGGGAATGACCCACCTAGCCTTGCTGCATATAACCCTGTTTCAGTCATTTCTGGTTGATGAAGCTTGAGGCAACGATTACCTTTTCACATAACACATCTTCTTTCAATTTGAATGCCACACTGTCATTCCTTTGATTACTATTTGACTTCCATAAGCATACAACCTCTGAGCTCGTATGTCTCAGAGAAGGTGTTAAGCTAAGAGAAGTTTCTTTCTCCGCCACTAAGCAGATGTACATTTGTGAAAGTCAAACATTGTTTCTCAGAAATGCAATGTCAGACATTCATCCATACAAGTTCATTCTGGGACTGAACGAAATCGAAGGAACTTTCCTCAGCCATTACTAGGCGAGAAGCCCTTGTGGTTTTGGGGTATTTCATAATAAAGAGACCACTACTACAATATAGTGAATCGGGAATTTATCCCCAATTAATCAACAAGTAGTTCTTCATTATTATTCATCTCAATATCTCGATCTTCAAACATCTTCATTTTTCGAACATGTAGACTGGTTCGAAGTGGTTTTCGGATAGGAATCACCCAAATCGGACTTCGATTCCTTCGAAGCCAATTATCGATTTAAAATATATTAAGTTCATAAGTGGATATCAATCATAAATCGAATACTTCATATTTCATTTAAATCAAATATCTTTCTTAGATATATTCTTTTTAATTTATTCCATTTTCTTTTCAAGTACATATGGAATCATTAAGTCTCATTTATCAAATCATTTGGTTTATTTAAACCTTTCTTATATCTTAGAATAATTCAAAATGATTTTCTCTTTTACATAAGAAAACATTTCCAAATCATTCATTAAATATTAATCAAAGATTTCTTATTTTCAAGTTATAACTTTTAACTTAGGAAAAATATTCTCAAATCATTCATTAAATATTAATCAAAGATTTTCTTCTTAACTTCAAATCATATTCTTGCAAATCAAAGATTTTCATAACAAAGCATTACTGCCACCTTATGTATGGTAAATTTCACCTCCAGAGACTAATGGCAAGTAATCCTACACCTTGAAGATATTTTTCATTAATGATCTTTGTCTTCAAAACATTTTATTTCTAAAATTAGTTTGAAGTTTCGGATAGGAATCACCCAAATCCGATTCCGGTTTTTCAAATAGGAATCACCCAAATCCGATCCCGGTACCTTCGTGCTAATCATAGATAAAAAGATGTTAATGGTTAATTAAAATTTAAAAAATTTGTTTCTTTTCACTTATCTTGAAAAAACTTAAATATGATCTTTTTAGAGCATTCGGTTTTCCTTTCGATCTATTCTACCCCTTGCCTAAAAAGAAAAACATAAGCCATGTAAGTTCAGGGCACTGGTTTCTCCATTCTTAACCTTAGTTAAACACCTTGTTTTATCTTCTAATATCTCACAAGTGGGACAAATGTACTAGTGGTTTCCGAATACTCAGTTTGTTATCACATTTAATATTCTTCCCTTTTTGTTTAAGCGGCATAAACAATTCATCTTAACCATTTATTCAAACTCTTATTAAAAATTCCAAATCAACTTTAAATTAATTAATTATCTATTTAAAATCATTTATAAAAGATTTAGAAAATAATTGTTAATTTTAAACTCATTTTCAAGTTATTTCAAACTGCTGCGAAAAGCGTTGCGAAAAGTGTTGCAAATAGCCTTTTAAAAGCTATTTTTCAAAACGACTTATATATTATTTAGAAATCCATAGTTTTCAACTTAAATCTCTTTTAATACCTTTTAAAAGATTTTTAGGATTTATTCATATTTTTAAAACATTTAAAATATCAATTTTAAACTTTGGTCACTTTACTGTAAAAGCGTGATTTTTCTGGAAGATTTGTTTTGGACATATTTAAAATATACAACATGAAATTTTGATTTTCTTTCTTTATTTCTTTAAACATATTTAAATGTTTATAAAATATGTCTACCTCATTTTAAAACTATTTCCAAAAGGTTTAAGCATTTCATATACGCCATTTTATTTTCGAAAGGAAAGTGCTTTCCTTTGTGCTTATCAACGTGTATTAATGTGACTTGGTAAAACAATTTAACCATCATATCAAACAATCGATATTTGATGATCGAAGCATATATATAAGCGTCCATATCAATCATAACACAACGTCAAACAAGTATATATGTAAATAGAGATGTTATATAGAATTTCTCACAATAAACCAAAGTGATCAACTTCCTACCAACATTCTAATCGACCAACACTTCACTAATTAATTCCTACTCCATTAAACCCTAGCATACAACACCCTCTCCCTTCCAATAGCTTGGCCAATGCTTGAGATGGAGGTTGGTCAAAAATATAGAGAAGAAGCGGTAGAGCTTTGAACTTGAATTCCAAAGATTTAGATCCGAAAAATAGGTCATTTTCTCTCTTGTTTTTAACTCTCTTACTCTCAAAATTTGAAAAACTTCTTAATTGAAAAGTTGTTGAAAATTCTTTTCTATTGAATTAAAAAAATCGCTTGATTTTGATTAATATTGAGGAAGATATGATAGAATGAAGAAGAGGTATTGTCGGATTGACAACAATGAAGCTCGAAAATGCACTTCAAAGAATTGAGTTTCAAGTATAGCAAACCTCAAAACTGAGAAAAGTGATCAAAATAAAAGTTGTAGCCACTGGAATTTCATAAGATTAAAAAATAATAATTTCTTAATTTGGATCAGCTATGATCAAAACAAAATCGCCTATTCTCTGGCGTAAAAACTGGGCCAGAAAATGCACTTGAAAGAAGTGTATTTTTAACATGCTTAAATTTAGATAGAGACAAAGTGGTCAAAATAAAAGTTGTAGCTACTGGAAAAAAATATGATTTGAAAGAAAGAATTTTATATTTTGCTTCTATTTTGAAGAAGTTATGGCCGAGAGAAGAAGAGGTAAAATGTGGAGAAAAGAGGAGTTTGATTTGAAGAGAATGAACATTGATTTCTTTGAATATTTTGTAAATATTTTTACATTATTTCTTTCTAATTTTTTTCTAATTTTTTTCTATGGCTTGGAAGCCATTAAAGAGAAGAGGAAGAAGATGAAGAAGCTTGAGAAAAAAAGAAGTAGAAATGTGAATGAAAGTGAAGAATGAGGTGGGTATTTAAAGAAAAAGAAAGAAGTGGTAAATTTACCAAAATAACCTTCTACCAAATTACCAAACTAAACTTACTTCAACAAAGCAATCTACACTTTTTCAATACTTAACATTATCTTTTACATCATTACTTTATGTCTTATTCACTTAAAGATTAAGTAAAGAAAATCATAATTATGTTGGTTTTGATTTGATGTGATTTGATGTTTACTTTTTCTTACTTTTGTTAATTCTTACTTACTTTTATTAATGACTTTTAGAAGTTTTATAATCTTATTTAGTAAAAGTAAACTTGATTAGTGAATTAATTAATACTTACACTATTCAAATATATGTTTCTACATAATAAAATAAAGGTGCGACGAAATTGCGACAACTTTTAATCGATAAAACGTTGATTTTCGGCAAAATGTTTTACGATCACATTTTGACATTTTAGTTAAACTATTTATTTATGTAAACCAAATTTAAAAATAAATTTGTATAAGGCTATTTAAAAATATAAACACTGATAAATAAATTAAAATAATTTATTTAACCATTGAAACTTACTTTTTTGAAATCAGCATTTTGTCACTTTTGTCGATATAAACGAATGTTACTATTTTTGTGTATACTTCTCTTTCCAAATCCTATATAATATTGTTTGAATCTTACAACCTTACCTGTTTTATATTCAAAATCACTTTAAATAGTATATTTTAAAGTGGTCAAATTCTGGGTCTTACATTCTCCCCTACTTAAAAGAATTTTTTTCCTCGAAATTACCAAACAAAAGTTTACCTAAAACATTTATCTTTAAACTTTGTTCCATATAATAAACATAGATCATCCATATGAATTATCTTATTTGATCTCCTAATCGAATACACAACTTCATTTTCGAACTAGTATTGATCCCTCAATCCTCTAGTGCGGACTTTAATTTGGCTCTTTGCTTAGAAACGTTTGCTTTCCTTGTATAGCTCTCAACTATGATAGAAAACTAAAGTACCTAACCAAACATCCTCATCAATGTTCGTCGTCAAGAATCAAGTGATAAATCCTTTTATGAACCAGTGTAAACACATCAAAGTTCCAAACTCGAATATTAGATCAACATTTGTGTTATGAAATGATCTACATATAATATATGTATTTGTTAACTTTCGAAAACTTTCATAAACTTTTATCTTAAGTTCAGACATTTTATAAGGGCTCTTCTTTATATAATCCCTTCAATTATTTATTTTAAAATATTTTATTAAAGGAAAATATTCTAAAGAAATCATTTTTCACTCAAAAGATAATTTATCTTTATAAAAAAAAGTCTTTCCAAAATCTTTTAACCCAGTATATTTCCTTTAACACTAATATTATTTATGAATCATTTCGTAAAACTATTACTTAAGTTTATTTCATCTTATAACTTATGCAAATCAATCACTTTCCAAAAACATAAGTTAAATCCTTGATTAATGCTGGAATTCATTAATAAAACATTTTCCAAGTTATAATTTCCTTTTTGTTTATAATCATATTTATAAATTATACTTATCCATTTTCATTTACTTAAAGTATTTCACAATCTTTATCTTTTACCAGAATATTCCACAAATTTCTTAGCTTTGAGTTTGGTGTGATTCAGAAATTTCCAACTACCCAAAATTATCGGAAATTCCGCTTTATTTTAGCAATTAGCGAATCCAAATTTATCTCTACTTTAAACACTTTTATAGAGATTACTAATCAATGGTTCATATAATTTCTTAAACTTAAGAAAATTATACAGATCGAGTAACTCTAAAACAATCCAAGGAGCTGGGTACTACCAATAGTATCATATATCCTCTTAATAAGAAGAGTAATAATTAAGGGAAATGCTTACCATCCGAACATGTCTCTTGCCCTTTTTTGTTTATTTTTGAACCAATCAAATTAGTTATCATAAATTACCTCGTTTTATTTGAAATAATACCATTTTCAAAATCCTTTAGAGATTACTTTATAAAACCTATTTTATAAATTTATCTTACTTTAATTAACTTTATTTAAATTACCACAACTCTTTAAATTACTCGAATTTTAAATTCTCATTCCTTTTATTTATCTTTTTACACAATCATTTTCTATTCTTTAAATACATTTTTATCTTATATGTTCATTCCTTACATAAATCTTAATATCAAACATCTTATAGTCAAATCGTGAAACTTAATTCACAAGGTATTTGTACTTCAACTTTTAAATCTAACAATTGATCAATTTAGGATAGTAACCTAACAATATCTTCTCTTAAATAATTATTTTGGAATAAGTTTTAAAGATCTTAATTACCATATCAAATTTCTTACTTATCGACCATCTTTATGAAACATCTTATAGTCAAACTATGAAATTCTAATCACAAGATGTTCATATTTAAATTTCACTAATCCTGATTTCGTACTTTACAACTTTTCAAAATATATACTTTATATTCAAAATATAATCCTAGGTAAAATTATTTAACTTACCAATTTTTCAAAATCAATGTGTCGGTTCGCCTTGTTCAAATGTTTAGGAACCCTTATCGATAACGGTGATTAGGCGCATCGATCAGAATCCATAAATCACTCAACAGATAAATCAACCCAAAACAATTTATTAGTCACTAACAAATACACGCTCATATATAATACACTCAAACTCATTCTAGGATATTACTGACCCTATCTCTAATGAGTTACTCATCCTATGACTAACCCTATCTCTGATGTGTCTTTACCCTAACAAAGTCAAGGTTCTCGCTTAACCTTCAGCTCTGATACCAAATGTAATGGCCCATTTTTCCATACCCTTTGAATCAACAATAAACCACACATATCCAACTCAAATTGCACGAATAAGCGGATCATTAAGGGTAGAATGAAAATAAAGACAGAACAGAATCTCACACAAATGGAATAATATATATTATCTCAACAATAATCTATACAGCAAAAATTTAAAAATACAAAATCAGAGTCTAACCTAAATTCAGCTTGGATAGTTAGAAACATCTGTCCTTACAATTGCTGATAAACATCAAACTAAAACTAACTAAGTACAGCGGATAATAGAATATGATCATACGTAGATGAATATCTCCGCTCTCCTCAGGAAACTCCAACCGTCTTCGACAAAACTTGAAACTACTCGGATTTGACCCAAGTACTGAAAATACCTGTGGATCAGGCTTGATAAACCAGCATGAGAAAACTCAATAATAAATGACAGTGTCATATATCAACCTTTGAATGAAATCCTTTGAAAAGAAAGAGTATCTCATAAAACCACGCCTATACATAAACACAGACGGATTTTTACCTTATGATAACTAAAATAATTTTATATCAAAACCTTTGATATTATTTCTAATGACATCTCTTTGAAAACATTTGCCAATGAACTTATTAATCTTGTCCGAAATGGTTACCCATATAGCATTTTGAGTCTATTCATTACGGCTATACAAACAAAACCACGGGTTCTTATTGGAGAATGGATTTTCATATAAATGACCAGGTGAAGGATCCACCTTTCGAATGTGTAAGGACCCGATTCTTCGTCTTTCGAAAATTCAACATCGATACTCACTTTATCGACTGCCGAGAAATCGAATGACGGAAAACCGAACACTTAGGGTTTTAAGAAAAAGAAAAAGACAGAAGAAGAAGAGAGAAAAAGATAGAAAATAGAGAGAAAAGAAAATAGATAGAGAGGAAAGAACATAGAAAATAGAACGGAATAGAAAACAATAGAACAACATCAGAATCTCACAATTCGCAGCGGAACAACATATAATAATAAATGAATAATCTTTAAACAAAGAACTATATCAGTTATTACATTACATCACATCTCATTACATCATATCATCATCAGAGTGTACAACAACAACAACAAACAGCGGAAAAGAAATACTATATACTAGTAATACGCCATGTCATCCAGCTTGCCTCCAGCAACTCCTGAATATCCAGAATATCCTGATAAACCTAACTCTTGACTGCCCATGTGGAAATTGGTGGGCACCCAGAGTTTAGGAAGGAAAACAATAAACTCCGAGTCAGTCATGTGACTGGTGTGGGAACTCAAAACAGTTTATTTATCTTTAAAATCAAAATAGAGGAATATTTTTAAAGTCAATTCGCAATGCTTTTTTAAAATGAGACTACCATAATGCCTCCCGCACACACACACAATGCAAACGCAGAATCGGAGGAGATTTCTCCTTATGATAGTCAAAGATGCTTGATACGCATTAAAAAGAACATTTGATATTATTATTAGTGCATAGTGTAGGAAAAATTCATTTCGAAAGTAGAATATAAATCTTAGCCAACATACGATCATTATCGTATGCCTACTATAGCTACCATCCAAACAGTGGGGCGCCACCATAAGTGAATGATAGGTTCTACAACTAATACCGTACAAGATCGTATTGTTTCTTTGGATTTCCAACGAATGATCAGGCCAAGGAACTTCCCATTGCCACATGAGAATGCCTCTGGATGGACATCCCCGAGAACCAAACCGGATCTCTACCAACACAAGGCCGGGTTACCCCTAACTGAGTAACAACAAGGCCGGGTTACCCCTAACTGAGTAACAACTGACCGAATATGCCATCCCCCGGTCGTTTGGGACCTTTCACCGAGCGCTCGTAATCAATTCACACAATCATAAAGTGTTTTCAACATGAGTAAGTATCTGGGCTCCATACCATGATACCACCCTTTTCCAGAAGGAAATGCACATATCCTAAAGGGCGCTACCCCTCATAACCTTGCTGCATCTTTCCTGTTTTGACCATTCACGGGGTGTGAGGCTCGACGAAGTCACGTCCACAAAAACATACTTTATACAAAAGCCATGCTTTGGGTGAACAAATGATCATAGAAATGATCACAAAGATAGACGATCAAATAAATGATCCTATCACAAATAATCAACACAATGATCATTTCACAGCAACACTCAGCATGTCACATTACCAAATTGGGAATATATCGCTGATAACATTCAACTACATAACCTCTGAGCTCGTACGTCTCAGAGAAGGGTGTTAAGCTAAAAGAATAAATTCTCCGCCACCAACAGAAATATATTTGAAAGAAATCTGCTTTATATCTCAATTTGTAATGTCAGACATACAATCCATACAAGTCTGTTCCGGGCTCGAACAGAACCGAAGGCACTTACAAGAAGTCCTTGCAATCCGGATATCCACAATCCTGATCGGATTTCCCATCACATATGGAGAACTCAATACCGTAGCTACTCGGTGCAGAGTCAATCGACAGGTCATCCTATCGCTCTCGCAAATACCGGGTCTTCAACACCGATCTTCAATGCTATCATAACGACGTATCACATATTCGGAATGGGTTATACGACCCCATGGTCCTTTCCCGGTTAACCCGAATAGTGAGCGCTTATTCAAAAATAAGTGTGGCATTCAAATTCAAACAAATCACGTCAAATACCCATTCAAAGGGAAATATTGATAGTCGGTTATTGAACTATCAATGGATATGCACACATCACCAGTTTCCAAATAATTTTCCATATTATTTATTTTCAAAAATATCTTTATTAGATATAAAATTTTCACACTTCAAAAATAAATCAATATTTATTTTTAAACAAATTCTTCTTTTCATTTATAAATTCCATAATGAATTTATATTTCAAAATATCCACGCATATACGATTTCAATTATTCATTTTCAATTTATCTTCAAAAAGATAAATTCTCAAAATATTCACTTTATATTGGAAAACATTTCCATACTTACTTATTCATAAGTAATTCACAAATTTTATTTAACACTTAGAAAATATTCAATATACTTCAATCTAAATTAAGTATATATTTCACTCTTTAAGGAAATCATTCTCTTAAACATATTTATTTGGGCCAAAAACGAATGTTGCGTAAAACATCGTTACGACAACCCAAAATCACTAGTATAGGGATTTGAAATTAAAATAGATATATAAATCCCAATACTATACAAAACATTTCCTTTCGGAAATCATTTACTATAACAACGGTGTTATAGTCCACCATTTCCTTTTATTTCTCGAAAACGTCTATTTCAACAATAAATGTTGAAATCTATGGTTTCGAATCTCAACACATTTTAAAACATTGTTAGATCGTTTTAAATTCTATTTAAAACATCAAATCTAAACATTTTCTTTAACATATTATTCACTATTCAAAAACGTGAATATACTACGTTAACACATTTCATCCTTTTATACATTTCATTTTAAAGGATTATTCACAGTCAAAAATGTGAATATAACTCCATAAATAGGTTTCAACAATTTACTTATCAAAATAAGTTGTTTGCGAATTTATAAAACAACGTTTATAAATTCCTTTTCTATTTGTTTTATAACTACTTCCTTTTTATACATCTCCTTTATTAACCTATTCGATTTATAACTCAATTATAAACCAAAAGTTCACATTATAAGTTAAATACTTATAAAACGATTATTTTACAAAATCGTTCTTTTTAAGACTTTCTAATTTATAAATCTTATAACTTATAAGATTCATTTAATTATCAAAAATCCATTCTTAATTAACTTTTCAAATTTTATAAACCTACTGCTTATAAAATTCCATTTATAACTTCACCGTTTATAATTCTATAAATTTCATTCATTTATGAAATTCATTCACAATTCATTCTAACACTTATAAAAACTCGTTTTATAATTCAAAATATTCTAATTTATAAATATCCATTTTATAAATCTTTTATACAAATCAATTTGTATTATTATTCTAAAACGTCTTTAAACTTCTTTATAATTTCACTATTTTGATTTATAAAATAATTAAATTTTATAAATCCTATATTTCAATTTTTCATAATAAATTCAATTAATCCCGATTTAAACTCTTTTATAAAATCATTAATCCATATTTCTCAAAAATCAACTTTAACCGTATTTCTCAAAAATCATAGTTTTTATAACTTTTAAAAGTATAACGTTTATTTATTTATAATGGATCAATTCCAAAAAATATTTTATAAACGTTTTCTTTCAAAAATCACTTTAAAAATCATTTTAAAATTCCAAATTTGGTCCAATGATGCTACATACCAAATAGTCAATCACGACAACAACGATATCATATATCGATATGATAATCCATCAAATATCAAAATATCTGAAATCAAATAAAAACTGTTGAGGAATCCAGTTGGATCCCTCCAACCTGTTTTCCTGCATCCACAAACATTAGCACAATATCAATTTCGCTCCAGTACGGAATTATCGCGGTATATGGGATTTAAAATATTATCCGCTTAATAGACAGCGTAATAGGGTCTCATCCGCTATACAAATGCAGGAAATCAATAACTCCAATATATACATATGCCAATATATATATATTGCTATTATATATAATACCAATTTCACTGTTTATGAAATATTCGCGGTATATGTTTTTAATAAATAACATCCGCTTACTAACGGCGCATAATGTCTATTTTAACAATCCATAGATAACAATCATCATTCAAACATGCATTCAAATATTTTAAATCTAACTATTTAAAATAAAATCGAAACTGATTCGATTGAGTGAGAAGTTCTCACCTTGATTTCAATTTCGTTTTAGCTATTTATTTCGAATAAAATTAAACGCGCGTTTAATTTTACCCAAAATTCTCACTAACTCCAAACGACTCCAATCCAATTCCATCACGTAGTGCTCGTCCATACGATTCCAACGCAACTAGTTTCGCGCGTTTTCGACCTCGTATGAAAAAGTTATGCATTTATGAAGTTACACGATTTTTAAATATAATAATTACAACATAAATTAACTAAATTTAAACCTAAACAATTATTGGCTGTTAGATCCCCTAACCCTTCAGATCCGTGCGCCCCTTTCCTCCCTCTCTCTCGCGTTTCTACCGGTATTGAAGCCGAACCCATCCTTCACGTTCAATAGTTGATGGCCGCTCCAACATACGTCGACGTCCACTCGATCATCAACCTCCGTTCGACACGCCTATCCACGCTCAACCCACGGCCAGAGACCGACGACACTCGGTGGCCCCAAGCTCCTCGAAAACCGTGTCCAAACGCACGCCTTCACAAACGAATTGCCATCAATTCGTCGAGTTATTCGCCACTCCACCGTATGGATGTGGAGATCTCTCCACGCTCTACAACTTTCATTTAGAAAGCTTTCGAAATCATTGAATGGATTGGGAGATAATGAGGGAAGAAGAACTGAAGATTTCGGCCATTCATGCCTAATGGAGGCGGCGGCTGAAAGAAATTAGGTTTAGGTTTTTTTTTTGTGAGAATTTAGGTGTATTTATAGGGAATTTTTCAATCACTATTCATCCGGAAATTCCGAACTCCGAATTACGCGCCGAAACCAGCGTTTCTAGGGTTTACCCCGCGTTCCGGACACAATGGAATAGGTTTCTAAAGCTAATTCGGACATCTGTGCGAGTTATGGCAATAAACGTTCAATTTAAATTAAACCGATTTAAACGATTTTCTAGGCGTTTTAATTTGTACCGGACAAACGGTAAATCCAATTGACACGAAATTTGAAACCATACAATAATATCACATTACGGATCCGATGAAACTAGTTTCATCGAAATCCGAGACTTTTTGAAAAATGGCTATTTTAACTCGCCAAATTAATATTAAAAATAATTCGATGCATTTCGAGCTGCTACGATCAAACGATAACTCCGATTGCTATGAAAATTGAAATCCGGTAGTAACTAACTATTACGGATCCAATGGAACTGGTTTCGTTCAATTCTGAGACTGTTCAAAAATTGACTATTTTCACTAGTCGATTTAAATATTAAAATATTCAATTTTCACAAATTAACCTTTAATTCGATTTTAAAAGTTCTAAAATATCGTTCTAACTTCAATATGATAAAATAAAATTTTACAAATCATTTTCAATCATATTTAACTCAATTTTCAATTATTTCCATAATTTAACATATTAAATTATTGATTTAATTATTCAATTAAATCCAATAATTCAAATAAAAATTTATTTGACTTATAAATTCACTTCTTAATATCTAAAATTAATTAAATATTCAAATTTTAATTACTAAAAATCCTGGGTCGTTACAATCTTCCCCCTTAAAAGAATTTCGTCCTCGAAATTATTAAGTAAGAAAAGTTATGGAATCTATTAATTTTTCCAAAATTCATAGTCAAACTTCTTACAATAACTTTACTAAGTTTTCAAATCATACTTAGTTATCTTTTCAAAAACAACTACTATTGTTTAACTTTCAATTCCAAATCAAAGTTAAAGTTTTCAAAACTTTTCCAATTTTCTCAAATTTTTTCTAACGCCTTAAATTTCCGGAAAAATTCGCCACAGTCTCCTTTGCGCGGCTCGATCCGAAAAAAATGACAGTATATATATCACAAATATACATCTCATCAAGTAATGAGGCATCCCGCAGGGAAAAAAGTATAAAAGTACGGTATGTAATCCGAGATATGTACCTTATATTTTATTAGCAAGCATATACGGCTAATATAGCGCGAAAGCGAGCTCCAAATGCGAAGCAAACGCGATCCGCACCTACTAATCACTCAACAAACAACATGAGAACATGCATGTAGACAATAGTATCAATATACATCATATAGCAACATAATAACTATATATGTCAACATAGCAATTGAAACAAAAGCAATATATTCAAACATCAACCAACTAGCATTCAACAAATTCATAACCATTATATATTCATTCATATGCTCATTAATATTCAATGAAATGGTTTTCAATTTAATCACATTCGATTCATTAACAGTGGATGTTCTTACTAACATTCATTTTCAATTAGTTTATATTTACTAATTCATATTCAAGTTGGTTCACTTCCAATCAAATTCAATTCTATTTAAGATTCATTCAACTTCCAATTGAATTTCAATTACTTTAGCTTTCAATTTCATTAATACTTAATGAATTATATACAATCAACTAACAATCATATAACAACCAATGTATATTAATTGCAACCAAATTCCTTTGCTTTCAATTGGTTTAGTTAAATTGATTTTCATTCAATTATTCAACTTTCAATAACATTAGATTTTAATGAATTAACACTTATATTCATTATTTCATATCAACTATTTAACCTTCAATCCATTCATTCAATTCAATTCAATTTCTAAAGTTGAATTTCATTTATAAAACTCAAGTTCACATTCATCACTTAACTTTATTATTTTACTTTGATACTAATATCAACTTCATTCAACATCTCTTAAGTTATACTTCATTTCAAACATTACCTGTTTTTCTTAACTTAAATTCATTTTTATTTACAACTCATATTCATAAATATATTCATATAATTTCACTTCTTATATATATAAGTTTATTTCATAATTGTAAATCACTTTAATTATAATTCAATTCTTATAATTCATTTTACCTATACAATTATTCTTTTATTTAGATTATTCAAACATCTAAACAATCAACTTATATATCCTTTAATAATTCTGAAAAATTATCCTTTATATATAAAATATAATCAAGGTAAAATTATTTCATTTACTCAATTTAAAACAATATTATGTCGAATTGTTCTATTCAAGTGTTTAGAAACCCCTTTGGCATAGTTTTGCAGACCACGCTGACGAAAGTTCATATGCCACTCAATAAACCAATCATCACAATATAAAACAATATTATATTCACTAACAAATACGCACTCATATCTATTATTACACTCAACTCATTCTAGAGTACTACTGACTCTATGTCTAATGAGTACTACCCAACAGAACCATGGTTGTCGCTTAACCATATGCTCCGATACCAACTGTGAGGACCCGATTCTTCGTCTTTCGAAAATTCAACATCGATACTCACTTTATCGACTGCCGAGAAATCGAATGACGGAAAACCGAACACTTAGGGTTTTAAGAAAAAGAAGGACAGAAGAAGAAGAGAGAAAAAGATAGAAAATAGAGAGAAAAGAAAATAGATAGAGAGGAAAGAACATAGAAAATAGAACGGAATAGAAAACAACAGAACAACATCAGAATCTCACAATTCGCAGCGGAACAACATATAATAATAAATGAATAATCTTTAAACAAAGAACTATATCAGTTATTACATTACATCACATCTCATTACATCATATCATCATCAGAGTGTACAACAACAACAACAAACAGCGGAAAAGAAATACTATATACTAGTAATACGCCATGTCATCCAGCTTGCCTCCAGCAACTCCTGAATATCCAGAATATCCTGATAAACCTAACTCTTGACTGCCCGTGTGGAAATTGGTGGGCACCCAGAGTTTAGGAAAGAAAACAATAAACTCCGAGTCAGTCATGTGACTGGTGTGGGAACTCAAAACAGTTTATTTATCTTTAAAATCAAAATAGAGGAATATTTTTAAAGTCAATTCGCAATGCTTTTTTAAAATGAGACTACCATAAGGCCTCCCGCACACACACACAATGCAAACGCAGAATCGGAGGAGATTTCTCCTTATGATAGTCAAAGATGCTTGATACGCATTAAAAAGAACATTTGATATTATTATTAGTGCATAGTGTAGGAAAAATTCATTTCGAAAGTAGAATATAAATCTTAGCCAACATACGACCATTATCGTATGCCTACTATAGCTACCATCCAAACAGTGGGGCGCCACCATAAGTGAATGATAGGTTCTACAACTAATACCGTACAAGATCGTATTGTTTCTTTGGATTTCCAACGAATGATCAGGCCAAGGAACTTTCCATTGCCACATGAGAATGCCTCTGGATGGACATCCCCGAGAACCAAACCGGATCTCTACCAACACAAGGCCGGGTTACCCTTAACTGAGTAACAACTGACCGAATATGCCATCCCCCGGTCCTTTGGGACCTTTCACCGAGCGCTCGTAATCAATTCACAGAATCATAAAGTGTTTTCAACATGAGTAAGTATCTGGGCTTCATACCATGATACCACCCTTTTCCAGAAGGAAATGCACATATCCTAAAGGGCGCTACCCCTCATAACCTTGCTGCATCTTTCCTGTTTTGACCATTCACGGGGTGTGAGGCTCGACGAAGTCACGTCCACAAAAACATACTTTATACAAAAGCCATGCTTTGGGTCAACAAATGATCATAGAAATGATCACAAAGATAGACGATCAAATAAACGATCCTATCACAAATAATCAACACAATGATCATTTCACAGCAACACTCAACATGTCACATTACCAAATTGGGAATATATCGCTGATAACATTCAACTACATAACCTCTGAGCTCGTACGTCTCAGAGAAGGGTGTTAAGCTAAAAGAATAAATTCTCCGCCACCAACAGAAATATATTTGAAAGAAATCTGCTTTATATCTCAATTTGTAATGTTAGACATACAATCCATACAAGTCTGTTCCGGGCTCGAACAGAACCGAAGGCACTTACAAGAAGTCCTTGCAATCCGGATATCCACAATCCTGATCGGATTTCCCATCACATATGGAGAACTCAATACCGTAGCTACTCGGTGCAGAGTCAATCGACAGGTCATCCTATCGCTCTCGCAAATACCGGGTCTTCAACACCGATCTTCAATGCTATCATAACGACGTATCACATATTCGGAATGGCTTATACGACCCCATGGTCCTTTCCCGGTTAACCTGAATAGTGAGCGCTTATTCAAAAATAAGTGTGGCATTCAAATTCAAACAAATCACGTCAAATACCCATTCAAAGGGAAATATTGATAGTCGGTTATTGAACTATCAATGGATATGCACACATCACCAGTTTCCAAATAATTTTCCAAATCATTTATTTTCAAAAATATCTTTATTAGATATAAAATTTTCACACTTCAAAAATAAATCAATATTTATTTTTAAACAAATTCTTCTTTTCATTTATAAATTCCATAATGAATTTATATTTCAAAATATCCACGCATATACGATTTCAATTATTCATTTTCAATTTATCTTCAAAAAGATAAATTCTCAAAATATTCACTTTATATTGGAAAACATTTCCATACTTACTTATTCATAAGTAATTCACAAATTTTATTTATTTTCAACACTTAGAAAATATTCAATATACTTCAATCTAAATTAAGTATATATTTCACTCTTTAAGGAAATCATTCTCTTAAACATATTTATTTGGGCCAAAAATGAATGTTGCGTAAAACATCGTTACGACAACCCAAAATCACTAGTATAGGGATTTGAAATTAAAATAGATATATAAATCCCAATACTATACAAAACATTTCCTTTCGGAAATCATTTACTATAACAACAGTGTTATAGTCCACCATTTCCTTTTATTTCTCGAAAACGTCTATTTCAACAATAAATGTTGAAATCTATGGTTTCGAATCTCAACACATTTTAAAACATCGTTAGATCGTTTTAAATTCTATTTAAAACATCAAATCTAAACATTTTCTTTAACATATTATTCACTATTCAAAAACGTGAATATACTACGTTAACACATTTCATCCTTTTATACATTTCATTTTAAAGGATTATTCACAGTCAAAAATGTGAATATAACTCCATAAATAGGTTTCAACAATTTACTTATCAAAATAAGTTGTTTGCGAATTTATAAAACAACGTTTATAAATTCCCTTTCTATTTGTTTTATAACTACTTCCTTTTTATACATCTCCTTTATTAACCTATTCGATTTATAACTCAATTATAAACCAAAAGTTCACATTATAAGTTAAATACTTATAAAACGATTATTTTACAAAATCGTTCTTTTTAAGACTTTCTAATTTATAAATCTTATAACTTATAAGATTCATTTATTTATCAAAAATCCATTCTTCAATTAACTTTTCAAATTTTATAAACCTACTGCTTATAAAATTCCATTTATAACTTCACCGTTTATAATTCTATAAATTCCATTCATTTATGAAATTCATTCACAATCCATTCTAACACTTATAAAAACTCGTTTTATAATTCAAAATATTCTAATTTATAAATATCCATTTTATAAATCTTTTATACAAATCAATTTGTATTATTATTCTAAAACGTCTTTAAACTTCTTTATAATTTCACTATTTTGATTTACAAAATAATTAAATTTTATATATCCTATATTTCAATTTTTCATAATAAATTCGATTAATCCCGATTTAAACTCTTTTATAAAATCATTAATCCATATTTCTCAAAAATCAACTTTAACCGTATTTCTCAAAAATCATAGTTTTTATAACTTTTAAAAGTATAACGTTTATTTATTTATAATGGATCAATTCCAAAAAATATTTTATAAACGTTTTCTTTCAAAAATCACTTTAAAAATCATTTTAAAATTCCAAATTTGGTCCAATGATGCTACATACCAAATAGTCAATCACGACAACAACGATATCATATATCGATATGATAATCCATCAAATATCAAAATATCTGAAATCAAATAAAAACTGTTGAGGAATCCAGTTGGATCCCTCCAACCTGTTTTCCTGCATCCACAAACATTAGCACAATACCAATTTCGCTCCAGTACGGAATTATCGCGGTATATGGGATTTAAAATATTATCCGCTTAATAGACGGCGCAATAGGGTCTCATCCGCTATACAAATGCGGGAAATCAATAACTCCAATATATACATATGCTAATATATATATATATATTGCTATTATATATAATACCAATTTCACTGTTTATGAAATATTCGCGGTATATGTTTTTAATAAATAACATCCGCTTACTAACGGCGCATAATATCTATTTTAACAATCCATAGATAACAATCATCATTCAAACATGCATTCAAATATTTTAAATCTAACTATTTAAAATAAAATCGAAACTGATTCGATTGAGTGAGAAGTTCTCACCTTGATTTCAATTTCGTTTTAGCTATTTATTTCGAATAAAATTAAACGCGCGTTTAATTTTACCCAAAATTCTCACTAACTCCAAACGACTCCAATCCAATTCCATCGCGTAGTGCTCGTCCATACGATTCCAACGCAACTGGTTTCGCGCGTTTTCGACCTCGTATGAAAAAGTTATGCATTTATGAAGTTACACGATTTTTAAATATAATAATTACAACATAAATTAACTAAATTTAAACCTAAACAATTATTGGCCGTTAGATCCCCTAACCCTTCAGATCCGTGCACCCCTTTCCTCCCTCTCTCTCGCGTTTCTACCGGTATTGAAGCCGAACCCATCCTTCACGTTCAATAGTTGATGGCCGCTCCAACATACGTCGACGTCCACTCGATCATCAACCTCCGTTCGACACGCCTATCCACGCTCTACCCACGGCCAGAGACCGGCACACTCGGTGGCCCCAAGCTCCTCGAAAACCGTGTCCAAACGCACGCCTTCACAAACGAATTGCCATCAATTCGTCGAGTTATTCGCCACTCCACCGTATGGATGTGGAGATCTCTCCACGCTCTACAACTTTCATTTAGAAAGCTTTCGAAATCATTGAATGGATTGGGAGATAATGAGGGAAGAAGAACTGAAGATTCGGCCATTCATGCCTAATGGAGGCGGCGGCTGAAAGAAATCGGGTTTAGGTTTTTTTTTTTTTTTTTTTGTGAGAATTTAGGTGTATTTATAGGGAATTTTTCAATCACTATTCATCCGGAAATTCCGAACTCCGATTTACGCGCCGAAACCAGCGTTTCTAGGGTTTACCCCGCGTTCCGGACACAATGGAACAGGTTTCGAAAGCTAATTCGGACATCTGTGCGAGTTATGGTAATAAACGTTCAATTTAAATTAAACCGATTTAAACGATTTTCTAGGCGTTTTAATTTGTACCGGACAAACGGTAAATCCAATTGACACGAAATTTGAAACCATACAAAAATATCACATTACGGATCCGATGAAACTTGTTTCGTCGAAATCCGAGACTTTTTGAAAAATGGCTATTTTAACTCGCTAAATTAATATTAAAAATAATTGGATGCGTTTCGAGCTGCTACGATCAAACGATAACTCCGATTGCTACGAAAATTGAAATCCGGTAATAACTAACTATTACAGATCCAATGGAACTGGTTTCGTTCAATTCTGAGACTGTTCAAAAATTGACTATTTTCACTAGTCGATTTAAATATTAAAATATTCAATTTTCACAAATTAACCTTTAATTCGATTTTAAAAGTTCTAAAATATCGTTCTAACTTCAATATAATAAAATAAAATTTTACAAATCATTTTCAATCATATTTAACTCAATTTTCAATTATTTCCATAATTCAACATATTAAATTATTGATTTAATTATTCAATTAAATCCAATAATTCAAATAAAAATTTATTTGACTTATAAATTCACTTCTTAATATCTAAAATTAATTAAATATTCAAATTTTAATTACTAAAAATCCTGGGTCGTTACAGAATGGGTACACCTCTAGATGGATTTCCCGGGGCACATAACATCCGCCCTCTACCAACACAAGACCGGCCTACCTCTATAACTAGATAGCACCGAATATATCATCCCTCGGTCGTTACCGATCTTTATCCCAGCGCTCGATTTCCATACACCACATTAATTTACATCCCGAACGTCGTAGTAGGAAGAAATATATCTAGAAGGGGATGATCATACCCTAATTGGGAATGACCCACTTAGCCTTGCTGCATCTAACCCTGCTTCAGTCATTTTTGGTTGATGAAGCTCGAAGCAACAATTAGCTTTTCACACAACACATATTCTTTCACTTTGAATGCCACACTGCCATTCCTCTGAATACTATTTGACTCCCACAAGCATACAACCTCTGAGCTCGTATGTCTCAGAGAAGGGTGTTAAGCTAAGAGAAGTTGCCTTCTCCGCCGCCAAGAAGATGTACATTTGTAAATGTCAAACAATGTTTCTTAGAATTGCAATGTCAGACATTCATCCATACAAGTTCATTCTGGGACTGAACGAAACCGTAGGAACTTTCCTTGTCCATTACTACAAGAAAAACTATTTTTAGTTACATTTATTACTTGTGTTTAAGGCTATATGCAACCGTTAATCGTTTTAACGTAATAGAACGAAAAATTACACGCGTCCAAATATATCTCGCCAACAATTCACTAAAAGTTTGCCAAATTTTTTTGCGGCCGCTCATGTTTGTTTCTCACTTATGCTTTTACTTCCTCCTCTCACTAGAACTATGATGAAAACCCCCAGAAAAAGACTTTTTTCGATTTGATTTAATGCCTTTTGTTTCTCTTGTTCTTTTATCAATCATCAATCAAATCCCTCACCTTCACATTCCAAAATCGCCACTTTTCTAGCTTCATCCAAAATCGATTAACGAAGACATTACGGGAAAGATGAGCAGAGGAGAAAGCATGCAGTGTAGTTTGCTAGCGGTGACAATTTGGCAGATTTGCGGGCCTAGCAGTGGCGATTTGGGGGATTTGCAGTAACGATTATAGTTTCTCCTTTATGCTGGCAAGTTCATTTCTCTACCATGCTTTCCTTCTTCTATCATAATCTATCTGTACACTTGCAAATTACAAAAGGAATAAAAAAGCAATCCATTCTTCTTTTTTTTAGAGACGTTTATTATCAATTTTATGAGATGGCCTGAGATTGGATTCTTCACTGCAACTAAGGGAATTTTTTTTTGATTTTGAAAAGAAAACGAAGCTTTTAAATTTTAAAGTGAGTGGAACAAGGAAGAAACTAAATTTTTTAGAGAACATGGGAAATTGTTTGGGATTAAAAGTGAAGTCTATCAGCCCATCAAATACAACACCAAGCAGTCCAAGTACTTGTTTCAACTGCAATTCTGTTAATTTTTGTTAACTTTATTTGGATTCATAACTATATTAGAAATTATGTTGATTTGTTTGTAAATCTTGGATTAATCCTTTTAAAAGTTAAGGTACTTTTAAAATCATGTCTTTGGTCTTCATGTTTTAAAATTTGTGACAATTGAGTGAAATATAAGTTAATATATGTTTCAATTTGTTAATACTTTGATGCTAATATAGTAACTGGTTCCATGGTTTTAGAATTTGGTCACTTGGATTACCTAATATTTTAAGTTATAAGTTTATCATTTATATTAAGAGTATAACCATTCGATTCTGGATCATTAAGATATTGAAGTTGTCAGTCTTTTGTTTTAACATCTATCATATTGTTCCATATTAGAGTTGACCATAACTTGCACATTTTGCTCAAGTGAAATTCATAATATTATTTTTATATAACATGTTAATATTTGTTCAACCTGAATTCCTTTATTTGATATGTTAATGTTAGTTTTGACTATACATCTTTTGATGATTTCAACTTAAACAATATGCAATAGTCACAGTTATAATTTTTTGGTATTTAAAAAGGCCATTTATCATCAAAAGCAAGCAGCGGCACTACAAGAACTAGCAAACTATCAAACACTAGCAGCATATTTGGTCAATCAATAGGCAGTGATGTCAGTGTAGATGACTTTCATCCGAAGGGTCAATTCTTGACCACCCAAACCTTAAAGTATTCACATATGGTGAACTGAAAAGTGCAATGAAGAATTTTAGGCCTGAAACTGTACATGGATTTGGCAATGTATAAAGGTTTAATTAAAGAAAAAACTCTTAATCCTGTCAAAAGTGGACTTGGTATTGTAATTGCTGTTAAGAGACTCAACTCTGAAAGCATGCAAGGATTCAAAGAGTGGCAGATAAATGTCTAAATATACAATCATTTTGATTGTGCTCATTACTTAAAACCAATATGTTACTTTGATGATACCACAGAAGTTAGACATAAAAAAATTAGAGAACCTTGAAGAGTGACCGGATACCTAGGATTCTTCCAGTAGGGCAAGACCAGATAAGGTCATTATCATCTCAATCCACTTCATCCAGCTCTGTTCCATCATCAGCAAAAGGAAATAATGTAACGACCTGGATTTTTCATCGTTGAGTTTGGAATATTTAAATGGGTTTAAATATTTAATTTGGATTATAAATTGATCTTGAATATGAAAAGTTTGGTTTATATTTCAATAAAATAGATTCGGAATTTAATATAGCGGTTTGTTGGATGATATAACTATTTAATTTAATAATTGGGAATTGGGTAAAATATAAAAAAATCTGGAGTTTCAAGTTTGTTAAAAATATTTTAAAGGCTTGTAAAATTTATATCGATAGTATTGAAGATAGTAAAAGTGTTAAAATTGAATTTGGAAGCGTTTTGTTCAGTTTTGAATTTATACCGTTTAAATTGACGTTTAAAAATAGCCTTTCGAGGCACAGTCTCAGAATTCGACGAAACCAGTTCCATTGGATCTGTAATATTATATTATTATCGGATTTCGAATTTTGTAGTGTTTGAAGTTGTTGTGTGAGCGTACGACATATAAACGCGCTGAATCTATATCGGAAATTCAATACAATGACTGGGTCCAAAAAGCTATCTTCTCCATACGATCGAATTAGAACTCGAAACCTTTTCCATTGCATTCAGAATAGGGTATAACATTATAAATGCCTAGCGGCACGCCTCGATAGGAGGTCGAGATTTTTAGCTATGAATTCAAGTCGATTCAAATTCAAATTTAAATAAAATGTCCATATATTGTTTTGACTGGTCAAGGAAATTCACATCAGCTGTTTTATCACCTCAGAAAAACACTGTAGCAAATGTATTCAAACATGCTTCCTTTGCCTTCTCAAATACGCGATCCTCTGTCTTTCTTCCCTTTTAAAAACATGAGTCCCATTTCATTTGTAGTGGAATTTCAAACTTCACGAAAAAATATAAAAACGGCAGAAGAGATCGCATCTACTCCCCGTCCCTTCAATTCGATTTTCAAGCTCCTTTCTCTTCTTCAGCTCAAGTTTAAAAAAAAGGGTTTGATTTCGCGATAGTACGAAGCTAGGGGGAGGCGCAGCCGCGTTGGAAGCTGGAAGCTCGCAGTTAGGTTTAGGCGAGATGTCACGAGCGAGCATGTGGAGGGGACTCGCATTTTAGGCGTGGGGCAGCTTGGAGGGCATGGCGCTAGTGCGGCATGATAGGATGCCGGAATCGAGTCGCGTGGGGGCGCAAGGTGGCACCATGGGGAGTCGTGTAGTGGAAGGTGATGGCAAGAGCATGAGCATGGGTCGCGAATGGAAGAGGGAGGTGGTCGAAGTCATGAGTTCGACGGCGGGCAGTGGCCATCGACATGAGTGGGGAACGATTCTAGATGGTGGTCGAAGGTTTGACCTGAGCAGTAAGGTATTAGCTATTCTGCACTTAATTCAATAGTTTAAATTTAATGTCAATTAAAAACTTTAGATTTAACTTATAGTTTATTTATTTAGATTGTCAAAAGTTTACTGTCAAGTATAAATCAATTTTTAGTTTAAATGTTGCATGTGTATATATATGCAGAAGAAAAAAATTATTACAGTAAAGGTATAAATTTTTTACACAGACATATTTTAATATGTATCGTAAACGGGAAATTATATACATACATACATACATACATACATTATATATATATATATATAGGACTTTGGGGAAAAACATAGGGATTGTATAAAGGTTAGATTTTGATCTATATATATTATTTCTTATAAAAATATATTACGTTTCAAAAATAAAATAAATATACACTTACATATTCTTATTTGCTAGTTTATTTTTAAAATAATGTATTTTAGGATTAATTCGTTAAATCAACTGATATAATTTATCATAGTATTAAAAGATTTTTTTTAAAAAAGAAAATTTATTAGTTAAATTAAAATATCAATTAATTAAATTTATCTAAAACGGTAATTAATTGTTCGATTAGTTCAGATATTAATAAAATCTTAAATTGCTTATACAAGGTCAGAAAACATGAAGAAAACAAGCCGGTTTGGCGTGGATTGCAAAAACAAAATCAAAGGTAAGTTAATCTCACTCATCTGGTTTTAATTTAAATTTAAATAATTGGTTGAATGGTTGAATTGATTTGATGTGCTATATTATATATAGTGGTACATAGTATATTGGAGTGATTGATTTCCTGCGTTATATAGCGGATGAGACCTTATGCGCCGCGTAATAGCGGATGATATTGTATAAATCCTATATACCGCGATATTCCACCTTGAAGTGGAATTGGTATTTTGTTGTGCTAACATCTGTGGATGCAGGAAACAGGTTGGAGGGATCCAACTGGATTCCTCAAAATATTTAGATTTGTTAAAATATTCTATAATATAATTATTTTCTATCCTGTGATGAATTATATTGATAATTGGAAATGTTGGATACTATGGTTGATTTTAAAATATTTCGGTGAACTGAGTTATCAAAATCTATAGAAATGGGATTTCTGAAAAGAAAATAAAAGAGTGAATTTTGAGTAAAATAATCAAAGAAATTGGAATAAATTAAAAATGAACTGGAAAAGAATAAAAAGTGATTTTTGAATTCTGATAAATAAAATTCCAAGTGCGGAAAATGAGATTTTGAATAAATGGGAATAAGTGATTTTATTTTTAAACTCAAGTGATGTTATATCAAGAAATAAAGAATTTACTTTAAAATTCAAAGTTTGAATTTATTTAAAAGGATAAAGAAGGAATTTGGGAAATCTGGAATTGGTGTTTTCAGTTAAAAAATTTCAAATCATAAGTGAGGATTAAAAATCTGAGGTTAATGGGATTTTGAAATAAATTAGGTAATAAAGAAATTTATTTCAAAATGGAGTAAATTGGAAATCAATTTGGAAATTAATTTAAGTGTTTGAAATTGGAAATTTAAAGGAGAAGTGAGACTTGAAATTTATAAACTGGGTTTATAAAAGTGAAGTAATATATCAGTAGATATTTGGAAGGATAAATTCACGGTGGGAATTTATTAAAGAAATGGGTAAATTTGTTTAAAAATACATAGTGATTTATTTTTAAAGATGTAAAGTGTAACGACCCGTATTAATTCGATGTTTAAATGAATTAAATTAATAAGATTTTTATTTAAATTTAGAAAGGAATAAAAATCTTATTTATTTATATGAAAGAGAATGCTGAAATTTAATGTATCAAGGATAATTAAAAATTTACAAATTTAATTATATATTGCAATTAATTGTAATAGTGGAAATTGTCGCATTTGGATATAAATATTAAAATGAAGGCTAAAATAAATTTTGTAAATGGTGACTAAAAACCTATAAAATCCAAATGAATTAGGTAGGAAAAAGATTCTTACCTGGATATAAAATTTAATATGAGAAATTTATGAAAGTATTAATTTTATTTAATGCAATAAAAGATTGTAAACGGTAATTGGAATAAATTAAAAAATCATATTAGTGCAAGTTAATAATTTATGACTTGAATGAGATTCCAATTCAAATAAATCATTTAAATGTTATGATTTGATTTTTTATGGAACATGAGAAAAACAAATGAAAGGATTCGATTAATATATATGTTATTTATCCAGGGTATTGAATAAAATTGGGAATCCAATTTAAATTAATGGTAATAATGTTGGTATTAGCTAATAAATTAAATTTCAATGCAATATCCATAAATGAATGTAATGAAATGAATGTATGGAAATGTATACTAGGTTATTTATCAAATAGAAGGAAAGAAGAATAAATATCGAATTGATTGATGAATAAATATATATTGAATAGTAATGGAATGTAAAGTTAATGGTAATTGTATAAAATCAAAACAAGATAATAAATTGCAAATTTTAGGTTTATAATAAAGTGTGAATGGAAATCTGATTGGTTATATTAATTTGATGGAATTCAAATTTGATGGGAAAGGTAAATGGATATTTAGTAATAAATTTAAAAGGACTTAAAAATGGAATTTATTTAATTAATAGATATAACAAATAAGGATATACTTATAAATGTTGGATTTAGAGTTTTACCACAACTATTATGAGTTATATACTTAGCTCCTTCAATTAAATCGGAAATCATTGCAATAATTATAAATTAAATGTTACGATAAATAAATTTAGGTAATAATGGGAAATAACGTGATAAATTCTTCATTTAATGATGGTTAGTGTATATAAAGAATGGAAGTAAAGCTTTATAAATTGATTTGAATCTAAAATTTAATGAAAGGAGTAATTGGAATTAAATGGATTAAATGTTTGAAGTTTACGTAAATGTTAATTTAGATGAAAGGGTAGGCATTTATGTAATAGAGTATGAATCTATTGTTAAGTTTATTTATAAAAAGGCATTTGGGTAAATGAAAGGGTGCAAAAGTAAGTTTGTCAGTATATTGAATTTATGTATGAAAATAGGTTTAATCGAAATAAATGAAAATTTAACATCTAAATATTACATTTATAGGGATTTAAGTGTAATCGAAGAATGTTAGGATAATAAATTTTGAATCTAATATTAAATCCATCTATTTAAATTATATGAATGGAATAACCATTGATTTCTTTGATTGAATATGAATTTTTAGAAAAGTTAAATTATAATTTGTGAATTTAATGAAATTAAGGATTTATATTGAAATTTAAAAATCTACCTTCTTTAATTTGACATCTAAACTTGTTTGAAATTTTGTAAATGATTAATAAATTTTAAGAGTGATAAAATGGGTCAAATTCTAGAATCTAAATATAAAATTTGTTTAATTTATTTATTTTAAATTTATTTAATTAATATAAAAATATAGCCATTTTGGTCACGGACTCGGATTTCGACGAAAACAGTTTCATCGGATCCGTAACAGTGACTTATTGTAGGATTTCAAGTTTCGTAGCAATCGGACTTGTCGTTTGATCGTACGAATGCGAAACGCCTTGAAATCGATTTAATTGAAATCAATTTGGAAATATTGTTTTCAGCATAACTTCTTCATACGATCGAATTTGGATGTGAGAGTTTTTCCATCGCGTTCAGAATATTTTAAATTTCCTATTTTGATATATGGGTTTGCCAAATTTCGTTCCGGAGTCAGAACGGCTTTTTGGGCCAATTATCGTTCAACACGTTTGTTTATCAGGCCCATCTATTAAAATCTATAACCTACATATATAAACCCAATTACAAACCCTAGCCTCCATCTATCTTCTTTTCTTTGTGCGTTCATTTTCCTCAATACTTTCTCTTCCTCAATGGATGCAAACCTGGATACAATTTCAGTTTCAAAAATCAAATGAAAATTTGAACACCTCCGAAAAATCCCAAAAAAATATATGTTGATGCTCTCGATGAGAGAAATTCAATGGAGAAATTCGTTTTTCGATTCGGGTCGTGGTTTGCCCAGAAATCTATGGATTAGTCTCGGCCGTTCTTTGGGTAGAATTTTGATCGTGTGGTGGATCTGCGTCGATAGGATGATCGGAGGGTGACGTTTGGAAGAGGACGAAGTGCAGGCCCTTGTGATGTTGGTCGTTGGTCATTCGGTGGCCGTGATTCGCCAGGAATCGCTGACCTAGGTGGCGGTGGCGCACTTGGAAGGGGAGGGTCGCACGACTTTTCGAAGGCATGGGGAGGCTCGGCCTGACGTGGGTGTAGTGGTGGTGATGTTCGATCGAGGTGCAGGGGCGTGTAGCGGCGGCGTAAATGGGGATTAGGGTTTGGGAGTGGCGGCCGTGACCATTCGAACGCGAGAAGCTTTCCTGTAAACGAAGATGGCTCTGCGTGATGATGTATGCGTGACGTGGACGTGTGATAGGGTTAGTTTATTTAATTTTAATTTTAGATTTCAAATCGTTTTAATCAAATAACTTTTTTACATGCATGACTGTTTGGCATGTTTTATTCGTCATCTCTGCTAAATTGCATTTATTTAATTTAACAGTAAATTTATTTTATTTATTGCATATAATTTGATGGTTAGAATTTATTTATTTGCATATTAACTGTCTGTCATAGTTATTTATTTTTATTTCATATTGACTGCCAGTTAAATTTACAATTATTTTTGCATATAACTGCTAGTTTAACAGTTGTTAAATTTATTTTTGAATATAAACTGTTAGTTAATACATGTTATTTATTACTTGTATAATTTATATGCTCTATATCGATGTTGTTTAAATTGAATGATGTTTGTAATTAATGGTCGATGATTGATATTTGGATGTTTTCGATACTATAATTTTTCGTATAAAATGCAAGTTATCATGCATTTCATTCATTCGGGATTGCGGTTTGAAATGATATACAACCACATTTTTATTTTTAAATTGCGGATTGAAATGACAAATATCCGTATCACTTGACCATAGGATAGAGAATTCTATACAGACACCGTCGGTCTATATATAATTATTTTCAAAATGATTTCTATGGTTTGGATAGGATACGGTTTAATAAATATTAAGTTTTGATATTTTTAAATATTTTATATACATATATAGTTAAATTGTGAATTTAAGCTATGTATAAATATGATAAATAAAAATTGAATAAGTGAAAATGGAGTTTGATAATTCATATTATATGTTCAAGTACATGTTTAAGTTATTGTATATATATACAGAGTTTTAAACGATTCAACTCAATTTAAGATTTGAAATATAAATTGGAAATTTATTTGGAATTGAGCTATTTAAAAACTTTAACTCCATAAGTTGATGTAAACCTGTTAAACTTGGAAATTTTAAAGTTATGATATTTATAACTGGATTTTTATTCAAGATGAATTAAATGAATATTTCTATATTAAATGAATTAACAAAAATATTTAGTATAGGTAATTTGAGTTTATTTAAACGATTTTGGGTTAGTATGAAATAGTTCAAACTAAATAATAGGACATTTAATTTTTGATTTTTTTTTCTTTCAAAGTTTTAATTCTTGGAAATGAAGTACTTAAAGTTGATATATATAAAAATTGAAGTGGTTTTGGAAACTAAATTTAAAGATATGGTTTAGACTTCATTTAAAGAAATAATATTTGTAAAGTCATGGGATTTATTTTTCTTCACAAAGTAATATAAAGTTAAACCATTTTATTTTATATACGGTTGAATATCCTAACCCTTTATGTTTTAGAAGTCATGGTTTTAAAGCTGTAAATTTCAAGTATTATGTTTTGGAAGTTATAATTCAAATTGTTGGTATCCAGATATTTTATATTTTAAAGCAGTATGATTTTGGAAAAAGAATATATACTTGAAATAATATCAAATGAGTTGTTTTTGAAATGGAAATGATATCGGATTTATATAGATTTGAAATGGATATTTTATTCTGGTTTTGAAAGTATAATTATTTTAAATGACCGCGGTGTTATAATAACGTTTGGTTGTTGAAGAGACCGGGATCGGTAGTTGTCATACTCTCTGCCAACTCCGAAAACCACTTTAACAACCGTGTACGCGGTGAAGATTCAAGAATGAAGTAGGTTGGTGGAGGCGTTTCCTGCAAGGTAAATACGTGGACCCGACTCCCGTGAGTTGGCATAAGGTGGCTAAAATAGGAGCGATTCTCAGGCCAATGAGGTCATTCCTCTGATCGGACACTCCTCTTCGATATTATACTTTGACTTTGGATTGATTCAGTGGCCACTTTTACTTTGATTTTTAGGGAGTTGTTTCGAGGTGGGCGGCAGCTGCGACTACGCGTTTCCATCAGCCCAGATAGCAATTGGTATATCCGTCCTGGCATTGCCTAGTTGTGCCGACCTACCCTATCGCGCCTTGTACGAGTTTGGATTTCTCCCGTAGCCCGTGTGGTATCCTCTGGTGGCTTCCCGATCAGGAGGGACTATGATATTGGATGGACTACTGGGACTATTACGTGTTAAGGGCTATATGGATAACCCCTTAATGCTAAGAAAAAAGTAAGTTTATTTTACAATTAGACACTATTATAATAGCGCAATATACTACATAGTAAATAGTTTAACGGATCCTTAGGAGATGTAAATCCCGAGCATCTCTTGAGTTACCGCACTCATATTTATTTCTGTTAATTTAACTTACATAAGATCTTTTAGTTCTGACTTGAGTGTTTTGTCTTTTCAATTCGCTCGGGTCAGTCCGAGTGTTTCAGGATTTGAAGATCTAGCTCTGGAGGACGAAGACGAAGATTTATATTATTATTATTTATACTAGTGCACTACACTCACACCGTATTCCGCTGCATTGATATTTATGGGTGTGTGAACTCTGATATTTATTGTATAAAAAGAATCAAATGTTTTGTAAAAAGATTTTATGAACTGTATATTTATTATTATATTTTATCCTTCCACTGTAAGATTCTGTTTTGTTTTATTTCTTTCCTATTTTTCTTATTTACCCCATAACAATCCGCCCTTCCGTATGGTTTGAATTGGCACGCGTGTCGATTTAAAGCGTGCAATAAGGCGGGGAGTTACAGTTGGTATCAGAGCTCTGGTTTAGCGATAAACCTTAGTTTGTGGGGTTTGACTCTTTACTAATAGGGTAATAATACCCTATGGGATTCGCTGAGTGTATATATATGAGAGAGCGTATTTGTTAGTGTTATAAAAGGTTTTAATATTGTGTTAATCTGTTCCATTTTGTATTTATAAATTCTAGTTGGTGCATGGGACGCTGTGACATCAATAGGGATTTCTAAACACTTAATAGGACAGACCGACATAATATTTGATTTTAATATAGGTGAATGAAATAACTTTGCCTATTATATTTTCTATATATAAAATATTTTATAATGACATATATTTGGTTGTTATGGATTGGGTGTTAGGTAATGAAAATATAAATAATAGTTGAAACTAAGTTGGAAGTAAAATAAATGAAATCTGGAAATTTAGGGCTTAAGTTTCGGGGTTTTGAAATTTCTTTCGAGTAAATTTTGGAATATAAAAATATTGTGTATAAGTATTTTCTGATATAAATATTTTAATATAATTCGAAAGAATTGTTTTAAAGAAGATTTTTGGAGAAAAAAGTTTTATACTTTCCTCTCTGTCGCTGGAAAATAAATTCGGTGATAGCGGCCGCATCATCGACTTTCATTTTCGAGTTTCGAAGGAGAAAGGCCACTGTAGTAGTTCTACTGCAGATTCATTTTGAAAATGTATAAATTTTGAATTGTTTTAAATATAATTAGAGATATATAAGTTGTAAGAATATATTTATCTATTGTTTTAAAATAAATTGAAAATTTAACCCGGTATTAAATTCTTAAAGTTCCATTAATTAATTGTTTCAATTATTGTAGTGAAACAGAATTTAACTAACAATTGAAATCCTAAATAAAATAAGAGATTTAAATGCTAGGTTATTAATGGTATTAAAGGAAATTTGAAATTTATAACTTATGAAACAAAGAGTAATATTTTTGAACATTAAAATTTATAAAAGGCTGAGATAAAACTTGTATAGGTTCATTTGCATTTTCTTTAACATATATAACTTACCAAAAATAAAAAGTTGAAATGTATATATAGGAAATGTAATGAAAATTGTACAAGTAAAGCTTGAGGTAATGAAAGTATTCAATGAATTTGCTGTTATAAATGGGAATTTAATGTTATAAACTTAAGTTGTAAATGGAAATTTTACCATAATTAAAGGTAAGTATTATAATTAGGTGATTTTAAAACTTAAGTAAATAGAATGAAATTCTATAATAAATGAAACTGTGAGAAATAAATAAATAAAATTTAGAAATGCATAAATGGAATGCAATAAAAAGAAACTTCCATGACATTAAAATTAAAAAAAAATGAATATTGTAAGTAATAAATGAAAATAAATGAGGTAATCACTCAATGAATGAAAGAAAGGAAATCAAACAACTAAAGTATGAAATAAAATTATAATAAGTTAATTTGATTTGTTGGGTTGAATTGTTATTGTTTGATTTATGGTTGGTCAGGTAAGGAAATTCGAAATTGTTGGATGAATAAATCAATTATTTTGTTCCATCTAAGACTGTTGAGTAAATGATGCACTTGATAGTTATTTTTCACTCCGTACAATTCCAAATTTTGAACCTGAACAACTATTTGCTTGTAGATTGAATGGTTGTTTTGTTTCTTGTGTATGCTGTTTGTTGAAATGGATGGTTGTGTATTGTTTTGTTGTTAGGGATTGAAACCACTCAAATATTTCACTTTATATAAATTGTTAATCCTTAGATTTTATAAGTGAAATGCAAGTTTTGGAAGCAATTGCTACTGCTTTTGGTTCCATAAAATTAGCGTAAATTGCCCGACTAATAGGTACGTTTCAGATTTCGGTTTACAGCGCTATTTTATATATTTTCCCGCGCAGGGATATATTAATTTGAAAAATATATGTTGTATATTGTTATATTTAATATTATATTTTCTCCCGAGCCTCTCCGTACAAAGGAGACTGTGCCAAAATTTTTCGAAAATTCTGGACTTAGAAATTATTTTGAAATGTTTTTCCAAACTTTATTTATTTAAGTATAAAAAAAGATATAATGATTTTAAAATGGGTATATTTTATTTAAAGTAATAAATTTTGTAAATTATTGTTTATAAGTTAAATATTTTGAATAAGATGCATTGTTGTTTAGTTCTTCTTTTCCCTTCTTTTCCTTTTCGGGGACGAAAAGTTTTGAGTGGGGGAGAGTGTAACGACCCGTATAAATTCGATGTTTAAATGAATTAAATTAATAAGATTTTTATTTAAATTTAGAAAGGAATAAAAATCTTATTTATTTATATGAAAGAGAATGTTGAAATTTGATGTATCAAGGGTAATTAAAAATTTACGAATTTAATTATATATTGCAATTAATTGTAATAGTGGAAATTGTCGCATTTGGATATAAATATTAAAATGAAGGCTAAAATAAATTTTGTGAATGGTGACTTAAAACCTATAAAATCCAAATGAATTAGGTAGGAAAAAGATTCTTACCTGGATATAAAATTTAATATGAGAAATTTATGAAAGTATTAATTTTATTTAATGCAATAAAAGATTGTAAACGGTAACTGGAATAAATTAAGAAATCATATTAGTGCAAGTTAATAATTTATGACTTGAATGAGATTCCAATTCAAATAAATCATTTAAATGTTATGATTTGATTTTTTATGGAACATGAGAAAAACAAATGTAAGGATTCAATTAATATATATGTTATTTATCCAGGGTATTGAATAAAATTGGGAATCCAATTTAAATTAATGGTAATAATGTTGGTATTAGCTAATAAATTAAATTTCAATGCAATATCCATAAATGAATGTAATGAAATGAATGTATGGAAATGTATACTAGGTTATTTATCAAATAGAAGGAAAGAAGAATAAATATTGAATTGATTGATGAATAAATATATATTGAATAGTAATGGAATGTAAAGTTAATGGTAATTGTATAAAATCAATACAAGATAATAAATTGCAAATTTTAGGTTTATAATAAAGTGTGAATGGAAATCTGATTGGTTATATTAATTTGATGGAATTCAAATTTGATGGGAAAGGTAAATGGATATTTAGTAATAAATTTAAAAGGACTTAAAAATGGAATTTATTTAATTAATAGATGTAACGGATAAGGATATACTTATAAATGTAGGATTTAGAGTTTTATCACAACTATTATGAGTTATATACTTAGCTCCTTCAATTAAATCGGAAATCATTGCAATAATTATAAATTAAATGTTATGATAAATAAATTTAGGTAATAATGGGAAATAACGTGATAAATTCTTCATTTAATGATGGTTAGTGTATATAAAGAATGGAAGTAAAGCTTTATAAATTGATTTGAATCTAAAATTTAATGAAAGGAGTAATTGGAATTAAATGGATTAAATGTTTGAAGTTTACGTAAATGTTAATTTAGATGAAAGGGTAGGCATTTATGTAATAGAGTATGAATCTATTGTTAAGTTTATTTATAAAAAGGCATTTGGGTAAATGAAAGGGTGCAAAAGTAAGTTTGTCAGTATATTGAATTTATGTATGAAAATAGGTTTAATCGAAATAAATGAAAATTTAACATCTAAATATTACATTTATAGGGATTTAAGTGTAATCGAAGAAGGTTAGGATAATAAATTTTGAATCTAATATTAAATCCATCTATTTAAATTATATGAATGGAATAACCATTGATTTCTTTAATTGAATATGAATTTTTAGAAAAGTTAAATTATAATTTGTGAATTTAATGAAATTAAGGATTTATATTGAAATTTAAAAATCTACCTTCTTTAATTTGACATCTAAACTTGTTTGAAATTTTGTAAATGATTAAGAAATTTTAAGAGTGATAAAATGGGTCAAATTCTAGAATCTAAATATAAAATTTGTTTAATTTATTTATTTTAAATTTATTTAATTAATATAAAAATATAGCCATTTTGGTCACGGACTCGGATTTCGACGAAACCAGTTTCATCGGATCCGTAACAGTGACTTATTGTAGGATTTCAAGTTTCGTAGCAATCGGACTTGTCGTTTGATCGTACGAATGCGAAACGCCTTGAAATCGATTTAATTGAAATCAATTTGGAAATATTGTTTTCAGCATAACTTCTTCATACGATCGAATTTGGATGTGAGACTTTTTCCATCGCGTTCAAAATATTTTAAATTACCTATTTTGATATATGGGTTTACCAAATTTCGTTCTGGAGTCAGAACGGGCTTTTTGGGCCAATTATCGTTCAACACGTTTGTTTATCAGGTCCATCTATTAAAATCTCTAACCTACATATATAAACCCAATTACAAACCCTAGCCTCCATCTATCTTCTTTTCTTTATGCGTTCATTTTCCTCAATTCTTTCTCTTCCTCAATGGATGCAAACCTGGATCCAATTTCAATTTCAAAAATCAAATGAAAATTCGAACACCTTAGAAAAATCCAAAAAAAATATGTTGATGCTCTCGACGAGAGAAATTCAATGGCGAAATTCGTTTTTCGATTCGGGTCGTGGTTTGCCCAGAAATCTATGGATTAGTCTCGGCCGTTCTTTGGGTAGAATTTTGATCGTGTGGTGGATCCGCGTCGATAGGATGATCGTAGGGCGGCGTTTGGAAGAGGACGAAGCGCAGGCCCTTGTGATGTTGGTCGTTGGTCATTCGGTGGCCGTGATTCGCCAGGAATCTCTGACCTAGGTGGCGGTGGCGCACTTGGAAGGGAAGGGCCGCACGGCTTTTCGCAGGCATGGGGAGGCTCGGCCCGACGTGGGCGTGGTGGTGGTGATTATCGATCGAGGTGCAGGGGCGTGTAGCAGCGGCGTAAATGGGGATTAGGGTTTGGGAGTGGCGGCCATGACCATTCGAATGCGAGAAGCTTTCCTATAAACGAAGATGGCTCTGCGTGATGATGTATGCGTGACGTGGACGTGTGATAGGGTTAGTTTATTTAATTTTAATTTTAGATTTCAAATCGTTTTAATCAAATAACTTTTGCATGCATGATCCGTTTGACACGCGATTTTTTTTGTTAGGATCGTAATAAAATTCCAGACGCGACAGTTTTGGAGATCGTCGAATTTTTGGATTTAAATCGGATTTAAATTCGATTTAAATTCAAAAGGTGAGTGTTTTAACCCACTCACATCTTCTAAAATTTCTTATGTTTGTTAAATTGATTTAGGATTTGAGTAGAAATTTGTTTATGACTGTTTGGCATGTTTTATTCGTCATCTCTGTTAAATCGCATTTATTTAATTTAACTGTAAATTTATTTTATTTATTGCATATAATTTGACGGTTAGAATTTATTTATTTGCATATTAACTGTCTGTCATAGTTATTTATTTTTATTTCATATTAACTGCCAGATAAATTTACATTTATTTTTGCATATAAACTGCTAGTTTAATAGTTGTTAAATTTATTTTTGAATATAAACTGTTAGTTAATACATGTTATTTATTACCCGTATAATTTATATGCTCTATATCGATGTGGTTTAAATTGAATGATGCTTGTAATTAATGGTCGATGATTGATATTTGGATGTTTTGGATGCTGTAATTTTTCATATAAACTGCAAGTTATCATGCATTTCATTCATTCGGGATTGCGGTTTGAAATGATATACAACCGCATTTTTATTTTTAAATTGCAGATTGAAATGACAAATATCCGTATCACTTGGCCATATGATAGAGAATTCTATACAGACACTGCCGGTCTATATATAATTATATTCAAAATGATTTCTATGGTTTGGATAGGATACGGTATAATAAATATTAAGTTTTGATATTTTTAAATATTTTATATACATATATAGTTAAATTGTGAATTTAAGCTATGTATAAATATGATAAATAAAAATTGAATAAGTGAAAATGGAGTTTGAATATTCATATTATATGTTCAAGTACAAGTTTAAGTTATTGTATATATATACAGAGTTTTAAATGATTCAACTCAATTTAAGATTTGAAATATAAATTGGAAATTTATTTGGAATTGAGCTATTTAAAAAATTTAACTCCATAAGTTGATGTAAACCTGTTAAACTTGAAAATTTTAAAGGTGTGATATTTATAACTGGATTTTTATTCAAGATGAATTAAATGAATATTTCTATATTAAATGAATTAACAGAAATATTTAGTATAGGTAATTTGAGTTTATTTAAATGATTTTGGGTTAGTATGAAATAGTTCAAACTAAATAATAGGACATTTAATTTTTGAATTTTTTTTTCTTTCAAAGTTTTAATTCTTGGAAATGAAGTATTTAAAGTTGATATATATGAAAATTGAAGTGGTTTTGGAAACTAAAGGTGAAATTTAAAGGTATGGTTTAGACTTCATTTAAAGAAATAATATTTGTAAAGTCATAGGATTTATTTATCTTCACAAAGTAATATAAAGTTAAATCATTTTATTTTATATACGGTTGAATATCCAAACCCTTTAAGTTTTAGAAGTCATGGTTTTAAAGCTGTAAATTTCAAGTATTATGTTTTGGAAGTTATAATTCAAATTGTTGGTATCCAGATATTATATATTTTGAAGCAGTATGATTTCGGAAAAAGAATATATACTTGAATAATATCAAATGAGTTGTTTTTGAAATGGAAATGATATCGGATTTATATGGATTTGAAATGGATATTTTATTCTGGTTTTGAAAGTATAATTATTTTAAATGACCGCGGTGTTATAATAACGTTTGGTTGTTGAAGAGACCGGGATCGGAAGTTGTCATACTCTCTGCCAACTCCGAAAACCACTTTAACAACCGTGTACGCGGTGGAGATTCAAGAATAAAGTAGGTTGGTGGAGGCGTTTCCTGCAAGGTAAATACGTGGACCCGACTCCCGTGAGTTGGCATAAGGTGGCTAAAACAGGAGCGATTCTCGGGCCAATGAAGTCATTCCTCTGATCGGACACTCCTCTTCGATATTATACTTTGACTTTGGATTGATTCAGTGGCCACTTTTACTTTGATTTTTGGGGAGTTGTTTCGAGGTGGGCGGTAGCTGCGGCTACGCGTTTCTATCAGCTCGGATAGCAATTGGTATATCTACCCTGGCATTGCCTAGTTGTGCCGTGTCACCTACCCTATCGCGCCTTGTACGAATTTGGATTTCTCCCATAGCCCGCGTGGTGTCCTCTGGTGGCTTCCCGATCAGGAGGGACTATGATATTGGATGGACTACTGGGACTATTACGTGTTAAGGGCTATATGGGTAACCCCTTAATGCTAAGAAAAAAGTAAGTTTATTTTACAATTAGACACTATTATAGCAGCGCAATATACTACATAGTAAATAGTTTAACGGATCCTTAGGAGATGTAAATCCCGAGCATCTCTTGAGTTACTGCAATCATATTTATTTCTGTTAATTTAACTTACATAAGATCTTTTAGTTCCGACTCGAGTGTTTTGTCTTTTCAATTCGCTCGGGTCAGTCCGAGCAATTCAGGATTTGAAGATCTAGCTCTGGAGAACGAAGACGAAGATTTATATTATTATTATTTATACTAGTGCACTACACTCACACCGTATTCCGCTACATTGATATTTATCGGTATGTAAACTCTGATATTTATTGTATAAAAAGAATCAAATGTTTTGTAAAAAGACTTTATGAACTGTATATTTATTATTATATTTTATCCTTTCGCTGTGAGATTCTGTTTTGTTTTATTTCTTTCCTATTTTTCTTATTTACCCCATAACAATCCGCCCTTCCGTATGGTTTGAATTGGCACGTGTGTCGATTTAAAGCGTGCGATGAGGCGGGACGTTGCATAAAAGAGAAGCGTATTTCCCTAGATAGCCAAGTACGTTTTCAAAGCAAATTTTAAATATAAGTTAAAAGCCTTAAATTTATTTTAAAAAGTATGTTTATAAAATTTATTATTTCTAAATGTTTGAATTCTAAAGTAAATATTTTTCAAATCTATTATCATAGTAATTATTTAAAGGTGACTTTGTATTTTGTTTTAAAGGAGAAAATCTAGTTTTATATTTTATAGAGTAACCTCATTTTAAATATTCCTAAAGTATATATTTTTAATAAAGTATTGAAGTAGTTTTCAATTTAAATGTTAAAGTATATTTTATATTAAAGAGTTTTAAATTATTTTAAAATCTAAAGTATTTGTACTTGGTGTTTTCAGTGGAAATAAATATTTGGAAATTTATTTCATGAGGAAAGTGTGGTTTGAAACCTGTTTTCAAGGGGTTGAAAGGTGGAAATATATCTTGTGAAGATATTTTGAGATTAATAAATAATTTGGGGAAATTATTTATGTTTGATGGATGTTGTGAATGTTAATTGATAGTTAAATAACCGACTATCAATATTGTCCAATGCGCTGATCGTTTCGAAGAGACCGGGATCGGGATTAACTTCTCAAAAACCACTTCGATTCGGTTTGTACGTTTTCGTGAGGAAGACGAGTTTGGATTCGAACATGGAGCAGTGAAGTGCAAGGGCTAGTCGCTACTAATCCTGAGGATGTTTCCAAAATGGATGTAGTAGGAGTAGTGCCTTTGGTTCCGTTCGAACCAGGGACGGACTTGTATGATGAATGCTTTTAGAACATCGTCAGGTGGACGTTGGGCATTCTAAGTGAAACATTCTAAAAAGGTAACGCTTAGCCTCAAGCCTCATCAACCAGGAAAGACTGAAAATCAGGGCTTATGCAGCAAGGCTAGGTGGGTAGCGCCTATTAGGGTGAGGTCATCCCTATCTAGATGTCCCTTTTATTCGGCTTAGTGGTGCGGTTGCTGATCCCAACCGTGGGGTGATTATCCAGTAAGGGGTAGTCCCGGTCTTGTGTTGCAGGGGGTCGGGAGTGATCCTCGGTATGGATGAATGATTTCGGAACATCGTCAGGTGGACGATGGGCATTCTAAGTGAAACGCTCTAAAAGGTAACGCTTAGCCTCAAGCCTCATCAACCGGGAATGACTGAAAATCAGGGGTTATGCAGCAAGGCTATGTGGGTAGCACCCATTAGGGTGAGGTCATCCCTGTCTAGATGTCCCTTTTTATTCGGCTTAGTGGTGCGGTTGCTGATCCCAACCGTGGGGTGATCTTACTCGGGATTATCCAGTAAGGGGTAGTCCTGGTCTTGTGTTGCAGGGGATCGGGAGTGGTCCTCGGTACGGTGATCGAGGCCACGTACGGTGACAGGTGGTTCCCCAGTGCCTAGTCATTAGTTGGAAATCCATTCTCCCTACGCGCCTGTACGGTTTTGATTGTGGACAACTATTGCTGAAACGTGAGATGCAAGCATTTCAGCTAGATTCTATTTTACTTTCTATAGATACTATTATAATATCAGACGGATTTAATAAAAAGTGTTTTAGTGATCGTAAGGTAAAAACCCGACACGTTTATTTGTGGCGTGGTCTTACGAGATGCTTTTGTTTTCAAAAGAATTTTGAAACTTTAATAATCAATTTAAGTGTGGTTTTCTCACGCTGGTATTCCAGACTGACTCGCGTGTTATTTCACTATAATGCTCGGGTCAGACCGAGTATTATAGATTACAGGAAAGGATGCTGTGGAGCTCGGGAGACGAGCTAGATGTCGATACGTACTCCCATACTTGTTTTAAATATTCCGCTGTGTTGATTGGTTGTGTATTCAGTTTTGTGAGGACAGGTTATGATTACCGTCCAGTTGTGTGTTATGTATACTCTGATTGTGTAATCTATAAACAGATATAATTTTCTTTTGTGTAAAGATCTGTTATTATCTATTATATTTTATTCCGCTGCGATGGTTAGATTCTGATGTTGTTTTCTATTTTATTCTTTTACCTCTTCTTCTTAAATCCAAATGGTTCGTATTTCTGTTCACCTTGAGTTGATTGATGTAGAACAGTGTTGACTCAAGGGGAACAGATTTGTGGGTCGTTTCAAATAATCTACCTGCTTTTGCATCTTTTGAAGGTACACCCGATTTATAGCATAAGTATGTGAATATTTGCTATATAGAAACCTTCAGTTTTAGCTTGAGGTGTAACCAAGTTAACCTGCCTAATGCATGGTTAATCTACTTTTTTCTGCCATCCGCTTCATGAAATTCATGCAAGAACAGTTATCCCTATCTCAGACATCGAGAATGTTATGTTATGAAATATGTAGCATATGTTCCATCAAAGTTGCATTTTTCATCATCACAATCATAAAGTTTGTACGAACATGGGGTAATTTAGAATCGCACCAAATGAATTTCCTATTTTGAGGGCATGCGAATTATTAAACTGAATGTTTACTGGTTTATGTTAATATGCAATACCAAAGTATCAACCAACCTCATATAAGTTCTTGAAGGTTCTATCTTGTGAAAAACAAATGAAATATTCTTTTGAAACTAAATATCTTTTTTAGACGGTATATGCTCTGTGGCATATGTGCATCCCAAAATGAATAGTTCACGGTCTTCTATTTGAAACTACTTGATTATATATTGGTTTATATTGAAGTAAATTGGTTAACTTGATTAATTTTATTATTTTGAATTAAAAGATAAACATGTATCTATGTTGTCTAAATCATGTTTGTGTTAATTTTGAGCTGTTATTTCATTAAGCCAACATTTGGCTGTGTTCAGATTGTAGAGCCACAGCTTGTTTGCTTGATGAATTTAGGTATACAATTTCAAATTCCCTCATTGGTTAAGCAATGTAAAGATATTATAGACCGGTTTAAGATGAACAAGAAACTACTTGATTTGGGTAAGAAAATTGAGCTCCTAAGAAGGAACTACCAAGCATGGCAGTCTGGTGATTTCCCTAAAGAATCACATCCCATTAGATGCAATCTGAAGAAATTCCTTCACAATAACGAGCATAGTGATGCAAGTATATATGTAACGACCCAGAATATGACCGCTTCAAAATATATTATTTAGAGTGATTTTAAATATAAAATATAAAAGGTTTTATGATTTAAATAATATTCGATAGGATTTGAAAGTAGAAACAAACATAAAAATAGTAACATTTGCCTATATCGACAAAAGTGACAAAATACTGATTTCAGAAAAGTATGTTTCAATGGTTAAGTAAATTAACTTAATTAATTTATGAGTGTTTATATTTTTAAATAGCATTATACAAATTTATTTTTAAATTTGGTTTACGTAAATAAATAGTTTAACTAAAACGTCAAAATGTGACCGTAAAACATTTTGTCGAAAAACGACGTTTTGTCGATTAAAAGTTGTCGCATGTCGTCGCACCTTTATTTTCTTATATAGAAACATATATTCGAATAATGTAAGTATTAATTAATTCACTAAGCATTTTTACTTTTACTAAATAAGATTAGAAAACTTCTAGAAGTCATTAGTAAAAGTAAGAATTAACAAAAGTAAGAAAAAGTAAACATCAAATCACATCAAATCAAAGCCAACATAATCACGATATCCTTTACTTAATTTTTACGCGACTAAGGCATAAAGTAAGAAGTGAGAGGATGATGTTAAGTTTTGAAAAAGTGAAGATTGGTTTAGGTTGAAGTAAGGTTAGTTTGGTAATTTGGTAAGAGGTTATTTTGGTAAATTACCACTTTCTTTCTTTTTCTATAAATATCCACCTCCTTCTTCACTTTCATTCACATTTTCTTCTTCTTCTTTTCTCAAGCTTCTTCATCTTCTTCCTCTTCTCTTTAATGGCTTCCTGCCATATAAAAAATTAAAAAGAAATAATGTCAAAATATTTATAAAATATTTAAAAGAAATAGAAATGTTTGGTAATGAATATTTTGAAGTTATATTATATAAAAGTGATTTATATAATGAATGGTTTTATAAAAGTGTTTTATAAAACGGAAAGAATTTCGAGGACTAAACCCGATGGTTTTAAGATGATTTTTGAACAGATTTGGGAAATGAAAATTATTATAGATTTGAAAGTACTTGTGAGTATTAGCGTGAAATGATTTATCGCTTCGGGATATAAAATGATTTGTTATGTTACCAATGATTCGGGTAACCTGTAACTAAAAAGGTGGGCATGTGTTTTTGGTATATTCCGCTCTTAGAATAGAGGGATATACTTATTTATCGATTGTATTAAGGCTGGGACCCTGTTGCCTTGTGACTGGGAGAAACCTCCCGATCTGGTTGCATATGGTTTGATATGTTTTATTACAGTATTTGGGATTTCCAAATAAACTTTTCAAAAGTGATTTGATTTGAGATCCCGAAGTAAAGTATAATTTGAATATAAAGGATATATATATTTCAAAAGTTTTGAAATAATAATTCGAGAATAAAGTCCAAAGAGATAATTTCCGTAAAGGTGGTTAGATTTGAAAATCTAAATTTAAAGATTAGGCCTAAGTGGGTAGTTTTGGGGATTGCATATTTTTTTGTTGCATCGTAGGCTCCATGAGTCCTACTTGCGGTAGGAGAACTACGTTGGCTTGATCCTATATCTAATTGGGTATCCAATTTGATAGGGGTACGTAGGCAGTCACAAGTGGTAGTGATGCAGCCTAAAATGATATAACCCTTTCTTGTTTATTTGTAATGGTTGTTGTTTATCTCGTGTTATTGTATTTTTCCTGCTTACTATTTTATTCTGCATTTGACATGTTTATTGAGTTAGCAGGAATGGCTATTGTTGTCCCTCTTATTAGAGTTGTGCAGCGTTAGATTTATTGGTATTTGGTTTGTATATAAGCGTACCTAGTAGATTAATTTGATTACTCCGATAACTTGTAAAATTAAATTTTATCCTATACATTTAGTAATGTTGAACAATTATCAAATATGGTGTATTTAGTTAGTAATTTTCATTAGTAGTCTTAGAACGGACGAATTTTTTGGCAATTTTAACTGGTTCGAAAATCCGGGTCGTCACAATATACATTGAGGGTCACATTATTCTTACCCGATCTCACAAACTTATCCTTAATGCTTGAAGTGCACCACTTGCAAAGGTATTTCACCTTTAATATTGATTAAGTGCGAAATTTTTCTTCTTCTTATATTGCTTATCTTTATGATTCCTTTAAGTACATTATGTTTCACCGTCAGCCACTCAGGATAATAAATTATTGACTGATTGCACAAACTCTCTAACTCGGCATACTTTTTAACCAAGCACGACCATTCAAAGTTTTTGTCCATGATCAAGTTTTATCTTCCAAGTTCAATACATAAGCTTATATTTTATTTTAAATTTTAGGTATTTTGGTTATATGATTATAACAAAACATGATGCGAGCATGAAATGATTGGTGGAATGCAAACACTTTGCAACTGCTTTTGCAAGGTGAGTTATTGAACTAGTTTAATTATAATTTTTCTAACGCGATTGTGTGAATAAGGTCATCTATTTGTAAAATGATCTTAGCTTTAGAAAAATAATAAAATGCAGGCACTTAGAGCATCAGAAAAAATTATACATTGTCTCTTTTATCTACATGTCATATTGGTCAAATGTTTTTTGGCATAATATGTTGATCATTATTTTAGCATAGAAGACATTACTATTAGTTACTTTAAAGAAGCATCAGTTCGGCATATTACGTGATTATAACTATATTGATTTTATTGGTTAGATGATCTAATCAGTATGTCATATTTAATTATATGGTTTCCATGATCCGGCGAGCTACTACTTAAGCTTGTATATGTTCATTTTTAGTTGTTCCTTCACATGGCTGATTGATGAAAATATACTAGAATATATATTGTTGAGAAGGTATATTGTTAAAAATAGACATGCATTGGTTTGAGATGTTGCAATATTATCAGATTGGTTTGAAAATATTTCAGTTTACTCCGTCTCTTAAATTTTACCTTCTTGTAGTTTTCTATATCTTTGTTGCTATTAAGCTTGATTAGTTGTTCCATTTGCATTAGTTTGTATAAACCTATTTATTATATTTGCATATTTACAAATTCAATCACATCATCTTTTATTTCCTTTAGCTGATAATTCTTTAGATGGTAGCTCTTTCCGTTTACAAATTCAGAGCACTCAGGCTTCTAAATAGATTCAAATTGGATATTAGCAAGTTACAATGAAAATCGTTTTAGGCAATGTTTATTAAGTTTTGAATTCTATTTATTTAGCTATTAGTTTTTGATATGCATGGTTTTGGTCACAACAGTATTTTTGTAGATGGGTTTGGAAGTCGATTCTAATGCAGTTGCTAAAGTCACTATGGAAGAGTCGCTGATCATTTTGGAGGTGTCAAGTCTTTGGTCGAGGTGGGTGGGGTTAATGGCAAATTTTCCAAAGAGATCTATAAAGCTTTTCCTAGTAATAAGTGCACATTCATATCCTTAACTTAGCTTGGTTAATGATTTACTTGCTGCATTAATTAATAATTATTAACTTAGTTATGCATGTAAATTATGGAACCTAACATGCATAACTAATGGAAATAATTTGATCATTCCACTAAGTTAATCAATAATAATAATATAATTAAGTTAACCGAGTTTTAATAATAATAATAGTAATAATAAGTCAATTAAGTTAACTAAGTTAATAACAATTAATTATTAAAATTAAACAAGTTTTATAAAATTAACTAAGTTTAAGTTAACTAAATTTTATAAATAGTAATAATATAACTAGTTAAACAAAGTTTTATAAATAAAGACGATGATAACGAATTAACTAAGTTTATAATAATAATAATAAATTAACTAAGTTAACCAAGTTAATAAAAATTAACTAAGTTTTGTTAAAATTAAATAAGTTTTATAAAATTAACTAAGTTTAAGATAACTAAATTTTATAAATAATAATAATAACTAATTTAAAAAAGTTTAAGTAATAATAATGACGGTGATGAAGAATTAACTAAGTTTATAAAAATTAACTAAGTTTATAATATTAATAAAAGTAATACAATTAAGTTAACTAAGTTTTAATAATAATAATAATAATAAATTAACCATGTTAATTGAGTTAATAAAAATTAACAAGTTTTATAAAATTAACTAAGTTTAAGTTAACTAAATTTTATGGCAGTGATATGGTTTGAAGGCTGTGGTTAGAGAAGTATGGATGTGGCTGTGTTGTTGTACAGTAGGTTCGTGGATGAAATTATTGTTCTGTGGCAAGGTACATGACAGTGAGGAGGAAAGTGGCGATTATTGGATTAACTACAGTAGGTTATGGCCAGTAGTTTGATGATGGTAGCTGTAGTGTGATGTATGATAGGCAGAGAACAAAGTCAGCACGGGGTGTTTTGCTGTGAACATAGAGATTGAATTGGATGGTGGTTAGACGTGAACTAGAGAGCAGCAATGTGTTTGAAATGTGGTTGGCAGTTATAGGTACTGTAGGAACTAGAGATGGCCAAGCAGAAGTGTTGTACAGGATGAAGGTGGTTGATAGAAGAAATGAAGTGGTAGGTAGTATGAATGTAAGGGAGATGTCAAGAAGATGTTGTATGAATGTGGTATCAGCTGCTGTGATGTGTGTGTTGTGATTGCGGCTGATTTGAAGGAGTGAGGAGTAGAAACAGGGGAGTTCGACAGTAGCTGTATGGTTTGTAAGTGGAGAAGGTTGAGATATTGACTGGGAAGTTGATTGTTGTGTGAAGTTGTTATGATTTTGGACAGATGTGCATAGTGGGTAAGTGGTGATCAAGTATTGTATGGTTGTGCAATGATGGTGTATGGTAATGTGATTGTTATGATGATGGAAGGGTTTGGTGATGTTATGCATTGATTTGTTGTGAACTGTGGGGGCAGGTGGACAACAGAGGTTGGTGGTTTAACCAAGTTTTAATAATAATAATAATAATAATAATAATAATAATAATAATAAATTAACTAAGTTAACCATGTTAATAAAAATTAACTAAGTTTTGTTAAAATTAAAGAAGTTTTATAAAATTAACTAAGTTTAAGTTAACTAAATTTTATAAATAATAGTATGATATACTTGTACAATGTTGTAGTTGTTTGATATTAGATTTGAAGTCTTACGAATTAACATAATTGTTTGACTATATGTTGTAATTTCACATGTGCAGACATTGGATTTTCGAAGATAGCAAGGTTGGACTTTTATGGTGCTAACTTTCACTTGTGCATGCAACAAAGAATTATGGGTAAACAAGCGTTTTGTTAGCACCAGTTGTGTGACTATGTATGGTTATGTACTACTTCTGTATCAATGTATGGTAATGTACTACTTGTGTTTATGGTAGTTCCTTTGTTCATGTATTTTTTGTTTATTATTGACCTATTTATTATTACTGTTTAATATAAATTATGAATAAAGTGAATCGGAAAGTGAACAAGCTAGCAGAATGTGAGAAAAAGACAAAGAAAAGCAAAATATTTAGTGGCGTTTATCAAACGCTACGGAAAAAAATATAATGGCAGAAAAAAACGCAATAAAAAAACATTGCTGCGGTGAATATACAGCCTTTAAAATGATCAATCTTTAACAGCGTCTATTTAGTGGCATTTAGAAAACGCTATGGAAAAAATATGTTGAAAAAAATACCACTTTTGGTGGCGTTTCAACATGCTACAAAAAAGATTTACGATGGCCTTTTTTTGCCGCCGCAATAAGGCACATTATAAGGGCGTTTACAAAAACGCCACCAAAAATATTAGTTTTTTAGTTGCATGTCGTATGGCGGTGTTCTCTAAAATGCCACCATAAGTTATGGTTGCGTTTTTTGTGCCCCACCAAAAGTACCTTTTGGTGTAGTGCATTACTAGGCGAGAAACCCTTGTGGTTTTGAGGTTTTTCATAGTAAAGAGACCACTACTACAATATAGTGAATGAGGAGTTTATCCCCAATTAATCAATAAGTAGTTCTTCGTTATTATTCGTCTCAATATCCCCGTCTTCAAACATCTTCATTTTTCAAACACGTAAACTGGTTCGAAATGGTTTTCGGATAGGAATCACCCAAATCCGACTTCGATTCCTTCGAAGCCAATTATCAATTTAAAAGATGTTACGTTCATAAGTGGATATCAATCATAAATCGATTACTTCATCTTTTATTTAAATCAAATATCTTTCTTAAACATGTTCTTTTTAATTTATTCCATTTTCTTTTCAAGTGTATATGGAATCATTAAGTCTCATTTATCAAATCATTTGGTTTATTTAAACCTTTCTTAAATCTTGGAATAGTTCCAAATCATTTTCTCTTTTACTTAATAAAACCTTTCCAAATCATTCATTAAATCTTAATCAAAGATTTCTTATTTTCAAGTTATAACTTTTAACTTAGGAAAAATATTCCCAAATCATTCATTAAATCTTAATCAAGGATTTTCTTCTTAACTTCAAATCATGTTCTTGCAAATCGAAGATTTTCATAACAAAACACTAATGCCACCTTATCTATGGTAAATTTCACCTCCAGAGACTAATGGCAAGTAATCCTACATCATGATGATCTTTTCCATCAATGATTTTTGCCTTCAAAACGTTTTATTTCGAAAATTAGTTTGAAGTGGTTTTCGGATAGGAATCACCCAAATCCGATCTCCATTTTTCAAATAGGAATCACCCAAATCCGATCTCCTTTCCTACATGCTAATCATCGGTAAAAAGATGTTAATGGTTAATTAATATTCAAAGAATTCTTTTTTCTTTTCTCTTATCTTAGAAAAACTTAAATATGATCTTTTTAGAGCATTCGGGCTTTCCTTTCGATCTATTCCACTCCTCGCCTAAAAGAGAAAACATAGACCAAGTAAGTTCAGGGCATTGGTTGCTCCATCCCTAACCTTAGTTAAACACCATGTTTTATCTTCCTAGATCTTACAGGCGGGACAAATGTACTAGTGGTTTCCGCATACTCAGTTTGTTATTACATTCAATATTCTTCCCTTTTTGTTTAAGTGGTATAAAAAATTCATCTTAACCATTTATTCAAACTCTTACTAAAACTTCCAAATTAACTTTAAATTAGTTAATTATCTTTTTAAAATTGTTCACAAAATATTTAGAAATTAATTGTTAAGTTTAAACTCATATTCAAAAGTTTTTTCAAACATCCGTGAAAAGCGTTGCGAAAAGTGTTGCAAATAGCGTTTTAAAAACTATATTTTTGAAAACGACTTTTCTATCATTTAGAAATCCATATTTTAAACTTAAATCACTTTTAATACCTTTTAAAAGATTTATAGGATTTATTTCATATTTTTAAAACATTTAAAATATCAATTTTAAACTTTGGTCACTTTACTGTAAAAGCGCGATTTTTCTAGAAAATTCGTTTTGGACATATTTAAAATATACAAAATGAAATATTGATTTTCTTTCTTTATTTATTTAAACTTATTTAAATGTTTATAAAATATTTCTAACTCATTTTAAAACTATTTCCAAAAGGTTTAAGCATTCCATATACACCATTTTATTTTCGAAAGGAAAGTGCTTTCCTTTGTGTTTATCGACGTATATTAATGTGACTTGGTAAAAAAATTTAACAATCATATCAAAAGATCAGTATTTGATGATTAAAGCATATATAAGCATCCATAGCCATCATACACAACATCAAACATGTATATATGTAAACAGAGATGTTAAATAGGATTTCTCACCATAAACCAAAGCGATTAACTTCCGACCAACATTCTAATCAACCAACGTTTCACTAACTAATTCCTACTCCATTAAACCCTAGCAAACAACACCCTCTACCTTCCAATATCTTGGCCGAGGCTTGAGATGGAGGTTGGTCAAAAATATAGAGAAGAAGCGGTAGAGCTTTGAACTTGAATTCCTAAGATTTAGATCCGAAAAATAGGTAATCTTCTCTCTTGTTTTTGACTCTCTTACTCTCAAAATTTTAAAAAATTCTTTACTGAAAAGTTGTTGAAAATTATTTTCTCTTGAATTTAACAAAAATAATCACTTGATTTTGATTAATTGAGAAAGATATGATAGAATGAAGAAGAGGTATTGTCGGATTGACAAAAATGAAGCCCGAAAATGCACTTCAAAGAATTGAGTTTCAAGTATAGCAAACCTCAAAACTGAAAAAATTGATTAAAATAAAAGTTGTAGCCACTAGAATTTCATATGATCAAAAAAATAATTTCTTAATTTGGATTAGCTGTGATTATGCTATGATCAAAACAAAATCGCCTATTCTCTGGCTTAAAAACTGGGCCAAAAAATGCACTTGAAAGAAGTGTATTTTTAGCATGCTTAAATTTAGATAGAGACAAAGAGTCAACAAAAAGGTTGTAGCCACTGGAAAAATACATGATTTGAAAAAAATAATTTTGTAATTTAGTTTAGTTTTGGAGAAGTTATGGCCGAGAGAAAAAGAGGTAAAATGTAGAGAAAAGAGGAGTTTGATTTGAAGAGAATGAACATTGATTTTTTTTGAATATTTTATAAATATTTTGACACTATTTATTTCTAATGTTTTTTCTATTGCTTGAAAGCTATCAAAGAGAAGAGGAAGAAGTTGAAAAAGTTTGAGAAAATAAGAAGAAGAAATGTGAATGAAAGTGAAGAAGGAGGTGGGTATTTATTGAAAAAGAAAGAAGTGCTAAATTTACCAAAATAACCTCTTACCAAACTTACCTTACTTCAACCTAAAGCAATCTCCACTTTTTCAATACTTTACATTATCTTTCACATCCTTACTTTATGTCTTTGTCACTTAAAGATTAAGTAAAGAATATCATAATTATATTGGTTTTGATTTGATGTTTACTTTTTTTTACTTTTGTTAATTCTTACTTACTTTTACTAATGACTTCTAGAAGTTTTTTAATCTTATTTAGTAAAAGTAAACTTAATTAGTGAATTAATTATTACTTACAATATTTAAGTATATGTTCCTATATAAGAAAATAAAGGTGCGACGACATTGCGACAACTTTTAATCGACAAAACGTTGATTATCGACAAATGTTTTACGGTCACATTTTGACTTTTAGTTAAACTATTTATTTATGTAAATAAAATTTAAAAATAAATTTGTATAATGCTATTTGAAAATATAAACAGTGATAAGTAAATCAAAATAATTTATTTAACCATTGAAACTTACTTTTCTAAAATCAGCATTTTGTCACTTTTGTCGATATAAACAAATGTTACTATTTTTATGTATACTTCTCTTTCAAAATCCTATCTAACATTGTATTAATCATATAACCTTACCCATTTTATATTTATAATCACTTTAAATAGTATATTCTAAAGTGGTCAAATTCTGGGTCGTTACACCTGAGGTCCCTAGACATGTTCCATCTCATCGATCCCATGCAATTCTCCATCGATCTCCACGCACACTTGAAGTCAGCAACTCCATTAATCCATAAATCTATCAACTGGACCCATAAACAAGCTAATGATAATGGAAATCAGATTGGAATCATGAAGCTAACCATGAATCGAGCTATGACAAAACATTCGAAACATCCCATTTGGCCATTTTAGGATCGCTATCGATCTAGGAACCTTGATAAGTTGGCCACCATTTTTTCTAAAGAATTAGTCTTTGGCGTGGAGAACGATGTGGAGATCATGGAGGCGAGGTTCTAGGCTTTCTACAACTATAAATGGGAGGGTATGGCTCATTTCATCAATTAATATAACTTTGAATTTATTTCCCAATTTACTAATTACAATCCATTATAACCTTACAATTATTTCAATTAATTGGTATTGCACTAAATTAGTTATTTATTAACTTGCATTAACATTATTACCTTAATTTACATTCAGTTACTATTATTCAATATATTATTTCATTGGTTAATTCAATACTTGCTCTTATTTACTTATTTTCAATTCTATAACCAAGTGCAACAATTTACACTATGTCATTATTGGGATTTCACTTCAATTGTCAATAATTAATTTTAGTTATCAAATTGCTACATTCCATTTCTAACATTCACTTCATTTTAAATTATAATTTTTTTTTCTAAATTAATTACAAAAATATTATTAAATTAACAAAACCTAATTATCGATATTTACGGGTCGTTACAAATAGTCTTTCATTCTTAAAATAATTATTTTTGCTATTTTAAATAATTAAAACTAGAAATTAAACCTTTTCTCAACATAGAAAACTTAACAAATTTGGAATATTATAAAACTAAATATCCATCATGAAATTAAAGTTATAAACATCATATCAAAATTTCAAAGCATTTGGAGGTCATTACATTGGTTTTAAATCCTAAAACCCTTTAATTAATTCCACAACTTCATATATAATATTCGTAAATCTAATTAAATGAATATCTTAAGAAGAATCATGTTCTAGCATCATAACAAGTTCAAATTACTTCAAAATACGAAACTAAAAACATATTAAAGTTGGGGTGATAATATTATTAACTTTGGTTATTTGTAGTATGGAGATATTTGTCTTAGCTTCTTTCTTCTAGCCTTTTCATTTTCTTCTTTTTTAGTTTAGGAGATTTTAATGGAGTTTCTCTTTAATTTTTTTTTAAATTTTTCTTTGTTGTGAGGGATGACAAAGAATATATGGGAGAGGGAGAGAAGGATTGGGAAATGAAATAATGGCCCTAATCTTCTTTCCTTACTATCTCTCTTAATTAATTTATAACATTCATTTCTTTTATTTACAAAATGTTATTGCTTCATTTATCAATTTAAATTCAAAATTAACCATTATGTCATATATCTATACTTAATCCATTTTCCAACATTATTGTTTAATTAGTATTTAATTCAATTTTCAAAATAATGTGATATAAACATAGGGTTGTTACACATTTGAGGTGAAACACCATTCAAGTGGTGATTCATCTCCTTCAAATAGAAGGTTAGTATCACCGCAATTCGTAGTTAATGTAAAGTCAAAGTCTTTGGCCAAACTGATCAGCTAATCGATAATTGTTACTGGATTGAACCTTGCAATTTAATGTTGGCATCATAATTAAATACAATTATGTTAGAGTTTTTACCATTGACCAAAACTTAGATATCTAAGTGATATAGTGATGATAAAGTTAAAACAACTTGACATATCATTGCTTAAGGGTGTTGCTTTTATAGATAGCATATTGGATTTCACCTAGATAATCTGTAAGCAACTGAACTCATATCCACAACTATGTTTCAATAAAGTCTATACATGCTCTAGTATTTAAACTGTACAAATATCACCGAGTGCTGATATGAGTCGCAAAATTGCAACTCTCATTTTTCAACCGAAAATAATTTACCAAAATACTTTATAAGAGTAATAAATTATCGTTATGGATAAATTAATATACTGATTATAATAATTAATTTATTATTATTTTTAGTTATTACTATTGGGTCTAAAATTAATTAATAAAATACATAATTGTTATATGCTTATTTAATTAATTTTTGGGCCAATATAATAATTTATATCTTATAAATCATGTATATTAGTTTGGTAGCCAATTTTTTTTAAAATAAGATGTGCCAACCATATATATGGATTAAGTTAATTATTTAATGAGATACGATCTTACTGATATTTAGCTACACTTCAAATAATGGATCTAGGTAAGATATTTTAATAGTCCGTTAGTGTGTTATAAATAAACCTAGATGCCTAATCGAATAGGGTTAGAAAATTTTCGCTCTCTCTGTATAAAAATAAATTACATCTTAATAGTGGACTTTGCACCTCCACTTTTGAATTAGAGAATCATTCTCTCAAATGCAAAGATAATGGTTCAAGGCATATTTTCATCTTTCTTCTTTGTGTGTATGTGCACACATGTATCGTGCATCATTAATGCCCGAATCACCGACATCATCGACGTTAACTCAGTCGACCTGATGGTGGAACTCTTTGGCAACTATTGCGGCAACGTGAGGGACTAAAAGTGGAGGTAAGAAAGGATATCAACATCGATTGATAAAATTAAGATTTGGTCGAGTGTCAAAGTTAGCAAATGCATGGTTGATTAGCTGCTATCATAGCAAGGAGCCAGATAGTGATGGTAGTCATAGGTTCGATGACCTCTTATGGTGGTGGAAATTAAGCAAACATGACGGCTATGGCTTGTGGATGTAGGGGGTAAAATTTATTGATAAGCCACCGTTAATTATTTATTTACACATCAGTTTATAATCATTCATTTATAAAAAAAAAACCCTATATTTGCAACATTCATAACTTTCACATAAGAACTTCATTTTGCATATAACCTGTGGCATTGGGTTCGTATTAAGATTCTAGACACACAAATATTATTTAACTATATATCATACACTTATACATGATATTGTTATTCGGATACTGATATATATATAAGTTTGTTATTAGGATTTTTATAAATAAAAATTGCTAATGAAAATTTAATATATTAAGACATAATTTTTTGGACTTGAATATTTGATTTTTGAACTAAGATGAATTATAATCATTTTAATTTATAAAATTGGTATAGTAAACATTGAATTTTAATTGTTGTTTGAATTTATATTAAAATTATTTAATTAGTCATTCTCATTTTGATATTAACAAAACATGCATACATATGTATATATACACATATACGTATATCATTATATACATATTAAATTTATTATTAAATTTACCTTTGGATAAATGTTATTTTTGATTTGACAATGAATTATTTTGCTAATCATTTTGAGCAAATATAAACATTGCACATCACCTTAATAATAATATAATATAACCTGAAAGTCAAATCAAAATCATCCAACAAAACATTAAATATGATTTAATGTTAATAACATTATTCATTATATCACCATAAAATAACTCGTGCGTATTAAATTCAAAAGGATTTTATTAAAATTTTCCCTATTTACCGTGCTGCCTGATGCACCTAATCCAACAATAATTATGACCAAGTAAATGATATGAGATTCTCGCAGTGTCATCTATGACAAAGCTTTGGCTCTTACCATTACATATCCTATATCAAGGAGTTGATAGTTGTGTGTGTTGGATTAGGTGCATTAGATAGTAAGGTAAAAAAGTCAAATTTTGAAAACTTTCCTCTTTAATTCATTTTGCATTAGGCCTTCTACAGTGTTATCATAAATAATGCCATCAATATTAAACTATATTTAATGTTATATTAGATGATTTTGGTTTTGAATATTTATTTTAATTATATTATTATTATAGTAACATGATTTAAAATTTATTCAAATATTTAATTAGATAACTCCCTGTCAAAATAAAACATTTATTCAAATATATAGGTGCGTGTGTGCACGTGCGTGCATGCGTGTATTATAGTTAATATTTTAATAATGGAAAAAAATTAAATAATTTTAACATTCACGTTGCAATTTGAAATTCAATGTTTATTTAGTAAATGTTGAAAATTTAAATGATTATAATTCGTCATGATTTACATATCAATATTTCGAATCAAACAATTAGTATCTTAATTAATTTTAATTAACATCATTAATTTATAAGTATGCTAATAACATATATATATATATATATATATATATATATATATATATATATATATCAACATCTAAATAATAATGTCATATATGTGTATGATAGATTTAAGGGTATTTCATAAGGGCAAAACCTTAGCTATTGAATTTACTGATAGGGGTAGGGATATGCCTTAGGGGCAATTACATAATTTGTTACATATATCTAACTTGATAGCCAATCTAGTTCAAAATGAAAGGTGGTTTCTTTCTATTATATACTTAATATAATGTGTTGAATTAATTAATTAATTTAATTAAAAGAATATTTAATAGAAAATCCATAAATATTATGTTTTATGATAGTAGTTACAATGTATTTCAATTATGAGTGATTTATCACAATAAAGCAAACATAACATTTTAAATATTCCTAGTCCAGATGTATCAACACAGATATTGATACGTTTGTTGATAAGAGTACGCAACACTCTTTAAATGTTGGGCAGTGTATTACTATAACCATTGTGGGGGAGGGCACCAAGGGGTTACATCTTGATTGTTATTAAATAACTATAGAATGACACACTAAATAGTTTTCAGTTGGTTAATATTACTAAGGTCAAATAGAAAATATTATTGTGCTAAAATTACGCATTTTTATTGACTTGAGAAAACCGTTGATCTTCAATATGGAAGTTTCTCTTTGTTTATAGTTAAATCGTAGCTCGATGTCCATCGAATGACTATAGTTGGGTCAAGTGGAAGCATTCGGAGTGAAACACTATTCAAAAGAGGACTCTTTTCCTTAGTTATATGACGTTAGTATCATGGTCAGCTGCAGTCAATTCAAAGTTAAAGTCTTTGGCCAGAACATTTCTATAACAACCTTCTGTGAGAAATGCGGATTAAGAATCTTAAGGCTAAGGATAAACACTAGAGGGAGGTGAATAGTGTTTTAAAGAATTGTTAAATCTCTTTGAGTTTTTTGTTAAATTAAACACAAATGTATGCAATATTCATACACAGATATGATCACAGAATCAAACTGTAACGACCCAGAATTTTTAGAAATTAAAATATGAATATTTAATTAATTTTAAATATTAATAAGTGAATTTATAAGTCAAATAAATTTTTATTTGAATTTTTGGATTTAATTGGATAATTAAATCGATAATTTAATACGTTAAATTATGGAAATAATTGAAAATAGAGTTAAATATGATTGAAAATGATTTGTAAAATTTTATTTTATCATATGGAAGTTAGAATGATATTTTAGAACTTTTAAAATCAAATTAAAAGTTAATTTGTGAAAATTGAATATTTTAATATTAAAATCGACTAGTAAAAATAGCCAATTTTTGAACAGTCTTAGAATTGAACGAAACCAGTTCCATTGGATCCGTAATAGTTAGTTATTACCAGATTTCAAATTTCGTGTCAATCGGAGTTACCGTTTGAGCGTGGCAGCTCGAAACGCATCGATTTATTTTTAATTTAAATTTGGCGAGCTAAAATAGCCATTTTTCAAAAAGTCTCGGATTTCGACGAAACCAGTTTCATCGGATCCATAATATGATATTATTGTAAGGTTTCAAATTTCAAGTCAATTGGATTTACCGTTTGTCCGGTACGAATTAAAACGCCTAGAAATCGACTTAAATCGGTTTAATTCAAATTGAGCGTTTTTAGCCATAACTCGCACATACTTCGGAATTAGCTTCCAAAACCTGTTCCATTGTGTCCGGAACGCGGGGTAAACCCTAGAAACGCTGGTTACGGCGCGTAAATCGGAGTTGGAATTTCCGGGATGAATAGTGTTTCGTCGGTTCCTTATAAATAGCCCACTATCTCAAAAATTTATAAAAAAAATAAAACAAAACCCTAATCAAAACTGCAGCCGCCACCCCCCCCCCTGAACGGCCAGAATTTGCCAAACTTCTTTCCTCTAGATCTTCCAATCCATCAGCAATTAGATGAAGCTTCCAACTAGAAAGTTGTAGAGCACAACACGAACTAGAGATCCAACGGTTATGATCGAATTTGGAGCGACGATGGAGGAGAAAAGGGGGCCGTTCTCTTCAGGCCTGCGCACGAAATTCGAGGCTCATCATGAGGCCGAGCTTAGGGGGATTGAGGCCGAACATAGGTGGGGTTTGTGGCTTCGATTTGGTGCCTACGTGATGAAGTTTCGTCTTGTGATCGAGGAGCAAGATCAAACCCTAGTTTCTAAGTCATGGGTTCTTTTGTTCGTGCAAAATACTGAAGCTTGAACGTGAGGGAGAAGATGATAGGGACGGCCAGGATGCAAGGAGAAGGAATCAAGTGGCTGTGATGAAGTTAGGTTATAAGTTTTATAAATTATGTTATAAATCTATGTATATACACACGTGTAACTTCAAATATTCATAACTTTTTCATACGAGGTCGAAAACGCACGAAACCAGTTGCATTGGAATCGTATGGACGAGCACTACGCGATGGAGTTGGATTGGAGTCGTTTGGAGTTAGTGAGAATTTTGGGTAAAATTAAACGTCCGTTTAATTTTATTCGAAATAAAAGCTGAAACGGAATTTAAAACCAAGGTGAGAATTTCTCACTCAATCGAATCAGTTTCGATTTTATTTTAAATAGTTAGATTTAAAATATTTGAATGCATGTTTGAATGTTGATTAATATCTATTGATTGTTAAAATAGACATTATACGCCGTTAGTAAGCGGATGTTATTTATTAAAAACATATACCGCGAATATTTCATAAACAGTGAAATTGGTATTATAAATAATATCAATATATATATATATTGGCATATGTATATATTGCAGTTGTTGATTTTCCGTATTTTTTAGCGGATGAGACCCTATTACGCCGTTATTAAGCGGCTAATATTTATTAAAAACATATACCGCGATAATTTCGTACTGGAGCGAAATTGGTATTGTGCTAATGTTTGTGGATGCAGGAAACAGGTTGGAGGGATCCAACTGGATTCCTCAACAGTATTTATTTGATTTCAGATATTTTGATATTTGATGGACTATCTTATCGACATATGATGTCGTTGTAGTCGTGATTGACTATTTGGTGTGTAGCATCATTGGACCCAGATTTTGGGATTTTAAAATGATTATAAAGTGATTTTTGAAAATATAAAATATTTTTGGAATTGATTCATTTTAAATAAATAAACGTTATAATTTTTAAAGTTATAAAAATTATGATTTTTTGAGAAATATAGTTAAAAACTGATTTTTTGAGAACATGATGCTATTGAGTTATAAAATAGTTTAATCGAGATATTTTAGAATTTATTGTGAAAAGTTTAAATATAGAATTTATGAAATTTAATTTTTTTTTATGAATCAAAATGGTGAAATAATAAAGGAGATTAAAGACGTTTTAAAAGAATAATATAAATTGAATTATATTTAGAGATTTATAAACGGATATTTATAAATTGAAATGTTGACATTATAAAACGAGTTTTCATAAGTGTTTGAATGAAGTGAAAATGAATTCCATTAAAGAATGAAATTTATAGAATTATAAACGGTGAAGTTATAAATGAAATTTATAAATAGTAAGAATTATAAATTTGTGAAGTTATTTGAAGAATATATTTGGATGAATAATTGAATCTTATAAGTTATAAGATTTATAATTATGAAGTTCAAAGGAACGATTTTGCAAACGAATAAATTTATAAGTATTTAACTTATAATATGAACCATTGTTTATAATTGAGTTATAAACTGGAATAGGTTAATAAAAGAATTTATAAAAAGGAAGTTTTTATAAATAAATAGAAATGGAATTTATAAACGTTGTTTTATAAATTCGCAAATGACTTATTTTGACAAGAAAATTTGTTGAAACCTATTAATGGAGTTATATATTCACGTTTTGACTGTGAATAATCCTTTGAAATAAAATGAATAAAAGAATGAAATTTATCAACGTAGTATATTCACGTTTTTGAATAGTGAATAACATGTTAAAGGAAATGTTTTGAATGTGATATTTGAAACAGAATTAAAACGATCTAACGATGTTTTAAAATGTGTTGAGATTCGAAACCATAGATTTCAACATTTATTGTTGAAATAGACGTTTTCGAGAAACAGAAGGAGATGATGGACTATAACACTGTTGTTATAGTAAATGATTTCCGAAAGGAAATGTTTTGTATAGTATTGGGATTTATATATATATCTTAATTTCGAATCCCTATACTAGTGATTTTGGGTTGTCGTAACAATGTTTTACGCAACATTCGTTTTGGCCCAAATAAATATGTTTATGAGAATGATTTCCTTAAAAGAATGAAATATATACTTAATTTCGATTGAAGTATAGTGAATATTTTCTAAGTGTTGAAAATAAATAAAATTCGTGAATTACTTATTTAATAAGTATGGAAATGTTTTCCAATATGAAGTGATATTTAGAATTGATCTTTTTGAAGATAAATTGAAATGAATGATCGAAATCGAATATTCATTGATATTTTGGAATTATAAATTCACTAAGGAATTTATAAAGGAAGTGGAAGTTGTTTAAAAAAATAAATATTGATTTATTTTTGAAGTATGAAATTATATATCTAGTGAAGATATTTTGAAAAATAAATAATTTGGAAAATTATTTGGAAACTGGTGATGTGTGCATATCCATTGATAGTTCAATAACCGACTATCAATATTTCCCTTTGAATGGGTATTGGATGTGATTTGTTTGAATGTGAATGCTACACTTATTTTTGAATAAGCGCTCACTATTCGGGTTAACCGGGAAAGGACCATGGGGTCGTATAACCCATCCCGAATATGTGATACGTCGTTATGAATTGCATTTGAAGATCGGTGTTGAAGACCCGGTATTTGCGAGAGCGATAGGATGACCTGTCGATTGTCTCTGCACTGAGTTGCAACGGTATAGAGACTCCCTAAGTGATGGGAAATCCGATCAGGATTGTGAATATCCGGATTGCAAGGACTTCTTTGTAAGTGCCTTCGGTTTTGTTCGATCCCGGAACAGACTTGTATGGATTGTATGTCTGACATTACAAGTTGAGATATAAAGCCGATTTCTTTCAAATATATTTCTGTTGGTGGCGGAGAATTTATTCTTTTAGCTTAACACCCTTCTCTGAGACGTACGAGCTCAGAGGTTATATAGTTGAAGTTATTAGCGATATATTCCCAATTTGGTAATGTGACATGCTGAGTGTTGCTGAAATGATCATTGTGTTGATTATTGTGATAGGATCGTTTATTTGATCGTCTATCTTGGTGATCATTGTGTTGATCATTTGTTGACCCAAAGCATGGCTTTTGTATAAAGTATGTTTTTGTGGACGTGAATTCGTCGAACCTCACACCCCGGAAATGGTCAAAACAGGAAAGATGCAGCAAGGTTATGAGGGGTAGCACCCTTTAGGGTATGTACATTTCCTTCTGGATAGAGGTTGTATCATGGTATGGAGCCCAGATATTTAACCTATGTGGTTACTACGAATTTATTACTTTGTGGTTGTTGGCTTTCGGGATCCCGTGAGAAAGGTCGTTTACGATCGGAGAATGGCGTGCTCGTGTCAGTAGTTACCCAGTTAGGGGTAACCCGGCCTTGTGTTGGCAGAGTTCCGGTTTGGTTCTCGGGGATGTCTTTCCAGAGGCATTCTCATGTGGCAATGGGAAGTTCCTTGGCCTGACCATTTGTTGGAAATCCAATTCCCAATACGAAACTTGTACGGTTTTAGTTGTAGAACCTATCATTCACTTATGGTGGTCACCACTGTTTGGATGGTAGCTATAGTAGGCATAGTTCGAAATGTCTATGTTGGCTAAGATTTATATCTTTACTTTCGAAATGAATTTTTTCTACACTATGCACTAGTAATAATATCAAATGTTATTTTAAATGCGTATCAAGCATCTTTGACTATCATAAGGAGAAATCTCCTCCGATTCTGCGTTTGCATGTGTGTGTGTGCGGGAGGCCTTATGGTAGTCCCATTTTTAAAAGCATTGCGAATTGAAATAAAAATATCTCTCTATTTTGATTTTAAAGTTAAATAAACTGTTTTGAGTTCTCACACCAGTCACATGACTGACTTGGAGTTTATTGTTTTCCTTCCTAAACTCTGGGTGCCCACCAATTTCCACACGGGCAGTCAAGAGTTAAGGTTTATCAGGATATTCTGGATATTCTGGAGTTGCTGGAGGCAAGCTGGATGGCATGGCGTATTACTTATATAGTATTTATTTTTCCGCTGCACTGTTTGTTGTTGTTGTACACTCTGATGATATGATGTAATGAAATGTATAAAATGTAATAACTGATATAATTCTTTGTTTAAAGATTACTCATTTATTATTATATGTTGTTCCGCTGCGAATTGTGAGATTCTGATGTTGTTCTGTTGTTTTCTGTTCCGTCTTCTTTTCTTCTGTTTTTCTATTTTCTATTCTCTTTTTCTTCTATTCTCTTTTCTTTCAATTTTAAAATATTCTATCTTCTTTTCCCTATCTAAATTTTCTATCTTATGTTTTCTCTTCCCACTATTATCTATTTTCTTCTTCTTTCTTCTTTTTCTCTCTTCTTCTTTTCTTAAATTTTTTTTTAAAACCCCTAAGGGTTCGTATTTTCGTTCATCTTGAATTAAACAAAGGAGATTAGTGTCTATTCAAGGAGTACGGACTTACGGGTCTTTACACAAACACAAATGGAAATATAAAGTAAAAGCAGTAAAGGAAAGAACACACCGGATTTTATACTGGTTTGGAGTTACCCTACAACCAGTCCCACACACAAGTACAGATTTCCTTTCAAAAACAATCTTTACAGTTACACCCTCGGTTTCAAGGCTACGAGGTACACCCTCTAGAATCACAATCCTCTGGGTAGAGATACTTGATTTCTCGGGCAACAAGTTCACCCAATTGATTTCCCAAGGCTACAGTCACATCTTATCTCGCTTGATTGATTTTCAAGGCTACAATCACACCTTTTCTCGCTATGTTGATTACAAAAAGCATATAACTCTAAATAGCGCTGAGGATCTTGTTGAGATAGTAATAGAGAATCAAACTAGAGATAATCTAGTTAGATTCAGTGTTGATTTCGGCAGAGTAATGATAAGAATTTGTATATAGAAATGTGGAAGAAGAAGAGGAGTGAAAAACCAGAAAAACTGAATTAAAATTCGTTGAAACTAACCCATATTTACAGAAAAACAACAGCCATGTCCATTTGTGAAGAGTTATGACGAATAGACACTTCTTTTGAAATTTAAATTTTGAACTCAACTGACACCATGTCGACATGGGGTACTTGAGTATGTCGACATCCCAAAGAGATTTTTGGTGCTTTGATTTTTTTGAGAATAACCTTTATTTTATATTAAAACTATTTTAAACTTTATAAATATGCTTGACTATAATTAAAATACATAAGTAAATATAAAGAATAATATATACAAAATTTTGCTACAATTTTATATTTAAAATCTAAGTATAAATATTTAAAAGTTAAATATATTATTTTTAAAAGATAGTTTAAAAACAAAAATAATTTGATTTTGAAATTAAAGATTATTTTGAGGCTAAAAGTATTTGAAATCAGGATAGATGTTTTTTGATGCTTTTAAAAGGAAGGTTTTGAAATCATTTTGAAAACAAGATATAATTTTGAAAAATCATTTTAAATAAAAAGTTAGCGGATACAAAACAATGTTCCACTGGATTTTTCGTAGGTTCCATCCTACTTAGGGTTCCTGTGATGTCCCGGAATGTTGGGCAATACTTATTTAATAATTTCCATTTATAATTCATTTTGAAATATATTATATTGATCTAAAATCTAAATTAACCAAATATTATATATTCAAAACTAATAATTAATCTAATTTAGCAAATGTTATCTTTTCAAAAACTCAATAATAATGATAATTTAATTTGAATGTTTATTCTTTTCAAATTATAATAATAATATATATGAGTAATTAATAATTAATCTTTTTAAGTTAATAAAAATAAATCCATTTGTAATGTATATATGTATACATTGTAATAAGGAAATTGGTTCAATTTAAATTTAATAAAAATATTTTCAAATTATAATATATATGTTTATATATTGTGATTTGGAGTTCTATTTCAAAATTCCAATAATTACTGAAGTTAATACTTAAGATGTTCTATTTACAATGAATATTTATATTTGTATAAAAATATTGTGAATAGAAAATGATGAATTAAACTTAAATAGAAAATATGTTTTAAAATTTATAATGTACATAAGTTTTTATAGTAATTTGGAAAGTTTTGATTTAATTTAATAAGGTGCTTTTCAAAAGCTATTTAAAATCAATTTTTATTTATAAACACTTAAAGGAAAATTTATTTTTATTAAATGAATAATAACTTGAAATTAGTACATTATTATAAAAGTTTAAATTGTTTTCCTTTAAATTGATTTTTTGAAAACAAATTTAGATTCTTAATATGATATTAATGTTAGTCATAGAAATTTATGTTTAAACTTTTAAAATAAAATTTAAATAAATGTTACTTTCTTTTAGAACTTACCTTTAGGAAAGTAAGTTTTAAATAATTATAAACTAAAACACAAAGTTTTAAATATATTACATTTCATAGTTGACATGAGTATTAAATTAGTAGCAATTAAGGTTTATTCATTTACAAAACAAATAATTAAGGTCTAATTCATTTTTAAAAAAAGGTAATTAATGTAATTCTTAAAACACTTGGCAATATAATAACATGGGAGAACACACTTGTATACAAATTTATAAGGGTTTTTGACATTTGTAAATAAATTGGTTCATTCTTTAACAAGTGGCAATCTATCTTTTAAGGGAAAATTTTTGTTTTTTAATTAAAAGTACAAAAGAAAAATATATGTTGGTTTATTTTCTTCAGCTAAACTTCTTCAATCTTCTTCAATTTAAAAAAAAAGGAAAACTAAATATATGGTGAAGGATTTTTCTGATGGACGTGGCGATGGGGCACGGCATAGTAGGGTTTAAGGGTTGTTTCCTGTTAAGGGTCGAAATCGTGGAGTTGCGTCATCGTTGCTGGGTTTTGATGAATCGCATGAAGGGGGATCGCATTGTCGCAGTGCAAAGCTACTCTGGAGGAGAAGCCACGGTCTCCGGTTATCTTGATCATCAGCGATTTGAAGTTTGGTGGTTCGAACGTTTTTCTTGATGAAGCGCTGAAGCTTTTTTTCGAGTTAGTGTTGGTTTCGATGATCTGTGGGGTCGAAGTAGTTGAAGGAATCAGGGGCGACGTGTGGAGTGTTGAGACGATGATCGGCGTCGACCGGCTCCACTGTGCACGTGCACGAGCTAATTGAGCTAATTGGGTGTATCAGCAGTTGTTTGGGAAGACAGTGTTTGGACCGGGTTTTTCATTGTTTTCCTCGAGGCTATCCTCGTGTTCGACTCACGTGTTTCTCGAAGTTAGTAGAGAGGTTGTCGTGTGTGTTGGTCTCGTGTATTTGGGTTCCCAGGATATCTATCTATTTTTTTTACTGTAGATTGTATTTTAGAAATCTAAAAACAAACTAAGTTTTAAAATGAAATTTTTTAAATAGTTTAAAAATGTTTGGGATGTTTTGATCAAAACTTTGTGCTTTAACAAGTTTAAATTAATCTTGTTTAAAAAAAATAGTTTGTTTTAAAAGTTTAACATTAACCAGGTTTATACTTTATGAGATGAAGTTTCAATTTGGAAGCAAATTGATATTTAAACAAAGTGTTTAAATTAGTTTTATTAGGAATGAATGTTTGACTTTAAAAAGGAATTTTAGCTTTAAAGTTTGGATTTTTAAATTGCATTTAAAGTAATTTAAAAGTGATTAAGGTAGGGTAGTTAATAATGTTAAATTAAATGATGATGTTTTAGTGTAAAACAATTAAAAGGTTTTGAATTCAGATATTTAATTTTAAATAATTGATAAAGATAAATGGCATACTTGGTTTATCTTAATCTAGTTTTAGATTATAAAGGCAATTAAAGTAAAATTACTTAATCAACTTAAATTGATTAATGTGAGTTATTAAATTAAGGTAAATTAGTTTATGTAATTAATTAAATATAATTAACTACTTAATTAAAAATTAATTAATTAATCAAGGTTAATTAATTTAGAAATAATTAGTTAATAAGTAATTAAGAAGTTAATTACTTAATGATTAAGAAGAATTATTTAAACATAATTACTTAATAAAGTAATTAAAGCAATTAATTACTCAGAGAAATTAATTAAGTTATTATGGATAATTTTAGTTAATTAATTAAGTTTAATTAATTGAAAAGAATTACTTAATGATGGGATTTAGTATAATTACTTAAAGTAATTAAAGATGTGTAATTACTTAGTGAAGTAATTAATAAATAATTACTGATTGTAATTAATTAAGAGATTACTTGATGGATAGTAATTAATGGATAATTACTTAAGGGAAGTAATCAAGGATAATTACTCAATGTAATTAAAGAATTGATTAATGAAAGTAATCAAGGTATTGTTTAATTGATTTTGTAATTAAGGAAGTTAATTATTGATTGTGATTAATCAGGTTTGATTAATAAATGTAATTAAGTTTATAATTATTTATTAAATGTAATTAAGAGAACAATTAGTTAATAAAGTAATTAAAGGGTCATTACTTAATGTAATTAATGAATAATTAATTGTTTAATTAATTAATTAATTAATTAATAAATGTGATTAATTATAAGATAATTAATCAATAAATTGAGAAAGAAGTAATAATTAATTAATGTAATTAATTAAAGACTTTTGTAATTAATTAGAATTAATTAGGATTAATGATTAAAGATAAATTAATATGTGTAATTAATTTAAGGATTAATTGCATAGTGTAATTAAAGAATAATTAATCTAGGTGATTAATTAAGAATATGATTGAAAGAAAATTTACCTGAAATTGAAGATTAATTTATTGGATTATGAAGGTGATTAAAGAGTGATTAATTAATTAATTGTAATTAATTAATGATTGTTTAAGTAAGGTTAGTTGTTTAATTCTCAAGTAATTAATTTTATTTAAGATGATTAAATTAATTATAAAGGAATTAATAATGCCTATTTGTGTATGATTGATTGGAATATCTGAATTGGTTGATATCTATTGAATGATTGATACTGGATGATTTGGATGTCTATGAAATATGCGATATGCTGCTTTGTGAGATGAATGTTTGATATGAATTATCTGTTGTGATAATATGATTCATCTATCTGTTTATATCATCCTGAACATAAATAAATTGTTTAAACCCTTAAGTACAACTTGGACATTAAAATGGCGTTTGGTTTCGATGAGACCGGGATCGGGTTTCCATATTTGGATATCCGAAAACCACATCGATTTCAATTAAACGTTAGGTCGTTATTCCAAGTGGAGCAAGTGAAGACTCGAGGTGTAAGGGCTATACGTCAGTATAACTCTGTGGGTGATACCGTAATGAGTTTGACGGAATAGTGCTTATAGGTTCGAGATGGTGATTCAGAGTGCAAGGGCTATGGTCGTTGACTCTGAGGGTGATTCCAAAATGAGTGCAACGAGATAGTGCCTTCGGTTTCGTTCGAACCCGGAACGAACTTGTATGGATTGAATGCTTTCAGCACATCGTCAGGCGGACGATGAGCATTCTAAGTGATATGTCCTATAAAGGTAATCGCAGCCTCAAGCCCCATCAACCGGGAATGGCTAAAACAGGGGAGGTGCAGGAAGGCTTCGTGGGTAGCTCCCACTGGAGAGCAAGATTGACCCCTGTCTAGAAGTCCCTTTTTATTTCGGCTGTGTGGGGCGGTTGATCATGACACCTGCCGGGGTGGTCTTGTTCGGGACTGTCCAGTAAGGGATGGTTCCGGTCTTATGTTGCAGGGGAGTTAGGGTGGCTCCTCGGTACGGTGATCTAGGCCAGGTACTGTGACTGGCGGTACCCCAGTAGCCCTGCCATTGTATGGAATCCAAAATCCAATAAGTGCCTGTACAGTTTTGATTGTACCCAACTATGTTGGAATGTGAGATGTAAGCATTCCAACTATTTCTGTATTTTATTTTGAAAACCCTAGACACTATTATAATATCATCAGATTTCCTATCAAATGTTTTGGTTAGCGTAAGGTAAAAACTTTTCCATGTTTATGTGTGAGAAGTCTTACGTGATACCTTTCTTTCAAAAGATTTTGAAAATTAAGCAACTTTAACCTGAGTGTTTATTTTCTGTTTTATTAAACTCTTGGGTACTCATATTACGTATGAGTAGTCAAGTGTTTCAGGATTGCTTTGACGAGTTCTGGAGGAGATAATGGAGCAGGAGGCTTCAGTGTGTAGATATATGGTTAGAGTTTCCGCTGTGTGTTATTTTGTATGATGTCTTGTATTGTATTAGACAGAAATGTTATAACTGTCTAAATTGAGATGTTTAGTTGTGTACTCTGATGTATATGATACTATGTATATGTTTTATAATATAATTTATTCGTTCCGCTGTGAGATTCTGATGTTGTTTGGTTCTTCTTTTCTTTCTTTTCTCTTTTCTATCCCTTTCTTTTCTTCTTAATGATGCGTCTTTCTGGAGATAGGAAGGCGGGTCGTTACACAGTGGTGTCAGAGCGCTAGATTGAGCGAGTACCTAGGCTCTGGAGTGGTATCTATCTTGAGAGAGAATATTTGTATTTTTAATATGTATATATATTTATATGTATTCTACCTATCCATTGGGTTACCCGTATAGGTATTCCAATATAAGTTATAAAGGTAGATAAGGTAGTGGTGTGTGAACACGACTACTACCGATGGTTGGAGTTTGAATGATGAGGTTGGAAGTGTATTTGTCGAGACTGTAGACCTAATACCGTCTCGAGTAAGTTTGGCAGTTGGGTATGTGGATTTCATTAATCTCTGAAGGAAATCTTTTAAAGGTTCGGAGTTTATCTTTGGAGTATAAGATTGGATTGCGCTCGTGCGAGCGGATTCTCTAGAGTTTGGACCAGTTGGAAGAGCTGAAGCAAGTAATGGTATTTGGAAACTGAAGGTAGGAGTCTTATCTGTATTGGAGTAGGAGACTCAGTTCAGCTAGGTGTTTGTGCTTGGTCTGAAGTTCGAGTTTCTTGAGAGGTTTCTGCTCATCTTGAAGACTCCTTTTGTAGTCGGTTGGTGTAGATTTGGAGCTTTTGGATAGGAAGTCTTTGGCAGCAGTAGCAGCTTGGAGGTGTTGAGTGTGCTGTCAGGAAGATCTTTTGGCTCAGCAATATCCTAGAGGTGGAGTTCGAAAGCAGTAGTGTGGTCTGTTTGCTCAATGGTTCAAAAGCCTTTGAGATTCTACTGTTTATAGATCGGGCAAATGGTGAAGGCTTGTCTTCTTCTTTGGAAGCCCAGTTGGGTAAGGTGTTTGTGGTTGAGGTGGACCATCAGTTTCTTCTTTTGAAGGGCTTAAGCTGTTCTGTTATGTAAGAGAGAATAGATTCTTTGGAAACCGAACTGGGTAGTATCGCAAAAGTGACCGGCAATGGTTCGGAAGTTCTTTTAGTAATCTTTGCTTTAGTTTGAGACATCTCTGAAGATGTTTGAGCTATCGAGCGGTATGAGACTTTCTGAATATCTTCGAGGAAGTCAAAGGAATTTGTCCGCACCGAGAGATGGAGTTCTGTTTTGATTTGGTTCTTGGATTTTCTGGTGGTTTGGCCTAGTAGAGAAAGAATTCCAGGATAGAGAATTTTTATGAGCAATCAGGATTAATTGGATCTAGTTTTCTGACTGGATTACTGCTGCAGTATTTGTGAACAATTCAGGTAGGTCATTAAGCTTTTATGGGATTTGATGGACAATGTTTCTGGATAAGTTGATCAAGTTTGTGCTTATGTTCATCAAAAGCTTTCTCATCTTCTTCGGATCAGAGTTGCGCAGTGGAAGCATGGTGGTAGCTATCCTAGGATAGAAGCAACTCGGATTCGTCAAAAGATTTGTGTTTTCTTGGATTTAAGGTTTTCTTTAGGAAGTTCTTTAGGATTTCAAGGCTTTGATGTCAGGAGCATCTGTTCTGTTTTCGGGATAGGGGAAACAAGTTTGAAGTTCTTGATGCTTGTATAGTAGATTGGTGTTTTGAATTTCGATAGATTTTTGGGAAAATCATCTTGATAAGTAGAATCAGGAGGTCATCTTATTCTTGATTCAGTTTTGATTTGAGAAGCATCTGTGAAGTTGGATTGTCAGGAAGATTGAGGGCAGTCCAGGGTCAGCAGAGGTTGTGGTCAAGAGACAAAGAGATTCGGAATTCGAAGTCGGGATTTAATTTTTGGATAAGTTTTCTCCGAATCATAAGAGCTTTGAGATTGGGTAAGATGGAAACTAGCTCAAGAGTGTTTGGGAATCTTTCTGTATTCTCTTAAGGATAAGTGTTTGAGCTATCACTGGTTTAGAACCAGCACGTCATGGAGATTTGGAAATTGATCGGATTGTCTGTGATCCGGTATTCTGTTTGGATTATAGATCTAGATATAAGAGTTCTAGATCTGAGTAGAGCAACTAGTTTAGATTCTGTAGGACGAGTAACCCGATGTTTGTACCTGGGAAACTCGAGAAAATTCTGTCCAAATTTTGTTTGGATAGTTAGAATTGATTGTTTGAATTGGATGTTATGGTTTCTAGTATATGGTTGATAGCATATGTTGCTATTTTAAAATTTAAATCTGTATGAGATTATTAAATTATCTTTGCTTTTAATTTCGGGGACAAAATTCTTTTAAGGGGGGAGGAATGTGATGTCCTGGAATGTTGGGCAATACTTATTTAATAATTTCCATTTATAATTCATTTTGAAATATATTATATTGATCTAAAATCTAAATTAAATAAATATTATATATTCAAAACTAATAATTAATCTAATTTAACAAATGTTATATTTTCATAAACTCAATAATAATGATAATTTAATTTGAATGTTTATTCTTTTCAAATTATAATAATAATATATATGAGTAATTATAATTAACCTTTTTAAGTTAATAAAAATAATTCCATTTGTAATGTATATATGTATACATTGTAATAAGGAAATTGGTTCAATTTAAATTTAATAAAAATATTTTCAAATTATAATATATATGTTTATATATTGTGATTTGGAGTTCTATTTCAAAATTCCAATAATTACTGAAGTTAATACTTAAGATGTTCTATTTACAATGAATATTTATATTTGTATAAAATTATTGTGAATAGAAAATGATGAATTAAACTTAAATAGAAAATATGTTTTCAAGTTTATAGTGTACATAAGTTTTTATAGTAATTTGGAAAGTTTTGATTTAATTTAATAAGGTGCTTTTCAAAAGCTATTTAAAATCAATTTTTATTTATAAACACTTAAAGGAAAATTTATTTTTATTAAATGAATAATAACTTGAAGTTGGTACATTATTATAAAACTTTAAATTGTTTTCCTTTAAATTGATTTTTTGAAAACAAATTTAGATTCTTAATATGATATTAATGTTAGTCATAGAAATTTATGTTTAATCTTTTAAAATAGAATTTAAATAAATGTTACTTTCTTTTAGAACTTATCTTTAGGAAAGTAAGTTTTAAATAAATATAAACTAAAACACAAAGTTTTAAATATATTACATTTCATAGTTGACATGAGTATTAAATTAGTAGCAATTATGGTTTATTCATTTACAAAACAAATAATTAAGGTCTAATTCATTTTTTTTAAAAAGTAATTAATGTAATTCTTAAAACACTTGGCAATATAATAACATGGGAGAACACACTTGTATACAAATTTATAAGGGTTTTTGACATTTGTAAATAAATTGGTTCATTCTTTAATAAGTGGCAATCTATCTTTTAAGGGAAAATATTTGATTTTTATTTAAAAGTTCAAAAGAAAAAAATATGTTGGGTTTATTTTCTTCAGCTAAACTTCTTCAATCTTCTTCAATTTATAAAAAAAAGGAAAACTAAATGCAGATTCAAACTGAAAAAAAAAACAGAATTCAATCTGTAATTAATGAAAGAAAAAGAAGATCTGAAGCTATACAACTGAATTTGGGAATCAACAACATCTTTAACAAAACATGGCTTCAAGCTCAATTGGAAAACATGCAAAAGCAAATTTAAAGTCTAGTAATGAAAATGCAGTAA